>ML058513.1:7719870-8381126 GCA_003013855.2 Liriodendron chinense
TTTTTCCTATATTTAAATTAAAAAATAGAAGCATCATGTAGCTTACACTACACACTATGCTATTTACGCTCCACGCCACAGAGGGTTGAACGCTACACAACAAGCTACCGCTATTTAAAACACTGGTGCTTCCTTTAGCTTTTTATTCTATTGTCAATGATCTAAGTTGTATTCTTTTGTGGTATTGTGTGACACAAAAAAAATCTTATGATATTGGAATAAATTGAATGAGTGGGAGGAAACGGTTGCAATTATTTCATAAACCATATGTGTAATTGGACAAATAATATACATAACATCAGGGAGGGAGGGAGGATTGTTGGGGCTAGAGCACACGCATGATTGTTTGCTGTGATATGCTTCTGAACCAAGGTTAGTGATGGTCAAACTATTAAAATGGAATGTATGGTATCATGTTTTTGCTTCTTTTATGGTGCAAATCCACGAATACTTGAGAGAGAGAGAGAGAGAGATCCTTCATAAGTCAATAATGTATTCCTAGTTTCAATGACATGACAAGTTTGCCATATTTCATTGTTCAACATTTATAGTAATGTTGACGTAGGGAAGAGCGTGAAATAATAATGAAGAAGATCACCGTCTTCCTAAAGTATGCAAAACCTTGAATCCACAAGAAAAAAAAAGAGATAAAACTTCTCGCCTCCACAACACTATTTATGGATCATTCATTTCCTTTGGAGTGGCGCGGATAACTCTAGGAAACACCACTGGATCTCGTGGCCAATCATTTGTCGAATATTTTATTGAATAATGTGTAATGTGTATCATCTCTCAATTACACCACTAATAAAGAAAAAGTAGAACCCTAATTTGAAATTACCAAAAATAGCAAAATTCTAACCTTAATAGAAATCATAGTTCAACTATAATAGAACTTACTAGAAATAGCAAGTTTTGCCAAAAATAGAAAGTCCTAAATTAACCTTACTAGAGCATACCTAGCATGATTACAATCAATTTCTAAAAAAGGCGAAAATCTAGAACTCTAAAAATAAGAAAATACGACAAAAATGGAATTACTAAAAATAATAAAGTTTTCTTAAAATTCTGATTTTGAACAAGAACCGTGCGTTTTCTCATGAAACGAACAGACGTGACCCACTATGTGGGTCAGTTGACCCCGGATGGCCCGTTATAGTAAAGATTGATAGGTAGTGTCTCGTAACGATACCCAGATCAAAAGTTATGGCCAATTTACGGTTCACACACTTTGAACAACAATTTCTCCCTATCCGGATTGAATTTCTTCAAACCGGACATGCCTGGGCCCAGTTACTTCATGGCTGATTTACGGTTCACACTGGGCCCAGATTTGACGGAACTAAATCTAACGGATTACTTCCGCTTTCATTTGGCCTTCTCTTGGTCCAGCCATGCTAGGAATGTATCTATGCCATTTCCTACATCAAATGTCCATGGATGCATTAGCTGGTCATTAATATTTTCTCTTCAAATTGATTTAGATGCTCTTAATTCGATGTGGAGGAACTTATTTTGAAGCTGTTTTTAATCAAATTCAGAGTTCTTTTCATTTATTTTATCTTATGAAGTTGTTGGAATCAAAGTATTCTAATATAGTACTACTCTGTGACAGAGGAACTTGAAGGAAATGGTTGAATTAGGATTATCAGCGAAACAAGCGAAAGATGATAGGTTCCAACAGATCAAAAAGGAGGTCATTGAAATGATTAGAATGCGGCCCCCTTCTCTTATGCCCAAGGTAGGCTTCAGAAGTATGCTGAATTTTTTTCATTTTAGTTCAATCACTCTGACAACATCATGCACGTATTGGTTGTTCAAAAAGTCCTTCAATTCTAGCAGTTCTTGATGTGAAGTTGAAACTCAACGAAATAGGCTTCGTTCTTTAAACCTTTGTAAAGCCAACGCACCCATCTACTCACATGTCAACATGTCACCATCTGTACATCAGTGGTGCCACATCGTGCAGATGAACGGCCTGAAATAAGGGCAGTTCACTTATCAGATGGGCCACATGTACGAGAAACACAGATAGTTACGACAAGTCCATATTCAGTATATGCAAGTGAGCTCACCTGATGAGTGGACCAGCCTGATACCTGGGTGCAGGTCATCACCAAGGTGAGCCACACTTGATGCATATCATGGATGTCCCCACTCATGTCAGGTTGGGACGCATATAGAAGTTTGTGGGGAGTGGTAATTATGGGCTTAGCAAAACTTTAGCTCAATCATCATATTGTTGGAGTTCCTAGTTGCAACTTGCAAATGATAAAGTTAATTCTTGTTTTTTTTTTTTTTCTCTCTTCTTTTCTTTGGATGATGCTTGTGCCACATCTCTCAAGGATAGCATTGCTCGGGTTATATTGTCTCATCCATGTCTAAGTGCATTGTATTTTATCAGGTGGCTGAGCACCGAGATGGATCATCTGACGATTTTCAGGAAGTACTTGGTTCCGAGGAGAAAGGAGCCCTTAAGGGAAGATATAGTATGGACCATGCAATGGAGGACAAGATTTGTGATCTTTACGATCTGTATGTTGAGGTACCAAATTATTTTGGACCTATCCCAATTCCTTCATATTTTGGGCTATAGGCTATAGCTCATAAATCTTCTAAATTATTTACGGTTCCTGGTTATTGCTGGATTACAGGGGATGGATGAAGACAAAGGCCCACAAAGTAGGAAGCTATATGTGGAGGTAGTTCATGTGCCTACCTTACTATTTGTTTTGCAATTGTGTAATTCTTGCGTGATTCAGAATTTAATTGTGCAAATGCATCCTAGCGATTGGTTTTTTGGAATTTAAGATGATGGAAGCAACTTCCATCCCTTACTACCTGACAGTTTTCCATATTGTCAAGCTATTACAAAATGTTGAAATACACCATGTCTATTTTGTTGAGCCTTTTTCTGTCTTTCTTTCTTCCGTGCAAACTTTAAATAATTTTAAAAAAAAAAAATCACCAAAACAAAACAAAATTCAATGAGGCGTCTTTCAAATACACCAAGGATTTGACCCATCCAACCACTTTTAATGTTGCCCTGGGAAGCACCTCTCCTGGCAGACTTGCCAAATTTCAAAACATTCCATTATTTTGTTCCCCCGATATTTACAACAGGCCTGCAACAAAGGAGAGACACTGTAATACCCTTTTGGGTGATGGTGGCCCTCATGCCACTCCGAGAAAACAGAACATGTTATCACACAGTTCATGTTGAAGAGATCTAAGGACCTCCACCAGATAGACAAGAGAAACTCACAATGCATAAATGATCCAAACATCCTTAAATTCCAAAGACACAAGATGCACACATTGGCAATGTTCATATTTCGCTTTCTCAAATGATCAATGGTAAGCACTTCATTCTTCCCCACCCACCAGCCCAAAGCATTTACCCTTGGGAGATCCGAATAAGACCATATAAGTGCATTAGGAGCCCTTCCCTCTATTTGGAGTCATCTGATGGAGTTGAATAAAGTATTTGACAGCTGACTTCAGTGAAAGGATTTTTAAAACCAAACTTAGTTAAAGTTGTCATTGACTCTTTAATTTTTCTGAGGGTTGTTTTTAACTCTTAGTTGCACAAATCTTCCACCCAAGTGTTGGTCTTGTTGGAATTGCGCTTCAAGCTCACGCTTCCATTCCTGCTCCCTCCTAGCTGTTTACGCTTGATAGCAGTTTGAAAAAGATGCTTCCCCTGCTTCTGTACCCAAATTTACTGCAGTTTTCCCTTCACTCCTCATTCATCCATACATTAAACTAGTCTTCCTCTTCTTCTTCTTCTTTTTCTTTTTTTTCTTGTTTGGCATTTCTATGTTGTTCTTTCCAGTGAGAGGCACAGAAAGCAATTTTTGGCAGCTCTTTGTATATGAAACATTGTTTTCCATATAAAGCAGATGACCAAAGTCTTCATCTCCTTAAATTAGTTGCAAATGATTGTCATGGGTGCTAACCTTTTCTAGCTATTTGTGGTAATTCTGACTTTCATGAACATGCTTGCCTCTTTTCTGGCACTCAGCTTGCAGAATTGTGGCCCAGTGGGTCCATGGACAACCTTGGGATCAAAACTGCTGTCTACAGGGCAAAAGAGCGAAAAAGGGCCCTGTATATGCGGCACAAGGTAATGAATCCTCTCATCTCCTTTTCTTCTTCTTCTTCTTTTTTCTTCCTTTCTTCTTTTTCAAAATCTTGTGTGAAAGCTGTTGAATCCTTTGGCATATTTGAATTTCATATCTGATTTATGCATTTATATTCTCAGATGATCCTCTGAAACTATCTTCATGCACAACCATGAATGTGCTCCACCAAAACCTGCTGGTCCACTCATCATGTGGGTTTCATGTGTATGCAGAACATAGATTTATAGGCTGTTGATCATTTTTGTTCTAGCCGCCCATTTTTCTCATACATGTCCCACCTGGTAACAGAGAGAGAGCCACCCATTTTTGTTCTAGCTGCCCATTTTTCTCATACATGTCCCACCTGGTAACAGAGAGAGAGCCACCATGAATGTGCTCCACCAAGATCCGCCCATTTTTGGGTCTGGATCTTGCGTGTGTTTAGCACCCATGCCAAAAAGATCCTCTTCTCATATTTCCCCTCTTCATGTCTCTTGGATCCCATGAGTATATGTAGTCAACATGAAAGGCAATCTGGACTCCATGCTGGGGAGTCTCTATTGAATGAATAATTGTTTTTTGATATTAATTTTTTGTATACGGTTTTCTCCTCTTGAATGTGCTCCACCAAGATCCGCCCATTTTT
Source organism: Liriodendron chinense (assembly GCA_003013855.2). NCBI lineage: Eukaryota > Viridiplantae > Streptophyta > Magnoliopsida > Magnoliales > Magnoliaceae > Liriodendron > Liriodendron chinense. The sequence continues at coordinate 7,724,641 of ML058513.1, forward strand.
GGGTCTGGATCTTGCGTGTGTTTAGCACCCATGCCAAAAAGATCCTCTTCTCATATTTCCTCTCTTCATTTCTCTTGGATCCCATGAGTATATGTAGTCAACATGAAAGGCAATCTGGACTCCGTGCTGGGGATTCTCTATTGAATGAATAATTGTTTTTTGATATTAATTTTTTGTATATTTGAATGTTCAGGAGGCAGAGAAAATCAAGAGGAGAAAACCGTCCCCTGCAGTTAGGATGGAAGAAACTGCAAGGGGGGAAGCTAGTTCAAATGCTCAGCTACGAGCTGTCCAGGAGAGGCAGGCAACTGATACTAGCTCACAAGCTTTTACATCATCTGACAGGCCAGCTTCCAATCCAACAACCAACCAACACCTAGCCACATTGGGACGGACATCCAGTCCGTACACGAGTTCCAGCATGGATCGGCTGAAACAAGAGAAGGTAAGAGGAAGTACAAGCATGCTTGTGGATGACATGGGCAAAACAACCGATGCTGCTATTGTGAAGAAAAAAGTGAAGAGGAAACCAGAATCAGATCTGATGGATATCCGTGTTCATTCTGCGAAGCCCCAATCATCATCGCAACAACATCACGGAAAGGAAAGGCACAAGTCTGACAAGCTCCCTGCAGGTCACCACCAAAAATCAAGCCTGCAACCGAGCACCGCTCTTCCAGGTTGCGAGCAACCAAGCTAAGGGTACATTTGGAAGTACCTTGGGAAATGGATGGGCAGAGACAGAATGCTTTTCTGCCAAAATAATGTTTGTTTGTTTACTTGGATCGAACGAAGTATTGTTCAGGGGCTAGAAAAGCAGAAACCCCAGTAACCCGCCCACTCAGGTTTCGTTCTTTGCCGGTGCCCCATATGCAAATTAGTTCACAATGAAAAATCACCCACTGACAGATTCCACCAAATGTAGATTGGGGTACTTCCAAACTACCTAATGTAATGACATGCCCAACAGTTACGTTTGCTGTTACTAGCAGTTATTACGGAAATATTAGAGAGAGAGAGAGAGAGAGAGAGAGAGAGAGAGAGCTTCTTGGTTTTTGTTTTAATGGTGTTTGCCGCGACCTCCACTGCAATAAATTTACCCTTGGCATAGGCAATCCTAGTCAGGTTTAAGGGATGTCATAAACAGGCAGAAGGGCTTTCCACATTGAAGATGGAAGGGTTTTTAATTCTTTTCATCTTAATGCAAGACAGCCACCCATTTTCATGACACCCGTTGGGACTCGAACGCTTCTGACTGAAAGCCGAGTGGTTACATATGTGATCGGTGTCCTATGGCTTGGTCGACAATAGCAAAACTTAGTAGCCTCTTTTTTTCTTTTTTGTAAATGAAAGCTTGTATACTTGCTTCAATCCTAGAACTACTTACATTACATTTCGGTAGACTGATCCAAAAAAACAATTCCGTTTTCTTTGCTAAACTGTATCAAAAGCATTTTAGAATCTACGTTTTCGATTCGTTTTCTTCTTATTGGACTGTATTGAACCCACTCTTTTCATGCTCCTTTGTGTTTGTTCGTGTGCATTAGGGCATATCTTAGATAGACCCAGTGCAGCCAGCTCAAAATCTGTACAGAAACTCTAAGCCAGCCCTGTTGAAAGCCCAATTTGTAGATCGAAATGAAACTAAACATGAAGTTTCCGTGGTCTTCTTTTGGTGTGTGGTGGTTTTGTGACAATGGTTCCATGTGCATGCATCTAACTTACTGGTCGAGTCGCGTGGTATATAGATTTTGTTAAGGCTTAAAACTAATGTTGATAACCCATAGGTCATATAATCAATGATCTCTACTTCATAATTATGGTCAGCTAAAATGAGAAAAATCATTTTTAAGTGGCAGCCCGGGCTTAAGCTTTATCCTAATTGAGGTTGGTTGTATGAATCATGTTTCGCCATTTCACTCTATCAAGGACTATATCATCTGTTTAACCATAGGTCATCAGATCTTTTCTCCCTGCCTGTGGTGATGTCCTTTCGGGCCTTCTCGTTGCCTTAATAATGCCTTCAATTTAAACTAGCTCACTCCTAATAAATGTAATTTTATCGCCTCGTCTTATGACATAATAGAGGTATAACGTGCTCAACTAATTTGAAGGAAAAAGGAAAAAAAAGTAGAGATAGAAAGGAGAGAAACCAAGGGAAAAAGAGGGCTACATGGAGAGAGGAGTGCAGAGGCCTCCAATGGTGGGCCACCCATCTCACCTTTTCTGGCACCGTGGTCCACTAAAGCTTTAGACCTATCTTGCTTTTGTTCTAAACTCCTAACATAAGCCAGCATAAGAATTGTACGGCATCCACGTCACAGTATCATTGGGATAGGTCCTACCTTTGTTGCATGATCTCTCTAAGACCGTATTGGCTACACACAAAGAAAAAGATTAACAGAAGTAGACTCGGCATAATAAATTTGAAAGACAAAAATCCCTCTAGGTTGGAGGGCTAGCCACAACCCAAACTACTAGTTAATGCAACTACCCAGTACTAATTGCAAAGGTAAAATTGGCCAAATGCAATGTATTGAAAATAAGTGATAATTCTAAGTTTGGCCAATTGCATTCATTTCTAATTTTATTCTTTCCTGTCCTATCAATCATCCATCTTAAATGTCTTATTTCAGCTACACTCTTTATGAATATGTCGGTCTTTGACCACTCAACATTTTATCGAATCAAGCAAGTTTAGTCTTGGAAATGACCTTTCTAAGATTACGCAAGGAACAAGAAGGGGCAATTTTTCAAGAAGAAAAAATATTTTTAAAGAATTTACAAAAACAAACAACAGATAAACTCAATTTATATTTCAACAAAATCAAATAATTTTGAGTGTTGATTTCTCATTTTCAATCCATCTTTGAAGTGTCGAGCCTATTCATGCTCAGTGCTAAAAATGGGGCCCATGGTGTGGTATTTCAAACCATTGATGTGGTAAGTCCCACTGTGGATGTACCATTCCATGATTAATGACCTTTCTAAGGGCTTACATATATGCGATTAAGAAACTAGGAGGAGTTCCAGTGGCTAGAATCTTTCAATTTTCGGGAAGAATGCTATATAGATTTGCTAAGGGGATCTGCGATCCATTTGCGTGAGTGGATTAGGTGTTACCCGGGTGACCCACCTTGATGTATGTGCTGTATATACACGCCGTCCATCAGTTTTTCCTGCTCATTTTAGGGCATGGTAAAAATTGAAGCAGATCCAAATTTCAAGTGGACCACACGGTAGGATTGAAGGCACAACATTAAAAACTTCTTAGGGCCACAAAAGTATTGGATCAAGCTGATATTTGTGTTTTCCCCTCATCTGGGTTTTTGTGACATTATCAAGAGGTTGGATGGCAAATAAACATTACGGTGAGCCCTAGGAAGATTTTAATGGTGGGGTTCAATGACCACCTGTTTCCTGTGGTGTGGTTCGCTTTAGATTTGGATCTATTTTGTTTTTTGGACCATGCCCTAAAATGAGCTGGAAAAACTGATGGACGGTGTGTGTATATATAACACATAACATCAAGGTGGCCCCACGATCAGGGAAACACCCACTAACGTGTTACCCGGATAACACCTAATCCGCTCCTGCGATTTGCCTGTGACCCGGAATCAGTGATGTGAGTGCGACCCTGACCGTAGTGCCTACCTCGATGCATGCATTTTATATCTACGCCGTCCTTTTCTTTTTTTCCAGCTTATTTTAGGTGTGGTCCCAAAAATGAAGAAGGTACAAATTTCGGGTGGATCACACCAAAAGAAATATTGGTCATTGAACGCCCACCATTAAAAACTTCCTAAGCCGACCGTAACGTTTCTTGACCATCCAACCTATTTATCAGGTCAAACTGACCTGGATGAAAGGAAAAAACAAATATCAGATTGATCCAAAACTTTTGTGGCCTACAAGGTTTTTAATAGTCAATAATCATTGTTTCCTATGGTGTGGTCCATATGATATTTGAATCTGCTTCAATTTTGGGACCGTGCAGCTTATTTAAGCTGTCGAAACAGATGGACGGCGCGGGTATATAGTTAATGCATCAAGATGGGCCCTATTAGCAGGGTCGCACCCACATTGCTGTGGGACGCACTATGATTTATAATGTGAAATCCAATCCATCCATCTCCTGATACAGCTCATTTTAGGAGGTAAACCGAAAATAAGGCCCATCCAAAACTCAAGCGGGCCCCACCTCAGAGAATTTGGGATTAGGACACACACCATTGAAATTTTCCAGGAACCCACCAAAGTCTTGGATAAAGAAGATATTTGGTTTTTCCCTTCATCCTCAATCTACTCTCACCTCACGAATGGTTAGGATATCATATAAACATCCCATTGGCCCCCTGGGAAGATATCGATGGTAGTCGTCTCAGTCCCGCCTCTACCAATCCTGTGGCCCACTTGAGTTTTGCATCCACGTCATTTTCCACTCTTCTTAAAATGAGCTGTCTCAGACTTGTTGGAAGAAGAGCCTTCAAACTGTCTCTAACTGTGACTTGACCGGTTGGCCAATGTAGAGGCTGTTGTGTTTTGCTCCCTGGACTGTTTTTTGGGCTGGTTCAACCGGTCGGTCATGGGGTTCGACCGGTCAAGACGGGTCGGCCAATCACTCGTAAATTGCGCAGCAAGATATCTCTTACGCTATTGTGCGGATTTGCACAAGACGTTTCTAATTTGGGGTCGCTTGCTATATATATAGCATAAATCCGGGATTAGGAGTAATCCAAAGGTATCCAAGATTTCTTAATCACATTAGGAAGAGGGGAGAGTGTTTTGAGAGGGAGAGAGCTTGGATGTTCTCGGTTTTCCTTGCTTGTGGGTTGTCAATCTCTTTAATCTTCTGTTTATTCATAGTGGATCGATTTCTACTGTGGTTTTTTACCCGTTGGGGGGTTTTTCCACGTAAATTTGGATTCTCTTATGGTGAACTTGTGTGTGGTTTGATTTCATATTGTTTCTCGTTTGATCTCGCATTGCTCTACGCGTTCGGCTTCTGCTTCCGCTACCGATTTTCCCAACAAGTGCTATCAGAGCTAAAGTTAGGGTGGAGTAGATTTCGGATATGAGACGAGAAGATGGGATCGGGCGCAAGGTACGAGGTAAAGAAGTTCTCCGAGAAAAATAACTTTGAGCAATGAAAGGTGAAGGTTGAATCCTTCCTAGTTCAGCAAGGGCTTGATGAAGCTTTTGGAAAGCGACCCGAGGTTATGAAAGATGATGAGTGGACGAGGCTCGACAAGAAAGCTAGAACATCAATCCTGTTAAACCTTACGGATGATGTTCTCTATCATGTCATGAATGAGAAGACTGCGGCTGAAACAATGGCGAAGCTAGAGAAGGTTTATGCCAAAAAGTCTCCTGAGAATCGCATATACGTGTTGATTTAGTTGTTCACCTTGAGGATGACTGAGTGAACGGAAGTGGAGGAACACTTGAGCACGTTCAATAGGCTGGTTTGCAAGTTGGTGGAGATCAATGAACCGATGAATGATGAATATCAAGTATGCATCACGTTGAATTCTCTTCCAGATTCATATGAGTCGTTCAGGGACTCTGTGTGCGCAGGGAGGGAAACCATAACCGTCGAGACCGTTATCTCAGCCCTCCAGTTGAAGGAAATGAGAAAGAAAAACAGTAACGTGGCTTCCCGTTATTCCTCAGAGGCACTGGTTATGAGGGGAAGAAGTTCTGAGCATGAAGGATATTCGAAGTCGGGATCTAAGGCCAAGGGCAAAGGGAAGGCCAAGGTGAAGTGCTGGAATTGTGGTCAAGAAGACTACATGAGAGAGGATTGTCAGAATCCCAGGTTGAAGCAAGAGAGGTATGAAAATTCTTCTGAAGAGGGAGCCAATACCGTAGAGGACAATGGCGATCTATACGAAGTTCTGACTATATCTGGCAAGAGATCTCACGGTAGTGAGTGGATCCTAGATTCAGGGGCTTCATGTCATGTTTGTCCTAACCGGAGTTTATTCACGACATACAAGGAGTATGGTGGTCAATCAGTGTTTGTGGGCGATGGCTACGCTCATAAAGTTGTGGGATTGGAACGAGTCCTGGAAGATATGAAGCACGTCCCCAAGATGAATATGAATGTGATTTCTCTTGGTGCACCCAAGGCGAAAGGGTCTATGTTTATCGGCCGCAATCTTTGTTGTGAAGTGATGAAGGGGGCACTCATATGTATGAAGGCACGGAGGTGTGGCCATCTTTACATGTTGATCAGGAGCACAATTCACGGTGGAGCTGCGGGAAAGGAAACGAGATTCGCGGCTAATCGTATATGGAAAATTCCCAAGGGCCACATGAGAAGAGCGAAAAAGGACGTGAATGTGCAAGGTTAGAGTCGATGGTGGCATAAGAAGCGATGGAGCTCTGATTAAAAATGAGATGACGTTGCAAGGATGTGTTGATTCGACGTTTGAAGCCTCGGTGGAGTTTGTTGGAAGAAGAGCCTTCAAACTGCCCCTGGACTGTGCACTGATCGGTCACCGGTCTTGACCGATCATACAGGGGGGGGTCGGTCGGCCAGTGTAGAGGCTGTTGTGTTTTGCTCCCTAGACTATTTTTTGGGCCGGTCCGACTGGTCGGCCAGTCACGCGTGAATTGCGCAGCAAAGTATCTCTTGCGCTATTGCGTGGATTTGCGCAAGACGTTTCTAATTCGGGGATGCTTGCTATATATATGGCATAAATTCGGGATTAGGAGTAATCCAAAGGTGTCTAAGGTTTTCGAATCACATCAGGAAGAGGGGAGAGTGTTTTGAGAGGGAGAGAGCTTGGGTTTTCTTGATTTTCCTTGCTTGTGGGCTGTCAATCTCTGTAATCTTTTGTTTATTCATGGTGGATCGCTTTCTGCAGTGGTTTTTTTTTATCCATTGAGGGGTTTTTCCACCTAAATTCAAATTCTCTTGTGGTGAATGCTTGTGTGTGGTTTGATTTCATATTGTTTCTCATTTGATCTCGCCTTGCTCTACGCATTCAGCTTCCGCTGCCGGTTTTCCCAACAAGACTCTTAGGTGACGGGCAGATCAAATGCCACGTGTACATCATGGTGGGCCCCCATCGAGTTTTGTGTCACCCACGTTGGGAGGTGGGGACTCGCTGCTATAATAGGGCTGATTGCTCGTCGAGTAGCCTCTGAGCGAATTGCAATAGCATTGTCCTCGTTTGGCATCGTGGATTCAGAATACCTGGATTGGTACTCCAATCCAAGTAATCCAATACCGTGAGCCATGGTTTGGTAATCCAAATCAATGTATTTGTGTTCAATTTATGATCGAACCTTTTTAGAGAAATGTTCAATGATGGATTGAACACAATGTATCATTGATTTGGATTACCAAACCTTGGCCCATTGTTCATAGTTGAAAATGGAGCGGATTCAGTCAGGTCAGTGTAATACCAAGTTCGGTCAGGCCGTGACCATGGGGCCATCTTAATGGACATGTTGTATGGCTCATTTTATCCCATGGTCCCAAAAATGAAGTAAATCCAAATCTCAGGTTGATAGCATTATAGGAAACAATAGTGATTAAACGCCCGCCATTAAAAACTTTTACGGGCCCACCGCCCAGCATGATGTTTATTTGCCATCCGGCCTATTGATAAGGTTGCATAAACCTAAGTGAAGTGAAAAAAAAACACATATCAGCCTGATATAAAACTTTTGTGGCTTGCAAGAAGTTTTTAACAGGCAATTATCATGATTTCTTGTGGTGTGGTCCACTTAGATTTGGATTTGCTTCATTTTTAGGCCATAACCTAAAATAAGCTGTCGAAATGGATGGATGGTGTGGATATACAACAAATACATCAAAGAGGGCCCATGGTAATGACTTGACTGAACTCGATGATACCTCTGCTCCCTTGAAAGCATGTATTCTGTTTAAAACTTTATAGCTTATTTAATTAACCATAAATGCATATAATCACGGTGATAAATAAGTAACTATGATGAACACTTTGGTTTAAAGCTGAAATTTCACCCCCGATAATGGAGCAAAATTCAACTTTATAATAGGTGATGTATGTGCTATATCCATGTCATCCCTTCATCTTTCAAATCATATCAGGGCATGAGCTTAAAGATGAAGAAAATCCCAAGCTCAAGTGAACCACACCACAAAAAACAATGCGGATTGAATGCTACCATTGAAAGCTTCCAGGGACGTAAAAAGTTTAGGACCTGTTGCACTTTTGGGCTCATGCCTTAGAATTATCTGAAAAGGTGAATGGACGAAGTGGATGAAAGACATACATCATGGTGGGGCTCACAGAGTTTATGTGTCTCTTTTCAAAATCCGTCAACATATTTACCGTGTAAATATCAAATTGACGAGCCCGGAGTGCAGGTGGGGCCCATGGTCCAGTGATCCAAATTAGGGAAGCGGATTGCATACTGAGTAAATTCTGTGGGGACCACCGTGATGTATGAGCCAAAAAAAATAAGCATATCCAAAGATCAAGTGGAACACACTACAGGAAACGTTGAAATATTCTGAAAGGCCACAGAATTTTTTGATCAAGCTCATATTTGTGTTTTCCCTTTCATCCATGTCTTTGTGATTTTATCAACAGGTTGGATGATAAACAAACATCACTGTGGCTCTAGGAAGGTTTCAACTGTTGAAATCCTTATTCCCACTGTTTCCTGTGGTGTGGTCCACTTAGGCTTTGGATTTGCTTCAGTTTTGGGCTCAACTGCTAAAATGAGCTGGAAAATGGGATAGACGGAGGGGATAAACCACATACATTCACGGTGGGTCTAATAGAGTTTACTCAGTACAGTACGATAAAAGCGCATTGAGTTACTCAGTGTGCAATCCGAATCATCCAATTTAAAAGCGCATTGAGTTACTCAGTGTGCAATCCGAATCATCCAATTTCCCAAACTAGTAATGCGGTGGGCCTCGCCGCTAACAGCCCGTGCGTGCACTCATAATCCTCCGATCAGAGGATCCTGGCCGTAGAACATTTAACCTCCCGGTTGAACGCTAAACATTGCTGTGCTTTCTTCATGTGCGGATTGGTGGACGGTTTGGATCAGCTAATAATAATGGCCCCACCTGTAGAAAATCTCCACTAGGGAGTTTACATGAACGGATTTGTCTGCTGACCCCTACACCACCAGCTAGCTGGTGGAAAAGCTTTGTGGGCCCACCATGATATATGTGTTTTATCCCGGCCGTCCCTCCATTTTGCCAGAGTCAGATCAAAAGCTCAAGTGGACCACATCATAGGAAAGAGTGGGGATTGAATACCTATAGTTGAAAAGTTCCTCGTGGCCCACTGCAATGTTTGTTTGCCATCCCACCTGCTCATAAGGTTATATAACCCTAGATGAAGATAAAAAAACAAATATCAGCTTGATCCTGAACTTCTGTGGCCCTAAGGAGTTTTCAAGTGTTTAATTCCCATTGTTTTTTATGGTGTGATCCACTTAAGCTTTGCATCTGTCTCATTTTTTTAATCATGCCCTAAATTAAGCTTGAAAATAGATGAACGGCGTGGATAAAATACATACATCATGATAGGGCCCACAGAGCTTTTCCACGAGCTAGCTGGTGGTGTAGGGATCACCAGACCAGCCGATCCGCGTCCAGTTCAGTGATTTTAAACCGAGTACTGAGTAAACTCTGTGGGGTCCGAAGGTGATGTATGTGTCTTATCCACACCGTCCATCCGTTTTACGAGATCATTTGAGGGCATGAACCCATAATTGAAGCATATCAACGTTCAAGTGGGCCACACCACAGAAAACAGTGGAATAATGACATCCACCGTTGAAACCTTTCTAGGGCCCACACTGAGGTTTATTTTTCATCCAACCTGTTCATAAGCTCACACATACATGGATGAAGGGAAACAAGAATATCAGCTTGATCCAAAACTTCGGTAACCTCAAGAAGTTTTCAACGGTAGGCATTCAATTCCCACTATTTCATGTGGTGTGGTCCACTTGAGCTTTGTATATGCTTTGCTTTTGGGCTCATGTCCTTCAATGATCTGGAAAAACGTATGGACGGCATGGATAAAACACAAACATGACAGTGGGCCCCACAAAGTTTACTCAGTATGCAATCCGCTCTCTAATTCTATTACCAAAAGTAGAAAGTGGGGTTGCGTTAACAACTGAGAGTGGTTGTAAATGTCAGTTCTCTGAAACCGAAAGCTCCCTCAAAACCGCTACCAAACAAATCAAAGCGAGTCAATGCGTTTGACTGTTAAGATTACCAAAATAGACACATTAGGTGACCTCCCCACCACCCTACATTGTGGTCCGTATATTTTGCCACCTAGACACTGTGCATCTAACCGATTGAACGGTCCTTTTTCAACCATATGGTTGGGATCATCTAATCAATGCTCCACTTCTTGCCGTCCATGTCTGGGCCCACTTAAATGAACGTTGGGGATGGCTTACCTTACTCCCTAGACACTGGTAGAAGTGGGAGCGGATTGCCTGTGACCTGTGTGGGGCCCATAGAGATGTCTGTTAAAATCCACTTCGTCCATCTGTTTTGAAAGACCACAATATGACAGGATTTTACAAATAGTAAGATCAAAAACTTATGTACGGTTTATCTGAGTGGTAATAATTCTATGAACGGTTTGGATGGCATATAAACATCATGGTCAGCTCCAGAAAGGTTTCAACGGTGGACGTTACTGTTCCCACTGGTTTGTTGGTGTGGACCACCTGAGTTTTGCATCTATCTTATTTTTATATTCCTACCCTATTGTCGTCTTTAAAAAACATATAGACGGAGTGGATTTGTCACGAACATCTATGTGGGCCCCACACAGCCCCGGGCACGGAGATATCTATGCGCCCGGGTCACAGGAAATCCACTCTCGGTGGCAGTGAAACACCTTTCGAAAATGAAACGACTTGATTCCTCGCACCTCGCACCTGAAAGTGCTGGACGCGGATTGCGTACTGAGTAACTCCGCACGCTAGCGTGCGGAGTAAACTCTGTGGGGCCCACAGTGATTTACGCATTTTATCCACTCCGTCCATCCATTGTAACAGAGCATTTTAAGTATGGTGCCCAAAAATGAAGCATATAAAAATCTAAAGTGGACCACACAACAAGAAAAGTGTGAACTGAATGTCTACCATTGAAAGATTCTTGAAGGACACAGAAGTTTTGGATCAAGCTGATATTTGTTTTTTCCCTTCATCCATATCCATGTGATCTTATGAACAGGTTGGATGACAAATAAACAACACTGTACGGCCTGGGAAGGTTTCAACGGTGGAAATCATTATTCCCACTGTTCCCTTGGCATGATCCACTTGAGATTTGCATATGCTTAAATTTTGGGCTCAACCACTAAAATGAGCTGGAAAAACATATGGACGGAATAGATGAAGTATATACATTCTATGTGGGCCCAACTGAGTTTACTCCGCACGATAAGAGCGTGCGGAGTTACTCCGCATGTAATCCGATTCCGAAAGTGCTTTTCTCGGAAAATCTTTGATACTCCGAGAGAGTATGATGGTCTGTACACGTGGCATGTATTTACGTCGATTGAGAATGCCCAAACCGTTGATCCTAATGTAGATGGGATTAAAACCCCATGATGGCTAATTGGTGGATATTTAAATGGAAAATAATCAACGGTCTAGATTCAGTATGAAGATATATATATACTAATCAGAAGATAATTTCATTTGGTCAGTCTGGTTATGGTTCTGGCCCCCATCTACAATAGGTACAGTTATTTGGACGGTTTAAATTGCATGTAAACTACATTTACAATTTGCGCCTGAGTATCAAACTTACTCGTGCTTTTGCCCATTCCACTGACTTCGTTTTGCACGCTCAGCGACCAGTAGAGCTGGCAACGGGCCGGGCCTGGGGTAGGTCTCAACCCGGATTTTGAACTGTTTCGGGCCAGGCCATCGGACCGGGCCTATTCAAAATTCTGATTTTTCAGGCCCGATACCGGCCCATTGACAGCCGTAGCGACACGTGCGCAAGCATGCATCGCTTGATGGGACCATACAGATTTTGATGATCCAAACCATCTTATATGATGTGATCTACATTGGATGCTTCGAAAAAAAACTAATGATGACCAATGATCTGCCCATTGAGACCGTCCAGTATTACTTTTCAAACGTATGTTTTGAATGCGACAAACCAACGTCCAGGATCATCTTTCAGTTACGTTCTTCGAATATATGCACAGATTTGGTGCTCAGACCGGTTGGGTGACCGGTCTGTGCGGTGCAACCCAGATGCATGAAAGACGCTGGACAGTTTTGTGTGGCCGTAGACCGGTCTGGCGGGAGCTCCGATTGGTCGGGCGACCGGTCTGCTTTGAGGCAGTGTTGATGTAATCTCCCTGGACCGGTCTCTGTGCGAGGTGCGACCGATCGGCTATACGTGCGGATCTCTTGCACAGTCCACAGTACTGCGCAAGGTGTTTCTATTTTCGAATTTTTGCTTATTTAAGGAGTTGTAATCCGTCCTAGATTGGTATTCTAAGGTGTTCAAGGTTTCCTATTCGTACTAGGAAGAGGGGAGAGGTATGTGTGAGAGAGAATAAGGAGTTTTCTCTTTTTTTCATTGCTTGTGGGTTGTCAATCTCTGTAATCTTCTGATATTCATAGTGGATCATTTTGTGCCGTGGTTTTTTACCCGTTTGGGGGTTTTTCCACGTAAAATTCGGAGTCTCTTGTGGTGAGTGCTCGTGTGTGATTGATTGCATCTTGTTTACTTGTTTGATTTCGCATTGCTTCACGCATTCGGCGTTCCGCTTCCACTGCCGGCTTTCCCAACAAGTGGTATCAGAGTTAAAGTTGGGGTGGAGTATATTCGAATCTGAGACGAGAAGATGGGATCGGGCGCAAGGTTTGAGGTAGAGAAGTTCTCCGGGAAAAATAACTTTGAGCTATGGAAGGTGAAGGTTGAATCCTTCCTGGTTCAACAAGGGCTTGATGAAGCTCTTGGAAAGCGACCCGAGGCTATGAAAGACGATGAGTGGACGAGGCTCGACAAGAAGGCTAGAACCTCAATCCTATTAAACCTTACGGATGATGTTCTCTATCATGTCATGAAGGAGAAGACTGCGGCTGAAATGATGGAGAAGCTAGAGAAGGTTTATGCCAAGAAATCTCTAGAGAATCGCATGTACGTGTTGATGCAGTTGTTCACCTTGAGGATGGCTGAAGGAACGGAGGTGGAGGACCACCTGAGCATGTTCAATAGGCTGGTTTGCAAGTTGGTGGAGATTGATAAACTGATGAAGGGTGAGTATCAAGCAAGCATCCTGTTGAATTCTCTTTTAGATTCAGATGAGTCGTTTAGGGATTTCGTGTGTGCAGGGAGGGAAACCATAAGTGTCGAGACCGTTATCTCAGCCCTCCAGTCGAAGGTGATGAAAAAGATAAGCGGTGACGTGGCTTCCTGTTATTCCTCAGAGGCACTGGTTATGAGGGGAAGAAGTTCTGAGCATGGAGGATATTTAAAATCGGGATCTAGGGCCAAGGGCAAAGGGAAGCCTAAGGTGAAGTGTTGAAATTGTGGTCAGGAGGGCCACATGAAAGGGGATTGTCAGAATTACAAGATGAAGCAAGAGAAGTATGGAAATTCTTCTGGTGAGGGAGCCAATAGAGGATGGTGGCGATCTTTGTGAAGTTCTGACTGTTTCTGGCAAGGGATCTCACGGTAGTGAGTGGATCCTTGATTCAGGGGCTTCATGTCACGTTTGTCCTGACCGGAGTTCATTCACGACATACAGGGAGTATGGTGGAGAATCGGCGTTTGTGGGCGATGGAGTCGCTCATAGGGTTGTGGGTATTGGTACCGTGCGCATCAGGATATTCGATGGGGTCAAACGAGTCCTGAAATATGTGAAGCACGTTCCCAAGATGAAGATGAATGTAGTTTCTCTTGGTGCACTCGAGGCGAAAGGGTGCGTGTTTATTGGCCGCGATCGTTGTTGTGAAGTGATGAAGGGGGCACTCGTGTGTATGAAGGCACGGAGGTGTGGTCATCTTTACATGTTGATCGGGAGCACAATTCACGGTTGAGTTGCGGGGGAGGCAGCGAGATCCACGGTTGCTCGTATGTGGCAAGTGCCCAAGGGCCACATGAGAAGAGCGGAAAAGGGCGTGAATTTGCAAGGATGGGGTCGATGATGGCACGAGAAGCGGTGGAGCTATGATTGAAGATGAGATGACGTTGCATGGATGTGTTGATTCGACGTTCGAAGCCTCGGTGGAGATTGTTGGAGAACCTTCGAACATATGCACGGATTGGGTGCTCAGACTGGTCGGGCGACCGGTCTGCGCGTTGCAACCCAGATGCATGAAGGACGCTGGATAGTTTTGTGTGGCCCTAGACCGATCGTGCGACCGGTCTGGCGAGGGCTCCGACCGGTCGGCTGTGAGGCAGTGTTGATGTAATCTCCTTGGACCGGTCTCTGTGCGAGGTGCAACTGGTCGGACGACCGGTTGGCTGTGCATGCGGATCTCTTGCACAGTCCACAGTACTGTGTAAGGTGTTTCTATTTTCGGATTTCTGCTTATGTAAGGAGTTGTAATCCATCCTAGATTGGTATTCTAAGGTGTCCAAGGCTTCATATTCGTACTAGGAAGAGGGGAGAGGTGTGTGTGAGAGAGAATAAGGAGTTTTCTCTGTTTTTCCTTGCTTGTAGGTTGTCAATCTCTGTAATCTTTTGATATTCATAATGGATCGCTTTGTGCCATAGTTTTTTATCCATTTTGGGGTTTTTCCACGTAAAATTCGGAGTCTCTTGTGGTGAGTGCTTGTGTGTGATTGATTGCATCTTGTTTACTTGTTTGATTTCGCATTGCTTCACGCATTCGGCGTTCCGCTTCCACTGCCGACTTTCCCAACATGGCCAACAAAGTAATTCCCAGCAGATGCGAGGGTCCAACGGACGCAGGATAACTTCCCAGCAGATGCGAGGGTCCAACGGAGGCAAGTAGTTATCTGGTCAATGAAATGACATCATCAAGTTCAGTTGTCCAACCATGGTGTGTGTGTGTGTTGTATCTACACCATCCATTAATTTTGGAGAGAGAGTTTTAGGACATTAGATAAAAGAATGAGGAAGATCCAAAGCTCAAGTGGACCCATCACAGAAAACAGTGGAGGTTGAACGCCTACCATTAAGAACTTTTCAAGGGCCACAGAAGTTTTGAATCATGCTGATATTTGTTTTTTCCCATTCTTCTATGTTTGTGTGAACTTATAGACAGGTTAGATCTCAAATGAGTGTCTGGATCCTCTGTTGGCTTCCAAAAAAAAAAAATCCTTACTTGGAGTTTTTCTTTGGTCTACATCACACTGCATAACATCATGTGACCAATCGCACTGAGGTATGTGAGGTATGTGAGCTTTTTCATTGGTCCACATCACACTGCATAACATCACATACCTCAGGGTAATCTGGTCACATGATGTCATGCAGTGCAATGTGGACCCATGAAAGGGCTCCAAGCAAGGTTTTCTGCTTGGAAGCCAACAGAGGAGCCTAACTACTCAAATAAACAACGTAATGGGCCCTAGGATGGTTTCAACGGTGGTCATCAATGTCCCTACTGTTTTTGTGGTGGGGTCCACTTGAGCTTTGTATCTACGTCAATGTTTTACTCATGCCCTAAAATATCTCTCCAAATGGTTGGACGGTGCAAATACAACACATACATCTTAGTGGGGCTACAAAACTTGGTGACGTCAACTCATAGGGAGACAGCTATTACGTGTTACCTAGGTAACACCTGACACCCAGGTCCCAAGCTCAAGTGGCAGAGAAGATAGCCTCGTTCCAACACTGAGGTCATGGTCGCGATTCCCACGGGAGGGATGGCTAACATGGTAATGTGACTAACAGTTTTATGAGTGTACTTACAAATGGGGTGTGTCAACTTACTCTAAATAAAAAATAAAAAATAAAAAAATAAAAAATAAAAATAATATAGTGGGTGTTACCCTCGCCGTGTGGGGCCTACCTTTATGAAATGTTGTATATCCACACCGTCTATATGTTTCACCAGCTCATTTATTAAGGACGTGGTATAAAAAATTAAGGAGATCTAAATCTCATTTGGACCACACCCAAGGAAAAAGTGGTTATTGAGTACCTCACCATTAAAAATCCCAAAGTGCTCATAGTAAGGTTTTCATAATATTTATTTTCAATCCAACATCTTTATAATGTCAAGAAGACATGGATGAAAGAAAAATATAAAGATTAGCTTGATCCAAAACTTTCGTGGCCACAAAAATCTTTTAATATGGTCATTCATTACTGTTTCTAGTGGTACTGTCCACCTGAGATTTGTATTTCCTTAAGGTTTAAGGTTTGGGATCAAGTCCTAAAATGAGATATAAAAAATCAGATGAACGGTGTGGATATATACAAAAATACGTCAAGGTAGGCCCCACACGGTTAGGATAACACTCACTGAGGTGTTTCCGTGGTAACAGCTAATCATCTACCCAACCATCCGACGTTTTCTCCACGTGGGCCCGACGCACGTTGGATGGCCATGTATCGCGAAGGATTGAAAACGAACTCCACGGTGGAATTTGTACTGAAATAGCCCTGAGTTATGGCTATTTTTACTAAAAATTCAATTTCTCGTTCGGCTCATCCTTTTTTCACAGGAAATTGAAAATTTTACAGTCGAAAATGCCCATCTGACCATCATATGCTCAGGGGAATCCACCGTGCCCCAGGGGAATCCGTCGGAGAGGCATTTTCGACCATAAATTTTCAATTTCTCCTCAAAAGGCCAAAAAGATGAACTAGATGAGAAATTAGACTTTTAGTAAAAATAGCCACACCTCAGGTCTATTTCAGTAAAAATCGCCTCCACGGAAGTGACCATTTCAGCATCATCGCCGGATGTAACACGTGAATAATAATTGCAGCTAAAGACCGTAAACGATGCCATAGTGACGTATCTACTATAATGTGGTACACTGGCCATTCCATCTTACACGTGGCATGATGTATGTAAGATCCGGACCATTCACCAAGTGGGTTATATAGTCAGTTATCTATAGTCCAAAAATCAATTTTTTTGAATAATCATGGCCCATGATCAGTTCATCTACTCATGATCTATTTTAAACCATCCATTTGAAGGGAAAAAGTATATATCATGTACGATCCAATTTCTATGATTTATTAGAATTCACCCATCTGGTTTAGGGTCCTTTAAGTGGACGGTTTTGATCTAGTATATAAAGGAAAAAAATTATCTAGACAATTGGTTCATCGTACTTGGGTTTTAATTTTGGATGGGTGGGGCCCACGTTGAATTATCTAGACCATTGGTTCATTGTTCTCGCAGTAGATGGACCACCATCTAAGAATCTCCACTTAGACTGGATGATCCTCCCCACTATCTTAGCACTTTTCATATGTGAACCATTTGTATATTTCTCTTCATGACCCTATATATTATTAGGCCAATAATTGTAATGTTGGGATTTTGGACGGTGGGCCATGTTCGATCATCCAAATGAACGGTAGATGGACCGTCATCTAAGAGTCTGAGCTTGGATTGGAAGATGCTGCCCACCAAATTTGACACTTTCCAAGTTGGGTGTGAGTCATTGTTGTATTTCTCTCCGTGACCACGTGTATTTTTAGCCATGTTATATGATTTTGGGTCGCTGTCCAATTATTCATACCATTAATTTGTTTGTTGTCACGGTTGATGGACAACCGTCAAATAATCTCCACTGAGGTTGAAAGATCCTGCCCACCAATCTAGTCAATTTTTCAAGTTGAATGTGAACCATTGGTGCATTTCTCTCCATGCCCCTACATATTTCAAGGGATGCGATTGGGTTAGTGACCCCAACACCAGCCGAATAGTTGGTGTCAAAGCTCTATGGCCCACTATGGTGTAAGTATTTTATCCATACCATTCATCCATTTTTTTCAGCTCATTTTAGGACATGAGCCAAAAATTAGGGCAGGTCTAAATGTTAAGGGACCACGCCACAAGAAACAGTGCAGATTGAGTGGGGAGATTGAATGCTTATCATTGAAAACTTCTCTGGGACCACCGAAGTTTTGGATCAAGGTGATATTTGTGTTTTCTCTTTTAGCCAAGCCTGTGTGACATATCAACGGATTGGATGGCAAATAAACATCAAAGTGGGCCCCAAGAAGCTTTTAATGGTAGGTGTTCAATCATGAGTCTTCTTGTGGTGTGGTCCCCCTTGAGATCTGCTTCATTTTTTGGCCTGCCCTAAAAGGAGCCAGAAAAATGGATGCTTGGCATGGATAAAACACATCATCATGGTGGGGCCCGCTGAGCTTTGACACCAGCTATCTAAGTAGGTGTTGGGGGGTGCGGTTTGGCTAGTGACACTGCCAGATAGTGATGCTTTGTGGTCCCCACCATGATGTATTTTTTCATCCCCTTTTTTTTTTTCTTTTTTTTCCTTTCTTGCTTCTCATATCATTTTAGGGTTTGATTTAAAAAATGAGTCAAATCTCAATCTTAGGTGGACCACATCCAACCTTTTGACTAGGTTTGAGGCGAGTTTAGCCAAAATTAGACCCACCCATTTAGTAAATGGGTCTGGGTCCAAATTTTAGATCCATGCCGTTCTATTAAATGGGTGGGTCTGAGTTAGGTTGAAGTCAACCCATCAAATTCATTTATAAATGAGTCCAAATCTCCTAGGAGATCCACCCAACCCATTTATAAATAGGTAAGGTCTAATGGGTCTAGGTCTAGATCTAGTATGCAAGCATTTTTACAAGGCTTTAAATCAGATCTGGATAGGTCTGGGCTGGATAAGTCCCTTGAAACATAGACCAATCCTGCCCACTTACTAAATGGGTTAGGGTTGGCTCAAATCAAGCCTAATATAAAGGAAATCAGACCTAAACCCATTTAGAAACTGAGTCCACTCTTGGACCCAAACCCGTACCATTTAATAAATGGGTTAGGTCTAAATGGGTTGGGTGTGGGTACCCCATTGTTCTGCTAACTCATTTACAACCTTAAACAAGACGACCAAAAAAACAAATACTAACTTGATCCAAAACGTGTGGCCCTAAGAAGTTTTTATCAGTGAGGGTCCAATCAACACTGTTTCATCTTATGTTATCTTCTACTTGAGATTGATCTCTTTTTTTTTTTCTTTTCTTTTTGGGCCCACACTATAAGATGATCTGAAAAACATGTATGGACAGCATGGATAAAACACATATTCCACAGTGGGTCTACAAAGCAACAACCAGTAACCATTGACTGGTGGCAGGGTCACCATCCATACCTTCTACGCTTTTATGGCAATAATTGTAAGGCTATGATTTTTTTTAAGTGGGCCTTGTTCAATTATCAAAACCATTAGTTTGTTGATCCAGCAATAGATGGACAGATATCTAAGAATCTCTTCTTAGGTAGGAAGATCCCACCACTAATATTGGCACTGTCAAGCTGAATCTGAGCCGTTGGTGTATTTCTCGCCTAACCATAAAGTTAAAATTTTATTCAGGTGGGCCATGTTCAGTTATCTAAACCATTAGTTCGTTGTTCCAACAGTAGATGGACCGCTATTTAAGAATCTCTGCTTAAGTTTGGAAGATCCTGCCCACTAATCTTGACCCTTTTGAAGTTGAATGTCAACCGTTCCTGTATTTCTCCTCATGACCGTATATATATTTTTAGATAAGCAATGTAAAGTTATGATTGTCTTATCAAAGATATTTTTGTTCATGTTCAATCAGGACAGATCTCAACAAACAAACGGCCCAGATCGCAGTTTGTGGCCTCACTTCTCCCACATAACACCCGAGTATACTGGCCAAATCATTGGTCCGGTCGAGGACCCTTTCATTTCCTCTTGCCAGACACCTCCGTAGGCGACCCATGGCTGTCCCATGATCACTGGGCCCAACAACGTCACAAACAAAAGAGCCGACAGTCACGTGGGGCCCACTAAAACTACAGCATATAAACATCCATATCGTCACTCGGCCTCCCACATGAGTCTCCTCCGCGACTCGATTTTCCTGCAGCGAGTGTTGTAGGAAGCCCGTGCAACAAGATGCTGTGGGGCCCACCATGATATCTGCGTCACATCCAATCCGTCCATCATTTGCGTCTGATCATGTTACTAAGGGGGCCCAAAAATTCAGGTCGATCTAAAGCTCAGCTCAACTAGGGCACAGTACAGGAGATAGTGGGATGGGACGACCACCGTTCAAACTTTTTTGGATGAAGCTGATATTTATTTCTCTCCATTCATCCTTGTGGGAATCACCGTATGAACGGGTTGGATGGAATATAAACATCAGTAAGGTCTCAATGGTGGGCGTCCCCATCTCTACTCTTCCCTGTGGTATGGCCCATTTGAGTCGTGTATGTTCATGATTTCCAGGCCCACGGCCTAACATCAGATATCGCAACTGATGGACGGACTGAATGTCATTCAGACATCACTGCGGGCCACACAAAGCTTTTTGTTACACTGGTTCCCTACAATCGAGTGTTGTACAAGAATCCGTCCTCTTCTCCCATCTAAAAACCCCACACCGCCATCCCATTTACACGTCCCCCCCTTCTCTCTCTCTCTCAGAATCCAATTTCAGTACACCCTCGCCATGTTATCTGGTGTGGACCTCGAGTCAACAGATCCGTGTGGCTCACAACTCTTCCTCTCCCTCCCGGACGACGTCCTGGCCATCATCTCCGGCTCCCTCAACCCCCGCGACATATGCAATCTCGGCCTCTGCAGCCGCGCCCTTCAATCCCTAGCCCACTCAGACAAAATCTGGTACGTCCAGTGCTCCCGACTTCACCTCCTCACTCCCCGCGAGCTCACCGAATGGCGTGGGGCGCTCCCCTCGTACAAATCCATCTGCCTTTTCCTGATCCGCATCCAACCCCTCCTCGGCCTGTGGGTCCACCAAAACCCCGAGCTCGGCAACGTCGTCTACATCATTCCCGGCTTCGCCTCCGCCGTCGCCTGCCGCGTCATCCCTCAGGAGCTGGGCCCATCCGGCATCGACGGCAGTCCCCTTCTGTGGGCCCCGGTCTTCGAGATCGTCGCCCTTCCTGACGGCTCCCCTACCTTCTTCCTCCATGGCCGTGAGGTCGACTGCGACTACTTCTACCCTGGCTCGCTGAGATCCGTCGAAAGCAGCTGCAACGTGCTGTTGCTCGAGGTCGAGCAGCTTGGCAGCAGCGGAGGCAAGCTGTTGCACACGAAGAGCATGGCCCGCCATTGCGATTCGGATGCCCAGCCATCAAGGGCAATCGGACGGTCCAACAGCGGCCTTTCGAGATCGAACAGGATGGCAGCAACTGTTGCGGCCTCGACGCCTACTGCGGTGCCATTCAGCCGCTTGGCTTTTGGAGACCGGCGGAAGCTGCTGGAGCTCGTTGCGAACCAGGTTGGGCTCGAGGTTCCTGATTCTTTGAGAGGCAGCCCACTGTTTGTGAGATCGGGTGAAGAAGTAGCGAAGGAGATGGTGCTGTTGGTGGAGCGGAGGTCGTTTCTTGTCCAGATGTACAAGATTGGAAAGGGGCGTGTTGATTGGCAGGGAATGCCTGGGCTGTGGTCAGATGAGGCCCAGATGGATTCCTGCAAGACGAAGAAATTTCTCGACCGTCCGGGGACTTGGCATTCATTGACTGTGAATTGCGATGAGGGGCCCCGTTTGCAGAGCGGGAAGAGGAGAACTGTCGCTGGCTATTTCAAAGATGGTCTGAAACAAATGCTCGGGAGGTCGAATTCTGCAATTGGTAGCAGTAGCAGCATGTTTTTAAAGAATGGCGCTTCAAGCAGTAGTGAGCGTAAGCATGCTCGCCTGCCGGAGTTTCTGAGAGCGAGTGACACGATCGGACTGAGCTTGGTCGCTTCAAAGGTGAAGCTCTCTAGTTATCGAGCGTGGCCCAATATGCATGACAATCGCTATGCCCTGTACAAGTTGCCATTACAAGTGCCAGGGCCTGATCAAGAATATGCTGGTTTGTGGGGTGGGTCTTTTGGTTGGCCACCTGGGCGGCCCACCGAAGACAAGCCTGCAAAGGCCTTGTTCTTCGTTTTGATTTCATATGATGAGACAGAGGGGCAGCGGATGCTCATTGCAACAAAGATTTTAGAAGGGACCCACTATGTCCTTCATCCCAATGGATCCGCGATGTTTATCGTTAAGGTTGATGAGCCATCGTCGGATCCATTCCCATGGGATGTTGATGGAGATTCTGTTCGTGTGGAAATAAAACAAGCTTACAATGGAGAGGGAATTGCAAATGGTTATGGTTTTAGATATCCAGGCTCGAAGCCTGGTGCATTGTTCGTGACTCAAAATGGACTTCTCGCCTTTGTTTGGAAGGAAACCAATGCGGTCTTGACCTTGCAGCGGCTTGACCTTCAAGATCTCCTGAAGAGAGGAGAAAGGGTGCCAGCTCTATCCGCAATTTTCAATTTCTCATATTTGACCAAGTCGCATTCGAATGTGTTTGTGGGCTCTGCGAGCGCCTCACATTCTTTGCCTTCACCCAGGTGAGCTTTGTTAGCTCCTCGTGAATTTCTGCCTGCCTATTCATTTCATTTTGTATGGAGATACAAGTAATTGTGATTGTATTAGTTTTATCACAGATTTTGATTATCGAATGCTTGCAATCTGGTTTGGACACAGTTTCCGTTGGTTGCCATTTAGTAGTATCGACCCTATAAACCATTGATTGGTGCACTTACTAGTTACTACGGTGCACCACCTCTTGGATGAGCCACAGTGTGAAAATTGCACTGTTTGTAAGTTGATGACCAACTGTTCCAGCACCCATTTTTTACAGCTCAAGAAAAGTTTAAAGCTGTCCAGAAAAGAAGTCCATAGATCAAATGGCTAGAAATATCCAATATGCTCTTTTTTACAGTCGGTCCATTCACAAGGTAGCTTATCTTTTGGTTGTTACGGATAGGTTGATGTATTCATCAATCTTATGGTCATGGGGCTTATAACATTTAATGGTATCTAACACACACTGGATGCATCCTTTTTTTATCCATAATTTTTTTATCAAGTTCCTGCATTGGAAGTTTGCGTTGGACGGTATAGTAAAGTAAAACATGACAATCTTCATCACCTCTATTCTTTTGTGTAGTTGTTTTTATGGCTTTTATTCTGTCCATCAAGTTGCATGATGTGCATTATGTTATGTATTTGGAAAACATTGTGTTATGCGTCTCTGCCTGTAAGTTGATGTTCCTTCTGTTTGGTCCTATCCTTTCTCTCTCATGTGGAATTGGAAAAGGCCTATTACAAATTTGTGGACTAAAATCATGGTTTTAAATGTTTCCATCGTTCTAGTGATAGTATTTCCAAATATGCCGTCTTTCCATTCATGAATTCATTCACCTCTGCTAAAATTTTGCATATCATGTTATGACATTCTTAACTTGATCTGCACAAAATTGCCTTGCATCTTGCTTTACAGTTTTCTGATCCCATCGAGCAAAACAACTAATGCCAATAAGACACCCTGATTTTATATGTTTTCTATGGATGTTAGCCTGCTACATAAATGTTGCAAGGACTATTTTTTAATTAGCATTTTCTCTGTGAAGTGCAATTAATTGGGTTATAGTCCTGCCAGGTCAGCTGTTTCCGCAAAAATATTGCTGTCTAAGGCCTGCCTAACTTAGTTTTCCATGTTCTAGCATTTCCTTAAACACACCATCTTTCTGCAGACCAGTCCTTGTTATCATATTGCTATGGCTTGCTTTAGATTTGGTTGTCCATCTGTAGTGTCTCTGTATTTGATCAAAGTTGAGACAGATGCCGCCGATCCTAAATGTATTTACTTGCACACAGACTAATTTTTCTTTCTTTCAAACGTATCCTTATTTTCTCATCAAGTTGTTATTTGCCCTTGGTTAGGTTTTATGTGTAATTTTAGCAAGGTGTAAAGGTGTGCCCAACAAGGTGTAGCAAGGGCAATGCCTTGGCTGCAAGGTGCCCCTCAAGGATGGATTTGTCTGCCAACACCCCAGCACACGTACACAACAACAACCGTAAAAAAGAAGGAAAAAAAAAAGGATGGTGGGTGGTTGCTCTCGATGAATGGAGGCAACATCTCTAGGGACTTTCCATCTTTTTCCATTTCTGTTTGGCTTTTGCCTTTGGGGGGCTTTCAAAAGAAGAAAAAGGGTCTCCTATATCTTCATGTTAGATATAAGAGGAAAAATTGGAAAGCATCCAAGGCAAACCTAACTCAAATATCTAAATTTGAGTACTTGTGTGATGTGTGTAACTTTTCCACCTCCTAGTTAAAAGGCCCTTAGGTGACAGGTACCTCCTTGGGGGGGGGGGGGGGGGGGGGGTTGCAATGTCCATCTAGCAATATTGACAACTATGATCATGAATATGATTTGTCATGCTCTAGGAGGTGGCCATGGTGATCCACTTGAGAAGCTCTTGGGGAGTTCATAGAACAAAATTGGAGGGGAAAAGGGTCAAACGAAGTGGCTAATTTATTTAGGCTGTACTACAAGAAGACAGATTTTCCTAGTATGGAGCATAAGTGGGAGACTACAGAGCTCATCCACAAGTTTTGATTACTTGTGTTGATCCAATCACTTCGTGTTGTGGTGTCCCTGATGCACCTTTTTCCCATGTCCTTTTGCTTTTGCTTTCTGTAGGCATTAGGATTTAGTTCTGGTCCAAGACTTGCATATGCTTTCTCTTCCTTTATTATACTTCATTTCGCGTGATCAAAATAAATTTTGGAAAATGAAGTGTAATATGATATGGTTCTTCTCTAGGCGTAATGAAATATTTGAATCTTACAAGCAAGATCCCCTTGGTTGATTATCTTACAATGAATACCACCATGGCCTTAAATATAGGTTATGATCCCCAGTTCAAAATATGGGGCCGATACAGCCAATACAGACATAAAGGCCTCATTTTTTATTTTATTTTTTTACAATTTCCTCTCATTTTTTCCACTTGTTTCTTCATTTTAACCGTGGAGGTAGCTTAGAAACTATTTTTAAACTAGATATAGGCCCCTTTTTCGTCGAAGATTGATATATGCCTATTTTGAGGATCAAAACACAAGATCTGAATGGGATTTGATGAACAGAAGCAGAATGGACCGTTTTGGGAAATATTGAAAGAAGGGGTAAACCATCACCTTTTTTTTTCATATTCTTTTTGTTGTATTTATATGCAATGGGCCCTAATCCACCAAATCATGCTTGAATTGTGTTCAATTAAGGCCCATTTGACTGACTTTTAGCAGGTAAAGCTGACAGACAGCAATGTTATCAAAGAATGGCATGATAATCCATTGAATACATGTTAGAAAGACAAACACAAAATGATAGATTCTAGCGTTTTACATTGTTTTCCTAATTTTTCAAGGATTTTTTGTGCTAAAATAATTCTGCCGATACATGCCCAATATGCCCCATATCATATTTGTTTTTGAGCCCGTCTGATGTACCCACCAATACTGTTATTCAAAACCATGAATGCAACATTAACTGATTTATAATCCCTTGTTAACATGTGTTAGGGTATACAGTCATTGGTGTGCATGAGGTGCACTATTCTATTCTAAGCTTATTGTTCTGAAGGACTGTATGTCTCAGTTGCTGATTGCTTCTCTAACCTGGAAAATGGTGGTGTTTGGCTACCCCCTTGTCATCATCACTCATCTGAGGTGGGGGTTGAGGAAATGACGATATTACTAACCTTGCTGGAAAGTGTTTGCCCCAATACGGTTGCGTCGGATGTTCCTATCTGGTTAAGAGATAAATCGGGCAGATTCTCAGTGCGATCCTTCCTTAATACCATCCGTAGGCAAGGTGCTGGTATTGACTGCTCTTGTAGAGGGTTCGTTTGACGCTAACAAGCCCCTCCAGAGGTAGCAGCATTTGCGTGGCTCACAAGCCGCAGGATATTGATGGTGGACAATCTTCGCAAGAGGGGGATATTGTGTAAGAAGAATGATGAATCAGAGCTGCACCTCTTTGTTTGGTGTCCTTATACTTTGGGAGTGTGGGACAGTGGGACTGTATTTTCACTGCCTTCAAGGTGCCATGGGTGCTGCTGAACTCCATCGAGGAATTATTTTTCTCTTGGCATACTGGGGGTCCATCTGATAGGAGAAATTGGCGCCTCGTTCTGTGAGCTGTTCTTTGGTGCATTTGGATTGAAAAGAATGGTAGATGTTATGTTAAAAAAAAAAAAAAAATTTGTATGGCAGATGTTTCAGGGATAAGAGTGAAACTCAGGGAGCCAGAGTTAGAAAACTTCTCTTGTATTAGGGAGTGTGGTCTGTAACTGTGGGTTGGGCTGTTTCTTTTTCTTTCTTTTTTCCTTTTTTTTCTTGTCTTTTTGTTTTGCTGTTTTGTAAGCCTTTGGCTCCCTTCACAAAGTTATCGTCTTTCAAAAAAAATATTGTTCTGAAGGACAACTGATTAATATGCCCGCAATAGAATAGTGAACCTCATGTCACCGATGACTGTGTATTCTAACAGTGTGAAAACTTGAGGTGAACAGCAGAAGCTTATAGGATGCCCCATTTTGAATCTGAATTTCTGGTATCAACTAGAACGATGTGCCATCTTGGAAAGAATAAAAGGTGAAAATGCAAAATAGTTGAAGCAAAATACATTCATAATTTTGTAGAATGTGTCATTTTAGATCTGAATTCTTGAATTGAAACAACCAGAATGACTGCACCATCTTGGAAAGCCTGGGGCATAAACATAGAAGAATTCAATCTAACGTGAACATACCGCATGCAAATAATACATGGGCCCATGGCCTCACAAAATATTGAGACATTTACATGCACTTAAAAGTCGGCTAATAGAAGGGAATTACAGTCATGATTTCTCACATAGGGATAGTAATTTTTTGTCTCCCAAATAAATTTCTCAATGAACAGTTTAAAATAACGAGCAACTAGTATGCCAAATTTATCTTTTGAGGTCAATTGTAGTAATGTGCCTTCCTACCAAAATATACACATTTCACACCACATTCCATGCAAATGTATTTATGTGGATCTCTTTATGTTTGGTTTGATATTTTGAGTATTTTTGTTGGTTAAACCTAGATATCTCTTCCAATTGCTGCATCTCATTGTAATGAGAGTTGTATTTGTATTTTTGTTAACATACAATTATGGCAATTGAGGTTGAGGACATGCCTGCTAGAACAGCTTGAAATCTGAATGAGGGAAACCTAGCAAGAAATGTAACAGAGGTCGATGACATGGCTTCTTGAACAGCTTGAAATCTTAATGAGTGAAACCTAGCAAGAAGAATTTCTTCTTCTTTGCCTTCTTCTAAAATAATAAGACAACCTCTGTTAAATACAACATTTATAATACAATAATAAGACTTGAGAAGAGGGAAAGATGTTCTTCTTCTTCTTCTACAATAATAAGACAACCTTTGTTAAATATTGCATTTATAATACAATGATAAGACTGAGACTTTAGAAAAGGGAGACCTTCTTCTTCTTCTTCTACAATAATAAGACCACCTCTGTTGAATACAGCATTTATAATACAATAATAATAATAAGACTTTAGAAGAGGGAGACATGCTTGGCCATGCATTCCACTCAAGATGTTGAGTGCCTTGCAGAC
Organism: Liriodendron chinense; assembly: GCA_003013855.2. Lineage (NCBI taxonomy): Eukaryota > Viridiplantae > Streptophyta > Magnoliopsida > Magnoliales > Magnoliaceae > Liriodendron > Liriodendron chinense. The sequence goes on from ML058513.1 coordinate 7,752,292, forward strand.
TTTCATGTTAGGTTTCACTCATTAGGATTTGAAGCTGTTCTAGCAGCCATGTTGTCAGCCTCTGTTAAATATAGAAAACCCTTGGTACTATAGGGTAATATCTTAAAGCTTGTCATGTTAAGGTCTGATCTTCTAAGGGAAAACTAACTTCATTTGTCCTGGAGAGGAACTTCCCTTACCTTGACACTTCATAACTAGCTTATGACAAAAAAATATCGCATGTCAACATGCTCGTCACAGATACCAGAATCTGGCACTTAACTTTATGTTAAACAGAGAGACCATACTATTAGAATAACAAAAGTCATATCTGTTGTGTTTTTGTTATGTAATCAATCAAAAATTCAAAATAAAACAGTTACAACTCAAGTGTTAAGTCAATTCAACCACGATTCTGGTCTGCCAGTAGTCTCCCATTGAGTATGACTTGGATTTGGGTTTCTAAACCTTGCATTCCCCATGAAGCTGGGACTGTACATCAACCACCACCAGCAGACAGTCCACAAAGATAATCTGAGTTGTTGTTAGTAATCTGAATGTAAGCAGAAATGAAGCGCAAGCATATTTCATTAGCATTAATCATCATTAAGTTCACGCAGTCATTTTGTACATAACTGGTGAGAAGTTTTGAGTACCCGTGAATGGGGCTGTCAATGAGCCAGGCCCAAAACATGCAAAATCAATTTTCGTTAGGGCTGGACTGATGGGCCCAGGTAGAAAAGTTCAAAATCTGGGCCGAAGCTCCTATCACTTCTTTTTTTACTGTTTTATGTTTCTACTTAAATGAGTTCTAACCAGAGCTATACCCTATTGTCTAGTTATTGAATTGTATTCTGAAGTCAATCCTCTTTTTCCATGACAGGAAGTTTCATTGACAGGAAGTTACACAGATCTATGAAGTAAGCACTAAGCACGTATAAGATACTCTACTGCTCTGATTCCACAGAGTGAATTGAAATCATGCTTGGGAGCTCGGCAGCAGCCTATGCTTCGAAGTTACAAGAGCTGATTTGTCCTCTTGATGAGAAGTTCAGCTTTCAGAACTCAAAAGCTCATCAAGACTCAGTACTCCTAAGAAGTTTTCCGGTTTCAACAGTGTTGCCAAAGCTACTGTCAGAAGCTCTGGAATTCCTTTTTGAATTAGCATAGGATGAAATGATACATTTTCTATTGGCTTTGTTCAAACTGATATTGTCCAAGGAATTTGAGTATATACGAAATAATCCTAAAGCAATGGATAATAGCATCCTCTGTCTGGGATCACTCAAATCGGTGTACAAGGAATGGGAAAAATCTGACCCAAATGATCTTGATAAGATTTCATCCACTTATCCAAGATTTCATCCACTTATCCAAACATCAGCGGGCCATAGAGGGTGCTCTATCATAATCCCTCTGCATGGATGGAAAGATTTCTTCCACCTTTCAATGTGGAGCATATCTTCTCTCTGGAAAACTTGCCTGAACAGGTACGCCTGTGGTAAATGGTAATTGCACTTCTCTTTTGTATTGCATTGTTAACTCAAATATTCACAAAGCATCAATTGCATAGCACCAGAACATCGTCTGTATGATTGTGAAATGGAGAATCTGCATGCTCAAGAAATTTTACACAAGCATCTTTACATTTCCAAACACATTATTTAGTAGTGATTTTACTTCGTGGGCATCTAATCTGTCATGGAGCTTTGCTAATCCTGCAAGAATGTACATGCTACACATGTGACAACACCACACATAGGTGTGGGGTTCACTCCATCCATCAGAGGGGTACCACTATGTAGATGTCGTTCTGCTAGTCCGGAGAAGCTGCCGTTTCCAAAACAAATGCATGGCTGAGAAAAAAACTCAGCTAAAACTTTCTAATCCATCCACCTATTTCTAACATTGTGGCCCACCTGCTCGGCAGACCAGCTTTATTTTTGGCGTGAACATTTACATGGTCAGACCCACCTGATGGATGGCTTGGATATTGCATTTGTATTGACTCCCTGGCGCATGTGAACTGTATGAATTACAAACAACATATTGGTTTTCACCAACTGCCGGCTATATGGTTGCATTAACATGTTCCTATTACTTTTATTCCTCCGGTTTAAAGCACGATTGTGGGTTTCACCCTGTGGACTGGTTAAGGTCGCGTTTGGACACACAAATCCATGATAGGAGGAAGCAGCCCTTAAGTTGCAATTACCCATATTTCATGTCCAGTTTGGAAGCAACCTAATTGCAATTTGGAGCCAATGCCCCCCCATTATGAATGCTAACGAAGTAAAGCTACAATTCGATTGCTTCCACCCATAGTAATTCGTTTTTATTGTAATTCCAAACGCGCTTTCCAGCAAATATTTAGGAATTCAAGAAATAAGAAATAGCATCTGTGATTAAAATAAGAAAAACCCAAGTGGTTGTGAATGTGAACCCAGGTTGGTTAACCTTGAACAGGTACGCTTGCTGCTAGTACCATGCTTGGATGGAGGGGGGAAAACAATATATCAGCTCGATCCAAAACTTTTGTGGCCCATTAATGGTCAATCACCACTGTTTCCTATGGTATGGTCCACCTGAGAATTGGATCTGTTTTGTTTTTGGGATCATGCCTTAAAATGATCTTGAAAAAGGATGGACGGCTTGGATAAAAATGCATACATCAAGGTGGGCTAATCTAGCCTTTTAACAGCACTCCTTGGGCCACATGATAACATCGGATTGAAAATAGTATGTGTTCTTGCTTCCTTGAAGATCTGATCCTTGTGCACACCATGATATTACTTGGTATGAATATTCTTGATCAAATTATTGAGTGGATCACACCAGTAGGCATGGTCATAATGTCAGCTATCCGATAATTTTGAGGAACCTGAGTGGATTGGCCTGATTTTGATACCAGGTGATCATGACAGTGTGGCCCATCTTTTTCACGGATTGGATTTTCTACAGATAAATCACTTTGGCAGAAAAGAAACGGATGTGGTGAAAAGTTCACATATTGCTTCTAACATGTGATAATTTCCTGCAAAAAGATGCCCTCCATGTCTGTGCTTGGGCCCCATGGTTCACTGATCGAAACTGTGGGACCCACTTTGGATGCCTAAGAAACAAAATAATACAGTGACGGTCGCAGATAATACTCCTCCCATAGTACGTATATGTCATCCACCCTTTTCAGAGATTTTGGCTAACCAATCAATCAAATTTGGATGCTTTTTGGTTGGGTGTGGCCCATCGAATGATCATTTTTTTTAGCCTTCAATATTTACCGTGGAGGACCTCTCTCAGGAGGATTATAACATTTTTTTGGCTAATCACTGTTAATGGCTGTCCACGAGCCAAGCCTAAGGCAAGTCTTGGCTTGGATGTTGAAATGTTTCTGACCATATCGTGAGCAGACCCTTTCAAAATTCTGATTTTTAGGCCCGAGCCCGGCCCATTGACACCCCCTCGCTATGTCTTCTAGAGGTGTCAATGGGCCGGGCTCGGCCCTGCAAAATCAGAATTTTGAATAGGGATCAAAATCCGGGCCGAGAGTACTCAAGCCCGGCCCGTTGACAGCCCTAAATTCTGATCCCTGGAAAATGCATCAGACCATGGTACTCTGTGAGAGTACAGTGGATGCTACACATACGCATGTTCAATGCCATACATGATACATGTCCATCAATACAGACATAGACGTAATTTGAGCTTTTGTGGGTTGTGATCTTTGAATCACATTGAGAAGACAATACTAGCCATCCAACGATTCGACCGTTAAAGTCCCTTTTCAACTGGACATTTGATAGATGGTTAGGATCATCTTATCATTTTGCTTTTTGGGCCATGTTCCCTCTATGAATTGATGTGCATTCATGCCACGTGTATGTTGTGTGTGTTTCTGCGTACGAGCCACTGTGGTCTGGCAAAGCATGGGATTCTATAGACAAAGCTGGATCCAACGATGAATTTTCTTCCTTTATTTGGATGGGACTACGGTTCCCTATGATGGACGGTCGAAAGTCGTGTCATAATCACCCCTCTTTGGGCGCGGATTCCCTGCGAAAGCCTTGCGCAGGAATTTCCTGCGCTGGGAACCAAGGAGGGGCCCACAGTGATGTGTTTTTATAAATCCATCCTGTCCATCCGTTTTGGGAGCTAATTTAAGGACAAAAAACAAAAATGAACTGGATCCAAGACTGAAGTGGGCCTCACTAAAGGAAAAGGTGGGTAGGTAAATTACTACCGTTGAAACATCCCTGGGGTCCACAGTGATGTTTATATGACATCCATACCGTTCATAACGTCACTACTTCTGGGATGAACTGGAAAAACAAATATTATCCTGATTCAAACCTCCTGTGGCTTCACAAATATTTCAACTGTGGACGTTCAAATCTCACATTTTAGGTTCACTTGATGTTGGATCCGGTTCATTTTTGTTTCCATATCCTAAAAGGATCTCCCAAAACGGATGGACGGTGTGGATTTATCAAAACACATCACTGTGGGCCCACCTTGGTTCCCAGCGCAGGAAATTCCTGCGCAAGGCTTTCGCAGGAAATCCGCGCCCCCCCTCTTTAATGATTTTATCATCCTCAGATCTAATAATGGAGATACGCTCCTGTTGCGTGACTTGCGTCCCTACGTATTGTTGCGGGATATATTGGAACTATGGCAGCTGGATCTGGGTTCATGTCCCCATGATCGAGACCGTTCATGTCCCTGAGATAGTTTTCAAGTGCACAATCTCTTTACACGTACCACGCGTGTATGAGATCCACACTGTTCCCTGCCCCACGGTGGATAAGCCATTCGCCAGAACCTGCACCAGTTAGATGGTGTTTCATGACAATGACACTCTGCTGCTACCTAGTAAAGGTTTTGGCCTCTCCTCTTTATTTTTATTTTTTTTTTTTGACCGGTCACTTTTTTAATTTTGAGGACAAAAATGTCATTATGAAAAGGAGGGATTGTGAGTCCCACTAAAGCATGATTAGGCCCACTACTTGAGAGATCTAATCTGTTCATTTTATTTGGAGCATCCTGGGACCTTAAAGGGCGTTGATTTCATCTTGATTTGAGCCATCTATGGCCCCTAAATGTACACAATTGTGGGCTTCCTTTCCTAGTTGTTTTCTCTAGTGTGGTCTACCTTTGATGTTTTCTTCCCTCATTCTTGGTGTCATGCCTTGAAATTAAATCATCGAGCTAATGGTTGAAGTGGATTTCATCAGGAACTCACGACGGGCCCCACATAAATGACTTTGGAATCATCTTATTTAGAAACTATTTTATAGCCCAAAGTGGGCCCAAAGTCCAAAGATCTCTATTATGCATTCTGGACAGGATCACTGTTAAGCTTAGTCCAATAATCTCCGTTTTGCATTTTCCACAAGATCACCATTGAGTTTAGTTAAAGAATCTCCGTTGTGCATTTTAGACAGGATCACCATTAAGCTTAGTGCAATAATCTCCGTTTTGTATTTTCGATATGATCGCCATTGAGCTTAGTCCAAAGATCTCCATAGTGCATTTTCGACAAAATTACCATTTTACTTAGTCTAAGAATCATCATTAAAGAATGATGAATTTACAATCCAGCAAGTGGCATAACAATTGGTTTTCCAGCCTCAAACTTGATGTGGGTCCTACAACGAAGTGAATAGTTCGTTGAAAGCTTGTTAGAGAGCGTAATGGGCCTCACATCGCTACCTTCCAACCGTCGGAATGATGTTGAGGGAATGATATTGTATGCTCGTTGAAGTGGATCTGAAGGATGTGGCAACAACGGTCCTAATCGTCTTTCTACCGTGGTAGTGGTACCCTCTCCCTAAAAAAAATTTGAAAAATTCAAATGCCTTGGAAAATTCAATATGGCCCCATACATATGTTTTCAAAATGATATTGTAGGATCACCGTGACTTCTTGTTGAAATCCACTCCGGCCATTACTTCAAGAAAATATGCCCGAAGAACGAGGGAATAAGACATCAGAGATGAACCATGCCCCAAAAAAAAAAAAAAGCTTGAAAAGAAAGACCACCGTCATCTTTATTCGAGGACTACAGTGGTCACCGACATCTTATGAGACACGCTACCATCGTACAAGATGGTAATTGGCAAAAGGGCATTTTTGTCCTAAAAAATTCAAAAAAGTATCCCCAGGGCAAAAACAAAAAAAAAAAGGGTTTAGATGAGGGAGTCCAAAACCTTGATTTTGTCATAACATAGGGCCATTGTCATAAAAATCCTGTTTCAGGGCCTTAATAAGGATTTTTACCCATTAAACTTCAACTGCCTTTTTTGTAATCTTCAAGAACCCGATTGGTTAGGGTTCACAATGTTTGGTGGTGATTCAATCAAACAAGGCCATATGTGTGAATAAGGGCTTTTGTTGGAATTTTGTGTATTATTAAGATGCACGGGGTGTGTCAAAGTCTACCTGACTCAAAGTTTGATTAAACTACCGGTGCCCCCGCGTTGAGTCAGACTAATTAGAGACCGGACACAGGATCCAATTACTCTCTTAACCACTGATTGTGATCGACGATTAGATGACTTGTGAAAGAGTATGGGTTGACCATTCCAAATGCATTCTTTTTTCCTTGTGTTCATGGACTTGCGTCTATGAACTCAAGGACTTGTTCTTTCACCAGTACTTTTAGCAATATATTTTCTTAAAAGAATGGAGATGGAAAAATAAATAAAAATGGTTGAACAATGCCAATTTCATTAATTCAGTACATGACTCATTATAATCGACAAAGCATTGCAAATAACTCGGAGAAATAAACAATTGAGAGATAAATACTTAATCCATATATCGGAACAAATGATCGAAGCGAATGGTCACCAGATAAGTGTGATTGCCTAAGTAAGAATTCAGTTGATCAAAATCCAACAACATAAGATTGTAGACAATTAATTTAATCATACGGTACTTTAGCGATAGATGCTAAGCAATAACAATCTATGCTAAAGCTAAGGCTAAGCTAAGATAAAGGATGACAACTGAAAGGTAAATTAAAAAATTAGATAGATGTGTTTGTTGTAGGGCCCAAGCTCTTCTTCATATGCTCCTTTTATGGCTTGTCAAGATGGCAAAACCCTTGCTTGGTTTTATTGCCAATCATTGATCCTCTTGCGTTTATAACATGCATTCCTAATAAGAAAGACTTTGGATAGATCTGGAACTACTTACTTTTTGAATTTTCTTCTCGTAGTTGATCCCACTACAGAGATCAGTGTGGCCCACTAATCAGATTCGAGATTAATATAGAGAACCTCAAGGATTGATCTCGAACCTCAAATCGATCATGGCTAGTCATTTAGTCAGACTCTCTGTCTCTTCCGCTCGAGGTGTTGGAAGGTCTTGATCCACCTAATATTGACCTGTTATCGAAAATGGGTTGGATCAAATCTTTCAACAAGCTCTTACATCCTCTTAATTTTGATTGATGCACGGCTACAGGATCGGATCAGCAAGCCCTCCCATTGTTTTATTCCAATCAATATACTCCTTAGGACTCGATCTGGCCGATGTCCATTCTCTTGAGCGTGACAGACTCTTTGAACTTATATGAGAAGATCTCTCATTTTGAAAGGATTATGAAAAATGACCTTATTGAGTGTATCATAACCATATCTGTTATAAGATACGCATCTCTCGACAGGTCTTTTATAGATATGTTGGTTATAATATCGCATTAATTAGTATGTTAATCATGGCCACATGGCATCCATTGATTTACTCCCTTAAAGATATATGCAAGGGTCCGTGTTATCATATTAATATCATAATACATATCATTCAAGGAAGATCAAACAAAGAGTATGATTTTCATGAGTACCAAGCCTGAGGTGTCAATTCGTGGCTTGTTCCAATTAAATGACGCCACGGTGCTAAAAAATGGGTGTACACACAAAAAAAAAAAAAAAAAAAAAGAGTCCCAACCGTTTGCTCACCCTCAATGGGATTTTTCGAGAGCGGATTAGGTACTTCCCGATCCTGTCCTGAGCTCAAGACAAGCTAGTACATGGTGTATGGGCATTGGGGGAGATGAGGCGTGACATGACACTTGCTGATGTGACAGGTCACCTCTAACAATGTGCCCTGCACCAATACAAATGTGACACGTCGGTGCCAGGTAGGGCCTATTCTGAGCTCGGGACAAGCTCAGGTTGTACTGCTCCCGGATTTTCATGTTTGCTGACAACTTAATTGGTCCAGCTAAGCACTAACATCGTCAGCCCTGCTGCATTTAATGCAGTCAACATTTGCTGAGCTGGACCAATAAAGTGATTAACAAATAACAAAAAACCAAAAAAGTATAGGCCGCCCCCAACGTACGCCCAATAAATGAAATGTTGGGTGTCACACGTGTTCTGTTATTCAAATATTGATTACTGTAGCTTAGATGATAATGGAAGCAATGGGTTTTTTCTTAACACAAAGTACCATTCAGCTCTCCGCACCACTGGGTCCCACTCTCTATGATCGGAACCGTTCACGCCATACGCTTCACCATGGACGGCTGATAATCACGCAACGGGCACTAAATCCTAAAGAATCTTGAAGATGAGTGGCTCTCATCAAGTGACTTCGATCAATAAACACCTCCGGCAACGGCCATCCACAGTGAGAATGGCCCAGATCACAGTGCCGGCCGGGAAGTTCCTGCAGTGGGAAGCTCTGTGAGGCCCACCAAGATGTCTGTGAGAAATCCACACAGTGATCCCAAAAACGACCCAGATCCAAAACTTAAGTGGACCTCAATGTAAGAAACAATGGGGGATAGAAATGCCACCGTTGAAACCGTCACGGGCCCACCAGGATGTTTATATGCTATCTAGCCCGTTCATAAAGATCATTCTAACTGGGATGTACGGACAACACAAATAGGGCCATGTAGGGCGGTGGGTTCTAGGGAGTGGATTAGGTGCTGCCTTTACTGTGGGGCCCACCTTGATGTGTGTGTTATGTATCCCCACCATCCATCCGTTTTTTCTATATCATTATAGGGCATGAGCCCAAAAATAAAGTGGATAAAAATTTCAAGCGACCCACACATTAGGAAATAGTGGTGATTGACCATTCACGGACTGCAAAAGTTGCGGAGCTGACATTTGTTTTTCCCCCCTCATCTGTGTTTATGTGACATTATCAACAGGTTGGATGACAAATAACCATTACAATGGGCCTTAGGAAGTTTTTAATGGCAATGTGTTCAATCACCACAATTTCCAATAGTATGGTCCACCTGAGATTTGGATTGCGATCCGAAAAATTGGGTGGACAACACAGGTATAGAATATGAATCCAGATCCTCTGTTGAAAATTCCTCTTTTAGAGCCTTTTCATTGATCCACATCACACTGCTTGACATCCGTGTGATCAGGTTGCAATGAAGATGTGACTAGGTTACAGACTTATGTGATGACATGGACCAATGAAAAAGCTCCCAACAGAGATTTCCTATTCGGCAGCCAACAAAGGATCTAGACACATAGAATACATACATCAAGTGGGCCCCACAGTAAGGGCCGCACCTAATCCGCTCTGGGTCAGTTTCGACTGGATGTCGGTTAGGGCACTACCCAGCCTGTCACGAGGGGCCCACCATGATGTATGGGTTTATCAGCCCTGTCCATCCATTCTTTCTAGGGTACAAGCCCAAAAAATGAGGCTGATACAAGTCTCAAGTGGACCTCAACACAGGAAGCGGTGATAATGACGCCCACCGTTGAAACGTTCCTATGGCCCACCATGATGTTTATAATGTCACATAATACCGGCTTGATTCGAAACTTCTGCAGCTCCCAAGAAATTTCTAACAGTGAGCATTTAATCCCCACTGTGTGGTCCACTTGAGCCTTGGATTGGCCTATTTTTTTGGCTTGTATCCTAAAATTAAATGTAAAAATGGACAGACAGTTCTGATAAACCCATAAATCACTGTGGTCCCTCAGATCCGAGGGGACCGCCGTGATTTACACTACCAAAAGAAGACCTCATCTGATTAGTGATTAGTACGAATGGATGAGATCAGGAGATGGAAAAGTCTGGAAAGACGAATTTTCCCCACATGAGGAAAGAAAAAGGCGATTTACTCAATTCTCTGTCAGAGTATGACTGTTGATACGCAGGCACCTACATTAACTCTAATAAAACTGAGTCACAGCCCCAAAATCCGATTGGCTGGACGATCCTAACCTATAATTCGTGAACGCTTTTTTTTTTTTTAATGGGAACATACCATATTTTTCATTTTTAACTGTCTAATAAATATCCTCCAAGCTCATATTCAAAAAATCAATACCAACGTATTTTTGGTCTGTTCTAAGTAGGGCTTAACACGAGTCGAGCTTTGCCCTGCTATTTTACTCGGCTTGAACCACCTAGTCCCTACTTGGTACTCGATTTGACTTGGCCGAGTTGAGCATGGACTTGCTCGATGAGTTCAAGTTCAAGCTGAGCTCAAGTTTAGGCTTTCACCCAAAACTCCATGTAAAAATCTAGAGAGAGAAGGAGATTACCGGCATTGAGCATACAGGTAGGCTAGGTAGCTGGGGGGGTGGCCGGCGTCGAGTAGATAGGTAAAGAGTGGCCTACGTCAAGTAGATAGGACAGCTCAGGGGGTGGCTGGCATCGAGCAGACAGGGCAATTCAGAGGGGTAGCGGTGTCGAGCTGAGACCTTGACTCTTAAGAGAGAGGGTGGGAGGGAGTGCTGGAGTGGGCCGTGGGGATAGTCTGATGGGTCCGGGTGGGAGATTTTTGGGTATTTTTTGTTTTTTCTCTTGAAATGAGCTGAGTCAAATCGAACCAATTTCAAGTCACTCCACAAGTCGAGCCGAGTCAAGTGTGGCCCTGCTCAGTGCTCACACGAATTCATCCGAGCACCAAAAATTTGACTTGACTCGGCTCAAACTCACTTCCGATCCAAGCGAAGTCAAGCATTTTCAAGCAGAGTTGAGTGAGTATTTCGAGCTTACTCAACTTGGATACAGCGCTAGTTCTAAGTAATTTGTAAGAGCATGTGTATCATTCATCACGCACCGCCAGAGTATCAATGTTTTTCTCTAAGGAAAAGCGATCCCATGATACAGTAGAAGACATGTGCGTTGGTTTCGATCGTTGAGTTGGTGGGCCACTACCCGGATAGGCATATCCAAAAGCAACGGATCAGACTGTCGTATATGTCCGAAACATCGCTCAAAAGACACCAACGGTCCAAAATCTAACCAACCAAATTCGCAACCTATACGCGCCTTTAAAACCCACCGAAAATAGACTTCTTTTTAACCGTTCATGGATACTAGGCAATCAAACATTGTCCGTCTGACCAGCACGATCCTCCCAAGGGCATCTATCTCCCGGTGGGGCCCACTAAAGAATATAACTTTAATAGGCAGTGTACCACCAGAGAGAAACTCGTCCCACCACCATCGGAAGCGGATTGCCTCCTGTGACCCAGGGCACAGAGATATCTCTATGCCCGGGGCTCTTTGGGGGCCCACAGACACGTTCGTGACAAATCCACTCCGTCCATCTGTTTTGAAAGACCACAGTTGGACAGGAGCCTAAAATTTAGGCAGATCGAAAACTCAGGTTTCCCATAACACAAGAAACAGTGGGAAAGGAAACTTCCACCGTTGAAACCTTCCTAGAGCTGATAATGTTGTTTATATGCCATCCAAACCGTTCATAGGGTTATTACCAGTCAGATAAACTGTAGGAACAAATAGCATCCTGATACAAAACTTCTGTCACCCCCAGACATTCAATCCACACTGCTTCATGTGGCATGGCCCACCTGAGTTTTGGATATGCCCGATGTTTAGGCTCCAGTCCTATTGTGTTCTTTTAAAACAGATGGATGGAGTGGATTTATCACGAACATGTCTGTGGGCCCCACATATCTTCGGGCACAGAGATATCTATGTGCCCGGGGTCACAGGCAATCCGCTCACTCCGCCAGCGGGCGGTTGACACGCAAGCACTCAGAACTTGAGCACACATGAAGTAGATAGGTGATCAGCCCCAAATGGTATTGGATGTGCAATCTGATTCATGGATACACATGAAGTAGATATTTTTCATCTCAATCGTCAATAAATATCACCAATCTACTAATTAATTGTTCGATTATTCTAACTTTTTGTTTTTGGTGCATCTAAAGTGGGACCCACCATTTGGACGGTTCAATTAGTTACTTACACGTAATGTGCAGAATTTCTTAATGCCTGTGTACCTAGAGCTGAACACGAACCAAGCTAGCTGGTTAACTTGCTCAACTCAGCTTGAATAAACTCGATTAGTCTCAGATCGACAGCTAGGTTCTAACTGAGCCGAGCTATTTTTTTGTGATCGAAATGATTTCAAGCTGAGTTCAAGCTGACTCAAAACTCAACTTAATTCAAAGTTCGGCTGGAACTTGAGTCGATTCGACTCGGCTCAAATCGGCGCAATTTTCAATAACTTAAATATATATATAATGTACACATAATATCGATCGAATTTGAACATCATAATCCCTACACTTAATATATATATATATATATATATATATATATATATATATATATATATATATATATTGTGCAGGCATTTTTTTTTTGTTTTTCACCCCAGTCAATGCGAAAGCTTAAACTCAAACTTGACTCGAACTTGGCTCGAGCTATTGACTGAACTGAGCCGAACTCACCTACTAGGCTCGAGGATTGATCCAAGCTGAACTCAAGTTTAGTAGGATGCTGACCAAACCGAGCGGAGTTGCACTAAGGTCGACTCGGTTCAGCTCTGTGTACCAACTATCACTCTCAGCATAGTATAAAGTTATCATCTCCGTGTCCCGCCCCTTCAAAGACGACTCAATCCTCGTAGTGGGTTCTATGGGGCCCCACCATGATGTATATGCTTTATCTACGCCGTCCACATATTTTTACAAATCACTTTAGGGCATGACCCTACAAATGAGGCAGATTTGAGACTAAGTAGAGCACATAGGGGTCTTATACTCCTGCCATTAAAAAAAACTTGCCGCAGAGGTTTAGATCAAGTCGTTACTTGTGTTTCCCCTACCTCTATGTCTATGTGACCTTATGAGGAAGTTGGATAGCAAATAAACATTACAGTGGGCCCTATCAAAGCTTCAAGGGTGGATGTCATCATCACAACCTATTCATGTGGTGTGTCTATTGTCGCCGATTCCTCGTGGCACCAAGAAACGAAGCGTGAGAACCACCAGGCTAACAAAAAGGAAGATTGATACCTTGGATAGCTCCGATCCCAATCTAAGATCTCTACAAGAGAACCAAAAGACTAGGGGGTTGGCCGAGTTCCAGCCGTTAGCCCTCCGATGCCAAAGTTAGTTTAGGGATTCTAAGGATAGTCGATAACTTCTTTAGTAACGAAGTATGCATACCTGTAATCAAGGTGTCATTCTTGCTTTATAGACTTTGAGGGAGATCTTTTAGGCTGAAATCGTGACTGGTATCTCGGGCCGAATATCCAGGCGAGTATCTCGGGCCGTTTCGATCTCGGGGGGACGTGTTTCCAGCTCTTTGCGGGTAAGAGTGGAGATAAGGTCAGTCTTTATTTACCAACAGATCTTTAGCTGTCAGCCGAACCGACCTCCTTGGTAAGGTCGCCACTTCGGTTTGCTCCTCCGAAGTCTTGTAAGTAGGTCGGTTCATGACAAGTATTATTCCACAACAGTTGCCCCCCTGCTTCCGAGGTCTATCTTTTTAACTTGGAAGCAATCCTCAGTGGTCGCAGCAGATCTCACTTTTGGCGGCAAAGGTGCATTGAATGCGCCGATTCGAATTTCGAAAAGATACAATAATGGTCGTACGGCGTGACAGGCTTTTATTTCGGCGGGCGAACGGCATATGGACACGTGGTCCTCGTATCACTAAACGGACGGATGTAATATTGATATCCAATGGATGGGCGGACACGTGGCGGGCCATGTCAAAAGTCGCGTCGGTTCGTCTTTTAAGACTATGGGCGCGTGCCGTGTGGCAGGAGCAGGGCTTAGATGCTGTCATCTGTCACAGTATAAATACTGTACTTAGGAAAATTTTCAAGAATTTTTCCGTCTTCCTGCTGCGCCCTGTTCTTTCTCCCTCTGCCGATCGCTGTGACTTGTTTGAATTTTTTTCTTCCGAATCCAACTTCCTTGGCCGGTCCCATTCTGAAGGGTGATCCGGTACGTTGAACCTCTGTCCACTTTGTTTTCCCTTTTATTTTAATTTTTTTTAGGAAGACATGTCTGGTTCGGAAGAAAGTTCTTCGCGGACCCTGTCCATTTCCCTTCCTATTGGAGAATCCCAATTAGGGGAGGTCCAACCGGTTCCCATTTAGTCCCTGGGGAGAACTCTATTGGCAGAGACTCCCTCCTCCTTTGCCTCGGATGAGGTTCCTGTAGCGGGTACCTCCGGGCCAGTAATTGATAGGGTTTCTGAGTATCCGGCCGACCTGATATGGACCACTCTTACTCAGTCTGACCTAATTAGGCTTAGGTCAGAATACTGTACCCCGGGAGCTATAGACCTTCGATTGCCCGGTTTAGATGACTTCCCGACCCGTCCTCCAAGAGATCAAATAACCGTATACGCCCAATTTTACGAGGCCCATTTTCGTCTCCCTCTGACCCTATTGTAAGGGAATATCTTTCTCGGGTCAACTTGGCCCCGGGGCAACTGGCTCCCAACTCCTGGAGAACATTGATAGGCTGTGTCGTTTTATGAGGTCAAGTCCACGGGTCGGATCCTACCGTGGCCGAGCTGATGAGTCTATATCAGCTGAAGAGCCATCCCGACTCCCGGGGATAGTTTTATTTGTCGCCTCCGGGAAGGAAAGGGCGTCGCCTCGTCGATGATCAGCCCTCCTCAGTTCATGGATGGAAGGGGGAGTGGTTTTTTGTCTCGAAAGGTTGGGAAGGTCCTCGACCCGAAGTCAACTTCCCAAGTTATCGTGTACGCAACTAGTTTTCAGTCCCAGGTCGGGTCAGCTGACACCTTACTTCAAATTTTTTTTTTGACCTCCTTCTTTCTCTTTTCAATTCGTGGAGATCCTCCTAACTTGAGCTCGGAAGAGGAAAGTCGCATAGCTGCCGTGTGGGAGCTAGACCCTAGCTTCCGCAGTATAAAGCTTTTACTTTCCTTCGAGACTTTATCCGACGTAGGCATCAATCCCCGAGGTAACTGTCCTTTTACTTAGCATATGCCTAGTTTATTCGGGAGTTATAACTTGCTAACATTGCTTCTTGTGTTTGTTGCATTTCAGGTATGTCTGCCCCAGCTCCACGAAGGAAATCATCTGCCCTTACTGCTCAGGAGAAAAAGCAGATCAGGGAGAAGAAACGACGAAAGGCAGCTTCGAAGCGTTCCAACGAGTGCCCGCCAACTGCCCCTATCACTGACGTCCCTCTAGAGCCGGTTCCCGAAGTGGTATCGGAGGCGCCTGCGACCGAAGTCACGCCTTCTGATGCCTCTGTGAGACCTCAGCCTTCCCAAGTCATAGATTTGGTGGGATGCTCCGAGGCCGACCCGTCCGGACAGCCTGCTCAAGCTGCTCCGGTTCAACCTTCCTCCTCCATTCGCCAAGGCCCGAAAATGCCGCCGCAACTGTATAATTTGTGCAAATGGGTTTATAAGGCCGTCCCCGAGGCCGAGGTGGACGCGATGGCGAAGGTTCCTGGGCTTTCTTTGTTAAATTCTCTAGGGACCTTTAGGACTAAGGTGTGTGTATGACTTGGACTCTTATCTTGCTATAGCCAAGAAATCTGTTTTAATGTTCCTTGTATGCTAATCTGATGATCACTTTATAGGTGGCCTTCGGGTGCCAGATTCTGCGGGAGGAGATGACCCGTGATAAGGGGATGATCTCTGGCCTCGAAGGGACGTTGGTGACCACCAAACGGTCGCTGAACGAAGCCATAAGGTCCGGAGAGGAAGTGACGAGGGCTCTGAAAGCTCGCGAACGCGAGATTATCCTTCTCCGAGCCGAGTTATCAAATAAAGAGAGGGCGGAGGCTGAGCTCATCATACAAGTTGAGGAGCTGAAAGCTGCCGAAGGGATTCTGCAGTCGGATCTGGCGAAGGCCCGGTCTGAGTTGGAGGTTAAGGTCGCCGAAGCTGATGAGATGTCGACTTCGGCTATGAGAAGTGCAGGATGACAGTCCAAAGCCGCTATCTGGACCTTGAACTTTTCTTCCTCGACTTTGAGGTGGAGGAGGAAGCCAACTCTTCTGCAGCTGTCGATCCGTCTGCTGGTCCTCCTTTGTAGAAAATTTCATTTTTCATTTTTGTTAACCCATGTGTGGGGGCTTCTGTAACACACATTTTTGTAATGTAGACCTTTTTGAGGTTAGGTAATCGAATCATATTCTGATATTCTCATGTTTTATCAGGTTTTATGATTTTTCCTTTTTTATTGCTCTCGCTTATTAGTCTACTTACTTCGTGGCCGAGCATGTTAGATCGTTGTCGAAGTATTGTAGATTAGGATTCGCGAAGGCAATGGTCGGTTCATATGCTTTGATCGTGGCCGATCTCAGGCCATATGCTTTGATCGTGGCCAATCTCAGGCATGAACTTAGCTCTGGGCGGAATTAGCCTCTGAGCTTGAACTCAGCTCTGGGCGGTGTCAGCCTCTGCTGGTATTCCACATTTCCCGATAGGGGTATAACATTGATAAACAAAAAATGAATACTTAACTTTTATTGATAATAGATTTTCAAATGTTCCGCGTTCCATGGGTGAGGTAGGGCTCGGCCTTGCATATCTTCGAGCCAGTAAGCCCCAGTACGAACTGTCCTTACGACTTTGTACAGCCTATCCCAGTTCGAATTGAATGTACTTGCGATCTTATCCTTCTTCTCCTTCACGTTCCTTCGTAGGACGGGGTCTCCTACCCTGAATCGTCTTTCTTTGACTCGCGAATTATAAAATCTAGCAACGCGTTATTGGTAGGCAGCAATTCGAACTTGTGAGGCTTTTCGGATTTCCTCGATCAGGTCGAGGTTTGTGCGGAGCTCGTCGTGGTTCAGATCAGAACGGAAATGACCGGTTCGGTTGGTTGGTAGCCCTATCTCGACTGGGACTACAGCTTCTGCTCCGAATGTTAAGGAAAACGGAGTTTCTCTTGTAGTTGACCGAGTTGTGGTTCGGTACGCCCACAATACTTCGGGGAGCTATTCCGCCCAAGCTCCCTTGAATTCGCCGAGCTTAGTCTTCAGATGACCCTTACTGATTTTGTTGATGGCTTAGACTTGCCCGTTAGCTTGAGGATGATGAGGAGATGAATACGCATTTTTTATGCCCAGGTTCTGGCAAAATCACATGTATTTCGCGTTGTCGAACTGAGGCCCGTTGTAAGTGACGATTGTATTTAGGATACCGAACCGGCATATAATCGACTTCCAAATGAAGTCTGTCGTTTTCTTTTTAGTAATCTTGGCAAGGGGTTCTGCTTCGACCACTTGGTAAAGTAATCAACAGCCACGATCGCATATTTAACCTGCCCCTTGCCGGTTGGGAGAGGACCGATGATATCGACTCCCCATTGCGTGAAGGGCCATGGTCCGGACATTAGAGTTATTTCCTCGGGAGGTACGTGAGGGACTGGTGCGAACTTTTGACATTTGTCACACCGTTTGACCATTTCTCGGGCATCTTTTTGAATCGTCGGCCAATAGTATCCTTGACGTACTACTTTCTGTGCCAGCGCTCTATTCCCTAAGTGATTTCCACATGTGCCGGAATGAATTTCTCTTAAGACGTAGTTAGCTTCATCTGGTCCGAGGCAGTGGAGGCAGGGTAACGAAAAACCCTTTTTATACAATATACCGTTGATCAGCGTATACCGAGCTGATCTATATCGTATCCGTCGTGTTTCGTTCTTTTCTTCAGGCAGAACGCCATCTCGTAAGAAATAGACAATTGGTTCCCTCCAGTCAAGCTCGGTGGAAACAGGACATACCTCACTAATGTGGTCGTCAGTGACGCTTCTTTTGGGGAGGAATTCAATGGGAATTGTCCTTCCGAGCTCGTCGTCTCCTGCCGATGCTAATTTGGCGAGCGAATCCGCGTGGGGTGTTATGAATCTTCGGTACTTGGATGACTTTGCAATAATCGAACCGAGTCGATAACTCTTGATATTTTAATAAATACGCGGACATCTTTTTTCCCTTTGCTTGATATTCCGATGTTACTTGACCCACGACCAATTGCGAGTCACTATGTACCGTAATACTCTGGATCCCGATTGCCGAGGCTAGCCGTAGTCCGGCAAGAAGAGCTTCGTATTCGGCCTCGTTGTTAGAAGCTTTGAAACTGAATCTTAGGGCACATCGGACCTTTATGCCATCGGGGGAGGTCAAGATTATTCCTGCCCCGCAGCCTTGGGAATTTACGAGCCGTCGACGTGTAACAACCATGTAAGGGCGGTCGAACCTTCTTTTGGAATAGATTCTGCAGTGTTTCCTTTAAGAGAAGCGTCGGCTTCAAGGACGGAGGGGTCGGTAACTTCGGTAATGAAGTCGGCCACAGCTTGGCCCTTGATGGCTGTACGTGGCCGGTATTGTATGTCGAATTCACCGAGCTCGATGGCCCAGCGTGCGAGGCAACCTGAAGTTTCTGGCTTTTGTAGTACTTACCTCAGTGGTTGGTCCGTTAGCACCATTATCGGATGTGCTTGGAAATAAGGCTGTAGTTTCCTTGCCGTTGTTATCAATGCTAGAGCTAACTTCTCTAAGCTAGGATATCAAGTTTCTGCGTCGAGAGGAGCTTTCCTGATGTAGTATATCGACCTTTGTGTACCTTGGTCATCTCGGATTAAAGCCGAACTTACTGCTGCCGGGGATACTGCCAGGTACAACAATAGCTCCTCTCCTTGCGTAGGTTTGGACAGCAAAGGTGGAGAACCGAGGTATTTTTTGAGATCCTGAAAAGCCTGCTCTCATTCTGGCGTCCAGGTCATCTCGTTGAACTTGCGAAGTTGCTTGAAAAATGGAAGGCACCGGTTTGTAGCCCTAGAAACGAATCTGTTGAGCGCGGCGATCCGCCCGGTGAGATGCTGTATTTGCTTCACGGTGGTTGGCGAGCTCATCTCGACCAGTGCGTGGATCTTTTCCGGGTTGGCTTCTATTCCTCTCTGATTTACGATGAATTCGAGGAACTTCCCCGACCTTACCCTGAAGGCGCACTTGCTAGGGTTGAGTTTCATTCCATATCTTTTCAAGATGTCGAACATAATGTGGAGGTTGTTGACGTGGTCTTCTGACTTGAGGCTTTTAACGAGCATATCGTCCACGTAGACTTCTATGGTTTTACCAATTTATTCGGTGAACATTTTGTTGACCAAACGTTGGTACGTCACCCCGGCGTTCTTAAGCCCGAAAGATATTACCTTATAACAGTAAAGCCCTCGATCGGTGACAAACGCTGTTTTTTGCCTGTCGGGAGCATGCATCTAGATCTAGTTGTACCCGGAGTACGCATCCATGAAACTGAGAAGCTCGTAACCTGAGGTTACGTCTACGAGCTGATCTATTCTTGGCAGTGGGAAGCTATCTTTAGGGCAAACTTTGTTGAGGTCGGTGTAGTCGATACAGCTCCTCCACTTCCCATTGGCTTTTTTGATTAGAACAACGTTGGCGATCCAATCGGGATAGTGGACTTCCTGGATAAAACTTGTTTGGCATAATTTCTTTATTTCCTCTTCGATTGCGGCATATCTCTCTGTGTTGAAAGCTCGTCGTTTTTGGTGGATCGGTTTGAAGGACGGGTCGACGTTGAGACGGTGGACCATCACTTCGAAATTGATTCCGGGCATGTCCTTGTGAGACCATGCGAAGGCATCCGCATTTTCTTTTAGGAAAGCGATCAGCCTAGCCTGGACACTGCCGTTTAATTGAGATCCGATCTTAATAATCAAGCTCGGATCATCGTCCGACAAAGGGACCTCTACTAACTCCTCAGCTGGTGAACCACGTTCCGTTGTTTCTTCCCTAGGGTCCAGTGGAGTTGTATGCGAAACGACAGATATCACATTTTTACTCTTTCCGCGTAGCGTCAGTTCGTAGCATCGGCGAGCTTCCTGCTGGTCCCCTCTGATCACGCCGATCCCGTCGTCGGTTTCGAATTTCATGGCCAGATGATAGATAGAAACGCAGGCTTTTAGAGCTCAGATAATGGGTCTGCCGATGATCGTGTTGTATGCTGATGGAGTGTTGACGACGAGAAAATCGACCATGATCATCTTCTGGTTGGGTTCGTCTCCTGCTGTGACTGGTAGGGTTATTTCCCCTTCAGGCATGATACAATCCCCCAGACCGGCCTTAACCTGGACCGATCAATCTTTATTCTGTCGAACGCCGAGGCATATATTATGTTGGCCGAACTTTCAGTATCTACCATCATTCTGTGGAGCTTTTTATTAGCGACCACCATCGACACTACGAGAGAATCGTCATGCGGATGCAGTACTTCTCCAGCATCTTCTTCGGAAAAGGATATTGCACAACGGGCGACCTTTGAAATTTTCGAGGGCCTGCTGGTCAAATTCACTTGCAGCCTTAGTTCGGAGGTTCGCCCTTGACGAACGTAAGATTTGGGGGCGTTTCCAGAATCTCCCGTGGTTGGCCCGCCGAAGATCATATGGATTTCTTCCAGCGGATCGTTATCGACTGGCTCTCTGTCATCTTCCCGAGCCAAGGCCCTTTGATCTTCCAGACGCTGGGCAATATATTCTTTTAGGAAGCCCTGCCGGATGAGGGTGTCGATCTGTGGCTTCAAGTCGAAGCAATCCGCTGTGTTATGCCCGTGATCTTTATGGTATAAACAGTACTTGGACTTCGACCTTCTTCTAGGGTCGGTTTTGATCTTTGCGTGTCGTCTGAACATTTATTTGTCTTTCTCGGCTAGGAACACTTGCTCGATCGTCGTTTTGAGCGGGGTGTATTTTTCGAATCGTGGGGCCGAATTTTTTGCTCCATGCGGAGTAGTATTCGAATTCGGCGACCTACAATCAGGACGGTGCCTTTTAGTGCTATTTTCTTCTTTGCGGTCTTTCCTCTTATGGGATGATCCTTGGGCGTTCACCAGCTCTTCTGCGTTTATATGTTTTACAGCTCGGTCGAGGAATTCAGCTACAGACTGAGGAGGCTGTTCCCCTACAGACCAGAGGAACTTTTCATCACGTAATCCTCCTATTATCGTATGTAGCAACACGTCTTAAGATAGGTTCTCCACCTGAACTGCTTCGGCGTTGAATCGCGAAAGGTAATCTTTCAGCGATTCGTTATCTTTTTGTTTGACCGCAACGAGGTGTGTAGAATGTTTTCTCGGATCGGTGCTTCCGATGAATTGAGTTGTGAACGCCCTGCTCAGTTCGGTGAAGGAGGAAATAGACCTTGGCTTTAAATTACGGAACTAGGTCCATGCTAAGCTGGTCAAGGACAACGGGGAAGGCCTTACACATGATATGCCCATTAACTCCATGGAACTCCATTCGGACCTTAAAATTATCGAGATGCTCAGCTGGATCCCCTATCCCGGAGTATTGCTTTAGCTGAGGAATTTTAAAGCCTTTTGGAAGAGGTTCGCCACGAATTTCATCGGTGAACGGGAACTCCGACGAGTCCACAAGGACATCAGCCGTAGTTGGTGCTTGGGCACGCTGCGCTTTTTTGATATCTCCGACTTTCTCTCGGAGTTCCTTCAGCTCGGCCTCCAAAGGGGTAATGTTATCGTCCATTCAGTCTTCACCTTGACTAGCCCGAGCTGACCGCCTTTCCTCGATTTTATGCCTCAGGTCGTTCGCAGGAAGCTTCGTGACGGGTCAGAGTCTTAAGTCAGATGCTCGACTCGCGACCTCGTATTCACCTTGTTGGTGACGGTCGGAATGCGAACACGGTGGGCGAGAGCTTTGCTGAGGCGGTTGATGTCGGCCGTTTGTATTGGGTATGGGCGGAGGCCGAACCAAGTCGTTCAAGAGGGTCGCAATTTCATTCAATTTCTTGTCTACATGCCCAAAACGTCGATCCATTCCCCCCAGACGCTCTGCCACACCTCCCACCTGCTCCTCTAATGCGGACAGTCTGGTCCCGTGATTACGGGTCCTCTGCCGTCCACTCAGGAGGTTGAAGTCTCGAGATGAGCTCCCCAGGTGAAGGACTGGCGTATCTTGATGAGGTTCCTCATTTTCGGATTGTTGCTCATAGGAAGGTTCGGCATGTGCAGGAGCCTTTCCCTTCCTATTCTCCTTTCCACCAGCCATTGGTTCATGTTTCTGGGTGAGAGGTTGTCTAGACGACCGATAATGAAAAAGAGGGTTCCTACATACGGCGCCAGCTGTTGTCGCCGATTCCTCGTGGCACCCAGAAACGAAGCGTGAGAACCACCAGGCTGAAAAAAGGAAGATTGATATCTTGGATAGCTCCGAGCCCGATCCAAGATCTCTACAAGAGAACCAAAAGACTAGGGGGGTGGCCGGGTTCCGGCCGTTAGCCCTCTGATGCCAAAGTTAGTTCAGGGATTCTAAGGATAGTCGAAAACTTCTTTAGTAACGAAGTATGCATACTTGTAATCAAGGTGTCATTCTTGCTTTATAGGCTTTGAGGGAGATCTTTTAGGCTGAAATCGTGACTGGTATCTCGGGCCGGATATCCAGGCGAGTATCTCGGGCCGTTCCGATCTCGGGGGGACGTGTTTCCAGCTCTTTGCCGGTAAGAGTGGATATAAGGTTGGTCTTTATTTACCAACCGATCTTTAGCTGTCAGCCGAACCGACCTCCTTGGTAAGGTCACCACTTCGGTTTGTCCATCTCCTCCGAAGTCTTGTAAGTAGGTCGGTTCATGACAAGTATTATTCCACAACAGTGTTTACTTGAGCCTTGAATTTGCCTCATTTTTAGGCTGATGATTTAAAATGATATAGAAAAATCAATGAATAGTGTGAATAAAACATATGCATCATGGTGGGCCGACGCATCATGGTGGGCCGACATAACCCCTTTGAGGACCCGAATCCATACTAAATAAGAATAACTTGTGGGGCCACTATAATTTATGTATTTTATCCACTCTGCACATCCATTTTATCATATAATTTTAAGGGCATAGCAAAATTTTAAAGCATATCCAAAGCTCAAGTAAACCATACCATAGGAAATTGTTAGAATTGAACTTCTATCCTCAAAAAATTATTTACAGAAGTTCTGGATCAAGGTGATATTTGTTTTCTCCCATCATCCATGTCTGTACGATTTTATGAACAAGGGTGACAAATAAACATTAATATGAGCATTAGAAATATCATTATTCCCATCACTTCATGTATTATGGTCCACTTGAGCTTTGGATATGCTTCAATTTTAGGTTCAACCACTAAAATAATGATAGGGAAAAACAGATGGACGGCGTGGATAAATCACATACAATCACGGTGGGCCCAACATTGTTTACCCAGTAGTACTGAGTTACTCGGTACGAAATCCGATTTCTCGAGGACCGAGTCTGTGTGGCATGGGCAGCACGCACTCCGCGTCCCATCATCGTAGGTCGCGGCACCCGAGGCTCGGAGTAGTCGCGGCACCCGAGGCCACAAAGATTTACCGGCGACCGTATAAAAAAATGCCGCGGGAGTACCCGAAATGGTACTTCGCAGCATTTCTACACACACGTGATACTCCCTGCAATCCGGAGCCTCTCAACCGTCTGATGGCTCAAGTTGCAACGGTTCTGCCACTTGCGTCACTGAATGGTTGAAAAGAAAATATCCTTTCACGTTCAACGAGTAAAGTTCTACTGATTGATGGTCAGTTCACGCTCCAATGAATTGTCCGGGCAGATGGACGTTTCCAATAACCAAAGATGGGCCATGTGGATTCCCGAGGACTGAAATTCTGGGTCGTCTTTCAGACCACTAAAACGGTCCTCCTTGCCCGAGCTCCTGCCCAGCGTACGTACCAAAACAATCGTCTCGTACATGGTTTACGTGGTATATTCGGGGCGCGGATTTCCCGCGAAAGCCTTGCGCAGTAAGTTCCACCGGGTCCACAGTGATTTTTTTTTTTTGATAAATCCACCCGGTCCATCCGTTTTGGGAGCTCATTTTAGGACATTGAGAACAAAAATGAACCGGGAACAAGACTCAAGTGGGCCGAAAACGTGAGGATTGAATGTCCACCGTTGAAATATTTGTGGAGCCAGAGGAGTTTAATATTTGTGTTTCCAGTTTATCCTAGTAGTAGTGACGTTATGAACGGTATGGATGTCATATAAACATCACTGTGGACCTCGGGGAGGTTTCAACGGTAGTAATTTACCTACTCACCTTTTCCTTCAGTGAGGTCCACTTGAATCTTGGATCCGGTTCATTTTTGTTTTGATGTCCAAAAATGAGCTCCCAAAACGGATGGACGGGGTGGATTTATCAAAAAAACATCACTGTGAGCCCCACCTTGGTTCCGCAGGAACTTCATGCGCAAGGCTTTTGCAGGAAATCCGCGCCCGTATATTCGTGCCCGTCAATTCAGACTGTTGCACAGTAGGGCCCATTTGGGTTGGTGCATGGAACGAAGATCACGTTTTTTGAACAATCTAAACCATCCAACTGGTGGCGATCGAATGGATGGTTGAAAAAATAACAGTAGGAAGTCCAAATTCACTGAGCTAAAGAAGAGAGTTAAGATTTTGGATAACTGTGAGTTTCTGGCCAGGCAGAGAAAGCTTAGCTAATGCAGAGTACCCTATCAGCATTCCTTTTAAACATGTTTTGCATGGATCTCAATCCAACAACAGCACATATAGCTCAATCAAATACATCACATCAGGCCACCTACAATTGGTAACGTGATGGTGAACTCTCAGAAGTTTTAACACAAGGTCTGGGGTTGAGTATCCATAGGTGGTGAAATCCCACTATGTGGGGTGGGTGTGGGTGTGGGTGTAGCCCGTGTGGGTGTGCAAGTGAAAAAATGGTGATGTCACGGATCACAATGAAGGAATTATCAGCATTAAACCAATAACGTTTCAAAGATGTTATTGCCTGGAATTCTCATTTAGGGGCGATTTTTTGTGTTGGATTCACTGTATGAACTACTTGAATCACTTAAAAGAAGAGCGTCACCTGTTTAAACTCAAAACCATAGCCGAGCATTTTACAATAGGGAGTTTTTTAATACATGGTTGTCATAAAGGCACACAAAAATTTGTACCCGTAGCAGACTTGAACTAAACGTGCACTCTAGTGACACACAAAAAATTTGGGGCCTACATTCTTATACATCACATCTATCCCATCCACCAGATGAATACCCTTGGGTTACCCATAGTGGCTCAAAAACAACTCAATTTATATCTCAAATGGACCACATAACAGGGACACAAATTGGGAAGTGATGCTCACTCTTGTTTTTCACGGGGCTTACGTGAGTTGTACACCTAACCTTAATGTAGTTTGCGTTGTCCAGTAAAAAGCCGTCATATGTTGCCACTCATGTACGAATGGTGGGAGGCAATTATACTTGCACCAGAGAGTAACTGTCAACGCTCATTGATTAGTGACATATAGCCTGTCAAAAGCAAACTCACTTAGAGTCGTACGCATGTCTACGATAAAAAAAGAATATCATTTATAGGACACATGATCAACACATGGACAACACATGTGACTCCTTTGTATATGTAGGAAGTTTCCAAAGATTTGTTAATGGCAAATTCTTCATAATCCAGCTTATACACGTCATGGTAGTCCCAAATTAGAAATAAATAAAAAAATTTATAGGGATGATTGATATTTTTTAGGAGGCAGCAAGAAATTAAGAGTAATGACAAAAAGTCCATCTGAAATTAAAAATAGATCATACAAGATGGCACCATATAATAAGGATTCCAGATCTTGCTATAATACAGCTGTTGTGCAATCAAAGATTCACACAGAATCATGCACGGCCATCGCCTCTCCAAGTCTATAAAAGCAGCACTCGATGCAGAATAATAAGTCATCACCACACACAATCAATCTCTCTACAATGCAACACTGCATATTCTTAGTTTTAGCTTTTTATCTTTAAACACTTAATTTTTATCCACTTATGTCATAGTAAGTCCAAAGCCCTTATATTAGTTTAAACCCGCTACTTTCCAGTGCCATCGCTGCAATGTACCCAGGAGTAGGTTAAATATCTAAACCACTATTGTCAGATCACTTGATCACCAAGTTCTTACTTGGCAAATCGACAGTCACATCCTGCTAAGGATCTGGTAAATAGAGTCATCTACCTTTCAAATGTACGGTAAGGCCAATAGGAGTACATTGCAGCGATGGTTGGAAATAGGATTCCGGCGATCTCTCAAATACCTAGCGAACAAATCTCTCTCTCTGGATCCGTCCGAATGAACAGTAGAGGATATGTATTTATACCCGAAAATACCGAAAGTTGGCGAATAGGAGGCTGCCACGTATAGCGCATTGATTAAATACGTTGGTGCATCGAGAAAATAGGTCAGTGCGTCCTGGCATTACTTGGTTAAAATAGCTGATTTTTCGGATGCACTGGCTGTCAGTGCGTCCTGAAATTCACTGAAAATTGCTGATTAATTGGATTCGTTGGTAGTCAGTGCGTCCTGAAATTTATTACCGAAAACTGTCTGAATTATTGGATGCACTGGCAGTCAATGTGTCTTGAAATTCACTGAAAATTGTCTGAATTTCTCCATGTGTTGGATGGATTTACTGACTCGCTAATGGTCAGTGCGTCTTGAAATTTATTTATAAAAATGTTTGAATTTCTTGATGCGCTGATGAACATCTTTTTAGCCTTTTATGTTAATTATGTTAAATAATGGGTTTATGTGGCCCGCTTGGTGATGAATGTTGATGCACTGGCCATGTTTATTCATGATTGTACTGATAACTCAAATTTAGAAGGTTTTGACCTGTTGGAGAGTGGGGTCCACCCTAGGTTCAACTTTCCATTTTTAGTAAAGTTTGACGTGTATTGCGATTCTAGTTAAAATTCCTAATGCATTGCCTCTAAATTTAGTGATGTGACGGATCGTACACTTATAATCCTCGTTTTGATGATCTCGACTTTTTAGGACCCCAACACTTGCACCATGATAGTATGATCTTTTTTCCATCACCATTTCGCTAGTAAAAGTAGCCATAGGTATTTATTTTCTTCTGTACTTAGTTTTTTTTTTTTTTTTTTTTTGTATTGTTCTTACATTCTTATTAATAAAATCGTCAATCAACCCTATTTTTAATCTTATCCATCCAATATTAATTCATTAAGAAACCTAATACACTAGCATCGTTGAAAGAAAAAGTCCCTAGCTTAATGTAAAAAGATCACATTTTGAAGCACTAACCCTCCCATTTTAAAATTATTTGATTGTTGTAACAATTGGTGGTTGAACAATCGGATCAACCTTCACGGGTCTAATCCCAATGCAGTTAGTTCAACGCATGAGGTCACAAGTTTTCCGTCGATTCGAGTTGAGCATGACTCTAGCATGCCTACACAATATTCCTAATCACACACATTTGACCGAATCTGGTCTATTCATTACACGATGGCCACGTGTTGGGATTGAGCAACAACAGTAAATTAAGCTGATTTTGCCTGTAAATTAAGCTGATTTTGTCTTTAACTTTCATCTAAGCTGGATGAAAAAGTCTGAATGATTTGGATTCTATACACACAACACCTAAGCCCTAGCCAAATTAAAGGTGAGCGGTCCCCCTCATCAAGTCTAGTATTGTGGTCCACCAGAGTTTTCATTTAGGTGGTCCTTTACATGTGAGATCAATTCGATTCAATGCATCCATCTAACAGGCTAGATATCATGTACCGCGGAGTCAAACATCTTGTATGCACGGCATGGGCCATTCAATTGATTGAACTGGATAATCTAAAAGTTGATGAACTTCAAAGATACTTTTGTTTAACTGATTATATTAATAATATAAAAAAATATGCAATCATTACAAATTATTTTCGAGCTCTCTTGATAACATTTGTATATGACTGCTCACTTCATCTATAGATTTCAGATTTTTATAGTATTGCCATGAAAAGGTACCATAGTTACAAAAATTTCT
Source organism: Liriodendron chinense (assembly GCA_003013855.2). Taxonomy (NCBI): domain Eukaryota; kingdom Viridiplantae; phylum Streptophyta; class Magnoliopsida; order Magnoliales; family Magnoliaceae; genus Liriodendron; species Liriodendron chinense. The sequence continues at coordinate 7,780,384 of ML058513.1, forward strand.
CCATTAGATACAAAATTTCTCCCTTCTCCTTAATACATCTCTATTTGGTTGATGATTCCCATATTTGATTTGCCAGTCATAGTGATGGCCCTTAAAGTTAGTGAGACGATCATGACCATGGAAACTTGTTTGTTGAAATAAAGACAAAAGATATCTTGCATTTCTAACCATTCAATAAATGTCCACCAATTGGATATTTCTTCTTTACACTCCACCAAATGAATCCAAACCGTTGCCTTAGTTCTCGTCTTAACCTTCTATTTTCGGCCAAAAAAAAATCAGAAGGGCAGCATCATTACACGGCCCATCTAAGCTGCGATGCACCAGATCAACGGTCTGGATTTCAGAACCAAAGTACCCCACCTGCGATGACCCAAAAAAAAAAAAAACCCGAGCACACGGTCGAGGAAGCCAAATAATAATTAAAAACTCCTCGAGAAAAGTGGAGGGAAGGTTCTTCCATAGGGTGGCTAGTAAACCCATCCCAAACCGGCCAAAACCCGAAAGAGCTCTCCTCACCTCCCCAATTATGGAAACTCCTCTCTCTCTTCTCCTCCTCTTCCTCTTCTTTTTCTCCTGCTCTTTTTCCAATCATTCTCCCTCATCTTTTCGGGTAGATCGCGATCCACCATTCGAGGATGGGGCGAGGGAAGATCGAAATAAGGAGGATAGAGAACTTGGCAAACCGCCAGGTCACCTATTCGAAGCGAAGAAATGGCATACTCAAGAAAGCCAAGGAGATCACCGTTTTGTGTGACGCTGAGGTCTCCCTCCTCATCTTCTCCAGCACCGGCAAGATGTCCGAGTACTGCAGCTCCTCTGCTACGTACGTCTCTCTCTCTCTTTCTTTTTTTACCATTTTGCCCTTGTGCCTTTCCCTTTGCTGGAAAATGATTTTTTGTTCTTTCTAATTTTTTTGAAAAAAAATTGAAGGTTGATAAAGATGTTGGATCGGTATCAGAAGGCTACGGGGAAGAAGCTTTGGGATGCTAAGCATGAGGTAAATATTTGGGATTTGTAAGGGTAGTTTGGTCATTTAATAATGCTCGTTTTTGTCTACTTTCTCCTTACTCCCCTCAAGCTTTGCTAAGAGCACACGCGTGTACAAGCCAAACATGTGATGGCATGGCAGACACGTGCAGGATCCAATCCATCCATCAGACGGGTGCACCACTATTTAGATGCCAGGCCCAACAATCGGAATCGGATTGCGTGGTGTTTTGACGTCACCAAGTTCTGTGGTTCCCACCATGATGTATGTGTTATATCCACACCGTCCATCCATTTTGCGAGATCATTTTAGGTCATGGGCCCAAATATAAGGCAGATCCAAAGCTCAAGTGGACCACACCGCACAAAGCAGTGGAGACAATGATGCCCACCGTTGAAACCTTCCTAGGGCTCACCATGATGTTTATTTGTCATGCAACCTGTTCATAAGGTCACACATACCTGGATAAAAGGAAAACACCAATATCAGCTTGATCTAAAACCTCTATGGCACCCAAGAAGTTTTCAATTGTAGGCGTTCAATCCCCACTGCTTTCTGTCGTGTGGTCCACTTGAGCTTTGGATCTGCCTCATTTTTGGGCCCATGCCTTAAAATGTGGACGGCGTGGATACAACACATACAACATGGTGTGACCCACAGAACTTGGTGACGTCAACACACCACGCGATCTGCTTCCCAACAATCAGGCTGGTCCAGAACTCAGATGGGACACAGTTTACGAAAAGGATTGACGGATGCGAAAAACTTGGCTGAAGTTTTCTAACCATCCACCTGATTCCAGTGCTGGGGCCCACCCGGCGAGTGGACTGATTAAATTTCCGGTCAGAAGCATATACAACATCAGACCATGCAATCTCATGTGGTGGTGTGTGCATGAGATGACTTGCACACAAGTGTGGCTCATCTAAATTCCTTTCTATTTTTTTTCTTCTTTGTAATGTTTGCTTTTTTCTTTTTTCTTTTTGAAATGGTAGTTTCTGAGCAAGGAGGTTGATAGAATCAAGAAAGAGAATGATAGCATGCTGATGAAGCTCAGGTATGTAGAGAGGGGCTTGACTATTATGTTATTTCGAACTAATGAGATGCCACATCAATGAGGCTACAACATCCCATGCACATGTTTATCTTGCTATAATTTAGGATTTCTAGTTTATTTAATTAATTTGAATTTTGAATTTATTTGTAGGAAGTTGAGTGATCTTAGGAAGATTTGGGTTGATTTGAATTATTTGAGTTTTGAATTTAAATTGTTAGGAAGTTGATCATAGGAAGATTGGATTTGTTTGTTGGGAAGTTATTTAGGATGTGATTTGGCATTCAAATAAGGTAAGTAATATCAACTATCTTTCTCTACCAACTCTCTATTGATGTGAACTTGTTAGGATTTGAGGAAGAACTAGAAAGAGAGGAGTAGATAAAGATAGCGAGTTGGTAGAGAGGGAGAGAGACAATTGATATTACTTGCCTTATTTTGAATGCCTAGATCACATCCTAAATAATTTGCCAACAAACAAACCCAATCTTCCTAAGATCACTCAACTTTCTAACAATTAAATTCAAAACTCAAATAATTCAAATCAACCCAAATCTTCATAAGATCACTCAACTTCCTAACAAATAAATTCAAATTTCAAATTAATTAAATAAACTAGAAATACTAAATTATATCAAGATAACATGGTTGTGCATGAGGTGTTGTAGCCTCACTAATGTGGCATCTCATCATGCACCATTTGAAAAATGGTGGCAATGCTTCCTACTCACATTTGACACTGATGTTTAACCATCCAGACCATCCAAACTGTGGGTCCAGGCTACTGACTCAATGAGATCTCAACACTTGAATTGTAAAAAAAAATAAAAAAAAATGAACATGTGTGCACTCACAAGAAATATTTGAATAGATATGGAGAATTAACTTTATTAATATTACCTTTAAAAAAACTTCACTGACATTCAAACTTCTTCTCTTAAGGATACTTACGAAAACTCACACAACTCAGTGAATGCGGACAATCCCCATGAATCTCTAATGAAGACGCCTTCGTTATTAGATTGATTTCAAATCAATTTATTTTAGATAATAAAAATACCACCAAGAAAGATTTGGCTTAAAATAACAAAAATGAATCTATCAAATGCCCCAAAAATTTCAATCATATCTTCCACATCAGCCTCCCCATTTTCCACAAATGGTAAATGTTATCTCTGACATTTATGCCCTGAATCTTACAACAAACAGCCCAAAATCAGCACATGCTGGGTCCCGTGGTGGCATCAGTCCCACTCTAGATGTAGCATATCTGGAAAACTACACTGATCAAGCAATCCTAACCATCCAATTAATGGCTATGAAATGGATGGTTAAAAATGCAATAGGTAGTGTTCCAAATTCGAAGGGAAAAATCAGATGGTTGACATTATCTTTTAGTGTGGTTTTTTGGTGATGAGAAACTGCTCTCAAATCTTTTTTTTTTTTTTTTCCGGCCACATGATGCCTGTTGACATCCTTATCTCACACGATGGTTTTGGGGTGTGAAGTAACAACTCGGAAATAATTCCTAGGCCATGTTGGCCAAACATGCAAACACACGTCCCAACAATTTGGACATTCAAAATTGTCTTACAAGTTACAACTATGCCATGTTATTTTTGAAGAGTCACCATCATTTTCTAGATGGTGCAAAACTGACTAGGAGAGTCTGCATTCGTCTATTCTATTTCCTTTTCTATTATATTTCCTCTCGTTCGTCTCTCTATTTTGTGTGTGCGTGTGTGCATGCATGTTAGCTTTCTTCTATTGCAAATTACAGCGTGATAACATATTACTTATTAAAAGAGAGTAAAATTGGAAAAAAAAAAAAAACATGATGCTATCTTGGTTGCTGCCATCTCTTACCACAATTGGGGTGTATGACTGTCCAATCAGTGGCTTTAAGAGGTACTGTTAGGAACTTTTTTATTCTTTTCTCCTTTCTTAAAGAGAGAATGGAAATGAAAAGGTTTTCTATGAAGGAAAGGTGATTGAGTAGAGTTGTAAGAATTGGAATATGGTAGAGCCATTTCTTTGCAGTACAATGGAAGTAATTTATCATTTGCTACCATCCATCCGCCTACACTTTAGGTGGATGGCAAATGGTTTAAATGAACATAGATCAGATGATCCTATACATATAGTCCCCAAGCGACAGTAGAATGTGATGTAGGCCCATGGCCCACTATAGAACCCATCATGATGTAGGCCTACGGCCCACATAGGGCCCAACATGGGCAGATTTTGAACAATTTAGGGCCTACACATCGAGAACTGCATTTTACTATTTGTGGCCTGAATATCAAGAACTACAATTTACAATTTGTGGAAGATATGAGGGCTGGTTTAAAGATGTGATTGGGATATAGAGGGAGATGTGATTGAAGATATAGGGGTTGATTTAAATATGTGGTTAAAGATTTTAATGATTATTTCCTATATTTACTTTACTAATTATTATGGCTGTTGCCGTCTTAGGTAGATTAGATTGATTTGAAACCAATTATGACTGATTTTTAGTCGCTTAGTTGGAGGGATTCTCATTGAAGATTCACCCAGCGTCTATAAAAGGAGGTGTGACGTAAGAGGTAGGATTTCAAAATTCTTTAAGTGCGAGTTTCTTAAGTTTTGTAAGAAAAGAAGTTTGATATCAATAAAGTTATTTCTCCCTCTCTACTCCATTATTCTTATGGGTGTACTCTTGTCCATTTCTTGCTATTTGGGTGTCAAGATCTCATTGACAAGATAATCGGGCTACTCTATTTTGGTATTACTTATTAGAGCGGGCCATCTTTGAGGATTTTCAACTCTACGACATTTCTTAATGGCGTCAAAGGGGGTGACAAAGGAAGATTTTGAGCAACTAGCTTAACTGATTTGCATGCTCATGCAACGAGTACATCAAGTCATGCATTTGATGGGCAATCTCACGAATAAAATGGGAGAGTTCCTGCGTGGAGGGAATCCAAAGGCCGAAGTTGGAGTACGTGAACATGTAGGGGAAGGTCCCCACCAAGGTCCTAACCAACAACGGATGGCCCGTGTATGAAGACACCAATGATCGAATCCCTTGATTGTTGGAACGTGATAGAGAGCTTGGAATTAAGATAGAAATTCCAAAATTCCATGGTTGTATGTTAAAAAGGTGCTCATTGATTGGCTAAGCAAGTTGGAAAAGGTGTCCAAGTATAAGGAAATTGTGGAAAATCAAAAGGTTAAGTTAGTAGTTATGAAGTTTTCTCGTCACGTATTTGCATGGTGGGGTGATCTTGAAGCTGAATGAATCCATCAAGGTAATGAGAAACTATTTTTTTGGGAAAAGATGAAAACGTAATTTAAAAGAAAGTTCTTACACTTATGGTCTTTATCAAAGATGTTAAAGTCTACGTCAATGGAACGGATTGATAAATGAATAAACCGAGGAGTTCCATACATTGACATCACGGGTAGGGGTGTCAATGGGCCGGGTTAGGGCCGGGCCAAGCTCTGTCCAAACCCGACTCGCCTCCCTCAACACATGTCCAAACCCGGCCCGGGCCCATGACAGGCCACATTAGTGTAGCCCGAGCCCGGCCCAAGATGCAAATGCATGATCCGACTCGAACCCGAGCCCGACCTTTCACATAGAGAGAGAAACTGTCATTTAATCCTATACTTTTCCATATATGAAAAATTCATCAACACTATATAGAATAAAAATGGCTTTAGGAGGGAGATGGATTTTTTAAGAAAATTTGTGTAAAATTTAAATTTCGAAAGATGGGAAAATATTTTAATTTAAATTTTAAATTTAAAAAACTATATTCGGGTCAGGCCAGGCTGACGGGTTTTTAACAGCCCAGTCCAAGTCCAGCCCGTTTGGAAAACGAGCTTATAGTTTAGGCCCGAACCTGACCTGCGGGCCTGATACTCTAGTCCAAGCCTGGCCCAAGATGGGTCAAGCTCGAAAGTCTGTCGGGCCAACCCGGTCCATTGACAACCCTAATCACGGGCATAGTTTTATGAGTATGAAAACCAAAAGTTCTTAAGATATTTTAATGGTCTTAACACAAACATCATAAATGAATTGGTTTTTAAAGATGTATTTAAGATGTTCGATGCATACTTGCATTAAAAGGGGGACTTGGGAGAAGTTTTAGTGCCCCACAAGGACTGTCATCAATGATTGGTAGCATGCTAACTTTTCGTGTAAGGCAACTATAGGACCTCCCATAGGTCGAGGGATGATGAGCCAACGTCCATAAATGAAACCAAACCCAAACTCAAGGGGAGATGGTTATGGCTGATGAGCTGATGTGTCAAAGACGGAGCAAAACAATACTCATTTTACATGCTTTAAATGTGGGCAACTAGGATATCATTTTTTCATTGTCTTAAATATCAGTCCATAATTCAAGTGAATTTGGTTGAGGAAGGAAAATATGTTGAAGATACTCCCAACGGTATGCAAATGAAAGCTGAAGATGGCACAAAATATGCGAACATGCATATGAGGAAGGGCGCATGTTGGGAAAAATATACTGGATGTTTATGGCGATAGGGGTGAGTCGTTGGTTATCTAGCAGACTATGTTATCACCTTCGGTGACTCATGAGGGATGATTATTGTGACCATTGTTGTTAAATGGCATATGTGATTGTATGTGACCCAAGGACGTTATGTGCATATGCGGTCGTACAATTGCTTATTCCATTGCAAAAACCCCTTCTTGGAAAATAAAAAATAAAAAAATAAGAAAATAAAGCAAAAAAGGAAAAAAAAATATATAAAACTGTTACAAATGTAGGGAACTTTTTTTTTTTTTGGTCTTACAATTTCATTAAAATTTTGTTATATTAATTGCATCTATTAGAATATTAGACTATTATTTTGTTACTAAGGTATTCTCCCCCCTTGAATGGGATGCCGGCGGGATACTTGAGAATTGGCGGGAGAACCTATGAGGTATCTCTCCCAGCTGCCTTTGATTTATCATCAGGGGAATCCACCTGACGGGAATCGGAGGCTTGCTGATGGTTGGGAAAGATGAAGTAGGTAGTGCCACTGTCGTACCTCAGTATGGGGGCGGTATCTTGGGACATAGTCCCTTGCAGTGTTCGAAGTTTCGGTATCACTACAAGTTTCACTAGCCGGAGATACGGAACAATATCGATATCATCGATAATATTGCTGATAACCGGAAATGTGGGGAAAATGGTGGAATTTTTCAGTGAAACCTCAAGAGGTGATAAAATACACATATTCGCATATTTAAGAGTAGAAAAACTGCATGCATAATAGGTTTCTATTTAATGGGGGCCTAAAAGCATTTGCTGCTATAAGAAATCAGTCCAACCATCTCATCCATCCCATCTATCCATCCAATATCTGAACTTTGACCCAAGCAACCATTGATATTTTAGAATATTGGCAACACGTGATATTTTCCAACAAATTATTAACAACTAAAAAAGAAACTAATGATTGTGGTCTTGTAATTGCCACGTTGCGATAATGATAATATTGTGATATTATCAATATTATTGTCAACGAATTGAACACTGCATGCAACCATGCTCCCGTAAAAAAATATGAAATGGGAATTTTTTAATATATAGATTTTTAGCAATATTGATACATTGGCGATATTAATAAAATATTGCAAATGCATTGACAATACAAGCGACAACTAGAATTTATACAATAAAAAATATTGGCAATACACCAGCTGTATCAATGCATTGGCATTACAAATGACGCCTGCAATTTATACAATTGAAAATGTTGACGATATCGACACATTGGTGATATTTAGTGATACACTGTCGATACCTAGCATTTTTTATACTATCAGTGTTATCGGTATCTCTGAGGTAGAGATAGAGATAATATCAGGGAAATTTCGATAATATCAGAGATAATTTAAACACCGGTCCCTTGTGTCGGCAAACCTAAGGTATGGCCAGCTGTTTGAGAGAGCTCTGACAAAAATCCACCACTCACCTCCTATTAGACTATAACAAGTCAATTAACAAGTACTCAAGTGAATGCATATACTAAAAAATGTGAAAAGAATACATAGAAATTTTATTGATGTGATTTTAAGCAGAGATATTTAAATTAGAAATTTTATTGATGTGATTTTGATAGAAGATTAGATGCAATGGCATAAGCACTTATGGTATACACGATTGAATATTTCGACATGTGACCTTATAATGCCTAACAGTCATAAAACTGCATATACCACTCTGGCATATGCGGTATATGCTATCAAAATGGCATATGCAATCGCATATGACAACATTGGTTGTGAATTGACACAATATCTTCTTCACCATTTTGCACTTCCAGTGAGAAGATATGCATGATTTTGGTTGATGGGGAGCGCAATGAGAACATTGTCTCACAAAAAATTGGTGGATAAATTTAAACTAAAAAAAATAAGTATCCATGCTCATGCCAGATTCATTTGTTTCAAAAAGGGGTAGAAGTTTCTGTTAACTCTAGGTGCTTAATTTCATCTTCTAGTGGATCTAAGTATAAGGATGAGGCGTGGTGTGATGTGGTCCCCATGGATGGCCACATTTTGTTAGGGAGATCATGGTTATGGGACCAAGGTATGGTGCATTTAACTCGGGCTAACACTTACTCCTTTATCAAGGATGGTGTTAATATCACATTGACCCAACGAAACATCTTCCAATTCCCAAATCTAATAAAGAGGAGGACCATAAATCCCTTTATGTAGAAAAGTTTGAAGAAAAAAGTAAGGTGACTGTTATCATTTGCCTTAGTTGCTAAAGAAGCAAAACAATACGATGTTCTACCTCCCATATAGAAGCTCCTTCATGAATGTCAAGACTTGGTGCTTGAAGAACTCCCAGTTGGATTCCCTCCTATGAGGAACATTCAACATCATATGGACTTGGCGCTAGGTTTGAATATGCCGAATCTTGTCATTACGGAATGAATCTAGCTAAATAAGCCAAACTCCTATTGACTGAATGATCTGATGTAAAAAAAGTACCAAAGAAGAAAGAAAAAAAGGAAGAAGTTGAACAAGTGTTGAAAATGATAACTATCAACACTCGACCGAGCCAATACAAGCAATACTTGGTGAAATGGAAGAACAAACCTTATTCTGAATGCACATGAATCAGGGGTGACAAATTAACAAGATTGGATCTTGACCTCTACTACTCGTATGAAGCATTCAACTCGTTGGAGTTAAGTCCTTTTCAACCCAGGAGGAATGTGGGCTCACGGCCCACCATAAAGCCTAGCATAATGTAGGCCCACAACCCACTGTAGGCCCCAACATGTACTGGTTTTGAACTATTTAGGGCCTAAATATCAAGAACCACAATTTGCTATTTATGGAAGATATAAGGGCTGATTTAAAGATGTAATTGAAGATTTTAAGGATTATTTCGTTTATTTGCTTTTACTATTATTAGGCTTCTTGCCATCTTAGGTAGATTAAATTGATTTGCAATAAATTATGATTGATTTGAAATCAAACTCTTAGTTAGGGGAATTCTCATTGAAGATTCATTTAGGGACTACAAAAGAGGGGGTGGTGTAAGGAGGTAAGATTCCAAAAATTTCCAAGTGCGAATTTCTTAAGTTTTGCAAGAGAAGTTTGATGTCAATAAAATCAGTTCTCCATCTCTACTCCATTATTTTTGTTGGTGTACTCTTGTCCATTTCTTGCGATTTGAGTGTCGAGATCTCATTGATTCGATAACCGGGCTGCACAATAATGTGAAAATGGTTTAATGGTAAAATGTGCAGCGGGTAAACTTTAGAAAAACAATGGACAGGATTGTCTAATGTGTATGATTTTTTAAACATAAGACATCCATGATAGTCCACAGATGTATCAACTAGATTAATACATCACCATACCATGTGTAGTGCAGAGAGATGGCTCTACCATTCTTATAGCTCTACTGTATCATCTCCTTTTTGTGAAAGAAGAGGTTATGTCTTTATTGCACTAGAGGGCCTATTGCACTTGGCTTATCTTATCCTTGACGGTCTCCACACACCCAGACGGTTAGATAACCCAAACCATTCATCTCATTGGAAACTGCAAATATCACACAAATGGGACAATCCCAGCGACTTGATCTCCCTGTTGAATGGTTATTTTTGTTTCTAAACATTAGTTTTAATGCCCATTTTATTTTTTTGGACAAATTGGGTTTTATCCTATCAATGTGATATTTATGCAAGATGCATCTGACAAATGGTTCTGTACAAGCAGCCACGTGGGCTATTTTGTGTGTTGACACAGTGCAACAGATCATAGTCTCATTTTTTTAGGTAACCTGGTCAAACCCTAGACCTCATTTAAATTAAATACGGGCTGTCTAACAATGAGCTACATGTAAGAAAAAAGAGCCCACTGACCCTTCCATTGGTTCACATAGGCCGTGAGACTGATGTGCTCCCTTTCTCTACCCAGCTTCAACTGCCATGTGAACTGTTGCAGGGTTTGCCACTTCTTACACATACATGCAAGACTAGGAGGGCCCTAGATGCTGTTAACCAGGCCACAACCATGCATAGGATTATAAATAGGCAAGTAGGGTGAAAATTTCAAGCATGGACAAAATGACTTGCTTCTTTTGAGGTAGTCCAAGTGGCCTTTTGTAAGGGGCATTTTATGAGTATTGGACATGGTTATTTTCACTTCTACAGGCAGACTTGTAGCCTGCGATTATTTTGTGGCTCATTGTTTACACTCTACATTCCAATGGGTGAATCTTAAAAAGAAAAGGGTCTAATGAGTGTGATTTCGGATGTGGCACAAGAGATGATCCACTGACGAATGGTTCTGATTATGATCTGGATATCTTCTGGTCAAACTTCTTTTGGTCTTCTGCTGTTGTTTTTTTTTTTTTTCACTTTCTGTTCATATATGCATAGGCACTTGAAGGGCGAGGATCTGACATCACTGCATCCAAAGGACCTGATCCCCATTGAGGAAGCTCTCCAAGATGGTCTCACCAATGTTCGATCTAGGCAGGCAAGCTTCCGCCAAAGCCCTTCCTCTTCTTTTCTTCTATTAATAGATAAAATCAGTATTGATTAATCATCAAAGACAATAAATTACCCTCTTGATAGCCTTCAGAAAAAAAAAAGGATAGTCATGCCCGAAAAGCCACGACCACGGTGTTCAGGAAAGAGAAACTGCACCATAACCGATTGTGGGATCCATTATGCATTATCCAATAACTTAAGACTAACATGCTGCCCTATTCGCACTAATGTTACCTCATATGCAATATTGTACAGCTCTTTTTAATGCAATTTGTGTCTATTTATTTAATCCTGACATTCTTTATCAGTTCAAAATTTCTCATCTTTCAAAAAAAAAAAAACAAAAAAAAATTCTCTTCAGTTATCTAAGACAAATGCTAATCTTCTTTGACTGCAACAGGTTGAGCTGTGGAAGATGCTACAGAAAAATGTAATGCTTAGATGACTCCCCCCCATCTATTAATTTTTCATGACACTTTACTTACTAGCTAATGAGAAAAAATGATCCATCTCCTGCTTAACTGTTGTTTTTGTCTGAATGTTGCACAGGAAAGAACATTGGAGGATGAGAACAAGCACTTGCGTTATATCTTGGTATGCTTGAGAAACTAAAAAAGAAAACATCCACATATCTAATGCTTTTGTTTTCACCGATTCAGCATTGTGCATGTCTGTCTTTGTAAAAGAAAAAAGGAATCAAAATCAATTGGAATGAATCAACTTGAACATCAACCCAACCAAGTGGAACTAGCCCTCCAAGAAAATACAAGGGGCTCCTTGTTGCTTACTATGCCATCTGTTCCCGATCCCAATAGAGTCAGTCATTTCTCCTCTTGTGGTCTTTAGTGGGTGACTCAAATAGGTGAGCTGTGAACCAACAAACAAATTTTCGAATTATGGCTGATATATTCCTGATTTCTTAAGCTGGCTTCTTTTGATTTGCTTTCTGATTTTTGCTGAGTCTGCACAGGTGGGTTGGTTGACCCAATTATTCATCTTCTTGAGTTCACTCCAGCAAGTGATTGGATTCTTGAAGTCGCATGTTTTCTCTCCTACTAGTTTTTAGGACTATATTCATGTTTTCTTCTAAGAGCTTATTTTCCTTTCTTCATTTGTTTTGACAGCGTCATGTTTGCTCTCTTACTAGTTTTTTGGCCTATTTCCATGCTTTCTTCTAAGAGCTTTTTTTTTTTTTTCGTTTGCTTTAACAGCGTCATCAGCAGTTGGTAATGGATATGAATGAGAGAGAGATGGGTTATGGGTATCATGAGAGAGAAAGCGAGTATCCTTTGCACGTGCCTTGTGCCTTCCGCGTGCAGCCAATCCAGCCCAACTTGCAGAACAAATAGTACTGTCCACAGCATCCATCACGTACTTTCTCTTTGATCCCCTCTCAGACACACATTGGCCCCCTATCTTTGTGGGGGTTCAAATGCAGATTATGTTTACTAGAATGTGATGGTGATGAAACTTTGACTTTTTAGGGTTATTACAAATGTTTGGACGTTTGATGTTGAGGATGTTTGAGGAAAGAAAAACTGCCTTGTTAATCTGATAAGCTTGTTGATCTTGGAACCTTATCTTTATTGGGGTTAATGCAGATTATGCTTAGTAGAACATGGTGATGGAAAAACTTGGAATATCAGCCTCTCAGTAGCCGACATGATACGGGCCCCGTATCTGCCCAAGTGAGCAGTATTGGCTCCATATTAGACCCCTGTATCATGCATTGAAGAGGGCAGATACGGGCATGTATCATAGCTGATTTTCAAAACCTTGGTTATTACAAATGTGTGGATGTTTGAGGAAATGAAGATTTCCACTGTTATTCATAAGCTTTTTTAAATCATGTCGGGTAGCTTTCTATAAATTCAAGAGACTTTAGAGTAGTACCAAAACCTATGATGCACCTTTGATGAGTGGACATCTATTTTTAAAGTTATACTGTGAAGCGCATAAAGTTGCATCATCTTGAATAAAATCCTCTCCTTCACACATGTTGAAGGTGGTATATTGACATTGTCATCCACACCATCCCAAATTATTTGAAGATATTGAAAAATAGATATGATTTTTTTCCCCTCTAACATTGTCATGTAAAAGCATAAGATGCATTTTGCCCTTGTAAATTTTTTATGCTTCGTAACATGATATAGCATTATCTGGGACTAGTATGGACGTTTTAATTGTCATTTGTGTAGGGTATCAGTTTAGATTTTATACATCAGCTGTGTTTATTCAGATTTGTAGGTTCTACTGCATCTTTGAACTGATCAAAGGGCAGTCGGCCACTTTTTACCTTATCTATTTGTGTGATTAGCATTCTCTTGAAAGACACAGGGAGACTTGTCTTTTTAAAAAGCCATGGGGGCATGCATTGAAGAAACTCTCTTTCAAAAAGAAATAAAAAATGCGGTGAAGAGACCAAACTGCATCATCTTTACATCCCAAAATGAAAAACAGATTCCTTTCTCTTTTTCCTGGAGTATAGAGACTGGTGACTGTGGCCAAAATTGAAAAGAGTCCAAGGGCATTGCATCAACAGACTGGTACCTAGAGTAGATATCTGTCCTCTACAAACCAATCATTCTTTCTTTTGGTTGGTGGCAAATCCGGTGCGCCCTGTATATAGATTTGGCCATTATCGGTGACTGTCATCGTAGATGTAGATTTTAGGCCTTGTGAGTTTTACATTCTTTTTTGCAGCATCTCAGTATGAATTTCTAGAGATCAGTTTTTCATCTTTGATTCTCTCTCTCTCTCTCTCTCTCTCTCTCTCTCTCTCCAAGGAATCTTTCTATAGTGATAAATGTCACCATTAGGATTCTATCATGCTTTTAGATTTTTTTTTCCCTTATAAATCAGTGACTTGATATGGAATTTTTAACTAGGGGTGCAACCTTTCACACCTACTAGATATAGTTCATGAATTTGTCTTTCTGCCATCTCTGGAGGTTTTAGTTATAGTTCTAAAACTCACTGGCTCGATTGAAACTCGGTGGAAGTTCACTCAACTCGGCAGGAGGTTGAGCTGAGTCAGTGGCAAACTCACTTGACTTGGCCAAAGTTTAGGGGAGACTCATTGAGTCAAATTGTTCACTCGGTCGACCAGCATATCTCGAGCTGAGTCACTTGTCTGGATGTCATACACACACCATGTTTGATTTCATCTTTTCATATATGTGTCCCAAATTTTGTTTGTATGAGATCCAACCCATCCATGCAACCCACTGAGATGATTAGATAGACCAAAATCATGCAGATCCAATCAGCATATGGGCTACAACATAAAAACAATGTACATCACCAACAAACCTTCAAAATCATGTGTGGCCCAGCTAGTGATGGGATGGGCCTGAATTTGGGTCCTATGATCGTCACGGCGCAGTTTTGCCTGTTGGACGTGTTGGATTTGATACACACACCATGTGGGCCTGCCAATGCTAGACTTCACCACTGTTGAGAAAAATAAATATCCTATGGCATTTCGGTTAATAGGAAGCTGCTTCGCCTACAAGTCTACAAAAAGGGCTGAGCATGGGTCCACCCTGAAAGTTGGATGTCATGAAGGTTAGCCGATCTAACCATCACGTGGGCCACCGTGTGGAGGTTTTTTGTGGTTGTCCATTGCTTTATAGAGTGTGGCCCACTTAACGATTGGATACGCCTGACTTTGAAGGCAGCCCAGCCCATCTTATCTTTTTTGATGTAGGGTATGAACAAGTGGATAGCCAGGCGAATAACTTGCAGAATAAGCTTTCTCTGCGAGGACTTTTGGTAGAGGGTTAGGTGTAGGTGTTACCCACCGTAGTCGGTGTTACTCAGACCGTGGGGCACTCCTTGATGTATGTTTTGTATATCTATGTCGGCCATCAGTTTTTCTAGCTTGTTTTAGGGCATGGTCCAAAATATAAAGCAGATCCAAAATCACTAAAGTGGAACGTCTGAGAGATCTTACAGGTATCCTCCACACGGTAAGGGTCCATCGTTTTGGGTGATTGGAATGGATCCAATCCAACGGCTTAAAGGCTCAACGACGTATCATTGCAATATGCTGGGGATGTATTCTTTCTTTCTTCTAGCAGACCTCCAAGAAAGGAATATATTAGGGTGGCTACCGTACTGGCTAGACTCCTAGATTGCTTGTACTACATAGGTACTGTATGATGTGAAAGGCCATATTGTTTGAATCTTCATTTTGTATAGTTGTGTTAAGTGGGGCCCACGGTTTAGTGATCCAACAGTCAGTATTATGGACCACGCTTTGGATGGCCAATGAACCAAAAATTTCTGAAACTGGAGGAGGTTTAACCATTCAATAGGCAATGAACAAATAGACGGTTGAAATTTGCATTAGATCAATAAAAGTCCAAATTTTGTAAAGAACAATATCTTCCAATCTAAGGGAGCTTCGTGCATGGGCAGTCCATGGCGAGGCCCATCGTATTTATGGGTTGGATCATTGAATCATGGCCCACTTGTACGAATTAAGAACACTAGCAGGGCGTATCTCTGACCGAGCATTGTATAGTACGTCTCAGCTGACACGCCTCTGTTCGCTTTTCCTGAGCTCTGCCGACGGTATCTCATCGAGAGGGATTAGGTGCGGCCCCGGCCTCACTCAAGACAGTACGGTCCTTAACGCGGGGCCCACCTTGATGCATGTATTCTATATCCACACCGTCCGTCCGTTTTTCAAGAATATTTTAGGGCATGATCCCAAAAATGAAGAAATTTAAAGGTGGGCCATACCATTGGAAGCAATGGTGACTGAAAGCTCTACCATTAAAAAACTTCCTAGAGCTCCTACGATGTTTACGTAATATTTAGTTGCCATCTAACCTGTTGATAAGGTCACATAAACCTAGATGAAGAGGAAAAAAAATATATCAGCTTGATCAAAAGAATTATGCCCTATTAATGGTCAATCACAACTGTTTCCTATGGTATGGTCTACCTAATAATTTTATATACTTCATTTTTTGGGATCCTTCCCTAAAATAAACTTTAAAAACGGATGGGCGGAGTGGATATAGAATAAATCCATCAAGGTGGGCCCCACGAGTAAGCGCTGCACCGTCTTGGTTAAGGCCGGGGCCGCACCTAATAGTATCCCATCTCATCTACACCTCCACCTGCGGAGGCACAGGTCAACTCATGGACATCTGAGCTGGGGACGGGGATTGCGTCCTACCCCCGCCCGTCTACAGCTAGGAATGGGCAGAACCTTTGAGTGGCCACCGTGATGTATGGACTTTATCCACACGGTCCTTTCATTTTTCCGTGCCATTTTATGGAACAGGACCAAATTTTAGGTCAATCCAAGGATCAAGTGGACCACACCACAAGAAGCAGTGGTAATAATGATTCTCACCGTTGAAACTTTCCTAGGGGCCACCGTGATGTTTATTTTCCATCCTAACTTATTCATAAAGTTGCATAGACCTAGATAGATGAAGTCAAAAAACAAATATCAGCTCGATCCAAAACCTCCGTAGCTCCTTAAGAAGTTTTCAACGGTGAGAATTTAATCCCTATTGTGTGGCACTCCTATGTCTTGGATTGATCTAAAATTTGGTCTTATTCCATAAAATGGCACGGAAAAATAGATGGACGGTGTGGATAAAGTCCATACATCACGATGGCCACTCAAAGCGAGTCCGTTCCTAGCTGGAGAGGGGCGGGGTTAGGACGCAATCCCCGTCCTGAGCTGGGAGTTAGGTGGGCCCCACCAATCAGACGACCTAACCAAAGAAATACTTATCTGGCAGGCCACGTATGTAGGAAGAGTAGCCGATGGTTTAAAAATTGTTACGGCCGTCCCAAGTCAGCATACTTGTGGCCCACCTGATTAGTGGACTGCGTCAAAACGAATACCATGTCTCGGATGCCCTGCATGAGAAATAGTGACCGTGGGGCCCACCTTGATGATCTATTCTATATCTACGCCGTCCATTTGTTTTTTCAGCTCATTTTTGTGCATGAACCCAAAACGAAGCAGATACAAATCTCAAGTGGACCATATCTCACGAAACATTGGTGATTAAATGCCTACCATTAAAAACTTCTTGTGGGCCACAAATTTTTTGGATGATATTTGTGTTTTCCGTTCATCTATGTCTGTGTGACCTTATCAACAGGTTGGATGGTAAATAAACATTAGAGTGGACCTTAGGAAGTTTTTAATGGTGGGTGTTCAATCGCCACTGTTTCCTATGATGTGGTCCACCTGAGATTTGGATCTACTTCATTTTTTTGGACTCAAGTCCTAAAATGAGCTGGAAAAACGGACGTACGGCATGGATATACAACACATGAATCAAGGTGGGCCCAGGGTCACTGCCTCACCGAATCTGCTCTCAATTTGGAAAACCCACCCTCTTACGATCAACCCCAAATCTCGCACACGTGCTCCGTGGGAAGGACTGCAACTTGGGCAATGGACACCTGTGTTAGTTTTGCACCCTTTAAACATGGTTCAAAACTCCCTTCAACCGTAGGATAGCATGGTTGAACGGCAATCCAGACCATCCAAATCGCTGAACCAACGGTGAATGGCTCCTAGTCTAAAAATTGCAGGAAAGTTAATATTAACCATCTGTATTTCCCTTCGAATTTCCACCACACTGTTTTACTTTTAACCGTCCACTTCGTAGTGGACCAGAATCCTCTTCAACACGGTTTATCAAAGCGTAGAGGATAATAAAGCTCTGTGGGCCCATCATATTGTCTGTGTGAAATCTACTCCGTCCATCAGGTGCATTTCTTAATGCTAGGCCCTGAGGACAAAAATCAGCAAGATCCATGACTCTGGTGGGTCACACCACAGGAAACAATGGAGACGGGACACCGACCGTAGGTTTGTGTCTGGTCCACCGTGGTTTGTATCTTTCATACAATTACACGCAGGTGTTGCAGACATTCCGGTTCCTCCATAGCCATTGAATGTTTAGAATTGCAAAATCACTGTGATTTTAGATATACGCTCCATCTAATGGGACACACACTTTAGACGGTCTGGATAGCCGTACACAAGTTCCAAGTGTGATGAGATGTGTCACCATCATCTTTTTCAACGGTGAAAAACTCGCGCAGGAGTCGGGCCCAGAGCTCGGGCAGCGAGCCAGATACTCGCGTGAGAAGTGGAAACACGCGTCGGTCCCACGGACATGCATCGCACTCATTGCCGCGTGTGGAAACTGGATAGAGCTTTCCGGTCCGGTCCGGTCCGTTCCGGTCCGGGTTTTGAAAACAGGTCTAATATTGGAAAAGCTCCAAAAGCGCTCTCCCAGAAGGCTCGTCTCCCTCTTTTTCTCTCGTGCTCTCGGTCGTACGGCAACAATCTCGTCCGTCGTCGCTCTCTCGCTTCTCCTTCTCTCAGGCCAGGTACTTCTCTTCCCATGCAATCTATCCTATCCAATAAAATTACGAAAATACCTGCATTATTTCCTTCAAATTAGGGCTTTTTTATTTTTTTATTTTTTTATTTCTCCTTGAGAAATTGGCGCCTTCTTCGATTCTAGGGTTTTCCCCTTTCTTCGATTTCTTCTAGGGTTCTTTTTTCTTCTATTTATTGCCCTTTCCTTTCTGTATTTTGGATTTTATAGGGAGGATGTTCTTGAGTCATCAAAGATGAGTTCTTTAGGCCGTTTTGGCGGCGATTCTGGGAGTTCTTTTCCCCATGTCGGAGTCGAAGCCGGGTGCTGCAATGGATGCGAGAGTGGTGGTGCTCTCGGGCCCCACGGTGGGCCGCCTGTGTCACGGTTGCGCGTGGGGGAACCTTGCCTTCTGTTAATTGACGGTAGTGGTGGCGTGGATGGGTTTGGTTCCAATGCCGATTGTGAGAATGATGTGGGACCCTCGGTGGCCGAGGGGAATGGGTGTGGGGTTTGTTGTGTTGGGATTGATGCGGAGAATGGGTTAGCTGATTCTTTTCAATGTAATGGATGCGAGAATGTGTCTGAAATATCTTGCCCCGCAATGAGCAGTAATGGTGATACTGATGACGGTCTGGTTGGGCTTGGGTTGAACGCTGCTTGTAAGAATGATGGTGAGCCTTTGGTTACTGGGAGAAATAGGACAGAGGACGGGTTTGGGATTGGCAACCAGCTTTGCTCTAACCAGATCAAAGTGGAGAACCGGCTATGCAATTTGGTTCAACACAATGGGTTTGAGAACATCTTGCGGATAAATAGTAATAACGAGTCAAAGGATGGACCGAATGAGGTTCACTTGGGTGCTGCTTCTGAAGATGATGTGGAACCGTCGATTGGTAGGAGCAACACAGAGGATGAATGCGGGATCAGCGGTCCTTGTTCTAGTGAGAGTGATGTAGAGAACAGGTTACATGCTTCGCTTGAACATAATGGCTCTGAGCATGTCTCAGAAACAGCTTGCTCCTTGACAGATGGTATTCGAGAGGACGGACAAGATGGACTTCACTTCAGTGTTGCTTATGTGGATGATGCAGAACCATCGGTTGTTAGGAGGAATGAGTTAGAAGATAAATGCGTGGTTAGCAGGCCTCGCTTTAATGAGAATGATACCGGGAACCGTTTGTGCAGCTTGGTTCAATGCAATGGATGTGTGGATGTATTGGAAACAGGTTGCCCCTCGATCGGTGATAATGGAGTGGATGGACAGGATGGGCTATGCTCCAATGCTGCTTTTGTGAGCAATGCAGAGCTGTCAGTTATTGGGAGAAATGGGGTACAAGATGGATGTGGGGTCAGCGGGGTCTTTTCTAATGAGAGTGATAGGGATAACCGTTTGTGCAGCCCGGTTCAATGTGATGGATGTGAGGATGTCTCAGCAATGGCTTGCCCTTTGATAACTTGTGGTGGAGATTCTGTGGATGGACCGAGCAGCTTACGCTTCAATCTTGCTTCCAGTGATGGGAAACTGTCAACTACTGGGAGGAACGGCACAGGGAAGGGGCATGGGTTCAGTGTGCTTTGTTCTCACGAGTTTGATATGGACAACCAGTTATGCAATTCGCGTCAATGGGACAGATGTGAGAATGTCTCAGTAACCGCTTGCCCCTTAATAAACAGTAACGGACATTCTGAGGATGTGCTTGATATGTTTCATTGCAATGTTTCTTCTGAGAATGATGCAGAACCATTGAGTATTGTGAATGAGGCAGATGATACATATGGGGCTAGTGAGCTCTGTTCTAACGAGAGCAACCTGGAGAACCAATTATGCACTTCACTTCAAGGTAATGGACATGGGAATATATTGGAAACATCTTGCCCTTTGATAGACAATAACAGGGATGCTGTGGATGGTCTGAATGAGATTGGCTTCACTGTTTCTGAAAATGAAAGTGAGCAGTCAATTACTGTGACGAATGGGACAGAAGAAAGATGTAGGTTTAGCAGGCTTCACTCTAATGAGAGCAAGACAGATGAGGAGATGTGCCATTTGCCTCAATGTAACAGATGTGAGGATGTCTCGGAAATGACTGGCTCTTTAAACAGTAATGTAGACACTTTGGATGGTCCTCCAGCTGGGCCTCACTTCAAGGTTGCTTCTGATAATGATGCTGAACCATTGATTGTTGGGAAGGGCGGGGCAGAGGTTGGCTGTGGGGTTAGCATGTTATGTTCTAATGGCAATAATATGGTGAATCAGTTATGTAGTTTGGGGAGCACACAAGAGGGACCGTATGCAGAAAAAGTTGGGCTGGCGAACAGCATGTTGGAAGGCTCATCTTGCAATCAAGAAATGTGCTTATCTTCCTTGGTCCAACAGAATAAACAGAAGGAAACCTATGTTTTTGTCTCCTCAGAGGAAACAGTTACTGGTTTTAAGGGGGTTGAGCGAGAGAGACCCCATGGTGAGACCTTCAAAAAAAAAGAAAAACTGCATGGTGAGGCAAGTATGTCAACTGGGCTGACAACACAAACATCATGTACAGAGAAAAACCCATGTGATTTAGAAGGGTCACCATACGTAGTTTCTCACTGTGCGATGGGAGAAACACACTCTAAACACTTGCTGGTTCTTGACCATGCAGAAAGGGATGCTGGTAGTGTAGTTGATTCATCTGGACATGCAGATAATGAAGCAAAGGTTGGTGCTAAACTCGACCGAGTTTCAAGGAATACCAGCGGTAGCAAATTGAATAGGCAGTCGAGAACAAGAAAGGCTGCAAGGCAGTGCCAGCAGACAGCTGATACAATTGGGGTCTTCTTGAACAATGCAAGAAGGAAAAGAAGTTATTCCAGCAAACGGGCACCTTCTTCTGTCTGGGGAGCTATGGGAAATATTGTACAACTATTTGAGCAGAATGATGAGATTCTGAAGTTTGATTCTCAGTTAGCCAAAATTCACAACCGAGGGTCAAAAAAAGCGAGGGGTGGTTCAGGGAGGAGAAGGCGGCAAAAGACTCGTAATAGCAGAAGTTCACGGGGGTCTCAAGCAAAAGGTCATACTTCAACTAACTGGGTCTGTATAAAGGTTGAGGAGGTGGAAGAAGGGTGTCAAAGAAGTCTGGAAGTTATACATCCTGAGGTTGTAGATTCTTCAGCATCTGTACAAACTGTTAATGGTTGCTCACCTGAATCAGATTGCTGCGTCGGTTCTGAGACTCTGAAAACTGCTAGTGAAGTGGAATGTAAGTTGGAAGGAGATGGTTGTGGTGCCCGACAGTTCCCTTGTATTGATCAGAATCTGAAAAAGCTGGAAACACCTGATATTTCCACTCGGGATGCCCAGCTCGGTGATAAAGACATGGAGAGCACTTTGACACAAGAGACATCAATCGAAAATGCTTCAGGTGATTACCCTGGGGTTTCTTCTCGAGTAGGGGCTGAAACCTCCATTGAAGCTGTTGAGAACATGCATTCAGATCCAGGAACATCACCTGTTATGGACATGCTTCATGTAACTCCAGTTGTTGGCATCAATACAAGCGAGGGTGCTGTTTATACACGCCGGAAGGCCTTGTCAGATGGTAGGAGAAAGGCCCGAAATGGTTTTATTGTGGAATCCCGAGTTCAAGAAGCCTTGAATGATGCTGTTTTGAATATCCCTGAAACTTCTGTTGCTCCTGTCGATGCGAAAACTTCAAATAGAAAGCACGCTAGCAAAAAGAAAGGGAAGACAAATGGTAAAGTTAAAGGAGGCCAAAATCAGTTAGAACAATGCTTTTCTGTTGAAGAAAAATTGCATGTGCCAGCAAAATTGAACAAGGCAAGGAAATCAACAAAACGAAGACCCACACAGAAAGCGGCAGACGACTTTGACCCCATGGATAATTTCAATACAACAACCAGCAGAAATGCTTCCACCAAAGCTTCAGGCAGTGGGGTATTCATCATGAAATCATTGGTGTCAGATGTGGCTGAAGTAGAATCCTGCCAAGGAACTATGAAAGTGGAATCTGATATGGGAATCAATGCATCCTCTGGGCAGGATGTCAGGATTTCACAGTCAGAACCATGCATGTTAGAGAGCTTGCTGTCTGCTGGTAAAATTAAAGAGCGGAAGCTTCCCAAAAGGTCCAATGTTGGATCCAACAAACACAAATCACGTTGCACTGATTCAGCAAAGCGTGGGAGAGGAAATGCTCATGGAGGGAAGAAGGGTAGCAAGAGCAAGGACAGGGATATTGGATTTTCTGGCCAGGTTGTGTACGAGGAAGAAAGACATGCCCTTGGTGCCGTCACTTTGACAGGAGGTAATATTATTTTTCTTTATTTGGATTGGAATGGATTCGGTATTTTTTTTTTTGTTGAGAGAGAACAAATATTTTATTAAAAAAGCTCGTGAAAGACAAGCAAAGAATACAGCACCCAAAGAACAAAATCAGGCCCTAGGAGCGGCCGAAACGGCCTGAGGATGCATAGCCCACTTATTCAAAAGGACCTGCACTCTCGAAATAACCTCAACCACCCCCACAGAAACATTCCTGAAGCAACAAGCATTTCTGGCCCCCCATATGGCCCAGAAGACTGCCAAAATGAGCAGCCTCCATAGCACTTTCCCACCTTTCCCCACTCCTCCACCATGCCATGCCCACAGAAGATCCCCAAACGAAGGCGACATCACCCAATCCGTTTGAAACATCGCTAAAAAATGGCTCCACACTTTACTGGGGAAGGCGAAAGACTACAGCTTTGATTCAGCATTGAATTGCTAAATAAAAAGGATTCAGCTTTGAACCGAGCAGCCTAAGCAGTTAGCTCTGCTCTTGAACCACTGTTTTCTGTCTCACATACCTTCTACTGGTTTCTGCTGTACCATCATTTGCATTCCTTATTAATAGTAATGTTGAGCTTGGAGTAACTAAACTTGACTTTGCAGAAATTCATGAGGAAGGAAATGACATATTCTGGAATCTGGGAAGAAACAACAATAGCAACACAATTGCTTCTGAGGGCATATTTAGCTCTGCCATGTTATCTATGGGCAGCGATCATGCATTAAAGAAACCCTCTGATGGCTTGGAGGTGCAGTGCTTGCAACCACGGGTTGCATGGGTGCGTTGCGATGATTGCTTTAAGTGGCGATGTATATCAGCTGCACTTGCAGATGAAATAGAGGAAACAAACCGCAAATGGTGAGCACTTCCTTTGTTATTCTTCGCTTTCTTTGTTTCTTCTTACAAAAATGACTATCACCGTGTCCATGATGGTTGCTGTTGTTTAAAGCAAAATGTATGTAGAGGTTATAATTTTCTAAGCGGCAACCAAAAATTTATTAGAAAGAAAGAAATAAATACAAAGATGAGGCATCATCCAGTTTAATACATTCCCAAGGAGAAGATGCTCAACCCCTAAATAGATGCATATGCCTATCTGCAAAGAACTTTGTTGATCTAGCCTGCTCAATCACAAGGTGGTTTTGCCTTCTAAAAAACCATGTTTGGCGAAAACAACTTGTTTATAAATATCCTGCTGTAGCATTCGGGCCTTCTTCTGCACAAGGCAATGATAAGAGAGTTTCCATGGGATATCCTCTTATTTCCTTTTTACCAAAATGCCCTGCATGGAGTTAATCCTAATTGCACACGGCATAATGCATTCAACCCTGAACAATCTAAAGGAATTCCACCAAATCTCCTACACAAAGGAAACATGCATGAACAAATGACCCATCGTCTCAGCGCTCCAAAGAGACAAAATACAGCCACATCTGTTTAATTGGTCAAGTGGTCAATCCTGAGCACTTTGTTCTTGTTGACAAGCAAGGCAAAAGGCAAAACAAAAGTGGTCCTGGCCAGTGATTGCAGTATCGATACTATTGGCTGATAGTATTGATATCGCTAGTTGGCGATACGAAACCCCCGTGGAGACACTAAAAAATTTCACCGTTCTTGTGTATCGACGATATTATCGGCCGATATCGATAATATCGTGCGATATTATCGATATCGGTTGATATATCGTCAATATCTCCTTTAGTATGTTCCTGATATCGGCGATACCTGGACGATATCGTCTAGGTATCGTCCAGCCGCACAAGAGTCCCTTATTTTTTGGAAAAAATGATTTTTTGTTCGATTTTTTTCTAGTTTCTCCTCTCCCTAAAAAAAAAATTGTAGGGCTTTCAGGCGACCTGCGTACCAACTTGGCGAAGAAGTCATATTTTGTTGAGTCTAGTTAACCATTTTCTAGGTTTTGTTGAGCCACCATATAGATTTAAGCCATATAGGGTAGCTTGTATTGCACTGAACTCGAATAGTCAAAACTGCATTTGGAGGATACCCAGTCAGTTGCATCGTCCATAGGTATATTTCTCAACTCTCTTACTTTGTCAATGAATTGATTGTGTTTTCATTAATGTCTTCTTACATTTATATATCTTATGGAATCAATTTAAACAATAGTTGCATTAGTTCAGTGAGACAGCGCATAGCTTAGGATCCTTTTACAAAGGAACTCCATTATGTGGACTTTTGTTTTTACATATTATGATTTAAATGTGTGTATTAAGGTCCATTTTAACAATCCCTAAAGTTTTATTGAAAAATTCAATCAATTTCCCAATGTTTCCCCATGTTTCCCAAAAAGTGCAATACATTACGCGATATAACCGATATATCCTTAGCGATACGCGATATGTATCTATATCCCAAGGGTGCGAAACGTAACACGATATCGATATTGTGAACGCTGACTCCTGGCAAGGTTTTCAGTAACAGTAATGGTAGCATAACAACCACCATTGTTACCTTTATGATATGAGTCGCAACGGCTGTTACGGTTTCTTTTTTTTTTTGAAAAAAAAGCCTGAAAAACTAATATTTGCCCTGTAACATTGAAAAAATAATAATCTGAAAAACCTATATTTGCCCCATAATAGACCATTACGGGGCTGTTACGGCCTTTGCAAGGGACACAATGGGCCGTTAACGACGATTATATGTTATTTTTTTTTCCATAACAAATGTTATGTCCGTTGTGAGCTTGTAATGTGTAATGGTTGCCACCATTACCTTTATGTAATGTCCTTTACAGCTCCATAACGGCCTTTACGGCACACCATGGGTCTTGGACATGATAGGATCTCCACATGGTCTTTATTGATTTTGAGAAAGAATGTGATAGGGTCTCTAGAGAGTTTAATCTAGTGGGTGTTGGGAAAGAAAGGAGTCTCAAAGAGGATATATTGGCATAATTAAGGATATGCATGAGGGAGTGGTAACAAATGTGAGGACTGCCAAGGGAGAGATGTGAGTTTCAAATTTCCATGGTAGTACAGGGGGCGGGGTTGGCATTGAGCCAATATCGTTTTGTTGTATGTTGTTTGCAGATAACATAATTTTGATCGATGAAACAAGGAGGGGGTAAATACAAAGCTAGAACTATGGAGGGATGCTTTACAAACTAAAGGTGTTGAAATTAGTTGGACTAAAACGGAGTATATGGAATGCTATTTTAGTAACAACAGGAGTGGAAATGAGGAATTTGTTAAGATTACCGACTGTGAATTACCCCAAAAATTACCATTTTCAATATCTTTGGTTAATAATTCATGAGAGCAAAGAGATTCAGAAGGATGTTGCTCCTGTTCATAGAATTAGAGAATAGAGATGTGCCTCTGGAGTTCTACGTCATTGTCACATACCAATCAAACTGAAGGGGAAATTTTATAGGATAGTTCTAAGACCAGCCATGTTCATGGGACAAAATGTTGGGCATTTAAGGAACAACATGTTCATAGGATGAGTTTAGCTGAAATGAAGATTTTGAGATGGATGAGTGGCAATTTGAGGTAAAATAGAAACAAAAATGAATGCATTCGATGGAATTTAGGTAATGAGGGGAAGTAGACTTCAATGGTTTGGCCACGTACAACATAGACCAAGAACCAAGAACTGCACTAGGGAGTGAGTGGGTTTAAAAGGACATGAGTGGAGGTAGTAAGAAAAGACTTGATGACCTATGTTTAACTAAGGGTATGATCCTTGATAAAGTTGAATGGCGGAATAGGATTTGTGTAGCTAATCCTAACTAGGATAAGGCTAATGTGATGATGATGATGAAGGTTTTCCTATAACAACCCGATGATGGAGAACTTTACGATGACTATTGAAATTAATTTGACACGCCTCATAGAATAGTAATGTGTCATCAACAAATTGAAGATGATTGATCTAAAATTTGCCCGTTCCACTGAAAAGTCATTAATTAAACCTTGATCTCTCGCTTGATAAAGCATTTTACTAAGGGCCTCAATATTCATTAACTACCAAAATGAAAAGGGAGAAAGGGGATCCTCTTGTCGAATGCCATGTCTGCCTCTAAAGAAACCTTTAAGGCGTGTTTGGATGCATGGATTTTGTTTGGATTCTGTGGATAACATAATGATTACCCAACGATAATTTCCATGGTCATCGTAGAAATAAGATTCCAAGAATGGGTTGCCTGTTTGGATAGCAAGTGGAATCCTCAAATTTATTTGACTAGGCTCTCAGCATGATGCTTTGAAGAGGGGAGAAACATGGTTATTCTCTGGTTTTAAGTCTTCACATAATGGGTCTCATTTTAACTACCTTCAGTTCGCGGACGACATGATTCTTTTTTGTGACATGGAAGAGTCTTTAGTGGATAATCTTTGAAAATTAATCGTTTGCTTTGAGGTGGTTTCAGGCTTAAAGATCAACGTGGCCAAGTTTGAAATGTTAGTGGCAAGGACCTTTGGCGTCCAGCCTGAATCTTAGGGTGCAAGCATGGGTCCTTTGCTTCTACGTGTTTAGGGCTGCCCCTTTGTATTTGGAAGCCTCCTAATCTTCTTTAAGATGGAGTGATCAAATGGATTGAGAGGAAGTTGGCTATTTGGAAGTGTTGATATCTCTCTTTGGGTGGTTGTTTGACCCTCATTAAGGCGGCTTTCTCTAATATGCATGTGTACTTCATGTCTTCGTTCAAATATCCCAAAGAGGTGTTGGACAGACTTGATAAGTTAAGAAGAGACTTTTTTTTGGAATGGTGCTTTTGATGGTAGGAAATTCCATTTGTTTAGGTGGGCTGAGGTATGCAAGCCGTTTGAAGAAGGCGGGGCTGGTCTTAGGAGCTTGGGTGATGTGAATTTAGTGTTTCTTGGGGAGTGGATTTGGAGATATGGTTCAGAAGATGGAAGGCCTTGGAGGGGGCTTATTGCAAACAAGTACGAGGTTCAGGAGGGCGGTTGGTTTTTGAAGAGCTTCTTGCTATAAACTGTATCCGTTTTTAGGTGGATATTTGGTGTGTGGTCTAGGTGCTTCAAGATCCTTCCCCTAGAGTGGTGCGGCTTACTCCTGATTTCTTTATATCCATGGCAAAGTGCTTTTCTTATTGTGGTAGGTTGGTGGTGTGGAATCCTCCTTGTCGTAGGAACATGTTGGATGAGGAGATTGATGAGTTCGCTATGTTATTGGACCACCTCAAGAGTATGTTTCCTTCTTTTATCCAAGTAGGCTGATGATTTGGTTGGGCAATTATTCAAGGAATTTCTTTGTTTGATTGCACTATAGTGTTATTAGCAAGTCTCCTCCTTGGCTCCTTCATTGGGCCCGCCTCATCCTTCTTCATCATTGGTTCTACAGAGCTCCTCCTAGGGTGGCGGTGTTTGTTTGGCTTGCAGGTCATAAGAGGGTTCTCATCGTAGACAATCTTCAAAGGAGAGTGTTAATTGTTCTCGGTATTTGGTTAATGTGCATGGAGGATGCAAAATCAATTGGTCATCTTTTTGTGCACTGTCCTTTTGTTTCTAAAGTTTGGGTCCACTTTCTGTGTTTATTACACACAAATTGGAGTGGAAGATTTTTTGTGCGCTTGGCATGGGGGAGGAGTTGGGAACACTGGAAAAGCTAAGTGGAGGCTGATTCTCACGGCAGCCCTTTGGGTTACTTGGCGAGCTAGGAATGGAAGGTGTTTTCGGAATGAAAGCATGGGGGTGGATGAGGTGATAAAAAATATCAAAGGGCCCATTTCGAATTGGGTTGTCTATGTAAGGGATGGTTTGGCCGTGAATCTTTTCGGTTCTTTTTAGTTTTTTTTTTTTGAAAGATAACGAGATTTTATTAAACAAAAGCAACAAAAGCTACAAAAGCAAGTCGAAACGCTGAGATAGCGATCCAGCTACACTCCAAGAAAAAGAAAATTACATCCCCTTTAATTTATTGACATTGGAAGCGCACTCAGTAGTTAGAAACCTTGCCCTTTGCGATATAGCCTCAGCCGTCTTGCTTTCACCACGAAAACATCTATCGTTCCTTTCTTCCCACACAGACCAGCGGACAGCTAGAAGGGATATTCTCCATAAAGAAGTCCTTTGGTTGCCCAATTTAACTCCGTGCCAAGCCTTTAAGAGATCGCCTGCTGAAGATGGAAAGGACCACGCTACTTCAAACTGAGATAAAATATCTGCCCAAATCAGATTTTAATAAATTGCAATGGACGAAGAGGCGGTTCACCAATTCCTCGTTTCCCATACAACAAAGACAGGCATTCGGGATGATCATTCCCCTTTTACATAAATTGTCCACCGTTAAAGTCTTCTTCTTGCTAACCAACCCTCCAAAAGCCGTGATCTTTTTACCTTCTGTTGGGTTTGTATTCTTTTCCCGCTTTGGTGGGTTCTTTAATAAAATTTGTTGTCATCTCTCAAAAAAACATAAAAAAAAAAAAATATCTCCTTGATTTTTGTGCTAGAGAATTCTGACCATGGATTAAAGTAATGATTACTTTAGCGAAAAAGGTCTCGTACAAAATCTGCATGCCATGCACAAACACCTTTTGCCTTCAAGATACTCCCAAGGACCCAATGGAGCTTGGATATGAGGACTTCGGCCAGAATTTTGTAAGGGTCCAGTGTGGCCAATCAAGCCAAAAATCTGTTAAACTCTCTGTACCATCTTAGGGACTAAGGTTATGACAGAATTACCAATGTCCGTGTATGACCTTCCCCTATTAAACATTCAGAGATGAAGGCTCTAGGGAAGTCATTTGGGCCTAGAGCTTTATCTTTGCGAAGACTGTTTAATAGCTCCCAATACTTCCTCTTCCTCAAAATCTCTTTCCAACCAACCAGCCTTTGGGTCTCTCTCTCTCTACACACACACATACACACACACACACACACATTCTTTTGTATGACTAAATGTCTGAAAATGTTTATTCAAAAAGAGAAAAAAACTGGAATACAACAATGGAGATCAAAATGAAGCAATCCTAAAAAGAAATGCACAATAACAGAGCAGAAAAGATGAAAAACTGGCTGAAATAAGAGCAATGAAAGAAAGATAACTATATGTCACTCCTTTCACTAATGTGAAGGGCCCCCATCTTCTGATGACTATCAGCCTCTGAGTCTTCTATTTGATCAGATAGCACTATAGCAGGTTAGAGCAACAGTTAGTGATCGCCTTGCAAATGGCACCTTTCTCCAAGGTTTTGGAGGAATCGGAAAGATGATATCTTCGCTGTCAAGGCAGGCCGCTAGGTCTGCTTAAGTGTTATATCCTCCAGTGGCTGTGATAAAAAGATTTGGGTCCTGGAATCTGATGGACATTTCTCAGTCAGATCCTCGTCGAAGGAATTAATGGGAGGAACAGTGCGTTCTAGGGTCTGTGGAGTACTGCTGCCCCTTTGAAGCTAAATGTTTTGGTTTGGGTGGCCTGCTTGGGTAAGCCATTAACGATTGATAATCTCGAAAGGCGGGGTATGGCCATGCCGAATAGGTGTGTGTTGTGCTGCATAAATGAGGAGTCCCTGGATCATCTCCTCCTGAGATGTCCTATTGCGGCTCAGGTTTGGAGCTTGATTCTTCAGCAGATCTTGGGTCATGCTAGATTCTGTAGCAGATCTTGTTAGCAGATGGGGAATGAATTTGTGTAGTGTGGCAGACAGAATGCTTTGGAAGATGGCATGTCATGTGACTTTGTTGGTTATATGGCTCGAAAGAAACAAGAGTGTTCTCTGGAAAAAGGTCTTAAGGTAATGGTTTAAGCAACAAGATTTTCCAGATGATCCACCAGTGGTTCAAAGGAAGTTCTTTATTAACGACAATTCATCCAATTCTTTTATCCATGGATTTGAAAGTTCTCCAGTGGAGTCCATCAATCAAATGAACCATGACACCATGGAGCTGCCTCTGGTTGGGTATTTTAAAGCCAATTTTCATGGCTGCTTTGGTAATCCTGGCTTAGCCTTTATTGAGTGTTTTTGTCAGAACCATCTTGTGGATACTCTCTTTGAATTTTCTAGTGCTGCTGGAATTTGCAACACTAAATTTGCTGGGGCAGCTGTGCTTCTGCAAGTGATCAAATTTTTGGCTGAGAAGAATCTATTTAAGGCAATAGTGGGATAGGGTTCGACAAATGCAATAGCCTGGGTATCTTCTGGAAAATGGCCTTGGAATCGCTCATATTCTCTGCCTGAAGTTTGGGACCTGTGTGCAGGAGGGCCAATAGCATTTGCTCATGTGGGAAGAGAAGAGAATGAGGCAGCAGATAACCATGCCAAATCTGGGGCGTTGAGACGAAGGTTGGTGATTTTCAATTGGAGTCGGGATGTCCCTATTGGAGAGTGAGGTTTGAAGTTGGTGAAGTTGAGTCACCATGTGGTGTGTTTTGTTCTAGCTGGTCCTGGTTGTGATTCAGGGCAGTGTTTTGTTTTATTGGTAGTTCTTCTTTTAATAAGGTTTAGTTTGCCCTTAAAAAGCACATCTTTCTCCTTAGTTCTTGATGTAGGATGCTCTAATTATGATGCATGCTCATGAACACAATTAAATCAGCGGAATTAAAAGACAATAACAATATAAAATATAGCAGTAATCATCATGAACTAAGAAGATCATAAGGAACATGCAATGGAACGGGCCATTCATCACAACCATGAAGTATGAGATTCAAGTATCACTAGGGTTGGATCCGGCGAGGGATGGAACCTCCCGATCTTGCATGGCGATAACCCAATCAATTAAGAGGAATCTCATCGAGGAAATCAAGAGATTTTGGATTAGGGATTTGAAAATCTGAAAACTTAGGGTTCAGGATCAAAATTCAGATATTGGGATTGTGGTTAGCAAACAGATAGATTAAGGATAGATAGAATTACCTAGAAGAAGGATAAGAGGGGCACAAGAAGCAAGTAGAAGAACAAGGGATCAAGGAAGAAGAAACATCACCATAAGGGAGAAAGAGGAGGAGAGAAGCTCCAAGAGGCTTTTCATTAATCAATAATCAAGTTAATATCGAGTTTAGGGCTTTACAAAAGCGCGGGAAAGTTCGGGCGCTCGGTCGGGCGCCCGAGATACTGCCCGAAGTCGTCCGAAAACCTCCATAGAGGTTCAGGCGCTCGGCAGATAAAGTTCGGGCGCCCGATCGGGCGCCCGAAGGCTATGGTCAGGCGCTCAATGGGCGCTCGAAGTCTTCAATTCTTCGGTCTTCTTTCTCCTTTCTTCATTCACATGTGCCTTCCCTGAGTGGGGTCTTCTATGTGTCTGATCACATGTGGAGGGTCTTCAGCTCCTCAATAGTCGCTTATCCACAAGAATGGTGCTTGTGGTTGGCGCATTCTTTGTTGGTACACCTTGAATGCTTTTGTGTCCGCATTAGTTCTCTCCTCATTGACTAAAAGTTTGTGCATATGGTTACTTCTCCCATTGGTAACACCATGCCAAAAAAAAAATGTATTTTGTCTCCTTCTTTTAGCCAAACTGCCCTAGATTTCTGCCACCATTTGAGTTCTTATTTCATTTTCTTCTCCTATTCAGGCTTGAGGAATTGTTGCTCCACCCATATCTTCGTTGGATATGGGTTCCTCTTTTTCTTTTCTATTGTCAATCTGGATGCCCTCCAACACCCTAATCTTCTCGTTTTCTACTGAGCCATAGTGTTCCTTGTTCCAATCTTTGATCTCCCCTTTAAGGAGCTTTAGCTTCATCATGAGCATGTGCGCCCAAGCCTCCACAATAGAAGTGGTCTACCACTATCTAACTCTAGCAATGAATTCATTTTCTTCTAACCACGAGCTCGAACCAGAAAGGCTTCCTTCACACGATTCCAACATAATTGGATAGTGATAAAAAACAGGTTGGGGCATACCATGGAATGATTCTTCGCAATCAATGGACACTAAGAACTTGTCGATCCTTGATATAGCTGGTTTTTCTTGTTGATAGGACCACATGAATTTGTCCCCAGTAAGTGGGAAATCAATGAGATATGCCTTTCCACCCATTCAAAAAAACTTTCACATGCTTGTAATATTGGACTCATTGAGCTTCCCATGAGGAAACTGAATCACAATGAATTACCACCTATGTACCATGACACATTCCATTTGCAGCTGATGTTGTTCAATTCATCTCAAAACTGAGGCTGGCAGCTATGATCATTAGGTCCATATACAGCAGTGAAGGCCCATCTTCGACCTGAGCTAGCACTTTTGAAGAGAATCGAGGCTGAGGAAACCCAGTACAACAGTCCTTAACCAACATGTCAGAGTCCCATATCACAAACTGAAGAGACAAGATGCCCATCTCATACGGCCATACCTTTTTGTCTCCTGGAAGCTTGCGAAGTGAGCTTTCTGCTGCTTGAAAAATTGCTTAATCTGGCTTCTTTTGTTCGGAGATCCCATCCCTCTAATGTTCCATGACAAGATCTTCATTTAACACCATTAGCATTTCCTTTCCCAGATTGGTAGCCTTTATGCCTTTGCTGCAAGAGTCCTTGAATAGAGGGCTGTCCACCATCTCTCCACTAATACCTGTCATTGCATCCCTCATCAATCATAATTCATATATGAGGATAGGTTGAGTACTGTGCTTGGTATGTTTAACGGAGATTTGGCTCTTCTTATACTTACTAAATTTCTCATCTCTTTCACGAAATTATATAAAGCTTCCATACCGTCTTCACTTCCTTTGAACGAGAT
Organism: Liriodendron chinense; assembly: GCA_003013855.2. Lineage (NCBI taxonomy): Eukaryota > Viridiplantae > Streptophyta > Magnoliopsida > Magnoliales > Magnoliaceae > Liriodendron > Liriodendron chinense. The sequence goes on from ML058513.1 coordinate 7,813,835, forward strand.
ACCCACAACTTTGCGTATGCCTTGCATAGCATCACAAACCCACTGTTTGATATGTGACTTGGAAGAATCCACTTCTGCCATAAGCCTGGAAACCGTTGTTTTAAATAGAGAATAGCGTGTAGCGTAGTCTTCACCCCTCCAAAGCGTGAGACGTAAGCTACACACTACTTAGATTTTTAATCAAGGTCGCACCAAATTAGATGATTAATAATAAAATTTAACAAAATTTCATGAGATTTGGTGCAACCAAATGCAACCTAAAGTAATAGCAAGAGCAAGGGGTAATGATTTAGTATAAAAGTGAAGGTGAAGAAAGAGCAACAAAACTGATCTGTTTTTTATATTATTTTACTAAAAGCATTGAAAAGACTAACGAATTTTCATTGAAATAGAAAAATGTAACAAATCATTAAAAACATTATTGATTTTAATGTTATAGTGAAAAATGACTTGCAATGTGAGCTACGTAGCGTGTTCAAATTAATCATGTAGAGTAGGCTACACGCAACTTAAGCTATTTTCATGAGCTACGTAGTGTTTAGGCTAAGCTACGCTACGTAATGTAGCCACACGCTACATAGCGTAGCTATTTAAAACATTGCTCGAAACATAACCCATCTTCTCAAGATTGTCAGAATTCTTATTCATTGTTGCCTGACCGGACAGGCAACATTCTGCATCCCTACCTGGAATGGACCCTCAACAGAACGAGGAGTTGTTGTGATTGTACTCTCATTTAGCTTTCATCTTCACTCGAAACAGCTATAGGACGCCCTCCTCCACGCAAGCTGCAACTTCCCACCTTAGGGTCACCAATTCCTTAATGTCAATGGCTGAATTTTCTTGCCCTGTCCATGGAGGGTACTCCTTAGCAGAAACTGGATTAGGAAGAGGACTGTGGTATCAACAATGTTGTCGAATCGCATATGCGATCACGTGCGATCGCATATGCCTATGTGCATATGCGATCGCACAATCGCATATATTTTTTTTAAATTTTTTTTGAAAATTAAAAAAATCGAAAAATAGGAAAAATTCAAAAAAAATGTAAAAATTATAAGAAATTAAGGAAAACTTTCCTAAGTTAATAGATAATTAATTTCACATATTTAAAATACATTTGAGAGAAATAAAATCAATTAAACAATGAATTAAACATCAAGTCATCAACATTCAACAATATAGTTAACGAGTAAGAAGTAACGACAAAATCAATAAGCTATTTATTTATTATTATAGAAAATCAACGAGCTATCTTTCTTGAAACTTGAAAGTGCTTGAATCTTGATCTCCCTCCAACTTCAGAGAGAGAGAGAGAGAGAGAGAGAGAGAGAGAGAGAGAGATCAGATGTGGTCGCACGTGACAACATTGGGTATCAACTTTCAAAGAGTTTTCAGCTGAGCTATGTTGAACACCCAAATTACCCTTGGCACTGGGCTCCTCATCCAGTGACGTGAGAGACATATCACAGCCTTCCACTTGTGTTGGTCCTGTAACACGAGTCATACAATAAGGATTGACAATCAACAGATTAGGCCGCAAGTGTGAATGCCTACATGCTGAAGATCCACTGCCTGTCACAGGATTGCAGAGCATCAGTGTCGGATGAAATAGCTTGAGTGCCCCCCTCCTCACTATTGTTAAGAACTTCGAGTTCTGGACTCCTGTGCTGGCATGTTGTCAAAATGACACCTGGCCCTGTTGGGTAAGGAAGTGAAAGGCCTTTCAAGCTTCAAAAATGATGAAAGCTCAGTTTCATGTTCATGATTCCTCAACTGCCACTTGTCCCCATTCATTGGATTCTTTGGAATGCGGACCACCAATTCCCGAACTCCTTCCTACCCAGAAATCTCCTCGGACAGTGGCTAAGAGGTTTCCACCAACTTTCCCAGTAGGTGTAATTAAAAGTAGCAGTAGTAGATTGAAAGAGAAAATAAACCAATGCAAGGAACACAATGGGGACTTAAAAACTCTGCAACAAAAGGAACAAACTGAAAGTAAAGTGACAAAGTTGCAGAACGACATCACCCTCCCAACACATGTCCACACACAGCAGTTAAGTAAAATGGTTACTGATCTGCTGTTTCCTTCAGTGCATCTGTTGGGTCACTGGATGGATGAAAGATGTATTGAAATGTTTATCTGCAGAATGTGTTATGATATATTTAGTTTTTTAGGATTTTTTTTTGAATTTCATAGGGATTATTATACTTCATTTTTATTCAAGGAAGCTTGATCAATCACGTTTCATGGTAGTACTACTTTTTGATAAGAAACAGAAAGGAAACCATGATTGGTGGTTGCTTAACGTATTATTAAATAAAACTAACTCTATAAAACCCATTTTAATAGCATAAGAGCTCATCCTCTATAGCAATCTCCATAATCCGGTGATTATGTAACTTGGTGTTTGATTTGATCTCTTCTGGCAATGTAAGAGAAAGTCCCTGTCTGGTTTCGATTTTTAGTGTTCTTTGAGATTTCAGTGATGAACTTATTTGCTTATTCTATGATTTATATTTCAAAGGACTTGTAAGGACAACACGGATAAGGCATTTGCTGACTGCTTGATACCTCAAGAAAAGTCAAATGCAGAGATTAATGCGGAGTTGGAAATATCAGATGCCTCTTGTGAGGAAGATTCCTGCGGTGTGCATCCAAGTTCTAAAGGATTTGAACGGAGGCAGTTAGCAGGTATATGATTTGAACTTGCACTATCACTTTCCGTTGATGTCAGTTTGGAGCTTAATGTGTGTTCTATATAGTGAACTAAAGATTTTGTAGTTTGTCTTTCTTATTTCCAACACTTCTTGTTACTGCTTCAGCATCGCAGCAGGCATCTTGGACGCTCATCAAGCACAATCTTTTTCTGCACCGCAGTCGCAAAACCCAGACTATTGATGAGGTTTGAACTAATTACATATAATCATGTGACATTGGAGCTAATATATGTCATCTATTTTCATCTGCTTTCTTGCCTTTTTTATTACATGTATAAACTATAAACAGTTTAAGATAATCCATGGTAGCAGGATATCTTATAGATGCATAATGATCAGGAGTGAAATTGGCTATCTAACATTTTTGTAAATAACAGTTCATTTTACTAAAGATATAAATAATGTTTCAGTTTATAACATTTTTTATCTCCATTCATTTGAACTAGGTAATGGTTTGCCACTGCAAACCGTCTTTAGATGGCAGTTTGGGTTGTCGAGATGAATGCCTAAACCGGATGCTTAACATAGAATGTGTTCAAGGGACCTGCCCATGTGGGGATGTTTGTTCAAATCAGCAGGTCAGTTAGCTACTGCCTTCTTCTTCTTCTTCTGCTCCCCCCCCCTGTTTTTGTACATAAATGACGTAACTTGCATCCAAATCTCTTCTATCAGTTCCAGAAACGCAAGTATGCCCAATTTAAGTGGTTCCGCTGTGGAAAGAAAGGATATGGGCTCCAGTTGCAGGAAAATGTTTCTCAGGGGAAATTTCTTATTGAATATGTTGGGGAGGTACTTTGCATTTGCTTTAAATTCCTTACACAGTCCATTATATTCATTTCGGCCTCAGTGTGCAATTTTGAAATTGTTAGGAAAGTTAAATGGACTGGAAGCTTTCTTTACTCTTATGTTTCCACTTTAGTCACATGTTTATGCTTCCAATCCTCCAACACTAACATTCTATCCTCTTGGATGACTGATGAATGCAAAAACTTAATCCAGATAATATGATTTGCCTAGTTCTGGGGTTTTCTAAATTTTTTGTCCAACCAGGTGCTTGATTTGCATACTTATGAAGCTCGGCAGAGGGATTACGCTGCTAGAGGTCAAAAGCATTTCTACTTCATGACATTGAATGGAAGTGAGGTTTGGCATTCTGCGCCTATGGTTCATAACTATCTTGAAATTTTCCTGTGACATTTTTTTTATTGTATCAAACATTATGGAACAAATTTTAGATTTTTATATATTCAGATGCTGATCATTCTTATGAAAATGGGGCCATGAAAACTTTTAGGAAGAGCAATGTTGTTAATCTTTGTTCAGCATTTGTATTTAAGAGCTTTAATCATTTAGGCACAGCATAAACCTTCATTAAGCATCACTATGGTTTTCACAATCCAAGTAATTAAGCCTATTGCTCTACATGCCTAGCTCTTGAAACCAATGTGGTGCATTGCAGATCACATGTGCGGATTAGATGCAAGAGGACTTTTTTTTTTTTTTTTTTTTGTTGTTGTTGTTTCTGTAAGCATAAGGGATAAGCAAAACTAGGGATGACAGCAGGCTAGGCTTGGGCCAGGCTGAGGTCTGTCCAACCCTGGCCCACAAAGTAGAACCTAGGTCTGAGCCCAGTCTGGGCCCATGACGGCAAAACAAATGAGCTGGAGCTTGGCTTGAGTATGTTCATACTGTGCCCGAGACTGAGCTTGAGCTTGCTGTTAACCCATTGTTATTTTGAGGGCTCCAAATCAGATGATTAGGAGCATCTTGTCCATGCTTATTTAAAAGTTGTCATCCATGGTATAGGTGATAGAATGAACTGTCCAAAACGACTATTCATCATTCAGTATGTGCTATGTAGTAAAACAGTAACGGCTCTACCGCATCATCAGTGAAGCAAAATACTGAGTCTTTTTGGTAAATAGCAAGAGTGAGACTCCCACATTGAACAGAGGAAATACATGTCCCTTGACTGGCATGTGCACCCCATACTTCGGTTTTCAATTTTACTTGCTCTAGTGGCTGGCAAACGCCAACCGAGAGGTTGACGGGAGAACGAATGGCTCAGGAATCGACCGGTTCCGAGCAGACTCGTGGAGCTGCTGCGTCGGATTATCATAGAATGACGAGGAACCATCTTTGAATAGTGGGGTCCTTCATTCAATAATCCAGACCGTTACTCTGTTGGCCCCACCATGACTGACCATGACCCAAAAATATCCGCCATAGTCCTTTGATCCATGGCCTATAAATAGACAGTTAAGAAGAGAATGTAGAAACAGTTCACATCCAAGTTAAAAAAGACAAAAATAATTGCTGAATTCTCCCAATCTGGGAGGCATTTGGGGCATAGTCCATCTAGTCTTACTGTGGGACTCAACATACCAATGGTCCGGAATACTGTCTAGATCTCCAACCACCAATGTTCTCCTTCAATTAAAAAAGAACCTTTCTTCTTTGTTCCTTTCCCCTCCTTTCTCTTTGCCTTCTTTAATCCTCAACCAATGCAACTGTTACTTGAGGGAGGGAGGGAGAGGAAGCTAGATATGCCAGCTTGAGGGGAAATTATGAGTCTATGAGGTTAGGGAGGGAGGGAGGGAGTGGAAGGGCCTGATATGCCAGCCCAATGGGAAACTATGAGGTTACATGAGGAAGCAACTAAGTGCATGGTGGGAACGAGGTCCAAGAGAATATTTGAGGACCCATGTTTCCTTGGTGTTCCACTATGGCATCCTCTGCACCCAAATTAGATGAAAGCAGCACACAGCTCTAGCGCCATGGATGTGCGTCTAGTGTGTGGCATGCACATTAGAAATCTTTTGTGAGGTATGCTCATAATCAAGCTCATTAGTGTTGGTCATAAATGTCCAAAACCTCGAATAACAATGCTGCTGGTGTGTTATAATCTATGCAGTAATGTTATTTTTCTTACCAAAAATAGAAAACTCTCTACAATAACTTCCTTGACATGTGTGTTTATTTACATGCTTGTTCTCTTTGTGAATCCTTCCAGTTTTGGCCGGATTCTGTATGGTTCAACCCCATCAGCTCTTATCGGAAAAATTGGGATTCTGTCGTTTGCTGGGAGTTGGTTTTCTCTTAGATCCTTTTCCTAACATTGTTGAGCATGCAAAACTCTTAGTTGTTGCTTTTCATTTGACTTGGGGGGTGAAGGGAACTTCATTAATTTGCCTCTTAATGAGAACTTATATTTGAGAGGTTTGCTAGCTGGTTTAATTCCAAGTTTCAAGGTGCTTTTGTTGAGGGTCGGCAAATTCTGGATAGCACTCTAATAGCACATGAGTGTCTAGACTCTAGATACAAGGAACGGTAGAGAGGCGTTGTTTGTAAGCTGGATATTGAGAAAGCTTACAATCACGTGGACTGTGGTTTTTTGGACTAATTGCTTGGGAGAATCAGTTGCGGGGTGAAGTAGAGGGGTTGGGTGAAGGAGTTTATTAGTTTAGCCAAATTCTCAGTAATGAATCTAATGATTAATGGATCACTGAAAAAGAATTTTTTTTTCTTCTAGTTTTTGAGGAATCAGGCAAGGTGACCTGCTATCCCTCTTCTTTTTGTGGCAATAGCGGAAGCGTTAGGCAGAATGTTGAAATGTGAGCAAGAGATTGGTCTTTTCTGCGGTTTTGATGTTTGATAAGATGAGCTCCCCGATTTTCTACCTTAAGTTTGCCAACGACACGCTTCTATTTTGTGATGCTGATGCGAATATGGTGGAAAAGTTGAGGATAGTTATTCAATGCTTTGAAGTTGTGTTGGGTCTGAAGGTGAATATTGCCAAGAGTGTGATGTTGGGTGTTCATATGCGTAGGGAGGATCTCATGCTGTTAAGTAGTTGGTTTGGATGTGAGGCAAGATCATTCCCATCCACCTATATTCGGCTGCCTCTTTGTATCGGCAAACCAGTGAAACACCTATGGGATGTAGTTGTGGGAAGGGTTGAAAGTAGAATATCTAGGTGGAAGTGTCGGTATTTTGCTTGGTGTCGCATAACTCTCATAAAAGCAACATTATCGAATTTGCCTATTTATTTCATGTTGCTTTTTTTCTTTTTTTCGAAGTCATTACTGGTGAGGCTGGATAGGATGAGGCGTGATTTTCTGTAGCCAAGTTCGGAAGGAACAAACAAGTTCCACTTGTGAAGTTGGGGAGAGGTGTGTAAATCCTCCAATGATGGAGGGGCTAGAAGCAAAGATTTGGGGGTGATGAACAAGGCACTGTTGAGAAAATGGTTGTGGAGGTTTGGGACGGAGGAAGGTATGTGATGGACGGATACAATTGCTGGCAAATATGGATGTATCGTGGGAGGGTGGTGCATTGGGGATTCCTCCATGTATAGATCCTCGGCGATCTAGAAAGGGATTTTTCAGTAAGGTCAAATTTTGTGGAAGGGATGGTTTTTCCCTCGGGGACGGATAAGATCCGCTTTTGGGAGGACGTGTGGATTAGGGAAGTTCCTTTGCAACCTCTGTTCCCGAGAATTGCTCTCAAGTCCATGGCCTGCAATATTTCAGTAGGGCCCTTGTGCTAATTATTCCTCTCTGAGGAAGAGGTGCTTGAATTGGCTTTGTTACTAAACCATATGCATCTATGTCGCTCAGTAAGTGGGGAAATAGATCGGATGATCTGATGAAGGGAAAATCTGGGTACTTCTCAATGGGATCCTTCTACAAAATGCTCCGTAAGCAGGGGACGGGTGCTTGAACTCAATAATATTTAGCATGTGTAATCCTATGGTGCTTCTCCGAGGTTTGTAGCCTTTGGATGGCTAGTTGGAAGGAAAGGGTTTTGACAGTGGATATTCTCCAGGAATGGGGGATGATATTATGTAGTGTTTGTATGATGTGTGTCGCAAGCTCCGAATTGGTCAATCACCTTTTCCTCCAATGCCTGTTTGCTCTCAAGGTGTGGGATGGTTTCTTAACCAAATTCAATATCTCTTGGGTTATGCCAAGTTCAGTTGGTAGTGGCATTGTGTGGAGGCAGGGAAGATGGTGAGGGCAGTTTGGTGGTTGTGCTAGTTAGCGGGCCTTTGGGCCATTTGGGAAGAGAGGAATGGGGCCTTTGGGCCATTTAGGAAGAGAGGAATGGGAGATGTTTTCGAAATGCAAGCCACAATTTTGAGTGGGTGATAGTAAGGGCGATGAATTTTGTTATTCAATAGGGTTTGTGTATTGATGGGGAAAATGATTGTATTTTTCTTTTGTAAGTTGTGATTTGCACCACCTCGGCACTTCTCTAATAAAATTACCCTTACCTTTCCAAAAAAGAAGAAGAAGAAGAAGAAGAAGAAGGAAAACGCTTATGTTTGAAATTCATGATGTTAGTGTTGTCCTGTTTCACTATATTTGTTCTATTATATTCACTTTGGTTTGTAAATTGATATGGATTGTATTGATTTCAGGTAATCGATGCATGCGCTAAAGGAAACTTGGGGCGTTTTATCAATCATAGTTGTGACCCGAATTGCCGAACAGAAAAGGTAGAAGCTTTCCTGCATTGCATTCCCATTTGAGTAAGGTTAGGTCATAATCTGTTATAAGGCTTAGATGATGACAATGACGATGACAACGATGGCAGGGAGTTTCTGAACTGTTTAAAACTTTACTGTACTGTGATCTTTACGTGATTCTTTTACATGGTATGTTGAAATTTAATTTGTTTGTGCATTTGTCTTCATTGTTCTTGTATCCCTTCAGTTGCTTGTCAATGTGACAAATATCACCGAGATATTGAATGCAATATTTTCACAGACCTTATGCAATATTATTGTGTTGATATTGCGAGATTTAAAAAAAAAAAATGGCAGTTTCAGTTTTGTTTTTGTTTTTGTTTTTTTTTTTGGCGCACTTTTGTCGCAAAATGATTGCAATATTAACATAAATTTTAAACCGAGAAATTGCCAAGAATGAGATTTATCACTATGGTTGCATGATCCCTATTACCTACTTGCGCTCCTGCTTTGGATCACACTCCAGACTTGCGTTCCTGCTCCTGTTTCCTAGTTGTTTATACTTGCTAACATTTTGAGACAGATGCTTTCCTGCCTCTGCACTTGAATCTATTGCCGCTTCCCTTAACGCTTCATGCAACTGTGTGCCCTTTTTCTCCTTTTCTACCAAGATTGCTTTCTGTGTCTAAGAAATCAATGTCTTGTCCAAAGACTCCAAACTAATAAATGTATTTCATGATACAAGTGTCTCATTGTTGTCTTAATCCCAGGTTGTTCACTGATATATATTCTGCATGAAATTACATTTATCTTGACCCTGTTTATATTTTGCTGGGGCAGTGGATGGTGAATGGAGAAGTGTGTATTGGACTCTTTGCAATAAGGGATATTAAGAAGGTATTGTTTTCTATCTTGCAGTTGCTTTTACATTACTTATCACTGTATATTGCTTCCCCATTTGAACTTGCAGTAATTATTGCTGGCATTGTCAATCCCTTGACTCATCCTGTACTGGCTCTTTCCTCTTGTTCATTTTTAATATAGTGTCTCTTTGATGCTTGGAAAGTGGGCCTTGTATTTACCAGCTAAAACTCCCTGATGAGGTGTTCAGGAGCACGAGAATGGACGTCATATCCTGGGCTTTGATCCTAAAGCTCCTTTTGCATTGTTCTCTAGTGGTTTTTATTCCTTTTGGTGTCCTTTGTTGTTTTTTGCTATGAAGTTTTCTTGTCCTCCCCTTTTAATAAAATTCATTATGATCTTTACCAAAAAAAAAAAAAAAAAGGTTTAGAAAGTGGATGCCACACACTGTGGATAAGATGTTGATTAGTAGTTTCCTTCTTTTTTCATCCCCCTTTTTCTCGAGTGCTAACCTATGTATTATTGTGCAACGGATACGAAGCACTACAATATTTAAAGCATCTGAGGTGCATATAATTGAATATGTTGAGACTATACGAGGTTCCAGTCTTGGGTTTCGAGAGGGTCATATTCGGGTATTTGGAACAAAATTGGTAAGTTGAGCAATCTGTTGAACAGGGAGGGAAAGGATATTATGCACAGGAAGATTTTTTCTGCAAGAGCCTTGCTTTAAAGTGGGTGTGTGGACCCATATAAGATCTAGGAGGATGTTTGGATGGTCAAAAGAAGCTTGGATGCTAACGTTTTCTAGACATCATGGTTTGATGGTAAAAAAAGGTGCTGTGGGTGGTTAGTGTATGAATTCTTGGTGTCTAGGTTTTGTGTTATACTGACTTTAGATACTGTTTTCACAGTTAGGAAACCAAGATTGTTGAAGAGCTCATGGGAATGCTTGAAGAAGTTTACACTGATGGTGTAGAAGTGGACACTCAGGTGTAGAAGCAGTGTACGGAAGTTTTTAAGGTAGATAAATCGGATTTTAAATCTTGCATCTACAATATGCGACAACATGATGCTCTTTTGTGACGCTTCCGATGAAATGGTAGGCAACTTGAAAAATATAGTTAGATGTTTTGATGCAGTTTCGGGCCTTTAGGTAAATATAGCTAAAAGCGAGCTTTTTGGGCTGGTCTTTCTAATGAGGAGACATCCAAACTTGCTTTTCGCTTTGGATTTTCAGCAGCATCTTTCTCTTCTTCATTTCTTGGCCTTCCACTTTGCATAGGCAAGCCAGCGAAATATTTATGGGACAAAGTCATTGAAGGAGTTGAGAGGAAGCTTTCAAGCTGGAAAAGTAGGCACCTTTCTATGGGCAGAAGACTAATGTTAATCAAGGCGGCAATGTCCAATCTTTCGGTATATTTCATGTCACTATTCCGTTGTCCGAAATCGGTGATAGAAAAATAAAAAAGCATCGGTTGAAGGCATAAATTTTACTTGATGAAATGGGTCAATGTTTGCAAACCTTAACGATGAAGGAGGCACAGTCTTAGACTATTGGACTTGACAAATGAAGCTCTCCTTGGCAAATGGTTATGGACGTTCAGATCGGGGGTTGACTCTCTATGGAAAGTTACTATTGAAAGAAATACGGCCTTCAAGAAAGGGGCTGGTGGACTCAGGCTTCATCGCGTTATAGAGCCAGTGTTTTAAATACCGAATAGCGTGTAGCATAGCCTTAACCCCTCTCAAGCGTGAGGCATAAGCTACACAACACTTAGATTTTTAATCAAGGTTGCACTTGGTTGCACCAAATTAGATGATTAATAATAAAATTTAACAAAATTTCATGATATTTGGTGCAACCAAATGCAACCTAAAGTAATAGCAAGGGTAATGATTAAGTATAAAAATGAAGAAAGAGCAGCAGAACTGATTTAAAACTATTTCTTATATTATTTTACTAAAAACATCGAAAAGACTAATGAATTTTCATTGAAATAGAAAAATGTAACAAATCATTTTTAACGAGTGATTTTAATGTTATCGTGAAAAATGACTTTTAATGTGATCTATGTAGCATGTAGCATAGTCTATGAAGCGTGTAGCGTATCCAAATTAATCATGTAGGGTAGTCTACACACAACTTAAGCTATTTTCATGAGCTACGTAGAGTTTAGGCTAAGCTACGCTACGTAGCGTAAGCTACACGCTAAATAGCGTAGCTATTTAAAACACTGTATAGAGACTCTCACTTATGGAGGAAAGGGGCTAGTGGACTTGGGCTTCATCACTTTATATAGAGCTCCACACTCATGGAAGAAAGGGGCTAGTGGACTCGAGCTTCATCACTTTATAGAGCCTCTCACTTATGGAAATTGGTGGATCAATTAAAAAGTTAATTCTGGGCATGCATGGCTTTCCCACTAGGTAATGGTAAGAGCATTCGTTTTTTGGAGGATCCTTGGTTGGGCAACAAGCCATTGTGGGAAGCTTTTTCCAAGATTAGCGTGCTTTTCCTCTCCAGCAGAGATTACATTAGCTAGTTGATATTCGATCGTTAGAAACGATACAATATGGTCACCACCAGATTGTAGAAGGATCTCGGAAAAAGAGTGACGATCTTGCTAATCTTGTTACACTCCTTTTTGAAACGTTGTTTGACGTCGAAGACACGGGATAGAGAGAAGAGGAGAAGAGAGGAGGAGAGAACGTGTGGGAGAGATGTAGGAGAAGAGAGGGCCGTAAGTAAAATTAGGGCTTATGACCTCTCCCTCTCTTGTGTATAATTGTTTGCAGAAAATTGGACAAGGCCCTGGTGCACACTATGAGGCCCACTATACATACAAAATTGGGCCCTGGGCTAAGCCTTTTATTCTTCTACACTCTCCCTCAAGCTGGTGCATATATATCAATCACACCCAGCTTGTTACAAATTTTAGCATTGTGTATGTGGAGGACCCTTTGTGCAAATGTCAGCCAAATGATTTTTAGATGACACATGCTCCATAATAATTTCCTTAGATGTAGGTTTCTCACGAATGAAATGGCAATCTATCTCAATATTCTTCGTCCTTCCATGAAAGAGGGGTTGTTAACAATGTGAGTTGCGGCTTGGTTATCACAATGTAGTGATATCGGTGTTTCATCAAATAGTTGGGGTTCTTGAAGGAGGGACTTGATCCATAGAAGTTCACACACAGCGTGGCCCATAGCATAGTATTCAACCTTACCACTGGACCTTGCAACAACACTTTGTTTTCTTTTTTTTTTTGTTTCTCTATGTTACAAGGTTCCCTCTAACAAATGTTCAGTACCCTGAAGTAGATTTCCTATCTGTTACTGATCCAGTGTAGACCGCATCAGCATAGCCTTTAACCATAATATGTCCATTCTTCCTATAAATGAGCCCTCGTTTAGGTGAGCCTTTTAAATAGCGCAAAACTGCATCCTAGTGATGTGTCTTTGGTTTGTGCATAAATTTGCTAATCATTCTAACGAAAAAGTAGATATCTGGATGAATGGCAGTCAGGTATATAAGCGTGCCTAGTAGTCTCCTGTATTTTTTTTTTTTTGTTTGCAAGAGGCTCCCCTTGATCATCATCAAGCTTCATGTTTGGATTGATGGGAATGTCACACAGTTTGCATCCCAACAATCTCGTCTCCCGTAGTAGGTCAAGAGTGAATTTGCATTGAGAAAGTAAGATGCTTGAGTTGGACCGCGCTACTTCAATTCCAAGGAAGTACTTCAAAATGCCTAGATCTTTTGTCTGGATCTGTTATCATATGTGATTCTTAACCTTGGCTATCTCTTCATCATCACTCCTGGAGATAACGATATCATCAATATAGATGATTAGAATCACTACCTCTTAGGGTCCGTGCTTCACAAACATCGAATGGTAGTCTTTGCAACGACGAAAGTCGAAGTCCTGAAGGCTGCTCCATATATACCTGTTTAGACAGATCGCTATTGAGGAAAGCATTAGCGACATCGAGTTGGTAAAGTAGCCAAGACTTGTTTGCTTGATCAAAACTTGAATGAAGTATAGTTTGCTACAAGGGAAAATATCTCCTCATAATCAAAGTCGGCAGTTTGAGTATTGCCTTGGCAACAAGTCGCGCCTTGAGACGCTCAATGGAGCCATCGGGTTTATATTTGATCGTGTAGATAGCCACTGTCCATAGCAGAAGCTTGTGATTCCGTAAAGCTGGCCCCAACGAGAGTCCAAGTGCAGTAATATCCAAGGTCACTGATTACGCGTAGGGATGTGAGAGAAGGAGAACAGATCACTGGCACAAGGTTGGATCCAATTGATCCGAACATGTTGCAAGGTGGAAAAAATCCCGAATCCAACTGATCCGACGCTGCCACACAAGGGGAAGGAGATGACGCACATGGTCTTACTCCATTAATGGTGGCACCTTAGGGTAGAACCTAAGTGGTTTTGCATTAAAAAAAGGCGGGAGGAGATCTACACGATCAAACTTGCAATGTGCAGGCACGAGTAAAAATCAAGATGGGTGTGTCATGCTAGAGTGGATCAGATCCTCTCTGGTATCACGTGAAACTTTGTTTGACGTCGAAGTCATGGGGGTTAGGACAATCCAAGGGAATAGAAAGTGGAGATGAGAGGAGAGGAGGAGAGAACGTGCTAGATGGAGGAGAAGAGAGGGTCGTAAGTAAAATTAGGGTTTACTTCTCCCTCTCTTATATATAATAGTTTCCAGAAATTTGGACTCATTTTATTCTCCAACATCTCTCAATGTGCAAAGCCGTTGGTGGGAGTCGCCGATTCTATGAAATGGTCAATAGAGAAATCTAGTCGATGTTGCCCTTGTCACTTGTAAATGTGTGCATTCCGTGTATGAAAGATGATGAAACTGTGGACCATCACTTTCTTAACTGCTCTTTTACAAAAGAGTTGTGGGCAGCTTTTTCTCCCTCTTTGGTGTTTGATGGGTCTTTCTTCCTTGGCATCACATGTGCGATTTTTTTTTTTGTGGGGGGGGGGGGGGGGGGGGGGGGGGGGGGGGGACAAACACATCTTGAACCTATGTCCCATATGGTTGACCCTGACCTTTTGGGTTGGGTCAAGTTTTGCCACCCCTACGTGCAATGGTGTAGTACAGTGTGAACTTTGCATTTCCAGAGACCATTACCAGGTTCTGAATGGAAAATGTTTAGTAAAGGCTGTATCGTGTCAGGAGAATGGTAATAGAACATCATCAAATCATATGCATAATGTAACAGTCTGTGGAAGTAGCATAATTGCAATTTGGAGCTCAGAACTGAAAACGAATGCTAAGGTTGGTACTGTAGGAAAAAGGAAATGAGATACTGTACACAACATCTTTATTTCTCTGAGGAAATGCTCAGTACAGTGTGAGAATACTATGTAGATGACACCATAGAAAGTATAGTACTATTGGGGTGGTTTTCCTACAATTCTACCCTGGAATGCCGAGGAAATTCTACTCTTGACGTGCTCAACGTACATTAGATGTGCAACAGCTCCTGGATATACTCTGTGATCAGGGATAACAGAGGCCTTTGGTTCCATTGGCTACCCTCTTCACCTGAATTTTAATTTGATCAGACAAATAAAAAGACCAGAAGAAAAGACTGACCTTTGGTCTAACTGAAGTTATGGCCTTGATAGAGTGGAATGGTGGAAAAAGGATTCATGTAGCCGACCCCAATTGGTTGGGCTAAGGCTTAGATGATGATGATGATGATGATTTATGATGCAACAGAAAGACCCGACATGGTTGTCTTCCGAGAAAGGTTGGACACTGAATTGGTACGTGTCTCTAAACTTCTTATGTATGTTGATATTTCACATGTTGATCATTTGTAGGAATGAATAAATGGTAGTGATAATGAATTGAGCCACAGTAGTAGGCAACTTGCTGAGAATTATATGTGACTCTTTTTTTGAGGTTTTCAGGAAAAACAAGAGACCAAATTACCATCCAAGAATTGTACAGGAATTCCACTCGAATACATAAAATTCATGCTGTTCATTGTTCCCTCCTGAGATTGAGTTTGTTTTCTATAATTATTATTATTGGATCTACGTAGTTTTAGAAGGCATTTGTTCCCCAAAAGAATAAAACATGTTCTGAAAGAACTTATTCTGTTATATTTCTGTCATGGATTCATGATTCCTCTAGCTTCAACACATTGGGTAAATGTAATGTAGTGCTTTGCTGTCAAGGTTGGTTACTAAAGAAATAATGAGGAAAACTTTCATTACTTATTTCATAGAGAATACATGGATTTCCCCTTGAAACATTTTCCACCAGCTAGGTTTGGCCAATTCCAAATAGCTGGAACAAGGCTTTGATGACGATGACGATATCTCTAATTTTTTACCAGCTAGTTTTACAGTCTTTCCTGCGTTCTTTCTCTTTTCTCCAGAAATTGTTACAAGTGTTGAATTTTCCTTTTAACAACTTTTATTGTCCATTTTCTGTCTAGTGATTGCTCAGCATGCTGTTTATTTTATGTTATCATAGTTTAGTGTGCTTGAAACTTTAGTACTATTCTTCAACATCATGTGTTTATCTGCTTTTTGTAGATATTATATATTTTCTTTTATGTGCAAAAGTTGGAGGTTTGTATTGTGGCAGGGTGAAGAGGTAACATTTGATTACAACTATGTAAGGGTATTTGGAGCTGCAGCAAAAAAATGTGTCTGTGGTTCTTCTGAATGCCGAGGCTATATTGGTGGGGATCCACAGAATACTGAAGTCATTGTCCAAGGTGATTCAGATGATGAGTATCCTGAACCTGTAATGGTCCATGAAGATGGTGAAATCTATCACATCAAGGATGAAATAATTCCTAATACAAGTTCGCTAGACGTTGAAGAAATAGGTATGATAGATACAATGAGCAAATCCTCACCTACCGTTCAGTTCCTAGAGGACTCTTCACAAACGCAGGACAATATGAGCAAATCCTCGACTAATGCTCAACATTTAGAGGCTTTAGAAATGGAAGATACTATTAGAAAATCCTCTCCTGTTCAACATCTTGGGGATTCTTTACAAGAGGGAGACAGTATGAGCAAATCATCACCTGCTGCTCGGCGGTCTGAGATTTCCTTTGAAAGTGAAGACACTATGAGCAAATCCTTTTCTGCTGTCCAACCATGTGAGATTCCTTCAGTAACTGCAAATGCTGCAAGCAAATCCTTGCCCTATTCTATTGAAGATAAAAGCAAGTCTGCAACTGGCACAGTTGAAGAGAAGCCAAATCCAAAGTGTCCTATTATAAAATCATCTCGTTCATCACACACAATAAAGAAGGGTAAGTGTATTGCTCATCAGGTGATACCGAACAGACCTAAAAGACTAGTAGAAGGCACAGGCCGTGGTCATTTCGAAGGAGGTAAGTAATCTTTTTGAGGTACTGTTTGCGATAAAGATGTGATCTACAAGTACTGTCTCATTTTTTTTTGTCTTGGAACGTGCAGTTGAACAAAAACTCAATGAGTTGCTAGATGCTGATGGGGGAATAAGCAAACGGAAAGTAAGTATTCTCTACATGGGCCCCACTTTGTTTGAGATAGGGTGATCCTTAGTTTTTGTTGGTTACAAAATCTCACTCTAGGCATGATACTTCTCTTTCCTGGACTGTAAAATTTGGTGTATTTGCTCTTATTTAGATAAGATCCAACATCTTGAGCATCACTGTGTTTCCTTTAACTCGTCTCTACTCTTCAGTCTTTACTTTGATTATTATGTTTTGGAGAGTAATTTTGATGTTGCTTCAACTGTCATATTATTCGTTGAGAGAATCTAAAAGTTAGGACTAGCCATTATTATTTAGTTTGGTCAAACTTGGAGCTCCTATGTACTAAATGCTGGAGTTTTTTGTTCATCACTCAATCCTTTAGTTGGCTCCATAAATCGCTTGATTTATCAATTGTGCTTATATTCACATCTTTCGTCAATACAAATGTTTCCCATATATTTGTTGATTTTTCTTGTGCTGCGGCATATTAAATGGTTGACCTCGTTTCTAATGTATTGTGTTTGTAAACAGGATTCTACTAAAGGATACTTGAAGCTTTTGCTTGTCACTGCAGCATCAGGAGATCATGTCCACACTGAAGCATTTCAAAGGTTATTTTTTTATCTTGTTACTTGTTTTCCTACAGTATATTTCAACTTGTATATCTGTTGCCTGTTGCTGAACTCGGTTCCATTCTAATTGTTGCAGTACACGGGATCTCTCATTGGTTCTTGATGCACTGCTTAAAACAAAATCACGGATGGTTTTGGTTGATATAATGAACAAAAATGGTATGTTCATCTTTCTTATTGCATATAATGAAGCTCTTTTATCAATTAAGAGACTGTTTGTTATCGCTACATGCATTTTGAATGAAGATGTTGCTGTTTGATTTTGCAGGTTTGCAAATGCTACACAACATAATAAAGCAGAACCGGAAGAAATTTAACAAAATTCCTATACTTAGAAAACTTCTCAAGGTTAACACTATGAACTTTGCATGCTAGATTTCATAACTTGCCATGTGAACTAAGTTATGATGTTGGAATCCTGTATGAGGTCCTGAGGTGTTGGGATCAGTGTTTTAAATAGCGAATGGTACGTAGAGTAGCATTCATCCCTTTGAAGTGTGAGGCGTAAGCTACATGCTACTTCTAGATTTTTTAATGAAGGTTGCGCTTGGTTACACCAATTTCATGATATTTTGCACCAAATTAGTCTGATTAATAATGAAATTTAACAAAATTTCATGATATTTGGTGCAATCAAATGCAACCTAAAGTAATAGGAAAGGGCGATGATTGAGTATAAAAGAAAGAGCAGCGTAACTGATTTAATATTGTTACTTTTATTATTTTACTAAAAGCATTGAAATGAAACTATTTTTTATTGAAAACAGAAAAATGTTAAAAATCATTGAAAATATTAAATGATTTTAATGTTGTAGTGAAAAATAACTTGTAATGTGAGCTACTTAGTGTGTAGCATACTCCATGTAGCGTGTAGCGTATGCAAATTATCATGTAATGTAGGATACACGCGACTTGAACTATTTTCATGAGCTACTTAGCGTAAGCTACATGCTACATAGTGTGGCTATTTAAAATACTGGTTGGGACCTTGGCTTTGTATATTTTGTATTCTGGTGGTGAGTTGTGCATTAGCGGGTGATATCTTTATTTTGGGTGTTTGCTTTTTTATTATTTTTTTTTTGAAGGGTAAAATGAGTTTTATTAAAGAGACCGTTAAGACAGTTGTCCAAACAACAAAAGAATCAGAAACGAACCTTACATCCCAAACAAAAGGGAAATTTCGTCAAAATTTACGTTCTTTACCCCAGCCGCCCACTCCATAACATCCCCCTTTTTTACTGCGAAGACACATCTATCCATGAGCCTTGCTTGTTGAGAAAGCATCTTCAATTGTGCTTCCACCAAATTTTCCACAAAATGGCTAGAATAGCCATTCGCCATGGGACTTGCCAATTCTTGGGAATGGGGCTGCCATGCCAAGACCAAAACAGGTCCCCAATCGATTGGGGCATGACCCACTCGACTCTGAAGGTCTGAAGAAAGGAGGACCATACATGCCTGACGAAAGTGCAGTGGATGAAGCGGTGGTTAATCGGTTTCGCGTCGTTGTAACACATAGGGCACATGAAGGATCATGGATCTACGTTGAAGGTTGTCTATGGTTAAAATCCGATTCCGCCTGATTCACCAAGCAAATGAAGCGACCTTAGGAGGGGCTTCATAAAACTAGAATGCATGAAAATGCTCCCTTCCTCCCCTTGGCTCTAAAGAACCCATGAGTCTCTTATGGAAAGACTTGACTGAGAATTTCCTAGAAGGCGCGTCCATCCATACCATAGAATCTTGTTGATTTGGAGAAGGAGAGACATAGTGAAGCCTTTGCAATAAACAAACTAGGGGGGGGGTGCTCCATGCTCTTTAATAAGAAGTAATCGTCATGTTCCTTTGAGGGGCTAGAGATGCCAGCAATGGGAAGTCTAATTCCAAGGGCCTCTCTCCATGCTAATGATCCTTCCAAAACTGGATGCACTGCCATAAGTGTTTTGCCGTTGTCCTATGCAAAACGGGAGACTCAAGTATGAAGATGGAAAGGATCCGGTGCCGCAACCGAACTCATCCGCTGAGATGCCCAATTCTTCCTTAAGTGAGCTCGATGCCAAGTATTTTGCTTTTCATCACATTCACCTTGAGACCTCAAACTTCTTCGAAACATCCAACTATTTTTTAAAGATTACCCACCATGGCGATATCAGCATCGCGGAATAAAATTGTGTCGTCTGCGAATTGTAGGTGAGAAACGTTGGGCAGATCTCTAGCCCCTTTAAAATCTGAGATGAGTCCCACCTCTTGGTCTCTAAAAAGCATTTTGCTAAGTGCTTTCTCAATGACCATGGATAAGGGGGAGAGCTGGTCACCCTGCCTCAAACCTCTTGAAGCTTTGAAGAAGCCTTTTGGAGAGCCATTAACAAGAATCGAGAAGGTAGCTAAAGATGTACCTTCACGCATCCTTCTACCTCCGCAACCGATTTTGCCCTGCATATATTCTAGAAAATCCTATTCAATGTGGTCGTAGGCCTTTTCGATGTCAAGCTTGCATGCCACTCCTTTAATCTTCTCCTCATACCTCGAGTCAATGCACTCGTGGGCGAGCAATGCACTGTCGAGAATCTGCCTATCGGCCACGAAGGCGCCTTGATTCTTAGAGATGACGGAGGGAAGGACCCTTCTGAACCTGGATGCGAAGACTTCGGCCAATATCTTGTAAGGACTTTCGATTAGGCTAATAGGCTGGAAGTCTTTGAGCGAATCGGCCCCCTCCTTAGGAATGATTGCAATAAAGGTAGCTCCCATCCCTTTAGTCAGCCGGTCCTTGTCACAAAATTCAGCTACTAAGTCGATGAAATCCTTTTTAACTATTTCCCACAAAACTTGATAGAAGGCTAGTAGAAATCCGTTCGGGCCTGGAGTCTTGTCTTTGCCTAGCGAATCAACTGCACTTTTAATTTCTTCTTTTGAGACTGGCTTCTCGAGAGACTCCCTTTCCGCTTGTGAGATGCAATCAAACATTAGCTTTCCAGCAAAGGTCCTCTCATTCCCTCACTAGATAGAAGCTTAGAATAGAAATCTACTATAGCCTAACAAACTTGGTCTTTATTTTCAATCCGGTTCCCATTTATGTCCAAATAGGTAATTCAGTTGTTTCTTGCCCTAACACTTGCAATACCATGAAAGAAGCTAGTGTTTTTGTCTCCCTCTTTTAACTAGGTTGCTCTCGACCGTTGCCTCCTTCAACCTTGAGATATTTAGAGTAATCGGTCGTCCACAAGGCGCATTTTTGGCCTTCTTCTCTGGTCAACTCGTTCCCTTCTTCCTTGATGTCTAAGTTATGCATTTCAAACAACATATATTCCGCAGCGCTGTTCCAAAGCTTTAAATATTCCTTTTTCCATACATTTAACTTGCCTTTTAGTAGCTCGAGCTTCCAGGACAGCCAATAACCTGCAGTACCTGAAATGCTGGAGGATGACCACCAATTTTTAATGAGATCCCTGAAACCTTAAACTTCCAGCCACATAAGTTCAAACTTGAAAGATTTGGGTCCCCAATTGTCTTGAACTACATCTAGTAAAATGGGATGATGATCCGAGGTGGGTCTTGGGAGACCGTGTAATGAAACAAGTGGATATTTATCGAGTCACTGAAGACAACAGAAATCTGTCCAATCTGGACCGAATCGGTTTGGCTCTCCCATTGGTCCATGTAAATTTGGCATCTATCATTGGGATGTAAACAGTTCGTTGCGGCTGGCCCATTCTTCGAAACCTTTCATGCTGCTGGTGATCCTAGCCCCATTCGATTTCTCATGAATAAATCTGATAACTTGAAGTCACCACCCACACACCACAGATAACTGAAGTTAGCTATGAACGCATTTAATTCGTCCCAGAAAAGCTGTCTGCTGGCAGGAGTGCACGAGGGCCATACATAAAGGAGAATAACCATTTGAAATTTGAAGATCTCTCCTTGATCACAACAGAGACTGAGAAAGATCCTACCATTGTTTCTTCTGACTCCCAGATGTTGTTATCCCATGCAACTAAAATGCTTCCTGGAGAACCTGTTGCATCAAGAGTCGCCCATCCCTTGTTCTTGATGCCCCATATCAAATCGAGAATCTCTTAATCAAATACATCTAATTTTGTTTCCTGAATGGATAGAATACTCACCTTGTATTTTTTGCAAAATTCCTTAACATGAGACCTTTTTTCCCCGTTTCCCAGGCCCCTAATGTTCCAGCTTAACATCTTCACTGGGAAACAGAGTTGGCTCCCCTTCCTCTTCTCATTCCACCGCTTTTACATTTGGATTCGTAGTTAACAGAACATTCTAGATTAAGCAATTCTCTCCATCCCTTAGGATTCCTCGTCTTATAGACCTGCAGTTGCATCTCTTTAGCTTTTGGGTTCCTCTGTGCTCTTCAAACTGGATAGAAGCCCGAACATTGTCATTGTTTGCTGCAAACAATAGGCAGATCGATTTTCCTACGCGATCCAACATATCACGGTACCGAACCAACTTTTTTTCCGACATTATGTGATCCCCAGTAGGATCCCGGAAGGGGGCGTTGGGAAGAGATAGATGGGGGCCTTTGCCAATGAGAGTTAAGAAATTCCCTAGTAGCCTGGAGGGGAGGAGATAGGTTGTAAAAAAGTTTTTCGATAGCTGCTGTCGACATTGCCACATGGCGCGAGTAGAGAGGATAATGCTGCCGAGCCTGAAAGTGTTAGCACAATAGCCTCCGAGCCCTGGCATGTGTCGATCGGGCAAGGTGCAACGACTTCGAGGCTTGGTCCAAATCTCCAATCGCCTTCTCAAAGCTTGCTGCCAGTTGCACTTGTGACCCAAACTTGGTTCGACACATGACAACCAGCCCGAGCCTCCGGTTGGGAGTGTATGTCGCCTTTGAAAAGAGTAGGCGGAGCTGGCAACGGGGGCGGCTGAGGATCGGTCATGTTGTCGTCTCACTGATCGATGACACCAAACCCCCGTACGATGCAATTTGAAAAATGACGCGTCCTTCTCCCTCTCCACACAACCCTTCTTGAAGCAACACGTATCCCCATACGAGCCTATCCACCCGTAGTTCGCGGGAGAATTGGAATGGTGCTCCTTCCATACCCCTGCCATGGTCGGAGATTTCCGTCCTCCTCCCTCTAGCCTTGTTCTCCCATCCCTCCCATTCTTATGAGTACAAGAAAGCCCTGCCATGGTGCTTCTTCCATATCCCTGCTGTTGGCACAATATTTTTATTACATTTATATGGTCATACATGGTTCCTGTCTTTGTTTTCCCTGTTTCTTGGGCTTTTTTGTACTCATAAGAGATGCTGAACTTTGCTGTGGGTCCTACAGTTTATGATTTGCTTGTTGCTTCCCAATTCCTTTGACTACCCTCGTTGAGTTAGACACGGCATGGGTATGGGATCTGTGTTGAATATGGCTCCGATGGGCATCATTCTGTAATATTTATTATAATTTAATCAGAAAATATAAAATAAAAAAGTTCTTAAAAGTCATTGTAATAAAAGATTCTAAAAAAATAAATTTATTGTTGTTTCCTAACACCCTTAGATTTGGGGCTCTATTGAGCCGACCTTGATCCACTTCTAGTTTCCATACCCTACATGCTTAGGTAACATTGCCCATAATTGAACAAACTGGATGGTTTTCTTATTAATATGAATCAACTGCTTAGCCTTCTCCTTGTATTCATTCAGGCTCTGCAACATGGCCCTTTGGTTGAATAATTCAAAGAAATCATACTCAAGGCTGCAGAAATCAACCAAATGAGATTGAAATTGACGGGTGAAATTTGAGGTGCATCAGAAGCGCGACATTCATTACCTCCAGCTTCCTTATGGCCACACCCCCTTTACCATATGGCTTGCAAACCCCCTCCCATGTTATCAGATGGAACTTGTTATTTTCCTCTGCTCCTTACTGCCAGAAATCACTGCCTTAGCCTTTATAGAACGTCCAACACATCCTTTAGACATCTAAAAAGGGACAAGAAGTAAAGTGGAAGGTTCAATAGCACCGCTTTGATTAGCGTCAATCTACCTCCAAATGAGAGATGCCGATGAGGGGTGTTTACCCATTACGATAATGGACGAGTCACCGAGCATATAATCTCTAGCTATATTGGATTTAGCTAGGTCATCTGTTATAGAATTAGCTTCAAGAAGAACTAAGCTAAAAGAAATAGAGCAATGCCCAATCAGCCCTTTAGTTTTAACTTAACGGAAAAACTGCTTCCAAGGGGCATCGCTAGATCCTGCCACTCATGTTGGAAATGCTTTTGATAGTTGTAGGTTTTCCGTGCAGCTGGGTAGAAGATTTGTCTGGGACTTGCTTGCTGTTGATGCACTAGTTTTGCTATTGTATAATATCGACATCAATCCATGTAAGTAATTCATCTTTTTCTGCAGGTGTTAGAATTTCTTCGACTGAAGGAAATACTTACCATAGAGCACATTAATATGGCCCCTCCATGTGCTGGAATGGAAAGGTTAGAAGACCATCGAGTATTTATGTGTTCTCTTTGGCTTTTCCATTTTTTTTTTCTTGCTTTTATTAGGCTGTTATCTTTATGGTGGCATCTATTGAACTTCATCTTTGGCTGGAAAATGTAGTTTACTCTCATGCAATTGAACAAGGAATACACATGAGCAATTGTCCAACAGAGACGCTTGGGATCCTTGGGTTCCTCTGGAATTCACATGTTCAGTCATGAACATCTCTTGTTATATTGGGTCAGCCAACTCATTGCAGCGAGTGCAATGTTGAGATAATAATATCATTTGTAATCAGAACACAGTGAATAGGCTACATAGAACTAGTAATTTTCATGCTGAAAGACAATTCTTCAAAGAAAATAACATTTTCAAGCATAATTGGAACACACGGTGAATAAGGTACATACCAAGGTATCCCCCCCCCCCCCCCCCCCCCCCCCCCCTGAATGGGATGCCGGGGGGATACTTGGGAATCGGTGGGAGACCCTATGAGGTATTCTCTCCAGCTGCCTTTAATGGCTGGCAGGTTAGGCACACCCTTAAGGGAACGGGCCTAACTTGTTGTTGGAAAGAGTGCAGTAGGGAGTGTCACTGTGGCTTCTTAGGAGGGGGCGGCAAGAGAGACTTAGTCTCTTGTGTCAGCAAACCTAAGGAGTTGCCTGCAGGTTCGAGAGAGCTAGGCAAAACCAACCTCTCACCCCCCATGGTGTATAAGGTACATAGAAAAAAATGGTTATAGACAATAAAATGGACTAGCTGGATGTTAGGAGTTGCTGGTTATCTATAAAAGAACATCTTTTACAGGCAAGTGTCCACCTGGAAAAAAATTCTGGGTATAATACAGACATGATGTTTTACAACAATTTATGCTCATCAACACTAAAATGCGCTAGCTATGGATGTTAATATTTGGAGAGTGATATAGAATGGGTCGGGGATTCGTTCATGGCAAGGATGGACCGAAGGAAGGAGCCCAAGTCCAAGAAGAATCGACAGTCCACATCTTAACTGCAGGGTTGACCGATTGAACACCCTCCAGAAATTCTAGCTTTTGTCTCTGGATAGATTTTGGCAGTTTCGACCGGTCGACATATCTGGTCGACCCGTTGAAATATTCCAAAACGTCACAGAGCAGATGTGTCGACCAGTCAAAATATGTCAAAACGACACGGAGTTTTGGCTGAGCTCCTTGGACAGTTTTTGGCCGTTTTGACCAATTGGGTTGACTGGTCGACACTCATGATCAACGGGTTCCGTAGTTTTGCGCGATTTTTCGTTTTCTTTCCATTTTTGTTTAGGACTCTTGTTGATCCGCTCCTAGGGTTTGTTTGGGGTATTTATTGTTGCTTAAACACGTTTAGGGTTTTTTTTTTTTTCTCTCTCATATTATTCAATCAAATTTTGATTTTTATCTACTCTCATCTCGTGAATTAGAGATTTCGCTTGTGTATTCAAGAGTGCCTTGTGGATTCAAGGTAGTTATCCCTTTGAGGAAGACAGTGATTGACCTCATCATGTCCTCCCCTGCGTCAAAGAGGTATCCAGCTGAGACAACAGTGATGGGTTTATTCAAAATTTACATGTCCTCCAAAAGGAGGTGACCTCTTTGCGGTATCTCAAGTACATAAATGAATTTTCTTTTAGGAGTAAGTACTAGGGGAT
The DNA here is from genome assembly GCA_003013855.2 of Liriodendron chinense. Classification (NCBI taxonomy): domain Eukaryota; kingdom Viridiplantae; phylum Streptophyta; class Magnoliopsida; order Magnoliales; family Magnoliaceae; genus Liriodendron; species Liriodendron chinense. The sequence goes on from ML058513.1 coordinate 7,839,181, forward strand.
AAAGCAGCTAGAATTTAAGGGCCATTTCTCAATGTCAGCTACTGTTGCATTGACAGACCCATTATCCTCACTTGTGTTTGGGTAGATCATTTTTGGTTTGTCCGTACTGTTCTATGTACATCATTTGGAGACCCATGAGGCCCAATGTTCAGATGTATTTCCATTGTTAATTCTGTATGCCATGGCCATTTAACTCACAATTCTTTGTTATGATGCCTAGTTACTTCTATGATTGACACTGTCATAACACTGTAAATTGTTCTTACCAGAAAATGTTTCTGTGCGAATGAAATATTACCAAACCCTAACAATGTTTTCTTGTGTATGTAAATGTTACCTCCTCTGATTCTAGAAATTCTAGACTTGTTTGTTTATATACTATTTTTATTTTGAAATATTGACGTATGAGGTTTTCTATGCTTTGGTTCATTGATGTGGGTATTTTTGTGCAGTTTTAAGGAGTCAATAGTTGAACTGACAAGGCATAATGACTCGCAGGTAAATATCCTGTGCTATGTGCCTTATTTACATATCATTTTTCTCCTTCATTATTTTTCTTTAAATATATGCTTAGATCTAAGCATATTGTACCTCCTTTCATTATGAAGATAGGTTAGTCAAATGTAGCTGCCATCTGTATTCTTACTGATGCAGTTATTCATAATTTGTTTCATGTGAATATTCTTGTTATTTCGTCTGTGGATTACCTTTCTGCATCAGTTTCCCTTTGCTTGGAATAAGGGGTCTACTTAAGTAAACTTTGTGGTTTTAACCCTCAATCTACAGGAGCTTATTACCCTTCATTTTCAACTATCTAGCATAGCCCTAAAAGCATGATATAGTTTATTGCTTTCCTCAGGTTGCAGAGCAATGCCATAAACAAGTGTTACAATTTGATATTTACCACAAACTATTTCTTTGCCATTCAAGTTTTGATACCCATATATAGATACTGAGACACATGGATTCAGCACTTGGGGTATGACTGTCTACTTCTCGAAATCGACAACATGGATATAGATATCCAATTCATAACATATTATTCAATTTTTGTGGTTTTTAATTTAAAAGGTTACACACTATTAGTTTTTCTAAACAAGGTATTGTGTTTTAGACTATCTTGCATACTCAGTTTAAAAGAAATACATATATGTTTACAAATTCCTACAGCGGGATTTAAAAAATTAAGTGTACTATCATGGTATTCAGTCACAATATATCCTTGAAGTACCCTATGAATATTTGGTGCCATTAACATGTATTGTTTCATGTCCAACATGATATGCTGTGCAATACAGTATTTGGGTGTAATAGCACTGGAGTCATTTCAGTGGCAGGAATGACTTTCAAAGTACATAATTCTTTCTTTAGTACAGTTCTGCAGGACAAGTGGTATCATCTTATCCACCTCTCAGAATAGCAGTCCACTCCGTGATCTGCTGTCATCCCAAGAGTGGACACATTGCTCTTGATTTGGCTCACAGCAATAAATCCCCACAAATTCTGTGGCTTAACCACACAATTTACTCCTGTTTTTTAATATATTAGTGAGAAAAAGAAGTATGAAATGAAACTTAGTATAATATTATTACACCATATCTATCCCAAGTATCAGTTTTGAAATTGTCTAGTGTTCTGACTTGCCAGATTTTTTTAAGTTTTCTATTCATTAGCATTCATAGACAAAAGATGCTGGAAGAAATTAGCCATTAAATTCCTTCAACACTCTTTCCTGTTTTCACGATGGTGTCTGGCTTTGCCTAGGAACTCTTTGGTACACAACTTGGCAGCACTGACTTTTTTGTTGATTGGGATTACATATAGAAAGAAAATTTCCATCATTGTCTGTTTAGACAACAAATTCTATTACATAAACAAGCCACAGATAAGCCTTTGTCGTATAGAATGGTTTCTTTGCAGCTAGCTTTTCTGTTATTACCTTCCACTGCCTTAATCCATAAAATAATCGAAACCTGAATGTGCTCCTTCATCTGTTTGAACTGGCTTTAGTGGTGCCATGATTGCTGCTGTCCAGCATGGCATTGGGGCTTTGCACTTTTTTTTTTTTTTTGAACAATGATGATATATTGAAAAGACCGAAGCCACAGAAACAGCTATTCAAAAAAACAAATATACAAAAAATACAGCCACCCCACCCAAGCTTCCCCAGGGATCGAGGAAAGAAGAAGAGAAGACTAACCAGCCCCCCACACCTTCATATTACTAAAAGCCCTATTGAACACTTGCACTGGACCATTCTTTTTGTTATTGAAACATCGTTGATTTCTTTCCCACCAAATTGCCCAAAGGGATGCTAAAAGACTTAATCGCCACTCCCTTTTCCCTTGTTTCCCTATCCCCCCGCCGTGCCAAGCTATAAGAAGATCCTCTATCGACTTTGGAAACACCCATAAAACACCGAAAGATTGAAGAAACAAAACCCACACTTGCCTCGCAAAATCGCAGTGAACGAACAAGTGTTCTGTGGATTCTGCATCTTTGTAGCACATCAAAAACATGTTTGGGAGATACATGTTCCGTTTAACTAGGTTGTCTATTGTCAGCACTTTGTTCCTACCTGCTAGCCAACCAAAAGCCGCCACCTTCAAAGGAACCCCGTAGTGCCATAGGGAGGCCGTAACCGCCACCTCTGCATTGTCGCCCGACGCACACAGAAATCAATAGAAAGATCTAACTAAAAAAGAACCTATCTTGGACTTGCACCATCTCAAAGAATCTGCTTCTGAATCGATGGGAGACACCTTTGATAACCACTAAAGCAAAAGCATCAACTCTGTGAATTCCTCATCTGAGAGATTTCTTCTAAAAGAAGGCATCCATGAGACTTCCACCCCTCTTTTTAAGTAGCAATGACTCACTAACTCCCCCTCTTCCCTAGCTAGATTAGCTAAAGAAGGGAATCTCTCTCTCGAAACCCCCTCTCCCACCCATCGGTTGTCCGAAAATCTAATTCTCTTACCATCCCCCAAATGGAATCCTATCCCCTCCCACACTCTCTTTCAAAGACATCACCGCTTTCCACAAGCTAGACCATTGGTACAAGGATGAAGCCTTCGTCCACTATCTCCCTTCCTCAACTCCATATTTTTTCGCTATGACTTCCCTCCACCTTGCCTTTTCCTCTGACCCAAACCTCCACACCCATTTCCCCAAAAGAGCTAGATTCATCTCTTTCAACTTTAAGATCCCCGCTCCTCCTTGCACCATTGGTTTACAAACTTCATCCTATTTCATAAGGTGAAATTGTGCTTCTCCCTCGACCCTTCTCATAAGAAATCCCTTCTTCGTCTCTCCAAAGCATTCAAAATGGATAAAGGGCACTTGAATAGCGACATAAAGTAGACAAGAATGTTTGACATAGAAGATTTAATCATTATCAACCTCCTACCCAAGGATAAGAACCTAGATTGCCATTTAGACATCTTTCTGTCGCACCTTTCAATAACTCCATCCCACAAATGCTTCGCCGGCCTCCTGATACATAACGGAAGTCCCAAGTACGTAGTTGGCAAGGAAGCTTCCCTACACCCAAACATCTCTGCAAACGCCCTCACCCTATCTGAGGGGATACCTACCCCTATAATCTCACTCTTGGAAATATTAATTTTCAAACCGGATACCACCTTAAAACTTACTATAATCGAACGAAGATTATCAACAAAAAAGTCATCCGCCTTGCAAAATAAGAGGGTGTCTTCCGCATGTTGAATGTGAGAAATCTGAAAATCCGTGTTATCCACAAAGCCTTCAACCAAACCCACTTGCACCTCTCTGTCTATCATTTTACTAAGAGCCTCCATCACTGCAATGAAAAGAAAAGGCGATAAAGGATCTCCTTGGCGTAAACCATGGGAAGCCTCAAAAAAACCTTTAGGCGATCCATTCACCAAAATGGAGAATTTAGCGGATCTAACAGACGTCCGAATCCAAAAGCTCCATTTTGGCCCACACCCTAATCTGCCCAACATATAGTCTAGGAAAGCCCAATCCACGTGATCATAAGCTTTTTCCACATAGAGCTTACATACCATCCCTTCCTCCCCCCTTCTATAGCAAGAATCAATACATTCATTTGCCAAGAGAGAACAATTTACTATTTGTCTACCATCCACAAAGACTCCTTGAGATTCTGAAATAACACTGCCTAACACTTTCCTGAAACGAGATGCTAGCACCTTCGTTAGAATCTTGTATGGACCTCCTAAAATACTGATATGGCGGTAGTCTTTCAAACATTCGGCTCCTTCCTTTTTGGGGGTCATACTAATTGAGGAGCAATTAAGCCCTTCTCGAAAAATTCTTGCATAAAAGTAATGACATCTGCTTTCACCGTTGCCCAGAATTTCTGATAAAACGCTATCAGGAAACCATTTGGCCCAGGAGCCTTATCGCTGCCCAAATCTGCCACTGCTTGCTTGATTTCTTCTTCAGAAAATGGATTTTCCAACAAGTTTGCTTCTTCGGGCAAAATTGCTTCAAAATATAAGTTATCAAGCGTTGGTTTAATTCCCCCATCCTTAGACAACAAGTTTTTGTAATATTGGATGATTTCATCACAAATTTGAGCCTTCCCCTCAATCCTTCTGCCATCCACCACTATCAAGGATATCTTGTTAACAAGTGCTCTCGCACTAGCTCTCGCATGGAAGAATTTGGTGTTCTTATCTCCCACTTTCAACCAGATTGCCCTAGACCTTTGATGCCATTTGATCTCCTCCTCCCTTAACCTAGCATTGTACTTAGCTCTAAACACTTCCCTCCATGCCATTTCGTTTTCCGATAGATCCTCATCCTCTTCCTTGGAATCCAAACTTTGAATTTGCATTAGGATGTCATCCTTTTCCTTCTCTCTGCCAGAAAGAACCTCTCTTTTCCAACCCCCTATTTTTTGCTTTAAACTCTTTAGTTTGTGAAATAGAGAAACACCAACGCCTCCTTTCCCTGAAAAAGACTCCCACCACTTTACAATTTTTTGCCCAAAACCTTCTATCTCAAGCCAAGCTAACTCAAAATGGAACGGCCGTGGTCCCCAATCCTCCTCATCCACTTCCAGAAGAATCGGACTATGATCCGAAAAAGGTTTTGGAAGGGCCCTCTGGCTGATAAGTGGATACTTTTCTGCCCATTCTGGAGATATAAGGAATCTACCAACCTACTCATTATAGGAGACACTTGGCCATTCGACCATGTGAACTTAGCGCCTCCTAACGGAAGATCCATCATCTCATTTCTGAATATCCAATCGGAAAAATTCTTCATACTTCTAGAGATCCTTCCCCCATTTGATTTCTCGTGCACCTCCCTATTAACATTGAAATTGCTACCCATGCACCTAGTTAAGTCCCATCTAGAACGGCAAGAATCCAATTCAGCCCAAAGATCGTTGCGAAGATTCGGTTTACATGGACCATAAACCGAAGAGAAACACCATTTGAACCCAGACCCCTTATCCTTCAGAATCACTGAAACCGAATATTTGCCAACCCAGCTATCCTCCTTGCTCCAAATCGATGAATTCCAAATCACTAGAATTCCACCCGAAGCTCCCACCACATCCGCTGCTACCTATTCGCTTTCCTTTCCCCACTATATTGAGTTAACCAAATTTCGGTTTGTACCCGGCCACTTTGTTTCCTGAATCGCTACCAACTGGATCTTGTTTCATTTACATGTCTTTCATCTGCCCTCTTTTTTGAGGACACCCCAACCCCCTCACATTCCAAATCATGATCTTCATTTACCATATTTTGACCCCTCCTGACTCCCCTTTGATGCTGCCACTAATGCATTGTCCGCTGTGCTGCCGAAATCTTCCATGCATACTATTAGTCTATCATCCCGTTGTACCTGTTTTTGAATAAGCGGCCTGCCCCTTCCTTCTACCCATTCGAAGTAAGATACGTAGTCCTCCGGTCTATCCCCAAAGGTTACTCCCACCAAACGAGCAACCTCCATTGTTACCAGCTTTATCTTCTTCATTCCTTGTGCCATAGTAATTCTGTTGTTCTACAACTGCCTTGCCTGTGGCTTTCTAACTGTATCTAGTATTGAACCGACTGCGTACACCTCCCTGATCACTAGTTCTTGCCTAACTGCCGGGAGTCCCTGAGGATGACGAACCCTCTATCTGTAGCGATTCCGACCCAAGAATAGTCCCAATTGACAGAGACGTGCCGTCGTAGCTAATCGGCAGACTATTCTGGTGGTAGCATCTGTCTGGCGAACAATTTGGACGGCAGACTACCGCATTATCATCGGCTCCCTGCAAGCTAGACCTTATTGTACTCACAGAGAGTCTCCGAGTATCTGGGGCATTCGGTGGCTCGTTTCCAAACCATACTATCTGTTGGCTTGGCTATTCTGCCGCAATGGTCTGAATATTCGGCCGTAAATCTTCTATTGGTAGTTTTGTATTGAAGTCAACAGCAACCTGACAGAGGCTCCTAATATCTACTCTCCTGGGAGAGGCGTTTAGAAACACGCCACTCGTGTCTTCACTTAAAGACCCTCCCCTGTGTGCTCAAATCACGTGTTGTCTTGCATGTGCGATGTCTCCCATCTGTGCGGTCTGTTCCTGAAATCCTGCACGTGCTGCATCGCCCACCTCTGCGCTTTTTCGAGATGACCCGCACCTGCTATTTCTTGCAAAACACTCATATTTGAACCTACTGTTGATGTATTAATTGTGCCTGCAGCGTTGCCACGTGTCAACGCTTCATTAGCAAAAGAGAGGACTTCTGCCCCTTCATAAATGCTATCACCACGCGTCTGAATATCTGCAAATCTGGTTCCATGTGTTTGCAACACGTTACTATCTCCCGCTCCCATCTGCTCAACTCCTCTCCTCATGGTCTCGTAGTCCGCTAGAGCACCTGGCCTGACGTACTCCATTCTGCTGGGCATCCTTCCTTATCAACGTGAGACCTTCGTCCCCCACAACTGTCTGTACCTCTTTCTGCCACTCTCTCTGCTCCTGGATCACCACAACCCTCAGCTTGTTTGGTCCAACCTTCAGGCCAATCAAGATTGGATATTGTGACAGTTTTTTCTTCTTGATTTTTATTCTAGCAAAGCTCATCTCTTCACAGTTATCCGTATGTTGATCTATTTCCATCACCGTTCCTACACAAGCACCGATCTCTTGAATCACTTCATACATCCACCGATCTCTTGAATCACTTCATACATCCAGCATTCCGGCGGTATGTACCAGAATTGGTACCAATGTTCCTCCCACCCAAAGATGGACCATTCCTCCCATTTGTAAATCCCTTTGATAAGCTCTCCCAATTTCGATTTGCATGTAACATAGACCATTTCAGCGTGTTCCTTATTTCTGAGAGGGACTAACACTGTGTTCTCCTGGAACGTTTTAATGATAATATCTTCTTTATCTAATCCTGTGCAGTTTTGAACCACTGTAGAAGGTCTTCGATTTGAGTTCCATGACTAACTTCTGCAGTCAGACAGAACTCGAAGGATTTCATCGATTCTTTCAGAATTTTCTCGTGAACTCTCACTTCCGGCCCATCCTCTGTCTGTGTTTTCCAAATCAATCTATTCTCTGCGTGATGTTAAACTCCGGTGGTTTGGTCCTTTCATCCGGTTTGTTCAACACCACTTCTATAAAAGATCTTCCTGGTTCCGTTCTCGCTTCTTTCCTTGGAGGCCCTGTACCGCCCTCATTTATCTCTGGGGGCTCATAGCTGCTTGATTCCTTCTGCATTTGCGTATGCTTACTATTTTGGAGGCTCAGACGTTCTTGATCTCTGTTTTTCCTCTCCGGACCATATTTTGCCCTTTTCACACCCAGACTTTTCCCCCCAAACTTTTCTCCATGAAGCATCTTCACTGCCTCGTCCACTTCTGCCTCGGAGCTCATACGCACAAAAGCAAAGCCACGTATCTTCATGGCTATCGGTATGACCACCTCCATCACTATTCCCGCCTTGCCAAATACCCTTTCAAAATTGATAGATAACCATCCCTCCGAGAAACCTGTCACGAACAACGTAGGATATTCCGACCGATGCATTGTCCCGGCTTGTGATTTCATCCTTCCTGCTGTTCGTCTCTCGCGTACCTCTGTCCATTCCCCCAACTCCACGCTCACAGACGTCTCCATTACTTTCCCTTCATTCAAGTGTAGGAACTAGGTGTTCACTGTTTTCTTGACCAATTAAACTAACTTTTGCTGCTACCAATTGCTGCTACTAGGAGCAATGGCCCATCTATTGGCCTCTCTGGATTGATGCCCAGGATTTAGCCTTTGGGATCCAAATGGAGCTTTGCACTTTTCACCTAGTTTGAGAAATAAAAAAAAGAAGAAAAAGACTGAAAAAACTAACACTTGTATGTTAATAGCATGCAGTTGGCACTTTTTGGGCTATGGTTGCCTTTCAAAAAGAAAAGAAAAATAACTTTTTGGGCTATGCTCCATGCCCAATGGATCCACAATTTAAATATGGTATGCCATACGAACGGTGAATCAGTGTTTTAAATAGCGAATTGCGTGCAGCATAGCGTTCACCACTCTGAAGCGTGAGGCGTAAGCTACACACTACTTAGATTTTTAATCAAGGTTGCACTTGGCTGCACTAAATTAGATGATTAATAATAAAATTTAACAAAATTTCATGATATTTGGTGCAACCAAATGCAACCTCAAGTAATGGCAAGGGGTATGATTAAATATAAAAGTGAAATTGAGCAACAAAACTTATTTAAAACTGCTTCTTTTATTATTTTACTAAAAGCATTGAAAAGACTAATGAATTTTCATTGAAATAGAAAAATGTAACAAATCATTAAAAACATTATTGATTTTAATGTTATAGTGAAAAATGACTTGTAATGTGAGCTATGTAGCGTGTTGCATAATCTAAGAAGTGTGTAGTGTATCCAAATTAATTATGTAGCGTAGAACTTAAGCTATTTTTATGAGCTACGTAGCGTTTAGGCTAAGCTACGCTACATAGCGTAGCTATTTAAAACATTGCGGTGAATTAATTACCACAAACTTTAACAGAGACTAGCCTTTAACCTTATAGTTGTTTCAAGATGAGCTGGATGTGTTACTATCAAGGTTTTGAATATCGGTATCAGGCGGTATATCAGCCAAGCCTAGAAACGATAATGTTTTGAATATTGGTAAGGGGTGTATCAGATGATATGAGCTGATGTAATAATAAAATCTTTTTAAAACCTTTTTTTTAAAGCCTCTTGTCTAATTAAATTAATTAGCAATAATAAACTAATTAAACAAGAACACTTAGCTTCCAAGCTTAAACGCGTCCAATCACAAAGGCTAGACAGGATTAAGCATTAAGAAAACTTGCCTAAGCACATAAATTATAAAAATGCAATATATTGAGCTTCTAATCAATGTGCAATTATCTAGACTATAAAGGATATGACTATCTAAGCAACTAGTCTAGAGAGTTATGTAAACAATATAAAATTTATCATACTAAGCATGTCTACAAACTTAGTGAACATACATCTTGTATGTGAATGTGCCTATCTAAAACAAGCATACATTTCATTCAAGCATTCATATCATAAATAATAAAAAGACAATGCTAGAATAACAATGTGCTCAAATCAATCCCAAACACAAGCATGTATAGTGGTTCGACTACTTGTCTACTCCACTCCTGGTTCGCGTATTCATCCCTTGAGCACACCGGAATTCACTAAGGGAGTTTAAATCAGGTTCCTCCCATCCTAGGTGTTTTAACTCTGTTTCACTCTACTGGGGAGTTTGACAAGGTTCCTCCCAACCTATGACGGAGATTTTACTGGTTCATCTCTCAACCAAGATGTTTACGGGTTTCATCCAATGCAGGAGTTTGACAAGGTTCCTCCCAACCCATTCGGTTCCAATCCAAGAACCTAGCGTACACTCCCGTCGAAGGCTTCCCTTGGAAACTTGATCGAGTTTGATTCCAAACTCTCACACTCAATCCTCTATGAGGAAAGAGTGTAATTGGACTCTTATAATGACAACGTACTTGTTGGATTGAGCCCCTTGTTCAGCATCACTTGGGTTGGTTGATCTCTGCTCTCCCGTTCTTTAATCAGCTTCCCAATGCTCTCCCGATCATATTGATGATGCGTCGCCAGTGCTTTAGCTCCACTGATTAGCTGCCTTGCATGTGATGCTTCAAAGAGATGCCTAAGGTGCTAGGAGGTGGTGAGAATTCTCTACAACTAGTAGGATTTGGTTGCCTAGAGGAATTCCACCTAATTGGATCTCTAGAGAGGTTTAGACAAAGGATCTACCTATGTTCAAGGTGCCTAAAATATTTAGAAATCAAGAGAGAGCAAGTCCATTTTCAATTGAGCTTTGGAATGCTTCATCTTATAATCAAATACAAGAAAGATGGCTTGAAATGATTAGGATTAGAGCCTAATAGTATGGGCAATGAGGGTAGCTTTTAATACACTAAATTCTCTATCAAAAACCCAAAAATCGATCTGCCAATATATAGAGCAAAAGTTCCAACGGATAGAAAACGGACAGAAACGGCTACCTACCAACCGGTCATCACTCATCATCGACCAGTTGGTCGTTGAGCTTAGGCCGGTCTGAAAATGGCCTGGGACTAGTTCAATGTTGCCGTCCCAACTTGGCCTCTGTCGACCAGTTTGAAAATGATTTGGGACTGATTTTCCTTGTTGTCCCTCTATGGCCTCTGACAATCGGTCAGCAAGAGCTTGCGACTGGTCGGCAGACACATGAGTTTTGCTGTTTGATTTGTCTTGTTTCTAACAGCTGATGCAACTTCTAAAGCCTATCTTTGAGTGGTCTTTTGGGACACCTAAGGCCAATCTAAGATGACTAAAAGTATGCCTATTGGGTCAAGTCATCTAGATGTTTGGTTTTGGTTAAGGTTAAAGGGTTTTGGCTCACCAAGGCATCTCATTTATATATTCTTTCTTCCTTAATGCAGTAGGTCAACTTGAGTCTTCAGTCTTCATATTCTTTGGGCTCAACCAACACCTAGACTCACTGGCCTACGTAATTGACAAATAAAGTGCACTAGTATGCCATTGAAAAATGCACTAACAACGCTAGCATGGCTCGTGGGAACTAGGAAGAAACAGGGTTCTCACAGTTGACCATTTACGCAAGAGGAAGATGGTTATCCCAATTGTGTGTCTGTTGGGTTATCAGAATGAGGAATCTATAGATCATCTTTTTATTCATTGTGTTTTTGCCAAGGTGTGGGAGTGCTTCTTTTATCTCTTTGGAATAGATTGGGTTTCGGTGAGATCCATTGGGCATTTTTTTCTTAGCCTATCATGGTGGAGGCATAGGAAAATTTGGGAAGAGAGTTTGGCAGTTATGCTTATTAGCTGGGATATGGGCTCTTTGGTTAGAAAGGAAAAATCGCTGTTTCAGGAATCTCAAATCGCAAGGGGCAAGAATCGGAGGTCTTCAATATGGAAAAACTGAATGTAATGGATGGGAACAACATCAAATTCTATAGCCACTGTCCATTTCCCAAATAGTTGGTTAGATCTACAAATTGTGTTTTTCTTCTTCTTCCCCCCCTTTTTGTGTAATTCTTTAGGTTCGTCTTCTTTTTAAGTGAAATGAAGAAACAAGTGAAAAGGCTAGAGAAAAGGTTTGAATATTTTGTTGCAATGGGGCCTTTATGGTTGTCTCAGCCTATATGACCCTGCATCTGCACCAATATAGCCTGTGTCAGCCGATGCGGGCTGGTACAGCTCATTTTTTTCAACGGGCCAGTGCATCCATGTAGCATGTAATGGGTTTGACTAATACAGTTACAATATGGCAAACATCGTAACTGATTTTCAAAACCATGGTTGATATTACCTTTTGTGCTAGATGTAAGTGCCCTTTGGAGGAGTTTGTCATTGTTTTGAGATTTTCTTCTTCTTCATCATCTCCTTGAAAGTGTTTTTAACCCAGGGTTATTTTTTTTTGTCTAGCAGCTAAATATTTGTCACTTCATCTGCTTAGTTTTTTATGGTTCTTCTATGAAATGATGTACATCAGACTATGGCTTCTCACCAATTCTTTTCTTTGGCCATGTATTGTTTCATTGTAATCCAAGATTTGAACCATTAGCTTCATGACTCTTGTTTTCTAAAGCATTTATAATGATCAGGTAAGTTCAGTTTGTCTTTTTAAACTTGTTGTAACCTAGGATTTAGTTTCTTAGTTGCTTCATTTAGATATTGCAACATGAACCTTTAAATCTGTTATTACATTTTGAGATACATGTTTCAATCTCTATAACGTGCCTACAGGTCCAAGAAATAGCAAAAAAGTTCCGAGAGAAATGGATTTTCGAACCCATCAAACAATTCTACTCAGACAGGGATAACTGCAGGATGGACTTACAAAGTGGCTACAGCAATCGATTTTCAGCATCCCATAAACATTGGCACGATCGGGGTCGGCATGATAGGGGCTCAAGGCATACAGATGCGATTCACTGCGTTAGCCAGGCAATTCCTATGCCAGGCCCACTTGATGCCAATAGTGCTGGGGCGATGTGTTCGCTCCCAACGCAACTGGGCAGTGCTGGACCCTCTACTGACAACATGTTGAAGGATGAGACGAAGAAGACGCGCAAACGTAAAAGCCGGTGGGATCAGCCGTCAGAGACGAAATCAGACCCAAGGCCTCCACAGAATGTCGAGGAACAAACAGCGGGAACGGATTCAAATTTGAAAATGCAAGCTAGCCCATCACAACAAGAAATCAATGCAGAAATGTTGAATCAGATGAGTGAATGCCAGAGAGAAGCAGCTACAAGGCAGGGCATCAACGATGATGCACCCCCAGGATTTCCTTCTCCTTTTAACAACCCTCAGGTGCCCACCAATGCTTCCTCAGCTGGAAGTTTTAGTCTTTGCCCGTCGCACGTTCCACAATCAAGCAGTTCGTGTGAAGCGGTTGTGGCGCATCCTCAGGCAAGGTATCTGTCTCACTTGCCTGTGTCATATGGTATTCCGTTAGCCATTGTACAGCAGCTAGGGACACCCCAAGAAGCAGGAGATGGGTGGATGATTGCACCAGGCATACCTTTCCACCCTTTTCCACCGCTGCCGCCATATCCCCGTGGGCAAACCAATCTGCCATCTGCACCATCATCTGCTGCTAACCGTAACAGACCGACAAATGGGGCCAGAGAAGAAGCACAACAGGCTGGTGGCGACCATGCAGACACTGTCAATTCATGTGTTGCATCGGATGGGAGTCCGCCAGAGGTTGCAGTGAATTGGGCCAATGATGCACAGACCCTGGGAAGGGTGAGGTGGCCATCGGACAATTTGGGGAGGAGGTTCTTCAGGCAGCAGAAGTGGAATAATAACTGGGACTTGCGAAAGTGCCCCCCATGGGTGCGGCTGAGGAATGGTTGGGGATTCAAAGGCAACAACCATGTGAGAAATGTATCCAGTGTAGTATGTGTAGGAAATGCAGCAAATGAGACTGGAGACCGCAGCAGCAGCAGCAGCAGCAGCGGGTCCTAGAACACTAGCTACTTTCCATCAACAACCACAGAAACAACAGCAATATCATCATTGATTGGAAGAAAACTAGAGCAACAGATTGTGCCCCTCTGTATTTTTCTCAATTCTTTTCAACAGGTTATTATGAAATGAAGTTTCCAATTCAATCACTGTGCCTTCGAAGATTTTCGTATAGCACCTCCAATAGCAGAGGGTGAGAATAACATCTCTATCCATCCACCCATCCTCTTGAAGATTGATTTTATTAGATGGCCCTCTCTCACTGGTGGCCCTGCACGCAGACGGTTGAGATCATTCTAGGTGGGCCCCTCTTAAACAGTTTCGCCTCCATGGGTGTGGATCCACTGCCTCTGAGCTGTGGCTAATGATTGTGTGAAGCACACTTGCACGTGTATGATGATCCAAACCAAGCATCCTGTGGGTTCTGCAATTGATAGGCCACTGACCAATGATTGATGGATCAGGCTAATATTAGCAATCTAAGTAAACGAACCTTTCCTCTACTCATATGGGACCGTTGTTGGTTCGTAGTTTAATGTTCATTTGCATTGCATGCCACCAATCAAAGGGCTAGGATCAGTGAAACATTGTGATTTTTGGATTGTGGCTCATTCACTATTGGAGACGTCAAATGAATGGTTTTAATCTCGTTAACAGATGACATATAAGAGAAAACAATGGACTGCCACTGATGACTTTCCACATGAATGGCTAGGATCTAAAGAAACAGGGCTGGAAAGTACAGTTGAGATGTCTAGCATGCATTATTACATTATAGTTTCTGATGGTTATAACTTTGCCACCTTTTATCTATGTTGTCAGTACACTATATCATTGGAAAGCTATTAATGAGCTCTATATGCTGGCCAATAGTAAGAAGTTGTTGGCCCCTGAACAATGATTGTTCACAAATATGTTGTTTTAGAATCCGGATCGTCTGCTTTAACTGAGCAGGAAATTTCTGCTTCCCACCTCTGTGATTGGGCCAGCTCATCCTGACACTGTCAGAGCCAGGATGAGCTAGCCCAATCACAGAGGCAGCAGCAGAGGTTCTCTGCTCGGTTAAAGCAGACAATCTGGATTCCTTGTTTTAAGGTTAATTTTGAATTTTAAGTCAATTTTTACTACTTTTAGTAAGTTACGGTGATTGGGATTTTAATATTTGGAGTCTTGAAATTGTAGTCTTTATTTGAGTCATATAAGAGAGTTTGAGTTAGTTTAGAAATTTATTATTATTTTTTAATTTATTATTTATAAAAAGGTTACTAATTTGGGATATTTTACGAAATTAGGGTTAAAGATTCATATTTATGTGAGAGGATTTTGTAAACATATTATATTTATCAATAATATCAATTTTATCTCTTGTTTTTTTAGATTTTCACTTTTTTTTGGGGGATTCAAGAGATGTTTGAGAGAAAAAAAAAGATAATGATCTCTTCTTTTTGTTCAAACACCAGCTGTGTTATTTGGTATCAAAGCCGCTGCCCCAAGAACTCACTCTGTCCAACTAGGGGCATGGATGTGTCTATCCAATGCAATGCTCTTGCCCATGTTATTAATTAGCCAACTAACCATTTGGCTCCTAGGTTGTTAAGATACTAACAAAAAAAATGGTTGTTAAGATAATGCTATGTTAGGGCAAATAGTAGAATGAAGTTTAACGCCACAGGAAACACTGGGATTGAAACCTTCATGGGGACAACAGTTTTGGATCAGGCTAATGTTCGTGCATTCAGTTCATCTTGATGGGAACAACCCTGTTAGATGCGCAACGCACTCACCCGGTCAGTCACACCATTCTCCCACCCACTGGTAGGGTTAGTGGGTTTCAAACCCGAGACCAGCAGTTGAAGCTCCCAGGCATCTACCAGCTGGACTAGCGGTCCAGGAATGTAAGTAACACAGATAAACTTCTAAATCGTGGCCCTAATTTAGATAGATCTTAAACCGAAAATTACGTTGATGTGCTTAGCGGTGGATATTTAATGAATGGTCCGAGCTACGACAATGACTGGTCCAAATTCAATAATCAACAGCCCCATTAATCAGAGGTTAGGATCGTTAAATGAATCTGAAATTTCAGACTGATGACCTTTATAAATTGAATTTCATTAATTGACGGTTAAATTGAGTTAATGTAAGCAATGTATGCAATTTTAGAGTACCTGAGCATGAACCATCACACTGCCGTGTATTGAATAACTGCCCAACCGCTTAGCCTCTCCTCCTCAGCTCCCAAACAAAGGGGGCAATTGGGGTTGGTCGGGTTTGGGTTGAGGTTCAACCCAGGTCAACTTGACCCAACCCAAAGTTGGTTTGGGTAGGGTCAGGTTGCCTGAGGCCTCTAAGGCTCTAACCCAAACACCCAACCAAACCTGGGTCTGGTCGAGGATTTCCAGACCCCACCTAACCTGGCCTGAATTTTGGGCTGGGTTAGTCACTAGTCAGGTTCAGGTTGCACCCCTATCCTCTCTTCTTGTGCATTGCACGTACCACATCTAGTTAGTCATGTTAATGAGGTCCGTTGATTTGAAGCAACGGCTAGTGTATTTTCAAGGTTTAATATATAGATAAATTAGAAAATGACCGAAAGTGGGTCCCACCATGAATGTTAACTGGCGTAAAAATCAGGACAAGCCACCCATCAAATGGTCCACCCTTGTATGTTTGGTCAGATCCTCAACCATCAGTGTTGTGTGTCCCTGTTGACTGGATAGGCCTGAATTTTGGTCCAGGTGGTATTCATGGTGGGGGCCCAGACCTTTTGCACAGTTTGGACGTCATACAAATGTGACATGCTGGCACGAAGAATGGTTGGCAAGGGGCCACCGTGATGTTTTGTTTAATCCACACCGTGAATCCATTTTGTCATATCATTTGAGGGTCTTTATCCAAAAATCAGTCAGATCCAAGGCTCCAGTGGACCACAAAGTGGAGATTAAACACCCAAGGTTGAAAACCTCTTGGGGCCACAGAAGCTTTGGATCAAACTAATATATTTTTTTTTTTCTTTCATCCAGGTCTACGTGGCCTTATGAACAGTTTGGATGGCAATTACCATCATGGTGGGCCCTAGGAAGGTTTAAGCTATGAGTGTCATTATCACCTCTGCTTCCTGTAGTGTGGTCCACTTGAGCGTTGGATCTGCCTCTTGTTTAGGCTTAGACCCTAAAATGATATGGCAAAACGATGCACAGTGTGGATAAAATCCATACATCACAGTGGCACCTTGGAGACCCTGTCCGTTCCTAGATAGGGATGGGCAGGGTAGTACCCAATCCAAATGAAAGACGCTTGTGAGAAGGTTCCATTTATCATACATGTGTAGTTTAAATACACTGATTTGATTTAAGTTATGTTTAAGATTATTCAAATCTACCTCATTAGCAATGGGCTATTGCCCTATGTCTAGCCATTTATACAATGGAACTCATTGCATGTGGAGGGTGTTGCTGTTCAATTTGAATATGTGGCCATACATGTAACGAACTGCCTAAATTCGGTCAAATGTGAGCAATTAGTAGTAGTGTGCGTGTGCCGGAGTCATACTTGAATCAAATTGATTGAATACTTTGTGATTTCATGCACCGAATTAACTAGATTAAAATAAGATATATGACAATTGATTTGATTGTTCAACCACTAATTTAAGAAGGAGAGGGTAAGTCCTTCAAAATGAGATTTATTATTATCATTATTATTATTATTATTACTATTATTACCTTGAGCTAAAGACTTTTCTTTCGATGGCGATAGTGCAACGAGTTTCTCAGTGAACAAAAAATGGATAAATAAGATTAAAAATAAGGTTGATCACCGATTTTATTAATTTGAATGTAAGAATACTACAATCAGTGAGAAAAAAATAAATTAAGTAAAAAAGAAAATAAATACCTTTAGTTGTTTATCGTGGTGAAACAACCATAGCAAAACAATACCATACGGTCGTAAGATCATTGTGGTGTGAAGTTAACGGGATGCGATTAGTGATTTGCCAAATAAGGACTTGGTGATCGAGGATTCAACGACTATAATTGCTCATTGTGGTGAAACGATTGTGGAAAAAGAATACCAGATGGTCATAAGACTATTGTGGTATGAAGTTAGCAGGATCTTGTGACTGGTGATTTGCCAAGTAAGAATTTCATGATTGAGGATCCGACGACGATAGTCATGGCTATTTAACCTACTCTAAGGACGTACTACAACAATGATGCTGGATGGTAGTAGATCTAAGTTAATATAATGACTCCGAATTTGCTGCAGCATGGTTGGATAAAAGTAGAATGTCTAAGCTAAAAAGCTAAATTAAGGATAGACAATGGTGTGCTGTAGAGAGATTGATTGTATATCTCTAGGATTTGAAACTCTTTTTCGAGTGCTAATCTTAAACGCTTGGGGAAGCGGTGGTCGCATTGTAGTTTTCTTATTTTTTTATTGCCTCTAAGAAAATATCAATTATCTAAGGAAAATTTTCATGTTTCAAATTTGGGACAATTGTGCCATACATGAGTTGGGTTTCTTCTAAATTCACTATTAGTTGATTTTTAAAAACTTACCATGTATGCTAAAGGTTGCATGTGTTGTGCATGTATTAGTCGCGTGCTTTTTGAATGATATCCGCCTTTTCTATCATAGATGTGCATGTGGCTCTGAGCAAGCTTACTTTTGATAGGTTATGTGTTGTATATGAGTATAATTTTCTACCGTCATTCATATATAAGAATTGACACATGGTGGCTTTTCACAACATAACATCGACTGTGATTGCTTTTGACAGGATATGCGTCATGTGTGTTCGTATGGTTTCTTCCCGTGGTTGGTACATGAGTACCAACCCATGATGACTTCTCACAGGGCAACGTGAACTATGACAAGCCTGGCATAAACAAAGTATACCCACAAACATCATTTCACTAGACTTTTTTAAACATTTCATCATTTAATTATTTTCCTTACAAGGCTGGGTCCAAGTGACTATTGGCCAGGGCCGGCGTTTTGCCACCTCTATATAAGATTTCCAAATTGTGGGAGATATTGTGCACCAACTCTCGATGCTCCCCTAAAGGAGTTAAATTGTACAGTGATGGGTATGTAAGTAGAGAAATGTTGATTCTATTTTTTTGCTTTTTCTATACATATCTAAGTATTATAACATCTTAGTATTTCAATTCAAGCTTTTTTATCGTACGCAACATTTTATTTTATTTTATTTAAATTAGATACTCATAGATTTCTTCACCAATAATATCTCAGAATGATAAGATGCTGATTAGGTTATAATTGTAAGGTGAGGAGATTCACTAACAAACGTACCAAGGTGGCACACGTGTGCAAGATCTGGCCCATTTATTAGGTGGGACCTCTTCCTAATGAATGGCCTGCATCTGGCACATGTGCGCCCCATCAGGTGGTCTGCAGGTGTTCTTTAAATCAATTCAGTGGTTGTCCATTGTTTTCTATAGTGTGGCCCACCTCATGAATGGAATGGACTAATTTTTGCATGAGGTGTTCTTTATGGTGCAGCCAAACTATTGGATGGTTGGATGTTGAAAACACTATGCGAGATGAATATTTATGCGTGAGTGGACCGTTAACACTATTCGTCCAACTAGTTTTGCCGGAGGTCCTCTTTCTCGTAATGTGGAGGGCTAGGCATGCTGATAGCCGAACAGGAAGAGCTTGGGCAATAAAGAGCTTTGTGGGGCCTACCGTGATATGTGCGTTGACATCCAAACCGTCCATCAGTAGATTCAACACGGTGGGCCAAGCCACAGGCAACAGTGGAAATGGTGACAATCATCATTAAGACCATCCTAGAGCCCACCGTGCTGTTTATATGCGATCCAACCCGTTCATAAGGTGAGTCCCACCATGATGAAGGGAAGAACCAAATATCCACCTCATTCAAAACTTCATTGAGCCCCAAAAAGGTTTCAATTGTGGGTGTCCCTAACTCACTCTTCACTATATTGTGGCTCACTTGATATTTTGATTGACCTAATATTAGGGAACAGGTCCTAACATGAGCTGGCGCAATTAATGAATGGAGTGAATGTTACTAAAACGCATCACAGTTTGTTAGATGCACTCCGCCAAACAAATGTCCCAAAGTGTCACATCAAATGAAATAAACACTTCATATGCTTAGCAATGTAGGTGGGCCAACCTTGGATACGTATCCCATCCGTCCTTTAGATACAAACGACTACAGGCGAACTATTATCATAACATTAAATGAGGATTGACATGGTTAACTATTTCTAGTCTATTAAAATAATAATAATAATAATAATAATAATAATAAGAAAAAAGATGCCTTCTTATTGGACGTTAGACAGGTGGGCCAATATCAATAATAATAATAATGATAATAATAATAATAATTATAAGAAAAAGATGCCTTCTTATTGGACGTTAGACAAGTGGGCCAATATCAATCAACGTTGCTTCCGTACGCATGTGGGCCTCACCTATGCGGCTTGAGTAATGATCAAGTGGGCTAAGTGCACGGAATCCCACACGTGCACCATAGTTGGACTTGGACTTGTTCCCATTCACATGCATCACCGATCAGAACCGTCCATTAGGTTCGGTCTCTTCTCCTTCCGTTCCTGGGAGAAAAATTACAGCAAACGGTTAATTGGGGCGTATCTTCTAGGAACAATCTTCTGCATTCATTTTGGATGCTGCTAAATGGATGGTTTGGATCGAGTGATCAGTGTGAATTTTTCAAGGCAGCCTATGAAGAGTGCACCGGACCTAATGGACGGTCAAGATAGGTGATGCGGATACCACTGAGCCCAAATGAATACGTGCGTGGAAAGGTTCCCTTACATTGCCCACTAGACCATTTATTCTTTTTTATTTTTATAAAAATATCAGACATGTAATACATTGTTGCATCACCACCCTAACAAACATGGCTTGCTAATTTTTGTTTATTCAATAATTTAATTTGGATGGACCACATCACATGATCACATATCTATGTTTGTTCGGATTTATATGTCCACATCTAGAATTTCTTATAGATGGTTAGATAGGGAGGGGGGGTTAAATCTACGGATGAGGATGGAAATTTCTTTCTCCCACTTTTTTATGAGGTGCACTTGACACATGTAGGTAATGATTCGAACCACTCATTCATTGGGGCCAACCATTGATGGTGCATAGGTAAAATATCTCAGTGATCAGACAATCCTAACCATTTAAAATATGCTGTAAATAATCATTGAAAAGAGATGAATGTTCTCGTATGGCATCTTTTACATGGTCAGGATTGTCTCTTTCTTTTGTGTATTGTCTATTTTGAAGCCTCATGATGAATGAACGGTTAGGATCATCATAAACCTACGCCACATGTACGATTAAAGGACAAACTGATTACCACGTACTGAGAAACTCTGTGGGGCCCACTGTCATATATGTGTATTATCCGTGCCGTCCATCCTTTTTAAGAAATCATTTTAGTGCATGAACCCAAAATTGAAGCATATCCAAATCTCAAGTAGACCACACCACAAGACACTGTATGAATTGAATGCTTACTGTTGAAATTTCTTAGGGCCCACAAAAGTTTTGGATCAGAATGTTATTTGTGATTTCCCTTCATCCAGGTCTATGTGACCTCACGAACAGTTTGTATGACAAATAAGCATCATTGTGGGCCTTAAGAAGGTTTCAACGGTGGACTCATTTTTTTTCACAGCTTCCTGTGGTGTAGTCCAGCTGAGCTTTGGATATGCTTCGATTTTGGGCTCAGGCCATAAAATGAGCTGAACAAACAGATGGACGGCGCGGATAAGAAACATACATCCACGGTGGGTCCCACATAGTTTAATATACTGAGCTAACGGACGGAATTACGCTGGAAGTTGTTTTTAAATGAAGAAATAGGTAAGGTGTTGCTATTTTAACGTTGGGACAGTCGTCGATGAATCTGAGCTTATATGTTTCATGATCAAAACCGTTCATGTGGTGCATCTCATCATGGATTAACATATCTAGAAAAAATAAAATAAAAATTTCTCAGAATGCAACATTTCATGAATCGATTCTTTTCGTTTTAACATGGACAGTCTCCCTTAACCATTCCTTCGTAGCCCATCCATAGGGTCTTCCAATCTTATAGGTTTCTCTTAGCTATCAACCATCCACTATGTGACCATCATATAAACGGTGTGGATCATTGCAAAATGGCCCCAGATCACGTATTTGTGAGGGCCAGCTGGGCCATAGTGCTTAAGTATGTTGGTAATACATACAAGTGTCGGTACTTACCCCGTTGGAGTGCATGGAATTCACGTGGATGACACCATGTGGGGTTGCATAAGGAGAATTTAGGAACATATAGGGTGTTGGACTGATGGTGGTGGGCCCAAGGAATGAGAATTTCCCGGCTCGTTGAATAAATGGGACCCACCTTTCCTCTTTCCTTTACTAAAACAGCTGTAGGGCCCACCTCTTTCCCTACCAAAGTTGGGGTTCAGAGAAGTGATTCGATGCCTCCAGAATCTGCGGCTGCTAATGCACGAATGCAGGCTGAAATTTCAGCCGTCGGATGGACCCAAATCAGTTCTCGTGGGGCCACTGGGCACAGATTACTAAGTTGGTGGGTACGGTACATGGGTTGTTTATCAAGTGGGCCCTACCTGGATCATGTCCTGGTCCAAAAATCAGGTTCGTCCCTAGCTGTTCATTTTTCCAAACTAACCAGGCCCACTCATCAGATGGCTCATGGATGCACGATTAACCCTCCATTTGTCTCTTGCACATGGGACCCATCTGATGAATTGACTGGCTTGAAATTTGGCACATGCTGAGTAGCCACACGTACCACATTGGCACGTGTGCCATTCCTCAAACTCTACTCGCACGAATCGCCCACTTCTCATCAATACCCATCTCCCAGATCGCGGGACCACTGCCGTGGACTGTAGGCAAGGCACGCGTGTCATCGGGAGCGTCCTTCCAGTTGTTGCCACGTGTCTTCCCACGTAACCACATATCACGTGATACGCGGGCTCTTCCGAACGTGGAGCGAGACCGAGATACGGGTGGAGCGTTGGGACCGTTAATTAGCGTCACCGACGGTCGAGTTACAACACCACCTACTCCGTGGACAAATTCCTTAAGAGGCCGGCCCCTTCTGGCTCACTACTCTGGTGATCCAGGCCGTTCATCTAGAAAGACTGAATGCAGATTGGAAAATCAGAAAAATGTCTTGGTGGGGAGAGAACCTTACCGTGCATAATACAAAGGTGAGGTAGGAAAAATGATCCAGATACCAATGCATGTATGACAGGTAGGTGTAAATAATCGGGGCGCGGTTTGGGTGGATCCCCAGCTGTGGGGCCACTGTGATATATTTTCCTTAAATCTACACCGTCCATGAATTTTGAAAGCTCATTTTAGGGCATGATCCCAAAAATGAAGAAGATCCAAATCTTAGGTGGACCATACCACATGAAACAGTAGTGATTCAATCCCCACCATTAAAAACTTCATGGGGGCACTAGAATGTTTATTCTCCACCCAACCTGTTGAAAAGGTCACAAAGCCCTGAATGAAAAGACCATACAAATATCATCCAAAACTTTTATGGCCAATGATAAGTTTTTAATGGTTGAGTACCACTGTTTACTGTATTATGAACCACCTGAGATTTCGATTTACTTCAGTTTTTGATCATGCTCTAAAATACCTTTTCAAAATGTATGGACGTCGTGGATTAAATAAATACCCATCACACAGTGGACTCCACGGTCAGGGATCCACCCAATTCGGTGGATCCTGGGATCCACTGAAGCCGCGCCCAAATAATCGGAGATGTCCATCCGAGGTGGGACCTACTAGATTAACGGTATGGATCACCACGTGGTTGGGCTGAGGGGGGCAAATTTCATCCCAAAGTATCTAGCCATTCGCAAGTTGGAAACATGGGCTAGTTGCAGACTTGCAGTGTACCTGGGTGCACGTCTGTGTCCGCAATTTAGAACCATAAGCATGGTGGACACTTTGTATGATATCTGAACCGTTCATCTAAAAGGTTTCACCATTAATGGGCCACGTTAGCCATCTGATCAGAGGAAATTCATCTATTGAATGTAAGCCGTTGATCATTTCCTTTCTATACACCGAATGTTGTTTTTCCTTTGAACCGTTCATTTGTTGGGGCCCTCTTATGAACTTCCACTTGATCAATAGCCCACACCAAACATGAAAAACATCCATCAACCAAAAAGTTTGGTCCGTGGGGTCCACCAGGCGAACGATGAAGATATTCTGAACATGTAGCAGCATGTACGGTGAAGATCGCGAATTCAGCCATCTCGATCCAAGGTTTGACTACAAACAGGCGCTTTAATCAATTACATTCTTCTTAAGCCGAAAAAAGCCTTTGAATGTTTCCGACTTTCACTTTACAACTCGGAAAAGCACAATGGTCTGTGGGAGACCCAGAATCGTCTACAACACCTGTTTATGCAGCCAGTAAACCACCCAAGATTTTTGGTTCCGCAATTTTGTATATGTAAAATCCACTCCGTCCATTAGGTAATAACCATTTTTATAACCGTATATAAAAGATATCAGAACAATAGAAATCACAAATAAGCCACGCCAATTGGGATACATAAAAACATTTGGTTGGCGTCCCATCCCCATTTTTCATATTGTTGTGCCCCATCTGGATGTAGATCTGTCTTGTTTTGATCAAAGGCCCATCACCAAGGATATCACCTTTTGGACGGAGGAGATTCTAAATATACAAAACAGGGTAGTCCCAAAGGGCTTGGGTATTACGTCATGTGGATGGAGATGCCTTTTACAGCTGTTAAAGGACATAGCGTAGAATTGGGATACCAAGGGTTGGGTTGCATTATTGCAACGAGGACGTATTTGATTCTACCGTGAGAGAGAGGAAAGCAGAGAGTGTCATGTTTGGGAGCGGATTGGGTACTCGTACTCCCCCCCACCAGGACCTAGCTGGCGACGGACGGTCCTGGCACAGGCTCTGTGGGCCCCACCATGATGTATGTGTTTATCCACGTCGTCCATCCATCCATTTTGACATATCATTTTAGGGCATGAGACCTAAAAGGAGGCAGACGGAAGGCTAAAGTGGACCACACCACAGTAAGCAGTGGTGACAATGACACCCACCGTGATGTTTATTTACCATCCAACCTGTTCATAAGGTGACAGAACTGGATGAAAGGAAAATATAAATATCAGCTTGATCCAAAACTTTTGTGGCCCCCAAGAGGTTTTCAACGGTAGATGTTCCATCACCACTGCTTCTCCTATGGTGTGGTACACTTAAGCCTTCGATCTGCCTCCTTTTAGGGATCATGTCCTAGATTGATCTCTCAAAATGGATGGACGGCGTGGATAAAACACATACATCATGGTGGAGCCCACAGAGCCCCTCCCAAGACCGTCCGTCCACAGTTGCAAAGCTAGTATGTATGTAAGCCAAGCAGAACCGTCCAAAGCGTGGGCCCTAATTTATATGGTTCATAACCTAAAAATCTTGGACGGTTGATATTATGGGCCCTGGAGTCCCCATGCGACGGAGATATCCCACATTGGAAGTTCGTAGCCATTGTACATGTGGACCACTGAATAGTGGGCCCCACTTGTACAGACTGAAGAATCAAGCGTCAGGGAGACAGGATTTTTGGTGTTTTCTCTATGGGGCGGTGAAAAGAAAAAGGATAGAAGACGATAGGAGTAGGTAAGTTTCATTTGTGTTTGTATTATTCTAGGACATCTTTAGTTCTTTTTTCTCATTCTTCTCTGTGAGTATTTAATGAGAATGGTCACGCACGTTCGCACGTATGGTAACTATCATAGCATTCGATCTTTGTAGGACCCACCGTTATTTTGGATTACCATCCAATACGTAAATTCGATGCAACCGCCTATGATAGGTCTAGATCCCAAAATTCAGCCTGATCCATGGCTCAGGTGGAAACACCAAAGGGAACAACGGTGACCCAAGAGGAGAGTGACACCCACCACAAAAACTTTCAGATGAGATTTGGGGTCCACAGTGTTTTCTATATGTCATCCAACCCAGTCATCAGGTGTGCTCTAAAAGGATGAAGGGACCCACTAAAACTCAGACGATTGCAGAACTCAAGGAGGCCACACCATGTGTATGTATATATATGTTTCAAGCTTTATTATACCGTGGGTTCTGTGGGCCACCTGAGATTTTGATCCGGATGATTGCTGGGATGCATAGTGAACATGAGGAGGCGCACGATTTGCACGGTTTGGATTCCACATAGACGTCATGGGTGGACCCCACAGATCAAACATTTGGCAATTAGTTTATCATACATTGGAGCTGTGTGGGACCCACTGATATGCTCATCAATTGCAGTCAGGGGCCCCTTTCTTCTTATTTATGAATTTTTATGCATAAGGACAATCGACAGAGACGAATTAGTTGGTTCGAAATTGGAAGATTAAACCGACCATATGAACTAGAATTTAATAGATATTATAGATAGGGAATTCATTCCTTGTGCCAATCCAAACTGTTAATGGGCGGGCCCCACTGCTGATTGCATATTCCAAATACCACACTCATCCAGCAACGGTAAGCATTCAATCAGTGGACTTTTGACTGTTTCAAATAGATATTTTTTTAGTAAGGGCCACTTGCAACTCTCATGGCATGCAAATGCAGCCCTCCGTTTTCCACCCAAACTGTCACGATTGTAGAACATCCGAGGCGTGCAAAAGGTGGGCCACACCACGAAAATCATCTGGTGAAAAATCAAGCCAGTCCACTCGTCGGGATGGGCCACACTTGTATGTTGAATCAGATAGCTGGCCCTCCATTGATTTCAAGCTCGTGGCCCACTTGATTAATGGACCTGCCTGATTTCGCTTCAGGTTATCTGCATTGTGGAGCCCACCTTTTCCAAGTCTACGTTTGAGTGCTACTTTAGCGTGCTGTGGGTGGCTGGTGATCATTACTCATTTATTTTTTTGCATCAAAACCACCCAACTGCATTCTCAGATCGGATGGCTAGGATTGTTCATTTCGAGCGATTTTTGGGCTGGATCCTGTCCACAGTGGAATAGGCAATTGAATTTGGTATACGTGTGCAACTCAAGTAACACTAGTTTTTTTTTTATCTGCCTGAGGAGTAACGAGAATTCCTCTGGTACGTACACGTGTGCAATTCTGTTAGAAACGCTGTTGATAGGTCCACCCACGCGACGATCTAGAACAGGAATTGGTGGGTAGCACTGTAGATTGTTAATTCGCCAAGACTGGTATGATTGAACGGTTCTGATCATACAAACGGTGGGCCCACATTCAATTCAACTAGCCAACACGTGCCCCCGTCAAAAAAGAAAAGAATCCATCCAACCAAAAGAAAGAAAAGTGATTCCATCGGATGGTTAGGATTGCCCAATCCAACTTTCGAGTAATGGTCAGTCAATGTTGGGGTCCACTGCCCCTTCAGATCATCCTGGCGTCGTGTCAGGGAGTGCTTGACCAAAGATTCCACAAGAACATGCAGTCGTACTAATATCAGATAAGGTCTGAAGTACAACCCGTTGGATCACAAGTGACAACAGTCCACCACTTCCCACCATTCAAGTGCGTGCGACATCCGTCCAATAGGTCGGATGCAGGATGAGGATCGCCTTATGCAAAAAATCACCACATCCGCTAATTAAGCGGAGCACAATTGTATTTTAATATTTATGAATGGCTAAGATTGTTTTCTATGGCGTGTCCCACCTGATAGGTAGATAGAACTGATTTTTGTACTGGGTTGTCAAAATAGTCGTATCAACCTGTTGGAAGGGTTGGATTTTGAGTCCACGTATTAGGTTAGAAGTTATCCTCTGAGTGGACCATAACTTGTCATCCTAATCGGTTGTACGTGACACCTTCTCTATCTTTGCATTATGAGAGTTTTACTGCAATAGCCCTGGGTTGTGACTAATGTTACTAATAGTCCAATTTGTCGTCCGACTCATTTATTTTAGCCTTTTGACGAGAAATTGAAAACTTTACAGTCAAAAATGCCCTTCTGACCACCATGTATAGAGGTGGGCACAAACCAAGCCAGCTCGAAAGCTCGGCTTGGATTGGTTTGAAAAAGTTAGGCTTGGATTGGTTCGAATGGAAGTTCAAACCAAGTTAAGCCTCCATGTCAAGCTCGTTTGAAAAAACAAACCAAGCTCAAACTAGGGCAGTACCGGCTCGGTTCGACTCGAAGCTCGATTTGATTGAGCTCAGTTTGATTTGGCTTGATTCGGCTCGTAGATTGTAAGCACACTGTTTCCTGTGGTGTGATCCACTTGAGCTTTGGATATGATTCCATTTTGGGATCATGTCTTAAAATGATATGTAAAACAGATGGACTTCTTGTAGTGTGATCAACTTGAGCTTGGGATATGATTCCATTTTGGAATCATGTCCTAAAATGATATGTAAAATAGATGGACAGCGTGGGTAATATATACACATGATGACATTGATAATACATAATACATATACATGAATGCACATTGCTTCCTTACACTTGTAAAATTATGCTGGTGTACTTTTGTTTGGAAAATGCTCTTAAATGTATATTTTGAAGTTGCACTCCTTTGGAGGGTTAAACATCCTATAGTAAGATAGGTTTGTACTTTTTTCTGACTTTTTAATTTTTTTTCTATTTAAATGAACAAGTAGAAAAAGAGTCGCCATCTGTTTGAACTCGGCCCGGCCCGATTCGAAATTTTCGACCAAACCGATCCCAGTTTGAACTAGATTTTTTTGGAGCAAACCAAACTCGGGCCGCATGGGTCGACCCGAAACCCAAACCAAGCCGATCCACAAACTGAAGTGACACAAAAACAAACCAAACCAAACTAGGGCTAACTCAGCTCGGCCCGAATCGTTGCCCACCTCTAACCATGTACCCCAGGGCGAATCCATAGAGCCTAGGGGGGATCGGTCAGAGGGGCATTTTCGACCATAAATTTTCAATTTCTCGTCAAAAGGCCAGAAAAGATGAACCATAGGAGAAATTGAACTTTTAGTAAAACAAGCCACAACTCAGGGCTATTACAGTTAATGTCCCTTGAATTATTACCTCGTATTCTACCGTTATAAATCAGGTGCCTCTGGAAGCGTGGACAGTGAGATTACTCGCTGCCACCGGCACACACATGGCATGCAGAGGCAAGGTAGAAACGGTTCGTTCACTGTATCCACTACTCAATGGGCCATAGGCCAAAAATACCCTGCCTGGACAAACCTAACCCTTTATTGGGTGGCATACAAAATTGACGGTTGATAAACAACATTTGAGAGAAAAGTTTCATTGATTAGACGGTCAAGATAGTCTGATTGAAATAAATTTCAATTAATGACCAATCAATGGTGAAACCTGCAGGATGAATGGCTCAGATCATTGCATGAATGTGCCACGTGGTGTGCGTACGCTATGGAGCACCAATTTCAGTGAATCTGCCTGCAGTCTCTTCCCAAATGGACTCTAAATTATGGCCGTTTTAGTGCCCAATAATAAAAGGGTCTTGCTTCGATCACATTATGACAGATAATCATAGCTAGTCGTCCACTATTTTTTCCCTTCTAATATTATTATAAATAAGCATGCCAAAGTCTACAGAGAGGGGATTAGGTGATACCCGGCCTCACCCATAACGGTGCCCCCCTTACCATGGGGCCCACCTTGATATGTGAATTCTGTATCCAATCCGTCCATCCGTTTTTGGAGATCATTTTAGTGTATCATGCCAAAAATGAAGAAGATCCAATTATCATGTGGACCATACTCTAGGAAAAAGTGGTGATTGAACAATCTACCATTAGAAACTTCTTAGGTCGTACTTTCATATTTCCGTATTTTTTATTTGCCATCCAATCTGTTGATAAGGTCCCATAAGCCTGGATGAAGAGAAATAACAAATATCAGCTCGATCCAAAACTTTTGTGGCCCATTAATGGTTAATCACCACTGTTTCATAGAGTGTGATCCACCTGATAATTGGATCTTATTCATTTTTGGGATCATGCCATAAGATGATCTAGAAAAACGGATGGACGGGGTGGATATATAATACACATATCAAGGTGGGTCCCCACAGTAAGAGCCGCGTGGTCTTGTGTGAGGCCGGGCCTCACCTAATCCGTTCCCAAGTCCACACAGTATGAATGAAAATGTACGACGACTTCGGGGACTGAATTGCTGACCCAAGCCTACTTTCGATGGGTCACACCCGCCTATCAATTGATCCCAACCGTCTGATTGGTCACAAATTATCAGGGATAAATACAAGAAATCAACCCACACAGCGCATCCCAACTAGAGAACTAATCACCTACAGCCAGTTGCATGTAACTTATTATTAAGGGCGGTTGTTCCTTAAGAAATCTAAGCCATGCAAAAGCTGGGACCCACGGATGAAAATCAACCAGGCTGGTCCACTCATCAGGTGGACCATACCGTCGAAATAATTGGACGGCCGACAATTGATAATCATGATGGTTCCCAAAAGTTGTTGCACTGCTCAGATGACTTAGATGTCCTATGGCTATACGTGATAAGGTAGGTACTGAAAAACAGAGCTACAAGCTAATTTAGCGTGCAGCGGGGGTAGGTGATATCTCTACTTAGATCTAGCGCTAGCAAAAGCTACAGCCCTCGGTCTAAGATTCTATATCAATCCCTTTTTAAAAAACTCTAATTATGGATTTACAAGATGCTTAAGACATGTATTAATCATTTAATATGAATTTGTGTATGGTGCGAACCGCAAGAGAGTGATTGGTTGCTTAAAGAAGATCCCCTGTTGCAATCTGAATTGATGATATGATGGGGCCCATCATGATTTCATGACCCAAATTGTATTGCATAGAAGCAACGTTAGAACGATTCTAACAAGCAATGGTGAACTAAAAATCCAAGCAAACATAGTGAACATTGATGTTTTTATGTAAAATACCCTTGTGAAAAAAAAAATCACAGCGACCATTAATCAATTATAATTAGAAAGCTATATGAGATTAAACAACTTAAAGTATAAAAAACCCTAATTCCTCTTCAAAATCTTATAATTCTCTTTTTTTTCTTTTTTTTTTGCTCTTTTCACATACTTTAATCTCAATTAGAGAGATACTTATGCACTCCCATACTAGATTAGAAAATAAAACCCATACTTACGCATTTTATCGATTATACGGTTGATTGGATTGACGAGAGTTGACATTTCATCAATTAAATCCACAACGTCCAAAACATGGCAGCATGCAAGAATTAATTCCTCAAATTTCACGATTCGATCAACACAGTCTATAAAGTCTTCTATAACAGAAGATTAAAGGCACCCGATCAACAGATTTTGCTAATGTGATGGGAGCATTACGACATTTGCATCATGATGAATCAGGATCCTATAATTCCTCTGGTACAGCTATTTGCCATGGAGCTCACAATCTCCACTGCAGCTTTATAATCTAAGTTCTTCATATGTTATTATTATAATAAATCATATTTATTTTCAAAATATCAGTTTTCATTGATTAAATTGAAGATCAAAGTCTGATGAGCGTTTGCGTGGATGAAACGAAAGTGGTTTTGTCAAATAAAAACCCTAGCTTGACTTACGAAAGCACATGTAGAAGGTGATGACTTTTGTTTACGTGGATGAAATGACTTTATAACATGGATTAGATCTATCCTATACATCTAAGTACGCCATCCTAAATTTCGACTAAGATCAGAGAATCATGTCCCTTCAAAACTCAAATGGGCCACACCATGAGGGACCATTGAATTTGAGATGCCTGCAATTAAAATCGTCCAAATTATGTGGGGCCCATGTTGGTGTATATGTGCCATCCGATTGATTCATCTCATACCACCGACAAGAATGAATGCATGCCTCGGTAATTAAGACATTTCAAGACTTATGTAGATCACACCATGTGAACATAGAGGGCTCACGTAGTTACCTATAGTGTGGCTCACCTAAGTCTTAGATTGAACCAATTTTTTGATCCAAGATGAAAATTTGGTAGTGAACTAGATAGACGAGGTGGATCTGATGCATGTTCCTTGTGCATGTATAGCCCCCAGTTAGAGCAAGTCAGGCCACAACACTATTGATCCCATGAGCGCATCACAAAAAGAGTAGATTTTCTCTGTTTAAGGCATAGAAAAATTCAATGCTGCTTCCATCACGTATAGCCATGATGTTTGCCACAAACACGATTTTCTCTTAAGAGTGTATTACACACCCACTTTACATGTAAATGCCCACATATTTACGCATTACCACCCACAAATTTCTGATATGCTGATTTTCTGATGCATGTTCCTTGTGCATGTATAGCCCCCAGCTAGAGCAAGTCAGGCGACAACACTATTGATCCCACGAGCGCATCACAAAAAGAGTAGATTTTCTATGTTTAAGGCATAGAAAAATTCAATGCTAGCGCTTCTCATTGACCCACGTAATAGCCAATGATGTTTGCACACAAAACATGCTGATTTTCTCTTCCAAGAATGGATTGTGTATTACACAACCCAACTTTTAACATGTAAAACTTCTCTAAAGCCCCACCATAATTTACGCATTAAATCCACACCATCCATCAATTTTTCTGGATTATTCTAGAGCTTTAAATTTGGTAGTGAACTAGGAAGATGAGGTGGATCTGATGCATGTTCATTGTGCATGTATAGCCCCCAGCTAGAGCAAGTCAGGCGACAACACTATTGATCCCACGAGCGCATCACAAAAAGAGTAGATTTTCTATGTTTAAGGCATAGAAAAATTCAATGCTAGCGCTTCTCATTGACCCACGTAATAGCCAATGATGTTTGCACACAAAACATGCTGATTTTCTCTTCCAAGAATGGATTGTGTATTACACAACCCAACTTTTAACATGTAAAACTTCTCTAAAGCCCCACCATAATTTACGCATTAAATCCACACCATCCATCAATTTTTCTGGATTATTCTAGAGCTTTAAATTTGGTAGTGAACTAGGTAGATGAGGTGGATCTGATGCATGTTCCTTGTGCATGTATAGCCCCCAGCTAGAGCAAGTCAGGCGACAACACTATTGATCCCACGAGCGCATCACAAAAAGAGTAGATTTTCTATGTTTAAGGCATAGAAAAATTCAATGCTAGTGCTTCTCATTGACCCACGTAATAGCCAATGATGTTTGCACACAAAACATGCTGATTTTTTCTTCCAAGAATAGATTGTGTATTACACAACCCAACTTTTAACATGTAAAACTTCTCTAAAGCCCCACCATAATTTACGCATTAAATCCACACCATCCATCAATTTTTCTGAATTATTCTAGAGCTTTGGCCCAAAATAAGGCACATTCAAAGCTCAAGTGGACCATACCATAGAACGCAATAGGGATTTAATGATAAATGTTGAAACCTTCCTAGAGTCACTGTAAGGTTAATTTGCCATCTAACCTCTTCATAAAGTCACATAAACTAATAGAGGGAAAACACAAATATCAACTTGATCAGATAGTCCTAAGAAGTTTTCAACAGTAGACGTCAAATTACTACTTAATCCAATAGTGTGGCTCACTTGAGCCTTGGATCCGCCTATATTTTTGTCTGAAGTCTTAACAGATAATGAAAAATGGATGCACCGTATGGATCTAATACATACATCTAATGAGTGCTACGGAAGTTCACGTGTCAACACTATGATTTCTTAGTACATGTAATTTACGGGGCACATGATGATATATTTCTTAGATCATGCAGTCTGTCCACTTTTCAGATTATTCCAGGATATGAACCTAAAAACAAGGTTGATCTAAAGATCAAGCGGACCATACCACAACAAATATTAGGAATTGATGCTACCATTGAAAACTTCTTCAGCACAAAGATGGCTCCGATCAAACAGATATATATATATATATATATATATATATATATATATATATATATATATATGTATATATTTGTGCTTTACCTTCATCCAAGTATTGTCCTTATCAACTGGTTATATGGAAAATAAGCCTCACAGCTGGCCTAGGAAGCTTTTAGTGGTAGTTTGTTGAATCCCCACTACTTTCTACGGTAGGTTCAGCATGGATGTAACTGATTTTTGGGCTAATGTTCTAATATTATCTGGATAAAAAAAATTATGAATTGTACGGATCTAACACAAAAATCATGATCAACATGTTAAGTTCAACACGTTAAGTATGACGTGTTTATCGTATTTGGTGGGATAAAGTAAACGGAAATGACATGTACCAATGCGATGATGACCCACCTTTCATAGCCATTCATCACCATAGACCCACTTGGGATTGTGAAATGAATATTGAAGATTAAGCTTCATTTCAGAATCCCAAGTGGGTCCATCGTGATGAATGGCTATGAAAGGTGGTTCACCATCTCATGCAACATACGGTTGCTACTCAGACGCGTCTATGTTGTGGTACACGGTCACATGTCTTGCCTGCGGTGGGTCATTGTCCCACCCGCATTTCATCCCTCAGCAATCACAGTCACCACACGTATTTGTTACATGTTCCTAACTAAATGTTTATTTATACTATTCGTGCGCACGGTGTGTTTGAAGCAAGAACTTCAAAAGGCGCATTTTTCAAAAACCCATTTTGATATGTGTGTTAATATTCCCGCCCACAATTATTTGGCGTACCAATCCTCGGTGCACACTGTGCGCACTGAAATTTCTTCCATTAATTTAACCTGAGATTCGTTGACCCACGAGACAAAAGCGAGGATCCACAAGCAGTCCAGCTAGGAATGGACGGTTCACAGAAGCATCCCCAACGACAAATCCATGATGAGGAATATACAATCCTGGCCCTACGATATGCACGTTTTCCTAGATTTTTCAGTTTGCACTTGTGGGTCCCATCTAATACATATCCATAATTCCAGATCGTCGGTCTGACAGGACCCAACCTGGATGGACCATGCCCCATTACAGTTTTGAAGATCCTAACCTTCCATTCTTTGGACTCTTCTCCTAGTCATTCATCTCTTCTTCTAGTAATGAGTTCTTAGGGTCATGGTCCATCTAGGATGTGACACATCAGATCAACGGTCTAGATCATTGAACTATGGGCCCCACTAGTACAAACTGAACACTGAGGATACGTTGAAAATATTGGGTCGAGGATTATGTAATTCAAGCAAATCAAAGCAAGCAAGCAACAGCCGTTTTAGTTGAGGATCCCCCGTCTGATCCCGATGTATGTGTTGTTGTCCACAGTATTTTATTCAACAATCCTATCACATGGAAAGGGAAACTATTGATAGTCCGCAGGACCACGTTAAACACAGTACACAGGCCGTCCATCATATACGAGGCTCATCCTCGATGATGAGATTGCATTCTACAGTCGATGGACCTGATTGGATGGCCTGCAAATGGGGGTTACCAAGGGAGGAAAAAAGGAGCATGAAAATGGACGGCTTAAAATAACTGGATGTGCAGGATCACGAGTCTGGTACAATATTTTTACCATGTACCTTCCACACCTAGCCCACCCAACGAGTGATTCTGATCAGTGAGACTGTGCCACGTGTACTAAGGGGCCCCACCAACTTCTATATGAGTTGGGTTGCTTGATTTTTGGGTTAGTGCATATTAAGAGTGGGTTCCACCTACCTATGAATGGCCTCGATGCTGAACATGCATGATGTGGTGAAATGCTCCTTTCATATCACGTCAATTACTAGCATCAGAACATCTTATGCTTGGGAATGACATTTGAACGGTGGTGATCACTTATGAACGGCTTGGATCTTGTATAAACCGGCTGGGCCATCACACGTTTCCACGTGCATGTGCGCATCGAGCGGTACCCCACCAGCACTGAAAAGGAGTAGAGTAGGTGAGAGGTTGGCAACCCCTGCTGTTTGTCTTCCCATTGGTTTCCTTCATTAGCCACGCACGATCTTGATGGCAACTTTTGCTATCCCTACGCGTACCTTTACACGTGTATGGCATCAGAGCGGTCCAATATATATTAACGGACGCAGAAAGGAACTTCCTGCAACGGAAAGATAGGCGGAGCCCACCGTGATGTTTGTGAGAATCCACCCCGTCCATCCGTTTTAAAATATCATGTTGGGACCTGGACCCAAAAATGAAGCAGATATAATACTCAAGTGGGCCACACGACTAGGAAACAGTGAGGATTGAATGTACACCTATCGAAACATTCGTGGGGCCACAGAAGTCTTGGATCAGCTAATATTTTTATTTTTTCAGTTTATCCCAGTAGGAAGGATCTTATGAACGGTATTGATGGAATAAAAGCATCACAGTGGACCCTAGGGTGGTTTCAATGGTAGTAATTTCCCTACCTACTTTTCCCTGTTGTGCTGCCCACTTGCGTTTTGGATCTACCTCATTTTTTGGCTCAGGTCCGAACATGATCTTTCAAAGCGGATGGACGGTGTGGATTTCTGACAAACATTACAGTGGGGCCCACCTATCTTCCTGTGCAGGATTTTCTCGGCGGACGCATTGGGCAATTAAGAGAAAAGAACTTGTGTTGTCTACGGAACTGTAAACTCTGTGGGGCCCACCGTAGTTTACGTGTTTTATCCACTCCGTCCATCCATCTTAAAATATACTTTTAGTCCTAGAGCGCAAAAATGAAGCATATTAAAATCGCAAGTGGACCACACCATAGGAAAAGTGTGAACTGAATGTCTGCCGTTGAAATATCTTTGGGGCCACATAAGTTTTGGATCAAGCTGATAATTGTGTTTTCCCTTCATCTATGTCTGTATGATCTTATGAAAAGGTTGGATGACAAATAAACATCACTGTGGGCCCTAGGAAGGCTTCAAGGGTGAAAATCATTATTCCCACTGTTTCCTGTGGCATGGTCCACTTGAAATTTTGATATGCTTCAATTTTAGCCTTAACCCCTAAAATGATATGGAGAAACGGATGGACGGCGTGGATAAATCACATAAATTCGAAGGGGGCCCAACAGAGTTTACTCAGTAGGCAATCCGATTTCGTTGTCTACCTGGTGGTATGCGAGTCTGTCTTTGCCAGCTGATCAACAACGTGCGTCCCACTTGAGAAGTGGCCTTGACGTCATACACACGTGCTAGATGGGCATGTATAACCATTCGGGAATGTAGGGTCATCAAACCCATGTTACGCATGATAAGTGATCTTGATCGTTTATCTGACCCCACCGTTCACGATGTAAGTATCTCCAGAATCTCGAATAATGTGGACCGTTGCTGTATTTTCTCTGCTTAACGGTCGATTTTGAGGTCAAATAATGGAAGTGCAAGCATGGTTTCACACACACTGAGGGCTAACATACAAACGGTCCGATCGCGGGAGCGTCTACGGTATATGTAAGTGCACTCAAGCTACGTGCACTCTCTTACTCACACGTGGCAACGAGGGGCGTGCAAGATCAGAGCCGCTCATCGGGCTATTCCCATTCTCTAGACGCCTTATCCCAAAAATCAGGCCGATCTGATCATCCAGGACAGAAAAATAGCTAGTGATCTACATCCAACGTGAAAATATGGCCACCTGATTATCATAACAGCGTAATTTTTTGCACAATGCGGCTACACAGTGGTGATGCAAATTGGATCTGATGGTGCGCGCATGAGAAAAACGATTGCCGCGCAAAGCGGGTTGTAGTTATTTGATACTCTCGGCTGAGTATGACTATTGATATTCAGGCACTTAGAAATTATACGATAGGCATACAGTAACTCAATTTAAACCAGTTGCGGGTACTTGCTGTATCTAATTTACCTTCCCCATAAGTCAGATTGTTCAAAAAATCCTAATTTCTGATTTCCAACAATTGAATATATTTAACCGTCCAATAACTGTGGACCAATCTGATAGTCAACTGTTCATACAATCTAAAGTGGGACCCAAATTTTTACAGTTCGTTTTAAATTATTTATATTTCCCTTATTGGATTTCGAAGTATCTATTAGTGCCTGAGTATCATCCAAAGCACTCTGCCGGAGTATCAAAGTTTTTCTCTTGACAGAGAGTACACTCGCTCAAGTAGGAGAACTGTTCCAGTGCTCTCATAGCACTGTAAGTTACAGTTCTCCTAGTTGCATCCATCCACTTGGATAGTCCAATGGATCGATCTGAACCGTCTAGTAAATCGAGAACACAACATTAATGGGATGATATAATCCATCCTTGATCTCTCCTTCGTTTTATAGCCATCTTTCTTCGAAGCTATGGATGGGATGGCTAGGATTTCCTAATAAAGTGATTTTTTCAGGATCATAAGCAATCCATGATGACCCCCAAAAATAGAATGAGAAAATCGTTGATTGGTCTTATTTTTTCAAACGATCTTGACCGTCAGCCAAAAAATATACGCCGGACCGAATGAACAGTCTGGATGAATGAATTGTACTATCTAGGTGTCCTAATTCAACAATGAGCACTATAACTGGTTGCTCTCTCAGAGCACTGGAGCATTTCTCCTTTAGTGCAGCATTCCGTTCGAGAGCGGATTAGGTGCGGCCCCAGCGAACTCAAGATGGTGCAGCCCTTACCATGAGGCGCACCTTAATGTGTTTATTCTATATCCACACCGTCCATCCATTTTTTCATATCATTTTATGCCATGATACCCAAAATTAAAATGATAAAAATCTCAGGTGGACCATACTATAGAAAAAAAATGTTGATTGAACACCCTACCATTAAAAACTCCCTAAGGTCCACTGTAATCTTTATTTTCCATCCAACATGTTTATAAGGTCAAATAAACCTGGATGAAGGGAAAAAAACACAAATATAACCTTAATCCAAAACTTAAGTGTACCATTAATGGTCAATCAACACTGTTTTCTATGGTTGGTCCATATAAAATTGGATTTGCTTCATTTTTTTAATCATACCCAAAAATGATCTGAAAAAACGTATGGACGGAGTGGATATAGAATAAATACATCAAGCTGGGCCCACCGGTAAGGACCGAACTGTCTTGGGTGAAGCCCGTGCCGCACCTAATCCGCTCCTGTTCCGTTCGTCCTGACAATAGTCATCGTCCCCAGATTACCTTGTGCATTTCTTTCCGTTCCCCTTTCCCTTTCTCTTCTCCTTTTTCCAGTAAAAGAAAAACAAAAGAAAAGAAATACAAAAAAGGGCAGAGGCTCTATCAACAGCAGTATCTGAAAATGCTATTTACTGAAATGAAATGAGAGAAGGAAGAGAAGAGTCTTGAAGAAAGGAGGAGAGGATATGAAGATGAAAAGAGAAGAAGAAGAAACGAGTGATGTTAGTAGTAGCAGTAGCAGTAGTTGTTGTAATGGGAAGAGGACAATGGTGGTTGGAGTGAAATTGGACAGTCCAAGCAAGGAATTGCTAACATGGTCTCTTGTGAAAATGGCCCAGCCTGGTGATAGAATCATAGCCCTTCATGTTCTTAATTCTTTCACCACCTCAGGTTTGCTATGTTACCTCTCTTCTTATAATACTCGTTTGTTATTTCTTTCTCGACCTTTTGAAATGGAAATGGAAAAAACTGAATTGAAGAGTTTTGGAATGAGTAGGAGATGGAGAAGACAGTCCTCCCTTCTTGCTCTTGTCAAGGCTTTCGAATCCGTTCTCACTGTTTATCATGGCTTCTGTAACTTGAAACAGGTATGCCTCTCTCTCTCTCTCTCTCTCTCTCTCTCTCAAAAGTAAATTTTTTATCTTTTTTTTTTTAACGATTGCAGGTTGATCTCAAGCTCAAGATTTGCCAGGGCTCGTCAGTCAGGAAGGTTTTGGTGCGGGAAGCAAAAACTTTGGCTGCCACTAATGTCATTGTTGGGGTCGCCAAGAACCATCGCCGTATTGGGTGAGTTTTTCTTTTTGGGTGTGTTTGGTTGCACCGAAGTTCATGAAATTCTCATCAAATTGGACTGATTAATCTTGAAATTTCATGATATTTGGTGCAACCAAATGCGCCTTTGTTTTAAAATTATTTTTGGGTGTGTTTGGTTGCACCAAATTTCATGAAATTTTCATCAAATTGGACTGATTAATCAAGAAATTTCATGATATTTGGTGCAGCCAAAGGCCCCTCTTTTTTAGATGCAAATCTTTGTCTGTGACTATGGCGTTTTTTAATATGTTTTGAGATGGATTTTGCAGGTCTTCAGCTTCAATTGCTAACTATTGTGCGAAGAAACTCCCGCTTGATTGTTGTGTTTTGGCTGTGAACAATGGGAAGGTGGTTTTCCAAAGAGAATCAACAGTCAATGTCTATTCACCAGGTTGGTTTCGCCTTTCTCATGTGATCTTCCTCTGTCTTCTTGTTTTCTGCTTTAGTTCAGTTGGAATCGGCGAGTCCCGAATCTCGATGCTTTCTGCTCATTTTCTGTTTCGTTTTTTATTCCACTGAAGATTCTGGTAAGAAAACAGAGGATTGTCGCCGGCCCACCAGATTGTTTGGTGCAATTTGTCGGACCTGGAGTAAGAATTCCAAGGTCCCGAATAGCAAAACCTCAGGGCATCCATTGATAGCGGAAGGTAAGATTGGAAAGAGCGATGGTTGGGAAGATCCCCGCAGCTCGGGTGCAGATTCAACTTATTCAGGGTCAGGGTCAGATTGCAGTAGTATTGCTGCTGATGATGATATGTCCAACAATTTGGTGTGCCGAACGTGTTCGATATGTGCACCGAATTCTGTATCCCCAGAAGAGGCCCATTGTACAAAATCTGCAGAAGACGACGGAGATGATTCATTGGCTCTGGTTACGGTACAGACGTTGGAGGCAGCTTCAAGCTCTATCTCCCTCTTGATACGGGAATTGCCCGAGTTGAGACCCTGGTTGGCCCCTCCTCCGCAGGACAATCTTGCCCAACAGGCATACTTCAGACAGATCAACGGTTAATCATATCTCTGTGGTTCAATGGGCAATGCGGGTGCCTGTTAGGCATTCTGCGGCCACAGTTCATCCTGATCAGAAGCCAATGAAAGTGGGTCGCGCATCTGCGGAAGCAGTACATGATGCCCAATGTGGTGTGCCCAATTTGGATGGAGAGACTGGGGCAATGGTTCCTGTAGGAAATGTCACCTCTCCTATTCCAGATGAAGACGAGTCAAAAAGCCTGCCAAAGGAGTTGGAGTCTCTTCAGGAGAAATACTCATCTACCTGCAGAATGTTCAGGTATAAGGAACTTGTGTCCGCGACATCCAACTTTTCATCAGGTGCGTTCCCTTTCATTTCATATTGTTAGTTGCTACTTGTTAGGTTCTAAGGAGAGTAGCACAAATGCACTTTGAAATATGAAATTCGTGCCACACATGCTACTATGGCATGTGCGTGTGAAATCTTGGCTATCCATCAAATGGGAGCCAATGTGCCTTGGGCTAAAATCAGGCTGTTCCAGTCATTGGGTCTGCCACATGTAAATTGAGTGCTATGGACTGTTTGTCTTTTCCTCCCACCATGTGTGGCCGACCTGATGAGTTGGGCTGGCCTGATTTTTGGGCCAGTGTGTATGGTGGGTTACTCCTGATGAATGGCCCAGATCCCCACATGTGTGCCACATTAGCACTTTCGCCATGAATTTCCTCTTTAATCTGCATTTGTGCAATTCATGTCAATGCATTTGCCATTTTTGCTCAACCACCATCCTTCACACTTCAGACAAGTTGATTGGGAAGGGAGGCAGTAGCCAAGTATACAAGGGATGTCTTCCCGACGGGAAAGAACTGGCAGTGAAGATATTAAAGTCATCACAAGACGCGGTGAGAGAGTTCGTTTCTGAAATTGAGATCATCACCACCTTACATCACAAGAACATCATCTCTCTGTTTGGATTTTGCTTTGAGGACAAGAAACTGATCCTGGTTTATGACTTCCTATTGAGAGGAAGCTTAGAAGATCACCTTCATGGTACGTCATTATTGTCACCACAGGTTTGGGGCCAGTTTGGATCGACTGCAACATGTGGAAGAACATGTTTCCACTGCACAGAATGAGAATGGAATGATAAGGGCTTGGACCTTTTAGTCCCATTTTCATTTGGATGCATTGCAAGGACGGGGCATTTGGCACATCCTGCAATCTGCATTTTGGGGGGTGTGCAAAAGGGATCAATTTCCGCAAAAATATGAGTTGGCGGATGCACATTCAATTCTATTCTCGTTTTAGGGTACATACAAACTGGCCCTTATCAGATTCCATTTTTCGACAGATCCCATCTCATATGGTGTTTAGTTTTATCAGGAAAGAAAGATCAGACTGTATTCAGTTGGGGAGAGAGATATAAGGTGGCCGTTAGTGTGGCTGAGGCACTTGATTATCTACATTCTGGTAGTAGCCAGCCCGCAATTCATAGGGACGTCAAATCATCAAACATCCTTCTAGGTGATGATTTCGAGCCACAGGTTTGTAATGCCTTCAAACCAGAGGACCTTTCTATCAATTTAGAAAAACAAAACCTTTCTACTTCTCAGCTGAATTAGCATTGCATCTAGTCAGATTCCTCATATGCAACCCTTCATTTGTGGCTTCAGTTGTCTGATTTCGGACTTGCTTCGTTGGCTTCGACATCTTCATCACATATAAGGTGTAGCGATGTTGCAGGCACATTCGGGTTTGTTACTTACCACTGCGAATTTCATACATGATCTTTATTTTATTTTTTTTGAGAGGTAATTCTTTATTGCGTTAGTCATGCAACTCACAAAGCCCGGTTAATCACACAAAGCGCCCACTGACGCTGTTAGCGTGTCTCGAACCTGAGACCTGGCTGGAGAGGTCGTGGCATGTCAACCAGCCTGGATAACAGGCAGGAGACATGATCTTTATTGAACCCGCCATGCCAATCATGGCTCTTTTCTTCTTCCTTTTTTTTTCACATGATTGAGAAGAATCAAGCTGACTCGCTGTATATTAAACCCATCTTGGCAGATACTTGGCTCCTGAATATTTCATGTATGGGAAAGTGAATGACAAGATTGATGTGTATGCTTTCGGTGTTGTACTCCTTGAACTTCTTACAGGGAGGAAGCCCATTAGCAACCAGTATCCGAAAGGCCAAGAGAGCCTGGTCATGTGGGTAAGTCTTCCTTCTTTGTTTTGTCACTAATTTGTTGCTGAATTCACACTTATGTCTCTACTGATTATGGGACCCATATGTCCAGGCAAAACCAATTCTCCAAAGTGGTAAGACAATGCAGCTGTTGGATCCAAGCTTGGGCGATAAGTACTGACGACGATCAAATGGAGAAGATCGTTCTAGCTGCTTCCCTCTGTATCAGACGCGCACCTCAATTTCGGCCTCGAATGGACCTTGTAAGTAGTCTCACATCATGTTTCTAACTCTGATATTTATTGTGTTGCACTAACAACTGCAGTCTTTCAAGGTGTGTTTGGATTTACAATTGAATTGAATTATGAAATTTTCAGTTCAATCTAGTAGAAATAATATGTTTCCTAGCATTTAGATTTGGGAAGCGGCCCTCAAATTGCAGTCCAACTAGAAAGTTGTGCAATTGCAAATTGGGGCCTAGTCCCTCGCATCCAAGTACTAAGGG
Source organism: Liriodendron chinense (assembly GCA_003013855.2). NCBI lineage: Eukaryota > Viridiplantae > Streptophyta > Magnoliopsida > Magnoliales > Magnoliaceae > Liriodendron > Liriodendron chinense. The sequence continues at coordinate 7,882,310 of ML058513.1, forward strand.
CCTGCTTGGACACACCCTCATAAGGGGGTTGGAGGCCTAAATTCTGGTTTGAGCCAAACTGCAGTTGGTGTGGTGTGTTTGGATGTATTTTGCTAACTACCATCTGATTCCCCACTAGACAAAATAGGCACTAAAAAGCCCGCTCACCAAAAACCAATTGTTTTTTGGTACGTCAGCCAAAAAAGCAAGCTTGAAAGCCCCTTTTGCGGAAACCCCCTCTTGCAGAAGTGCGTCCAAAACAGGTCATAAGGCAGGCAGCTACAATGATTGATTTTCGGCGAGTTGACCGAAAAAAAAAAAACGTGAAAGCCCCTTTTGTGGAAGTGCATCCAAATGGGCCACAAGTAGCTACAATTTAGTCATTTCTTGTTTATGGAACTAAATGTTGTGATTCAATTCAATAATGCATCCAAACACAGCCTCGTGTGCAAGCAGCTGCTTCTTCATTGTCAAGTGAAATAAAATGGATTCTGCGGTAGAGATATTTCTATTTGTTTCTGTTGTTCATTCCATGGTTATATTTCTTCTCCTTGACTGCAGATCTTGAAGCTGCTCCAAGGGGATGATGAAGTTACCAAGTGGGCGAGATTGCAAGTCAGTGCTTCAGATGAGTTTGATGGACTGGACGATGAAGAGTACCCCACTCCTAACATCCAGTCCCATCTCAGCCTCGCCTTGCTCGACGTGGAGGACGATTCACTTTCAGTGAGCAGCACGGAGCCAAGCCTCAATTATTTAACGGCAAACAGATCGTGGGAAGATTACTTGAAGGAGAGGTGGAGCCGCTCATCGAGCTTCGACTGACTTTCTTGGTGGGACCCACATCACCATGCCTTCAATTTTTGTATAGTCTTTCAGATTCATTGCATTTTGCTTTGCTAATCTAATAGTCTTGGATGAGAGGTTGTTTGAAGAACCATCGCCCTCCTCCTCGGCAAGACATGTTCCTTCGTCTTATTCGGGTGCCTTGTCATGGGGCCCTTGTCCCCTTGTTCGGTTCAGTTGGATTATTCTTGGTCAAAGGTTGAGAAAGAAAATGTCGGATTCGAGGGGCTGGATTTGTAGCTTAAGAATTGTTGTGCTGTGTCATCTGATGAGTTAAGAACTAGTTCTTGAAGGTTGTAACAAATTGCTTTTTCTATTACATAAAAACATGCTTACAGTCTACAACTTAATATCTTCTCAGTCTAGCTAGCTATGAACTTTTATGCCTGAATTCCACCCCGAATTCCACCCCATTCCAGAAATTCCCAAGCGGAATGTGGAATGCAATTTGGCATATATTGAGACTACTGTAGTCAGATATGCAATATGGTTATAAGTGTATAGAGCAGATGATTTGCCTATCTTGAATTATTTGGGTGGCGTAGAATAGTCCTTTTACCTCATCTATTTTCAAGTATTTGGACACAGGAGCTATGGTATGGTGTGAATTCTTCTTTACCTTATCACAGTGTGAATATATATGTAGGGCCCAAGTGGGTCCACTTGTGATCCACGGTGGATTGCACATGGCTCCATTGTCACACTGAATTGGATGATCAAAGCCACTCAAATGAGGAGCTGCAGAATGGACTGTAAGAGCCTTTTTTTTATTCGTATGGATGTTGTATCCAGTCATGGCTATTTTGGGTAATGTGCAATCCCAGGTGGAGTTAATCCTAACCGACCATCTTTGTTAGGTGGACCAACTTCGGCCCCACATAAGAATCCCACTGCAATGAGGCAAGAGGAATTGGTACTGCATCATAGGTGTTGGATACAGGCACATTTTCACATTTTTACAGACTTTTGCTGAAAACACTGCATTTACAGGGTCTTGACCATCCCTACTATGTACATGGCACCAGTGCAAGCTGTTGGTGATTGTCCCATAGTTTGCAAAGCAGGCATCTCAACCCAGGACTCACCTGAGTTAACACGGCCTAGTCACCCGGATGGGAAAATCAGGTGGCTCTTGACTTAAACCTAGTTTTTGGGTCAACTCAGGACTCAATTGAATCAATCAATCTCAACCCATCTCAACAAATCAGCTTAGTTGGAAAATGGTTATTTATTTATTTATTAAGATGAAGAAACTATGAGATGGGAAGATGATTGAGAACGGTAGGAGAAACAAGCGAGAGAGGAGAAAGACGAGGTTCTAACCACCAAATATATAGAAATAAGTATAAAATAATTAAAAATGACTCACCTGGTCAACTTGGGACTCTCCTGGTCAACTCGACCCAGTAACTGGCCGAGTCCTGGTTTGCAAACTATGTTTGTCCAGATCGCATGGATTAATGGGCCATCAATCAATCCTGATCATCAATGAATGGATTTTTTACACGCTGAGCTGAACGTGGACCATTGCATATTTTAGTTTTAACCATACATTTGAATGGCTGAATTATCCGGCCTGGGCTACTTTGGGCAGTGGCCCATTCCACAGTTGGGGCCTTATAATTGGGTTGAGATCGATAAATGTGCGGTCGAGATTGCCACATTGTATAGGGATCTCTAACCATCTGGTCCCACCGAACAAATAGGCATGCTCATGGGTACTTACTCTTTTTATTTTATTATTATTATTATTATTATTTTTTGGGCCATTTCCTAATTTTCCTGTAGATTTCTTGATTTTTCAATTTCAATATGTCTTGAAGTTGAACAGCTTTTCTCAATCCAAAGGGCCTTTAAATTCATGACAGCTTATGTTATTTAATGGCAATTATAATTTAGTAACGGTTTCTCAACGGCTACGAACTTTTAAATAAATTCGATAAAAAAAAAAAAAAAAAGTAATCCTTTGCCATGGGCGAGAGTGTTAGAAATCCTGGCCCCAGGACCATATCCACCAAAGAGGATTCTGAATATGTGGTTTGCTTGAACACAACCTCACCTTTAGCCTCTCGAGCTGGGATCATCTTTCAATGATCCAAACCGTTTATATGATGCACCTTACCTGGGATGAACGGTCTCTCTAAACCTTGGGTCCTGGACCATATATGGGGCCATGCCTGATCAGAACTGTCCATTTGTACATCTCACCCTGGATGGCTGTGATGCAAACATGTCATTGATGTACGATCCTGGTGGCCTTTAAATGTACAGTCAAAACTAGAAAAGGCCAACGGGCAACCATTCGTTTTCTACGTGCAGAAGTCCTCAGCGTAACTTTTGCAACATGGGCTACCCAAAATGGGGTTCCCAGATCAATGGAAAGTTCCGATCAATGACTGGGACCCACATTGGGCCCAACGTTTCAGGTGGGTCCATCAGTCTGCCAATCAGAAGACTCGGAAACTAGGGCTGTCAACGGGCCGGGCCTAGGTTAGGTCTCGGCCCGGATTTTGAACTGTTTCGGGGCGGGCCTTCTGGCCGGACCTATTCAAAATTCTGATTTTTCAGGCCCGATTTCGGCCCATTGACACCCCTACTCAAAACAGGCCGAGAGGACAACTTTGATACTCCGGCAGCTGATGGTTGATACGCACGCACCAAGAAATTTTTTTTTTTTTTTTTTTTTTTGGCGGGGGGGGGGGGGGGTTAGTCCACACACCCCACTGTTAGTACACCCACCCCCCCTGTTAGTCGCACGCACTAAGAAATCGTGCACGTATCATTGAGGTAACTCAAATAACCGTCCAAATCGTGGGTCTCTATTGATAGATCATAAATCAAAGGCTGTGCTGATTGGATTTTCTAACTGGTTGATTCAAATGTAATGGACGGTTAAAAACGTAAAATAGTCAGTGGTCCAAATTCATCAAACAAATGTACATTTACCAGAGGTTAGGACCGCTCAATCGACCAAATTTGGAGGAGATCACCTATCCATGGTAGGCCCCACAATTTGGACGGTTTAATTTGAGTAATTACTTCAATGCCACGTGTACAATATCTGTAACAACCATCATTGTGAGGCAATACACATCTTGTGGTTGTAGGATCACATTCCCCTCTCCATGAGAACCACGCATCTTATCCAAAAACCAGAAAAGAACAAACTCATTTATGGTTTGGCAAAGCTTGGCTGAGCCCAACTGCGTGTACGAGTCAGCTAACGCACACGCCATCACATATATCCATGTGGCACACAGGTGAAATATCCAAGCCGTCCATCATGTGGACCTTATATATAGATGCTACCGGCCCGAATATAAGGGTCGTCCACTCTCGTAAGTGAACCACGATGTTAGAAATAAGTGGACGGGTTAGAAAACTTTGGCTTATTTTTTCACAGCCGTACATTTATTCAGTTAATTGTGTCCCACTTGATTAGTAGACCAAACTGATTCTTAGAGTATGGAATATTACGTAGTGGTACCCTTCTGATGGATGGATTGGATATTGCACACGTCTGCCATGCTGGCATTTTAGTGTCGTACTCATTAGCCTGACTTGTACATGCCTGTGAGCTTAGCAAAGCTCCCCACACGACCCCTTTACATGCACGTGTGTCACATCTGACACGTACATAAGCTGGGCCAAACCATGAAGACAGACAGCAGCAAAAATCAGCAGGCCCAAGTGAACTCATCAGGTGGCCACCCCTTACGAAAGCAGCAGCAGACATTCTTATGAAAGGAAAAAAAAAAAAAAAAACCAATGGTCCACATTTCACGTACGTGTCCTGCCCAATCCAATTTTCACACCAGGGTAATCTTCAGAGTAGGACCCACATAATGTAGGGCTTAGATTTCTCACACGTGTGTGCACATGTGCCATTTGTAAACATGCTGCTTGTAGGGATAGCAAACCTTATACATATAACAATGATAAGAAGAGTACAATCCAAAGCCAAGACCACACAACCCAAAGACAGTAGTCAGCCATGGCTACCACTTCAACAAGCTTTTCCATGTTGGGATGGGTTGGGAGGAGGAGACGGGTTCCTGCTTACAGGACGTGCATGGTTACAGCTCAACAACAGGCCGATGTACAACAACAACAACAACAACAACAACAACAACCACAACAACAGCAGCAGCCACCACCGCAAGCAAATGTACAGAAGCAACAGCCCCGATCGCAAGAGCCCCAAGTGATGGCCAGGAGCAAGAACATGAGTAGGGAGTATGGTGGCCAATGGCTAAGCAGCGTCACACGTCATGTGAGGATCTATGCAGCCTACATAGACCCAGTCACACACGCCTTCGATCAGACCCAGATGGATAAGCTGACCCTCATCCTCGACCCTTCCAATGAGTTTGTGTGGACGCCAGAGACTTGCAATAAGGTGTATGCCTACTTTCAGGAGCTCGTCGACCATTATGAGGTACTGTAATTTATCTTTGTTCATGAATAAGCCTACCTGCTCCAGAAATAATTCGAGATTTTTCAGGTTTCTAATTCAAGTAGAATTTTTAAAAATCATGAAAAGTTGTATTCATGTGGATTGTTACAAGCACAGTTCTACAACCTATACATACTATAAATAGGTATAAGAATGGATACATGTATATCTGATAAGATCTCATACAAATATCTCACCTCTTCTGTACAGTCACTTCACAACAATTCTCTAAAATGTAGTCTCTATGAGATAACATAGATGTCAAAGGACCTTTTTTTCAACACCAGATAAAAAATAAAAAATAAAAATAAAAATAAAAAATCCCCATTTATTTTGTAGCTTTCTGGAAATTCGAGGAGAAATTCCACAGACACGAGCTAACGGCAGCCTTAATCAAGGCGGCCCACCTTGCAGAAGAAAGATGATCGCTCAGAGATTCAGATGTGTTGTTGTTGGACTCCATATTCAAATAACTACAAGCCAATCAAGATCACTAGAAAGAGGGCGTGTGACAGCTAGATCTCCATGAGTAGTGGGCTGCTCTGCTCTACTGAGGAAGTGTCATGGTACAGAGACCAGTGATCTACTGGCCCAATCATGGATGGGAGACATCTCAAAAATATTCCAGATTGGAAGATCCTGACCTTTCAATCACTGGACTACAAGTAGACAGCTGACACAAGAAATTAACGTTCTACATCCAACCTCTATAAGCCAAAGGTCAACAGTCTGTATCACCAAACTATGGTCGCTACATATTTTTTTAATCCTCCTCAACAAACCATACACGACCATGGCAAATGGGCCATGTTCCTACCTCAATGTTTTAAGTCTCTTTACCTTTTAATCAGAGAAGTATTCACAAAATGAGAAAAGAGGCCCACTAATCATCAAGCTATTGCAAGGATTGCCCATTGTACCAGGGGAGATGATACCTTGGAGGCGGAAGATCCGTAATATTGTAGAGCCATCTACTGCAGTACACATTGCAGGGTGCAAAATTCAATCAGGTCTGTCTATTTGGCAGGACTTATCATGGATGGCCTATGTTCCAAAAACTGCAGTTATAAGATGATTGTATCCATCACTTACCTTCAGTTTTTGGGCACTTGATGTTAACCATAAACTGCTTTTTTTACCACCATTGCTTAGAAGGCCACGCTGCTACTGTTGTATCTTGAACTATTTTCCATCTATAGTAGGGCCCACTAGATGGACAATCAGGATTAATAGACCCCTGCAATGTATACTGCAACAAGATCGCTCTGCCAATATTCTGAGTCTTCTGGCTCTATTGTACAATCTGACACAAGGCCCACCTACGAAAGTGGATCGTTTGGTATTGACAAAAGCATCCCCAAAGGCATTCGTTATGTGGGTGGGTCCCTTATATGATCGATTACAAATATCTATGATCTGTCTTCTTTATGTACCAGAAATACATTGCTTGCATACCATTGGAAGCACGGCTGCATTTAGCACTCTTCCCATCAAAGCCGGCATCTCAACACCCCACATGCAGAAATTCCTGAAAACCAATACAACTCTGCTATTTTAATCCCAACTGATACACATTCTCAGATGCCAAAATTATAATACAACAAAATCAGCAGCATAGTGGGGTCCACCCAAAAAAGCAGCCAGGGCCATGATGCCTGTTTCGCATGCATCAGATCATGATTTTGGCATCTAACTATATCATTCCCTATTGTTACCTGCACTAATCTAGAAACTGGTTTCTCTGGATACAGGGAGCTCCGCTGACAGAGTACACCCTCCGTCTGATTGGATCTGACATCGAGCACTACATCCGTAAGATGTTGTATGACGGGGAGATCAAGTACAACATGAATGCGAAGACACTCAACTTCAGCATGGGAAAGCCCCGCGTCATTTTCAACAACCCTCTTCAAAATGTACAATAAAGAAGAGATCTGGACCAGTGACATAATACCATCATTTGATATTCATATATACATATCATATTACGCCAAAATTTCATTTCTCGGTCGATATGACCTTCAGTCTAATCCAACTTACTCTTTTCTCCAATCTTCTGGGTTGTCATGAATTTGAATGGAAGGCCATCATCTCAGGAGAAGCAATCACAATGGTAGTCAGTCTCAGGACAAGCAATCGGAGTTGTAGAACACCAGTGGCTGTATGAGCAGCAGTCAATGTAATGCAACTTATTTTCCTTCCAAGCTCGCAGGTCTTACAGCTTGAATTGGAGGCATTGTCTCAGGACAGGCAATCGGAATTATGGCATGACTTGAGGAAGGTGTTGACCAAGGCTTAAATGCTCCTTCATGAGACAAGTTCTGCACACAACAAGAGAACCACCACATCTATCAGAACAACTGATGAATAGACAAATGCACATCACATGCTTCTAACTATAAAAAATAAAAAGATATATCATATTTAGCCATATCCGACACAAACAGAACAGGTATACTAGATGAGCTTTACCATCAATTAGATGGAAGCTCCATTGCACCATCCCATGTTAAAAAAACCCAGATCTTTTTTCTTTTTTTCTTTCTTAACCATTAAGTCCTGCTGTTGACTACCGTAACAGGTTTCAGGCTGCCGGAGTTGATACGATCTTCACCAAACCAAAACAATACTGCTCATGACCCACGCATCCAATTCTCTGGTCAGCTTAAGGCTCCATAATGGTATTTTCATGGGCCTACCGTGTTTTGTGCCCCACTTCACCTGGATGTCCAGTCTAGGTGGCATCAGTTTCAAGGTCCATGGCTTTTTGCTTTTTACTAGTGGAGCAAATGTTGGTTCTTTATTGGCATATGGTTGGTCAGTCATCGAGGGTTCAAAAGAAATATCCTGCAAAAACTAACCCTAAACTACTTTGATCCTAGTAAGAGATTCAATCTAATCTCAGTCATCTAAAACTCTCTACCACAAGACTGCTAATTCCGGTAGATAAGCTCATTTAATACTCTAAACAGCTGTCCCAAATCACATACTTAGCTGGACCTCTTTAGACGTATCAATTGTACGCACTTGCGTATTTGAGCAGAGAGTCTTTGAGGGAATCATGCTGATCAAGCTGATGTCAACATGAAGCTGGCCCCTATTTCAACCTCCAAATGCTCACATATAAAGCTCCAATGGCTGCTGATTTGTATGTCTTGGACACATTCCATGTGGCTGAGATTGGCTTTCACTGCTGCAACTGTTAGGTCATCTGATGGGCTTTTGGGCCCACTTCAGATACCAAAGCATACAAACAAGGGGCAGCATCAAGTCGGCCATACTCTTGCACACGAACGTAATGCATCAGTAAACTGCAAGCATATGGTGTATGTATCATCATCACCACGGCTTTGCTGCAGCCATCTGGGCGGGCCCTACAAATTATGTTTTGCCACTCATATAGGAATGTAGAAATAGGGCTTAGAGGCTGTATGGCTAGGATGATAAGGAGCTAATTTAGGTTGTAGACCAAGGGCTGGAAGATTGTATGATTGGGATTTGGAGCTGTGAAGGGGCTGGATTAGAGCCTTGAAAGGTAGATCTGATTCAACCTGATCTGATTCAAATGGGTCAGGGAGGTTGGCTTTGGGTCCACCATCTTGGACCCAGTTTAAGTGCATGCGTGTGAAAGTTGAATGTGGTCTGTTAAGCATACGCGTGTATGATAGAGCCCATATACAAGCCATCCATGCTAACGTGGCACATGTGAGAGTGCCAATCCATCTATGGGACAAGTTCAATCATGTAGATGCCCTTATCCAACCCAGACATGAGGGCCTTGAAAGGTAGATCTGATTCAACCTGATCTGATTCAAATGGATCAGGGAGGTTGGCTTTGGGTCCATCTTGGACCCAGTTAAGTGTGCAGGTCCACCATCTTGGACCCAGTTTAAGTGTGTGCGTGCGTGTGAAACTTGAATGTGGTTTGTTAAGCATACGCGTGTATGATAGAGCCCATATACAAGCTGTCCATGCTAATGTGGCACATGTGAGAGTGCCAATCCATCTATGGGACAAGCTGAATCATGTAGATGCGCCTATCCAACCCAGACATGACTTGAACCCAATCAGAAGCCATGATCCAAAGACCCAGTAGGTACCCAAACCTGATCAGATTCATGTCCAGGACCTTATATTGTATGTGGACCCGAACCTGAACCCCTAAAGCAGACCCATTATGGGTACACCAAGACCCAAGTCTGACCAGTTAACAGCCCTAGTGGCGAGTAGGGTTTCTAAAGGCTTGTGGGCTGTAGGGTTGGCTAGCATGACAGCTAGGGTTTCTTGGAGCAAGGTAGTGGTGGCGGCTACCAGCTAAGGTTTGATATGTGTATGGAGAGGAGTGCTGCTGAGAAGGGACGAGCATTGGGGGCCATTTTAGACTAGATCTAGGGTGTGGTTGGGATGAAGGCTGTAGAAATGGGGGCTGGAAATCTGAAATTTCTGAATTGGGATTGAAGAGAAAAAGATGCTCAGATCTGTATCAGAACTTGCACCGATACCAAAAATATGCAACCAGAGTTGCAATTCAACCAGAGGAGAAATGTTGCCCAACATGGTTTTTGTTACTCTTGTGCTAGGAATAATAAATTCATAGCATAATAGTGAATGGAGCTAGGGTGGAGGAGAAATGGCAGGTTTGTGACACGATAGTGCAATTTTATTTGGATTTGCTTTCAGAGAGGGATGGTCGCTGCCAAGTCTTGATGACTTGGCATCCAACAAGCTATCAGCTGTGAAAGCTGGGAATCTAGAAAAATCGATACCTATAGAGGAAATTAAGCGGCGGTGGATGCACTAGGTGAAGATAAGGCTCTGCGACCAGACAGGTTTCCTGTGGCCTCTTTCAGGAATTCCAGGAAGTGGTGAAGGGAGATCTTATGGTCTTCATCTCCGAATTCTTTGATAGAGGACGTCTTTGGGGTGAGTTAGGTGCATCTTTCATTGCCATATTCCAAAGGAAGGTGTTGAATGTTTAAAAGACTATAGACCTATGAGTCTTATAGGGGGGCCTTACAAAATCTTAGATTAAGTCATGGCGTCCAGGTTAAGAAAGCTCTAGTGGGTATCATCTCCAAAGCCCAAGGAGCTTTTACAGGCAAAAGAAAATTTTTGGAGGGTGCTTTGATTGCGCAGGAATGTATTGATTTTCGCTACAAGGAAAAAAGGATCATATGTAAGCTTGGTAGGATATGACCATGTGGATTGGCAATTTCTCGATTATATGTTGAGATGGTTTTTTTCCCAATAAATTCCTTACCTTTTAAAAAAAAAAATGTTGAGATGGTTTGGGATATGAGCTGAAATGTAGAAAGTGGGTTCAAGAATGCATTCAATCGGCCAAGCTTTCAATCTTGGTTAATGGATCTCCTAAAGGTTTTTCCAAGGCGTCGAGAGGTTCGTCAAGAGGACCCGCTCTCACCTTTCCGATTTGTGGTGGTAGCAGAAGCTTAGTAGGATGTTGAAAAGAGAGGCGTTGGTTGGGGTCATCAGTGGTTTAGGGTGGAGAATGTGAATTTAAAATTTTATCATCTTCAATTTATTGAATACACTTCTATTTTGCGATACAGATGTTCATTAAATGTAAAATTTGAGGAAAATCATCTGGTGGAATCTGGCTTAAAGGTGAACATATCTAAGAGTGAGATGCTAGGAATCCGTTTATCTCAGGAGGAAGTCACTAGGCTGGCGGCAGTATTTGGATATCGTGCCAGCTCTCTCCCTTGTGTCTCGAAATTCCTTTATGCATCAGCAAACTTGCGGGACATCTATGGGATAAGTTCGTTGAAAGGTTCAAAAGGAAAAGCTATCAAGATAGAAGAGCAGTCATCTCTCTTTGGGCAGAAGATTAACCATGATTAAGGAGGCCTTGTCCAACTTGCCATTATACTTTATGTCGTCATTTAGATGTTTGGTAGCTGTGTTGGATAGATTAGAGAGATTAAAGAGTGGTTTCTTACCGAAAGATGCGAAAGATGAGCATAAATTCCATCTAATGTACGTGGGAAAAGGTATGCAAGCCATATAACGGTGTAGGTATTAGGGAACTAAAACTATGAACTTAGCATTATTAGGTACATGGTTATAGAGATTTAGGATAGAAGGGGAAAGTTTATGGAGAGAGGTGATTGCTAGCAAGTACAGAGTTTTTTTTTTTTTGGGGGGGGGGGGGGGGGGGGGGGACCGAAGAATCATCATTATACAAGGCATCAACGATATGGAAGGCGCTAGCCAAGTTAGCCAATAAATTCAAGAATGAAGTGGGCTTTTCAATGGGTGATGGATGGCAAATCCATTTCTGAGAGGATGTGTGGTGTGGTGATAGAGCACTGCAAGATTGTTTTCCATGGCTAACGACTTTATCCCCAAAAGTAAATATTCCCATGGCCCGATGCTACTTGGAGTTGGGTGGCAAAATGATATGGTCACCTCCATGGTACAGGAATCTCATAGACAAGGAAACGGAAGAGTTCATTCAATTACTATTGAGACTCCAAAGCTTTCAGATCACTTTAGGTAATACAGATGCATGGGTTTCGAACTGGGATAAATAAGGTCAATTCTCAATTAATTCATTCTATAGGAAGATATATTCGCAAGGTAGGGGTGATCTCAACGCCCACACTACTTTTGCATGGTCTTATAAAGCCCCTCCCAAGGTAGCGCCTTTTGCATGGTTGGCGGGAGTGCTAACTATTGACAACATGTAGGAAAGAAATATGGTGGTTCCCAAATTTTGAGTAATGTGTATGCAAAATGCAGAATCGGTCGACCACATCTTCCTTCACTACAACTTTGCCAGAATGTTTGGCAATGGTTTTTTGAGCTATTCAAAGCTTGCTGGGTGGTGTGGGGTCTATTGATAGCTACCTTTTAGTCCGGCATGGAGGTGGTGGCAATAAAAAAGTCAAGATGACTGGGGACTTTCTCTTTTAGTGGGTCTTTGGGAATTATGGGGTAAGAGGAACAATAGATGCTTCCAGGATCGAAGGCGTCATCCGGAGGAAACTTTTTAGAAGAGAAAATTTGGATGTAATGGGATAGGCCTAGTGTTCACATTGTTGACGATTTGTCGATATTATCACCGATAATATCGGTGTCGTGCACTAGCAATACCGAGACCCCAAGTTTTCGTTTCTCTACAGAATATTGGCGAAATATCATCGATATTTTCGATTTCGTCGATGATTTTGTATATCGCTGACTGTAACCACCTAACAAACCGCCTATCACAGGTTAAACTGTAGTCACCTACCCTTTTTCATGATAAATGAACACAATTGTCACCGCATTTTGGCGTCATAAAAAAATCAAGGAAAGAGAAGAAGGAAAAAAAAAAAAAGCTTCCGTATTTTTGTAAAAATCTGAGAGAGATTTTTGTATCTGTTGGTTGATTGGAGCTCATAACAACAGAATGTAAGAAAGAAAACCTCAAAAATTCCCTTTTTCGATTGGATGATGAATCTCGCAAGATTCATGGATTTCAGAAAAAAATATAGGATTTTAGGATTTCTACTCAAGATTTGGGTGCAATTTAAGGTTTGAATCCCTCCGACAAAAACCCCATTTTTTTGGCAAAAAACTCTCCCGAAGATGAAGATGTAGTTTTTTTTTTTAAAGATACGAAGAGCGGGTCGAATGAAAATTGAAAGCAGCTTGCGTACTGAGAATCGTACTAAGTAAACTCTCTTGACCCACCGTGAATGTATGTGGTTCATCCATGCCGTCCATCCATTTTTCCAACTCATTTTAGCTGTTAAGCACAAAATTTAAGCATATCTAAAGCTCAAGTGGACCACACTACAGGAAACAGTGAGAATGGTGATTTCTAGCATTGAAACCTTCCTAGGGCCCACAGTGTTGTTTTATTTGTCATCCAAGTTGTTCGTAAGATCGCATAGACATGGATGAAGGTAAAACACAAAAATCACATAGATCCAAAACTTCTATGGCCCCTAAGAATTTTTCAACGATAGACATTCAATTCACACTATTTCATGTGGTGTGGTCCACTTGAACTTTGGATATGCTTCATCTTTGGTATCAAGTCCTAAAATTATCTAGTAAAATGGATGGACAGAGTGGATAAAATATATAAATCATGGTGGGCCCCACAGAGTTTAGCGTACTGAGTTAGTCCGCAATCCGCTTCCCTAATCCTACGAAGTCGTGGCATGCAACTTCTTTCCATCCATGGGTCAGTGCTCTATAGGCCCCATCATGATGTATTGTTTTATATCAACGTCACCATTTATTTTGCCAAATAATTTTAGGGCATAAAACCAAAAATAATGTAGAACCACATCTTAGGTGGACCACACCAAAGGAAACAATGGTGATTAAATGCCCACCATGAAAAACTTCCTAAGGCCCATTAAAATGTTTTTTTGCCATCCAACCTCTTGATTAGGTCACACAGACCTGGATGAAGCAAAAACACAATTATCAGCTTGATCAAAAGTTTTCGTGGCCCCAAAGAAGTTTATAATGGTGGGATTCAATCACTACTATTTCCTTTAATGTGGTTCACTTGAGTTTTGGATCTACCTCATTTCTAAGCCCATGTACTAAATTGTTATAGTGAAACGGATGAACCAGGTGGATTTCTAGCAAAGATGACAATGGGCCCACCTTATCTACACAAGCGTGCCAAAGGATGTGGATTAGGGGCGCGATTTAGGTGGATCCCTAACTGTGTGGCCCACTGTGATGTATGCGCCTTACATCCACACTGTCCATCCATTTTGACAGCTCATTCTTGGGCATGATCCAAAAAAATGAAGCAGATCCAACTCTTAGGTGGACCCTACTCAACCAATAGTCGCGATTGAATCCCCACCATTAAAAGTTTCATGGGTGCCACCAGAATGTTTAATTACCATCTAGCTTGTTGATAAGCTCGCAAAGACCTAGATGAAGAGACCACACAAATATCAACTTGATCCAAAACTTTTGTGGCCCATGAAAAGTTGTTAATGATCGATTACCATTGTTTCCTGTATTATGGTCCACCTGAGATCTAGATCTGCTTCATTTTTGGAATCATGCCCTAAAATGAGTTTTCAAAATGGATGGACGGAATAGATATAAGGCACATACATGATAGTGGGCCCCACGGTCAGGGATCCCACCCACCTCAGTGGATCCAGGGATCCACCCAAGCCACGTCCGCGGATTGGGTGCTACCCCCACAAGGACCTAGTGGAGGCGGACAGTCCTATAAGGTGATCTATGGGGACCACCGTGATGTATGTTTTCCATCCACTCTGTTCATCCATTTTGAAAAATTATTTTAGCTGATGAGACAAAAAATGAGATAGATTGAATGCTCAAGCGGACCACACCATAGGAAACATTGGAGATTGATGGCCAACCAATAAAACCTCTTGGGGGCCACAAAAGTTTTAGATCAAGCTGATATGTATGTTTTCCCGTCATCCAGGTATATGTGACCTTATGAACAGGTTGGATAGTAAATAAACATCACAAGGGCTAGGAAGGTTTCAACGGTGAGGTCATTGTCACCACTGCTTCCTGTGGTGTTGGTCCATCATGCCTTCGATTTGCCTCCTTTTTGGGATCATGCCCTAAAATGATATGTGAAAACGGATGGAAGGCTTGGATAAAACCAATATATCATAGTGGGCCCCACAGAGCTCCTAACAAGATTGTCCGTCTCTAGCTAGGTCCTAGTGGGGGTAGTACCCAATCTGCGCCCTCAGGAAGGCCCCTGCAAGAATAAAATGCTGCATAGGTGGGGCACATCACAATGCTAGTGATAAATCCACGTCGTTCATCTGATTTGCCTATTCATTTTAAGACATGAGACCAAAATTGAGGTGGATCCAAAATTTAACGAGTTGGTAAAAAGGATGGTCCACTCCATGTGGGGATGAAAGATGACCAAAAAGGTGTACTTTTTGAGTTCATATACTTTTACATGTCTTAATTATTTTATGCTAGCTACATTTGTTTTATATAAACTCATTTTGGTTACTATTGGAATGATTTCTTACGGCAACACATGTTTTTTGGGCCCCATTAAATGAAAACTTATTACGTAATGCATTCTTTTTGCAATTTTCTATTCCTAAATATGCAATGTGTTTTTAGGCATGTCCTTAAGTTTCACTGAAAAATTCCACCGTTTTCCCCATTTTTCCAGTTATCGACGATAACGATATTATATCTTTATCTACAACTACCAAAACTTATAGCCATACCGACAATTCAAACACTGGATGGGCCTAAGCATAAAAGGCGCTTTTTCATTTTCCCTTTATTTCTTTGTATAGATCTTTCCTTTTGTAATTTTTGCATAGATTTCTCATCTATGCCTAATAATAAATTTATCTTCTTTTTTTCTTTTTGAAGTGATAATCAACTTTATTAGAAAAGCGCCAAAGCTAAAGAATACAAAAAAAAAAAAGGAAAAAAGAAAAATACAATCAAAAGACCAAGTATAGCCCAAACCAACTACAAGCAAATTGATTGAAAATTAGAATATTAGCTACTTGCACCTATTCCGTAACATTCTTTTAGGCCAGGTGAAAACTTCCAAAAATTGGCCCTTGCGATTTCTGAAACACCTGTTGTTTCTTTCCACCCAAATACACCATAATCTTGGTAGTAAACAGAAATGCCACACCTGCTTACCAATTTTACCTTTATCGCCTCCATGCCAAGCTAAGAAAAAACTGATTAATCAAACTGGGAACAACCCATGAAATTCCAAATAAATTTTTTTTTTTTTAAATCTCAAATCTTTTAAGCAAAAGGACAATGAATAAAGAGATGGTCAGCCAATTCCTCATCTTGAAAACATAATATGCACACATTTGGAATAATCATTTGACGCTTGTGCAAGCTATCCACCATAAGCTCCTTATTTCTTCACACTAACCAATCAAAAACCACCACCTTTGAAGGAGCACCATAGCACCAAACATGGATTGTATGATACTCTAAATGTTCACTATGATCCCCATTAATCATTTTATAAAAGGATTATCGAGAATTTTCTAGATTTGTCATTTAACCATACCATTGAATCTAATTCTGAACAAGACGGATGGCTATTTGATAGCATTTCTAACAATTTGACCAAATCTTTCACCTCTTCATCTTTCAAATTTCTTCTATAAGGTGACACCCAAATAGTTTCCTCTCACCTTAAATGGAGAAGCAACAATCAACTGAGATATTTGGCTCTTAAGGATATTCTTGCTAAGTGAGGAAACATGACATTTAACCTAAACCACACATCCTCCAAAAATTGAATTATCTTGCCATCACCTAAAGAGAAACCCACCCCTTCCCAAACCTTTCTTTTCAATAAAATTCACCGATTTCCATATAAATGAGGCCCTATATGAGGAAGAAGATTTTGTCCATCTATCCCCATCCTCTACCCATACTTTCTACCCACCACTACTCTCCATAAACTACCTTCCTGTAACCCAAACTGTAGCGACTATATTGTTTGCTAATTGTATTGGTGCATGTGCACCCTTCTTCATGTTCCTGCAGAACTTGTATCTTTATTATAAAAAGTGTTGGTGTTAGGGCTAGAGGCCATAACACAATATTCTCCCAAACCCTTATTTTTCTCTTCCTCTCTTCTCCTCTCTTCTCCATACCTTAATCTTCCTTTCACCTTCTACTTGGTATCAGAGCCAAGACCAGACCATTCTGCATCTGACAAGTTGATCGGCATCACGTCAGCTTGCTGACGTCAACATTGTACGGCCACATGGACCCCATTTGAGCTAAAAGTTTAGGGGTTTGATAGATATTGATTTTAGAGGATTTGTCATAATTTTTTAAGAATTTTTGGGAGCTTTGATGGTGTTTTGAACGAAATAGGGAGATTCGGAAGTCGGGCCACCAATCAGATTTTCTTCGATTTTTCTCAAATCAGTAAGCTTTTCTCCAGTTTCTTTCCTCAAGATGGACCCAAATCCTTCCCCCAAGCTAACCATCGAGGAGTTTTGAGCTAGCGTTGAGATTTGTGTAGTTTTGAACCCCAAATGGAGGTGCGGCCATGCCATTTTTCTTGTTTTTGCGTCAAATCTAAGTGATCTGAGTGCTATGTTCGAAGATTTCTTGTTGCTTGGGGCTTGTGTCTCATTCCCTTAGAGGATTGTATGATCGAGACTTGGTCGATTTTTTTTTACTTGGAACCCACCATCCTTGTGGAAGAGAAAGGGGTCATCTCCTCTTGGCATGGGTTCACTTGAATCCACCCCACTTCAAATCACCTCCATTAAGTTAAATGAGAGCAACTATCTTCAATGAGCCCAATCTGTCAAAGTATTCTTAGGAGCTCGTGAAAAAATATCTTATATATGGGATGATTCTCCAAGTACTTCGGATGCCGGTTATAAGACGTGGACTAAGGAAAATTATCAAGTTATCGCTTGGTTGTTGAACAATGTGGAGCCTTCCGTGAATACCTCTGTTATGTTTCTATCTACAACTAAGAGCATTTGGGACACTCTTTATGATATGTTTTCTGAGGCTCAAAACTTCTCAAGAGTGTTTCAACTTATTTTAGTTATTGGCCGGTTCCAACAAGAGTCTAGATCGTTGAAGGATTATTATTCGACTTTACGAGGCATGTGGGATGAACTTGATATCTATCAGCCTCTTCCCTCCAAGTGTAAAGATGATCACGAGCATACCCGGAAGCAGCACGATGACACTCGCATCATGCAGTTCTTAGTCGGCCTGAACTTCAACTATCACAGTGTTCGGGATCAGGTAGTTGTGAAGGATCCTCTCCCTACATTGACGACTGTTTATGCTATGTGTCGGCGAGCTTCTACTTCTGTGCTTCCCTCTCATTCACTCGTGCCTCCAGAGCGGTCGACTCATGTTGTTGGATAGACCTCCTACTCTCCATGGATCTTAAGCATCTTTTTTCTAGTTCAGGTCGTGACTTTGGATGAGCTAGTCGTGGTAGAGGTCAAGATGGTGACTATGGGCGTAGTGGTCGTTTTTTCTCGTGGTAGTGGAGGACGTGGTCGAGGTCGTGATGGTTTCCGCCTATGCTCTCACTGCGGCGGGACCAGTCACACTATTGATTATTGTTGGCAGCTGCATGGTCGTCCTCCTTGTGCCGCCACCTCTCTTACTACTACAAATACTACCGAGGGACAGTCTTCTTCCTCTGTTGTTGAGCAGACATCTCCTGGGGATTCCCTTATTATTTCTCGGGCTGCCTATGATGCCTTGATGCGATTTCATGTTGGTGATATTCCTGAGCCTTCTCGTGCCGCTTCCGCTCAGTCAGGTACTACTCTCCTTGCGTCTTCATCCCCTACCTCATAGGTCATCGACTCTGAGGTATCATCTCACATGACTGGTAAGCTTCATCTCTTCTCTTCTTACTCTTTTCCTTGCCAGTCTCAGTTTGTTACGGTTGCCAATGGATCTCGAACTCCTGTCTCAGGGGTTGGGAGAAATCTCTCACCTTATCTTTATCCTCTGTTTTACATGTTCCTTGTTTTCCATTAAATTTATTGTCTGTCAGTTCTCTCACTAAAACCCTGAATTGTTATATGACCTTCTTTCCGTCTCATTGTGTTTCCCAGGACCTTCAGACGAAGAGAGTGATTGCCTGATTGGTAGGGGCCATGAGCGAAGAAGCGTTTACCTTCTTGATGATACACCTGTTGCAGCTTCCAGTACCCTTTCCCCTAATCACGAGTCAATTTCCCTATGGCATTGCCGTTTAGGGCATCCATCTTTAGCCAGAATGCGTCTTTTGTTCCCATCTATGTGTGGTTCTAACACTTTGTTGTGAGACATGTGAACTATCTAAGCACCATCGCGCTACTTTTCCTCATAGTTCATCTGGGAGGAAATCTCAACCTTTTGAGCCTGTCCATTCTGATGTTTGGGGTCCTGCCCCCGTTCTCTCCACTTTTGGATTCTGATATTTTGTTACCTTTATTGATGACTATTCAAGGATGACTTGGGTTTACTTACTGAAATCTAAAAGTGAAGTGTTTGATATGTTTAAAATGTGTTATAATGTAGTGCTTACTCAGTTTCAATGCTCCATCAAAACTCTCCACTTAGATAATGGGAGGGGAGTATATGTCTACTGCATTTTTATCATTTTTGCAGGAGCATGGTGTCTTGTCCCGAACATCTTGTGCGCGAATACCTCAACAGAATAGTATTGCAAAATGGAAGAATCGCCATCTTCTTGAAGTCTCTCGGACTCTTCTCCTTGGTATGCTCCTACCGAAACATTTCCAAGGTGATGCTCTTCTTACTGCCACATTTCTCATTAACCGCATACTTTCTCGCATTCTCTCTTATAAATCTTCATTTGGTATTTTATATCCCCATAACACTCTCCCCATGACACGCTCCCCGAGCCACTAAATTTTTTTTCATCGGCTACTCTCACAGTCAGAAAGGGTACAAGTGTTATAACCCCTTGACTCGCAAGAAGTACATATTGACCAATGTAACATTTTTTAGGACTTCTCGGCTCATGGTAAGTCTCTGTGTGATCCTTTTGTGATTAAGGGGGAGCCCTCATCTTGTCCTCCTCTTCTTATCTCTACCGATTCTGAGGAGACTACGTCCTCCTATGTTCCTCCCTCTGCTAGAGAGTCGGATACTCTAAAGCATCTTCAAGTATATCATTGGCGGGCTAAATCTTCTATTACTCTACCGTCCACCACTCCGCTCACTTCATATGATTGTTTAGGTGATCCCTCTCTTCCAAGTCAAGATCTTCCTATTACCTTGTGCAAAGGAACTCAATCTTGCACTAAGCATCCTATTAGCAACTTTGTGTCATATGGTCGTCTTTCACCCTCTTTTGAGTCTTTTGCAGCTTCAGTTTCTTCAGTGGACATTCTTCGTTCTATTTCTCATGCTCTTAAAAGTCCTGACTGGACCAAGACATTCTTCATTCTCCCATTCTTCTTGAGCTTTGATTTCTTGCCGCCAACAGTCATCCAATCCCCCCATCCCTCTTCTCTTTCAGCAACCAAAATGATCTCCTTCCCTTCTTGATGCAATGTACCACCAAATCGTCAACTCACTTGTTTACCTTTTTTTTCTCATCACTCCATCCATCTCCCCCATCCAACCTTCGATTTATCATAATCTTTCGTAAAAAAATAGTATTATTCATTGCCTATAAATTGTGCAGGAATAATGCTTGTGGGAGTTCTAAATTCTCATTGTTGATGCCAAGCTCAAAGGGTCGAGTCGGGTTGGGTTGGCAGTTGGCATGAAACTTTTGCCACAACTTTTATCATGAATCTTGAGTGGAACAAGATTCTTGTAACTGACCTCAATCAGTAGGGATAAGATTTAGATGATGATAATGCCCAAAATGATCTTTATATAGATCTCAACATAAAGAAATCCCTAATCAAATGAAAAATGACTAGAATATATTTTTATATGGGTTAAACTTCAGTCAACCCACAAGTAAGAGTATCTTAGTCAAGTCCTTTATTAGAAAGTATAAAAATGACAATTAATAAATAATTGACATGTCACAAGATTGCCTACACATGGGGTCATGTGGGGTCTACTCATGGTATTGGGGATGTATATCATTCATGCTCCAAGAATCCCTTCCCATAATTGTTATCCCATTTTCTATTCTTAAGAAATTGTGCTATCCATGAAATATCATATCAATTTGGCAGGTTTGTGAAGACATTCTCGTTGGTCAATTTTCAGAGATGAGCCAACTAATTGATGCAGGACACATGATTTAATGCTAGCGTGCAACATGGAAATTATTAAAAAGTCCATAAAGTAATCCAAATAGCAAAAGATGTTAACCTACCACAAGAAGAAGAGTAAACAATAGGAAATAAAATCTGATTGATCCTAAACCACATGCCTGCATGCTATGAACCCATATAAATCAATTAAAATTAGTCCAAATGGAACGATAGGACTTCCAACTTAACATAGGCACGATCAACATTCAAGGGGCTAACTTGTAGGTTCTAAGACTAGGGTTAGGGGGAGAAAACTTGAGATTTTGGCATTTAGGGTTCACGGGAATTGGGGATTTTGGGATTGGAGTTTCTAAAAATTGGGAAAAATAAGAATTTGAGAATCTAAGGTTTCGATTAGGTTTAGGGGATTTGGAATCAAGGGGTTTTGATGGGGGAAAATAAAGGCGAATCAAGGAGATCGAAGGGTTGTCCGTACAGTCAGCCTTGAGCTCGCACGTGTGGCCGTACGAACACACATGTGGATGGTTTGGGTTAGGTTTTGGGAATTTCAAGCTAGGGTTTGGTTGGGATTGAGGTTGGATGATGAAAAGATGAAGAAAAGAATGATTTGGATGGCTTTAGATGGGAAGGAAAGAAGAGAAGATGGAGTTTTGAAGAAAATGCCTCTTTTGGATGGAAAGTAGAACAAGAAGAAGACGATAAATGAAAGCCTCGCACCTCCGTTGAATAAGAATGGAATTACACCGCACCTAATCTCCAAATCGTATGGAAAAACCTTCAAATCTCATGAAGAAATAAGAGGAGCTTTGAAATTTCATGAAACAATAGCATCGAGAGGTTCCCCCCCCCCCCCCCCCCCCCCCCCCCCTTTATCTCAAGTGCAGAAAAATAGTTGTACTTAGGTAGTTGGTAAACTGAAAAATAAAGTCTGAAAATTAATGTAAGTACTAAAAACTTAAAAGTATCAAATTTTAGTATATATCAGTACTAAAAAATTCGTTTGGTAATTTATCTGAAAAAAGTACTGGTGTCTAAAAATAAGCAATTTTTTCATAAAAACTTGTTTGGTGAACACAGACCAAAAAAAAAGTCTGAAAATTAGAAATTTGTCATATTTGCCCCTATTATCTCAATTTCTATCTTTTGTGGAGTACAAGACGAAAATTGTATGGGCCGACATAACTTTGCTACACCGCCACACTACCACCTCAGTGGCGAGTTATATATTATGCGATTTGTATCCTCCGTTGGACCGCTTTGGAAGCCAATTGCCTCCAAAAGCCTTCATAGGAACTTCCTGCAATGGGAAGCTAGGTGAGGCCTATTGTGAAATCCACCTCATCCTTCCATTTTACCACATCATTTTAGGACATGGGCCCAAAAGTGTGTTAGAACCAAAACTCAAGTGGGGTTGCATGACATGAAAAAGTGGGTTGGTTAATGCATACCATTGAAACCTCTCAAGGGTCCATTGGGATGTTTATATGCCAGCCATACCGTTCACAAGGTCATTCCTTATGGCATGAACCAAAAACACAAAAATATTAGTTGATCCAAAACTTTAGTGGTCACTAGAATGTTTCAATGTGGACGTTCGATGCTCACTTTTTTTCCCATCACATGGCCCACTTGAGTTTTGGATCCATACCTCATTTTTGGGCCCATACACTTACACGATCTGGAAAAAAAAATGTGGATGGACTAGGTGGATTTCTCACAAACACCATAGTGGGCCGCAACTAGTCATTATCCATCTAAATTGGAGTGGATTAGGTGTTAACGGGGCAAAGTAGAATCGTGGGGCCCACCTTGATGTATGTGTTCCACACGGTCCATCCATTTTTCTGGATCATTTAAGATGTGGTCACAAAAATGAAGAAGATCCCTATCTCAAGCAGACCACACCACAGGGATTTAATTCCAACCATTAAAAACTTTTTTAGGGCAACAAAAGTTTTGGATCAAGCTAATATTTGTATGTTCCCTTCATCTAGGTCTATGTGGCCTTATAAACAGATTGCATGGCAAATAAACATTATGGTGGGCCCTAAGATGTTTTTAATGGTGGGTGTTCAATGACCATTGTTTCTTGTGGTGTGGTCCACTTGAGATTTGGATTCTTTTCGTTTTTGGGCCTATGCCCTAAAATGAGATAGAAAAACTGATGGCGTGGATATGAAATATATTTATCAAGGTGGGGGCATAGTCGTGGCAAACCAACTCTCATATTACTCGGGTAACACCTAATTCGCTCCCGCTCAAAGTGGAAGGACAATCCACACCAAAAGCCTCTTGCATGAAGTTTCTAAAAAGGATATTGGGTGGAGCCCATAGTGATGTTTTCTTATAAATCCACACCTGTCCATATGTTTTTCCAAATCATTTTAGGACATATACCAAAAATAAGGCAGATCAAAAACTCAAGTGGGTTGAGTGACAAGAAACAATGGGGATTGAATTTACACCATTGACACATTTGTCGGGCCACAGAAGTTTTGAATCAAGCTAATATTTTTGTGTTTTCAGTTCATCCCAGTTGGAATGACCTTATGAATGGTATGGATGGCATATAAACATTGCAGCGGACCCCAAGGAGGTTTCAATTGTAGGCATTTCCCTACCCACTATTTCCTGTTGTGCGGCTAGGGCTGTAAATGGGTCAGTGGACCCGATGCGGTACCCGGACCCAACCCATTTAGACCCGACCCATTTGTTAAAAGGTACGGGTCTGGGTCCAAGAACAGACCCATTTGTTAAACGAGTCTGGGTCTAGTTTCCTTTATATTAGGCCCGGCCAAACCCGACCCGACCCGAACCCATTTAGTAAGTGGGCGGGTTCGGTCTATGTTTCAAGGGACCCGTCCACCCCAGACCCGTCCAGACCCGGTTTTAAGCCTTGTAAAATGCTTGCATACTCAATCCAGACCCGGACCCATTAGACCCGACCCATTTATAAATGGGTCTGGGTGGATCTCCCTCTACCAGACCCGGACCCATTTATAAATGGGTCTGATGGGTTGACTCGGACCCGCCCATTTAGTAAAAGGGTCTGGGTCTAAAATTTGGACCCAGACCCGTTTAGTAAATGGGCGGGTCTGGTTTTGGCTAAACCCGCCCCGAACCCGACCATTTACAGCCCTATGTGCGGCCCACTTGAGTTTGGGATGTGCCTCATTTTTTCTCTCATGTCCTAAAATGATCTAGCAAAATAGATGATCGGGGTGGATTTCTCACAAACATCATGGTTACACAAAAACTTCTGCAAAGGCTTTGGCATGAAATCCGCATCCAGAGTTAAACGGGATTGCCTGCCATAACGGCACCTTATGGGTAATGTGTTGATGTGACAAAGTTCTATGGACCTCACCACGATGGTGATCCACACCATTGATACATTTTGTCATATTAATTTAGGTCATGAGCCTAAAATTGTAGCAGAACCCAAGCTCGAGTGGACCACACCACAAAAATCTAAGGAGATTGAATAATAGAAAACTTCCTGGGGGCACAAAAGTTTAGGATCAAGCTGATAATTGTGTTTTCCCTTTATCCAGTTCTGTGTGACCTTATGAACAGGTTGGATGGCATAAAAACATAATAATGGTCTCTAGGAAGATTTCAACGGTGGGCATTGTCCCCATAGATTTCTATGATGTGGTCCACTTGAGCTTTGGGTCTGTCTAATTTTTCGACTCATGCCCTAAAATGATATAGCAAAATTGATAAACATTCTGGATATAAAATACATGCATCACGATGGGGCCACGAAACTTTGCCACGTCAGTACAATGGCTACGCAATTTGAACAGAAAGCCTGCACCCGAAAAGATTACGAAAAGGGTAGTTTTGTCATTTAAAATAATAATTTAACTTAAAATCACTAACCGCATTCCATGTTAAGCGTTAAGTCAAAGGAGGAAAGCTTGAAAATTAATCCGTTTTTCAGTGAAAATCCAAATTAAGCACTTAAATTTTTGGATTAACCAAATGGTCTGAATTAGGAAAATCATTGAAAAATGTCCATTTCAGCATTAAGTGTTGAAATTAAGTTTTACCACCCCTTAAATGTTTTTTTTACTAAAATTCTCCTAAAACTAGAACAAACGTAAAGTAAAGCTCAGAAAAGGTCCAAACTATCAAATAAACTAAATCTTAATAAAAGTCAAATAAAAACTAGGACACTTTAGTCTTAAAGTGTCCATGATCAAGGCGGGTCACAATCAAAAGTGGTCAAACGGCCCAATACGTACGTTCCAACGGACCAATCGACCCGTGCAATCGACCAAACGGTCCAAACTCCTCACAAATGCAGCCCACATACATCTTCCTAATATAGGGTCTTCGAAGATGCATCGAATGCATGTGGGGTCTTTAAAATGGTCCACTCGGCCCATTCGGGCCCATGTAGTGGTCATCCATCCAGAGGGAAACTGGTGATGATCTCCTCCTCCACTGGTAGACCCCGAATGGTGCTCTGATGTCCTCACCATTGGTCCAATGGTGTCCCTCTCTCCCTTTACTTCGAACTAAGACTCTTCTTCGGACTTAAGGAGTAAGACTTCGAGAACTAAAATACATACATACACACATGCAATCAGTGTTCGCATTGTCGGTATCGCTACAAGTTTCGCTAGCCGGAGATAAAGATATAATATTGTTATCGCCGATAACCGGAAATTCGGGGAAAAAAGGGAGAAACATGAGGAAAACGGTAAAAAAAATTTGTGAAACTCTAGGAAATGCCTAAATACACACATTTGCATATTCAAGAATAAAAAAATTACAAAAATAATGCATTAAATAATAATTTTTCATTTAATGGGGCCCAATAAGCATGCGTTACGGTAAGAATTCACTCCAATAGTAACTAAAATGAGTTTATATAATACAAATACAATCACCATATAATAATTAAGTCATATAAAATCAAATGAATTCAAAAGTACACCTTGTTGGCCATATTTCATCTCAATCCAAAAGACATTTTGCTCCCTGGTAGCATACAAATTTTCAATAATCGACAAAAAAGAGCAATGATTTCTATTCAGTGTAATAAGGCTCACACAGATGGTCTTTCAAAATAGATGGATAGAGTGGATTTGTAACGTACATCTCTATGGCCCACATAGCCCAGGAACGGAGATATTTCTGTACACGGCATCACACACAATAAACACCCAGTTTGATGGACCATAGAACAGGAAACATTCCAGTGAAATCTATGAAGTTTTTAACGGTGGAGATTCAATCACGACTTTTTCCTATGATGTGGTCCACCTAAGATTTGGGTCAGCTTCATTTTTGTGATCATGCCCTAAAATGAGCTTTCAAAATGGTTGGATGGTGTAGATTTAAGGCACATACATCACTGTGAGTCCCACAGTTAGGGGTTCCACCCACCTTGGTGGATTCGGAGTCTCACCTAATTCGCTCGTAAGCGGTTTGGCTAGTGACGCTGCCACTTGCCGGGGGCTAGTGGTTGGTGATCTATGGGCCCCACCATGATAAATGTGTTTTATCCACGCTATCCGTCCATTTTTTCAGATCATTTTATGACTATCTCCCAAAAATGAGGCGGATCTAAATCTCTAGTGGACCACACCATAGGAAAATAGTAGTGATTGAATGTCCACCATTAAAACCTTCTTAGGGCCCACTCTTATCATATTTATTTGACATCTAACCTGTTGATTAGGTCATACAGACCTAGATGGAGGGAAAAAACAAATATCAGCTTGATCCAAAACTTCTATGGCCCCTAAAAAGTTTTTAAAGGTGAGCGATCAATCAATATTGTTTCCTGTGATGTGGTCCACTTGAGATTTGGATCTACCTCTTTTCTGGGCTCATACCATAAAATGAATGGTAAAAATGGATGGACGGAATGGATGAAACACATACATCATGATGAGTCCACAGAGCATTGACCACTAGCCAATGGTTCACTCCCAATCCGCTCCAATTTGATAATGACCCGGATTTATGGGGAAGCCTTCCATCCTGCAAAAGAATGCTACGTGGGGGCCTACAGTG
This sequence comes from Liriodendron chinense, assembly GCA_003013855.2. Taxonomy (NCBI): domain Eukaryota; kingdom Viridiplantae; phylum Streptophyta; class Magnoliopsida; order Magnoliales; family Magnoliaceae; genus Liriodendron; species Liriodendron chinense. The sequence goes on from ML058513.1 coordinate 7,909,352, forward strand.
ATGTTTTTGAGAAATCCATCCCATCCAACCGTTTTGCCAGCTCATTTTAGGACAATTATACCAAAAATGAAGTGGATCCAAAACTAAAGTGGGCCACATGAGAGAAAAGAGTGGAGATTCATGTTCTAAAATTATTTTGGTGTGGTCCACCAGAGATGCGGATTTGACTTATTTTTGGGCTCATAATCTAAAATTAGGGGAAAAAACAAATGGACGGCATTGATAAAATATAACACATCATGATGAGCCACTAGAGCATGGAGCGACCAACCTAAACAAGTCGCACACGCGCGACTTCATAGGAAGTGAGTTGCGCACGTACTGAGTCAACTCTGTGGGGCCCATTGTGATTTATGTGTTTTATCAACTCCGTCCATCCATTTTACCACATAATTTTATGGCTTGATCCCAAAGATGAAGCATATCAAATGCTCAAGTGGACCACACCACAGGAAATAGTGTGAATTGAACGTCTACTGTTGAAAAATTCTTAGGGCCACACAAATTTTGGAACCTTAAAAAAATTCATCTTCTACCTTCATCCATGTTCGTGTGATCTTATGAACAGCTTGGATGACAAATAAACATCACTGTGGGCCCTAAAAATGTTTCAACGGTAGAAATCATTGTCCCCACTGCTTCTGTGGTGTGGTATGCTCAAGCTTTGGATCTGCCTCATTTTTGAGCTAACGTTCTAAAATGATCTCTCCTAAATGGATGGACTGTGTGGATATAACACATACAGCAGGGTGGGGTCCACGGAACTTGGTGACGTCCACTTGCTTCGTCACGCACCCCACGACCCACCGTCCTCTCCCGTCAAAACAGGCTTCAAGAAGCCATTTCTCAAAATGGAAGAGGGTTCGGAAGGGAACCCTCAAAACCTTAAAATCCCCCCAAATCACTCCAAAATCCCTAATCTTTCGGAGATTATTCGCCAAAAATAGCATATCACAGCGCGATCGATTGGCCCACTGTTACTTTCGATCAGCGTTCCTCATCTACACTTGGCCCACTGCTACTTCCGATCGCAACAGGTACGGAAATCCGACAATTTCCCCCTCTTTTCCCCATTTTTTTTTCAATTTTTTAGAATCCCCCAATATCTACAGCAATTTCTCATCGACATTTGAATTTTTGGGCGAAAAATCGATAAAATTGCCGAAAATCACCGATATCAGGAAGAGAAACGAATAAAGGGGGTTTCGGTGTCGCAACTCCGGCGACACCAATAATATCGACTTTTCGTCGACATTGCAAACACTGCATGCAATTACAGGTGAAACTCGGAGGGTTAGCTTGGTTGATGATCAATCCAAGCCCAAGCTTACCTAAAGAGAATACAACTGCAAACTGACCTGAACCAAATTCCAACCTAAGGTGCCCTAACCCGAAGAAAACCCGAATTCCTCCATAAGCATCGTATTCAAAAAACAATTATGTAACGGCCATTATGTAACGCTAATGGGGGTGACTATTACACGATACGGAGTCGTAATGCCCAGTTTGAAGGGGGGGGAAAATGGCCCATAGTGAGCTGATACAAGGCCGTAGTGGGGTGATATGAGGGCTTGTAACAGATCAATACGGGCTAATATGGAGCCGATGCATTTTTTCTAAAACAAATACCATTATAAGGGCTAACAGCCGTTACAAGGGGTGTAACTAATGATTGTTAAAGCCCATATCATAAATGGTCATAAGGCTAGCCTTCACGGCCACCATTACCATTATTGAATACCTATCTATACTCGACCCAACCCAACCCAACCTAACCCGATCCAACCCAACCTAAATTCCAGTGATTATTCCCGACCCAACCTAACATGATCGAAATTTTCTCAACCCGAACCCAACCCAATTTGAAATGGGGTTGGCATTTTCCAACTGGAACCTGGATCAATCAGTTTCAAGTTGACCCAAACAAAAGTTGCAGCCCTACATACAATTAGGCTTGACAAATACGCAGGTAACTTGCATAAAGAGCTACCATTCAAAAAAAAAAAAAAAAAACACTCACATAAATAGCTTTTCTTTTGTTCTTTTCATTTCTTTTCTTTTTCTTTTTTTTTTTTTTTTTTTTTTTGAAAGATTATGAAAATTTTATTAAGGAAGAGCACAAAGCCTCAAAAAATGCAAAGGGCACAAAGGCTCCCATAAAGAGCATGCCAATGGTATAAAAGAAATTACACAGTTTTATTAGAAAAAAGCATGTGAAGCAACATTTATCCCAAATTGATGTGACATGATATGTGGGTAAACCCAAGTCAAGAATAAGTGCGATTGACAATCAACAAAGTTATCCACGGGATTAGAGAACTAATTAATGCACAATACAAGTGTATCATCCAATAAACAATAGTGTCTTGCTCTCCATTCATTGTTGGTCCAATTTTCCTTGACATTCAATATTTTTGTGTTCAGTGTTCATTATTGGACCTAGAAAATTGGAAGCGATATAAACCTCAAAATTCAACTACAAAATATTCAAGCATTTATATGAACATCATGAAACGCAGATGTCAAAGTAACAGGTTACCTGTAACCAGAAGAAGAAGCCACGTAAGAGGGTCAAAGCTCTATATCTATCAGCAACCTTGATTTGTTCTGCAAGATCTTCACAATTAAAAAAATAGCATAATGAGACCAGTTGACCTTTGGTCTAACTGAAGTTATGGCCCTCAATAGAGTGGAATAGGGAAACAATATTCATGTAGCTGACACCAATTAGTTGGGATAAGGGTTGATCATGATTAAGATGACGATGATAACAAGAACTGGCTAGAAAGCGTATGAATAGGATAAGGAAACAATGATAGTGCAAAGGACAACATGCATAAAGAATTTATCTAGGAGTAACGTATAATTAGGTCATTTCAATTAAGCAAGAAAGTTATAGTTAGCAAAATGATTTTTTCTTTGTTTAGCTCAAGCTAAAAAAATGTCTCTTACTCGAAAGGACATGCAAAAGTTGAAAGAGAATAGGTGATAAGGGAATCCATTACAGGAATTTAATGACAGAACACAATAAGAATCCTAACAATTTTTCCGGCATGAAACTTCTGTCACAACTTTTATCAAGAATCCTGACAATGGCGAAACGATGAAATCAAATAAAAAAAATATATATTATCATTTATCATCAAGCCTAAAAATGAATCATACATAGATGCAAACACAAGAATAACTGCCATGCAAACCACAAAGTTGGCCCTAATACTTTGGAAACATGGCCTCTGTGTCTCTTCAGCTTTGTGCAAACCACAAAGCTAGCCCTAAATACTTTCGAAGCACATTAGTCTTCAAAAAAAAAAAAAAAAAACCATCCCACAAAGGTAGATGCATTCCCAGCACAGATACTCCCCCTCTGAAGTTCCCTCTTTGACTAAAGAATCAGCAAGTTTTCATTAGCTACTCCAGAAACATGGGCAAAAAAGCAATATTTAGCACTCGGATCATTAACTTGATTAAAGTTGAAAGATTCCTTCCATGGTTCAAGTGCCCAATCAGTGCCCACACAATAACATTACCTGAATTTCTTTCCATGATGGGATTTCTGACAAGGGACTTAAAAAAAAGCTCATTCCTAAAACTTGGCCCAAATTTCACTGGAATCACCAACCATCCACCAACTTATTTTTCTTAATCAATGACTATTTAACTGACATCACCATCATCATCTTAGCATTGTCCTGATGATTCAGGGTCAGCGTTTAGATGTAGATTGGAAGAAGTTTTACAACCGACTTCTAACTAGACATCAACCTTCCTCTTTTACCAAGATCTTGGAAACTGGCCATGGTAGAGCTCACATCGACAACACTTGCATGCCAACACAACCCCATTGAGAACCCCTAGGCAAACTATTCCATGCACACCCCAAAGGACAAGCAAGCAAAGCAGGGCCAGTGAGGGGTAGTTACCAAGGAATACCACTAAACACAAGGCACACACAGACATGGAGGGGCCCAAATAACTGGCTGCACGGAATTAGCAGATAAATCCGTGTTCACTGAATATCATGCCAAAATGGACATGCCCCACTTTTTTTAATAGAATACTAAACCTATTATTAAAAGAGAAAACCAATGCCTGCCCATTAAGCAATCAATGGCAATTGCCAATTTACAAGCGGTAGGCCTACTAATGCCTCTTTTGAAAGAGAATCTACAATTGAGTAAGCTCCTCTAGAGACTAAACAAAACGAAGTGGGTGCCTGATGCCCTCACTACAATCTCACTGACAAAAAAAATGAAAGAAAAAAGAAAAAAAAAAAAAAAAAATCAGGGTGCTCTACTGGCCATGGAAGCCCAAAAATGACAAATGTCGAATTGCACTCCACCAACAAATGACCCGAAAAGCACTAAAACTTTCTAAGCACACGGGACTAATTCATTGAGAAGGAACTAAATATTGAGAAGAAAAAGAAGACCAAAGCAAGTGGATTGTAATAATGCAACCCAATATCACAAGGCTCTAGAGTCTACATGCAAAGGCTCTAGTGTCTAAATGCAACTATACAATCTCCTACCATGTAGTTTGCTTCACAAAGGATGTAATGAGGTAGAGCACACAAACATTGGTGCCTATTGACCACTTAACTCCCTCTCTGTGTGTATGCACATGCGCATGCACGTGCGTGTGTGATGCATGTGTGCGTGTGTGATGCATGTATGTGTGTGTGTGTCTATCTATATGATTCATGATAAAAGTTGTCGTTTAAGTTCGACATTGGCTGCCAACCTGACGCAACCCTCCTGTATCCAAGATTGGGACCAGCTGTAAGAGCGCAAAAGTCCCACCGAGGAGTATATGGAAAGCAATTTTAGTAACAATAGAAGTGGAAATGAGGAATTAGTTACTTGGGTCAATAGCTCATGAGAGCAGAGAAATTGAGAAGGATGTTACTCATATAACTCAAGATGGGCGAAAAGGTGGTGCCTCTGGAGTTTTATGTGATCATCGCGTACCAAACAAAGTTAAAGGGAAATTTTATAGGATAATTATAAGACTAGCCATGCTTTTTGGGACAGAATGTTGGAGAATTAACGAACAACATCTTCATAAGATGAATGTAGCTAAAATGATGATGTTGAGATGGATGAGTAGTGAGACGAGGAAGGATAGAATTACAAATAAATGCATTTGAGGAAACTTAGGAAGGATAGAATTACAAATGAATGCATTTGAGGGAACTTCAGTCTGGCACCAATAGGTAATAAGATGAGGGTCTACACAGCTTTTACATGCTATTGAAAAAAAATGGTCTTTACCATCCTTGGATGACAAGCAGAAAATCCTACTCTCATCTAGGAAGAACTCCAACTAATGGTCTATGCAGTCCATTTTATTTTTATTTTTTTTAATAGAACTGGCTAGTGAAGAATTTCGTTGTGCGTAAACAATAACTATAACTGGGCCATCTGACTCGTTGGTGTCAAAAGAAAATGATAATTTGGAAATGCAATAAGAAACTAAAAACATGATAAGAAACTTTGTGCCTTTGAGGGGCAATAATTTTATAACACGTCAGTCATAATAAGAATGATGCTTTAACAGCTTAAATATACAAATAACGATGCACATTTGGAATATGCATAAATATGAAGCAACTTTATAAAATATTGACTCCAGTTATCATGAGATAATATGAAGAAAAATGTCTAGCTGCATCAAGGTATTCTGTATTGGTAACGGTGGCCGTAACGGCCACTACTATTACCTTTATGATATGGACCATAACGGCCGTTATGTCCTCACTCCTCCGTAACAGCCGTTATGGTCTCTTTTTTATTGAAATGAAAAAAATAAAAATAAAAAAAATAAAAATTAAAAACCTGTATGTCTAGTAATGGACCGTTATGAGGCCGTTACGACCTTTATGGGGGACAAAACAGGCCGTTACAGGAGCCGTAACGGCGATTATAGGTAATTTTTTCAATAATGGCCATTATGACCCCATAATGTGTAATGGTTGCCACCGTTACCTTTCTGTAACGGCCTTTACAGCCCCATAACGGCTGTTACAGCACACCATGAGCTGCATTCATCCAACTTACCAGGGTAATGATTAAGATATGATGCACCATCTTTCATTGTTGGATATGATTTGACCGTGTTACGTAGGACTCTCTGACGCTGCAACACTTTACAATTAGTTGCATCACTCAACAGCTTTTCATGCTCCTCTGGGTCATATGGCATGTTCAGAGAAGCCATAAGGTTCTTCCTAAAATATGACAATTTGCAGTGAGACTGACTTTCTATGGAACTTCCATCATCTTCATAAACCTGAATTTGCAAAATATTATAAAAGTAGAGTATAAACATAATGCCAAAATAAAATTAAAAAAAAAAAAAAAAATTGAGTGATAATGCACATATTAAAATGACAGAGTAAAGCAAATTATCATTGCAGCAACTGAATAAAATGCTTACAGAAGAATCTGAATGCTGCTTTGATGTTGAATATGATGTTGGCCGTAGCTCATTCTGATGTAGAGCATTCTTTGTTGTTGATACTTCTGATGCAGTCAAATCTTCATTTTCTTCTTCATATTTGACTGAAACACCATTCTCAAGTTCCAAAATCATCGAGTAACCATGTAATCTAACATGGTTTAGGAATGTCTGATAGTTGTCATCCTCTAAAGGCTCTCCAGTTTTACAGTCACGGTCAGGAGAGGATGAACATGTGACAACTTTACCAGATTTTCGTCTCAACCTTCTATTTCCCTTGCAATGTGCAGGACCTGATTTATGACATTTCCAATCATTTTTAGCCATGTAAGCCCTTCTTCCTTTGCCTGCAATACTGCCTGAGCTCTGACTTTCTAATTTCATCTCATCAGATGACCCATCATCCCCTTCATACTTCACAAATATAGGCACTTCACTCTCTAAATCTATCATTTCAAGAACATATGATTTGCCATCTTCCCTCAGATGGTCCAAGAACCGTTTATATTCAAAATCAGTGTCGTCTTCCATGCGGTTTGAACCATTGTTTTCTCTTAAAGATTTCAGGAATCTCATGTAGTCGTCATCACCAGAAAAGGAATCCATTTTACTGATGCTTAAGTGTTTTTGTTGTGGATGACTAGAAGAATTCAACTTAGAACTTTTAGAATGGAGGCACCTTTTTTTGTTGCTTATCTCAACCCTAGGATCGTACCCGCTGCTAAACCGTTTTGAACACACAGTGTCCTGGAATTTTGGGTTACAATTATTCACCAAAGCGGGTCCCATATCAACATGAACACTGATGCAGAACTTCAGGAAAAATTCCTATTAATAACAGCCTTGTTATCTTGCAAACCATACACCCTCGTGATTTGGACAAAAGCAAAATGATTGAAAATAGAACCTCCCATCACTTGAGCACCAGCTCCCAAGTTCTATTACAGCATTTCTGCCAAAACAAATAAAAGGAGACAGAGAGAGAGGTTTAATCATATTAACCAGTTGTGTTACATGTTCATAAAAACAGGGGGAAAAAAGGAAAGCCATAACATCTCTGCCAATTATTGTAGAAAGTAGAGTACCATGATTGCTCCAAAAATATAACATTGACAACCACCATGATGTAGAAGTGACCTAAAAATGAAAAAACAGCTTACTTTATTACCTTTTTGAAGGACGAAAACATATCAGCTGACAACATTCATACATGATTTTCTTGAAGCTGAGCAATCTGCAAACGGCTGCTCCTATTCATGTCAAAAAACATCATTTAAATTTCTTTGGCACCATAAACATCATTTCAACTTCTCCAGCATTTTCTTTCTGTTTCTTTCTTCTTCTTCTGTGTGTGTGCGCTTCGAGAATCAACAATTATATAAAGAAATGAGAAAAATACAGCTTTCTAAAGGAATTGAAGTACCGATACAAATGGAGGACCAGCTGAACCCTCCTTCAGCTAGGAGTCCACCAAACCATTCACCTCTCTTCCTACATGGGTGAACAATATGTTTAACCTAGAAGCAACCAAGAGGCAAAGCCCTTCTCTTAATACCAAAGCCCTTCTCTTAATACCAAAGCCTAGGCTCTGATTGCATCACTCTGTGTAGCCCTTGATAAAGAAAATAGAATCAAGCTTTTATCACCTCTTATCACTCCCCCAGTTCAAATCAAATCCAGGTACCAACAGAAGATCCATCAAAATATAGCTTCCACAAACCAGACTCCACCATAATGGTGTAGGCTTCTCCTGACAGGGTTCATTGTTCGCCACCTAGGAGTCTAGGAATGATCATAAGTAAAGTCCAAAGTGGTCAACCGACTCAACTGTAACAGCCCTGCCCAAAGATATGATATTGTCCGCTTTGCCAGAGGGCTCACGGTTTTGTTCTTAAGTTTTACCCCAAAAGGCCTCATATCCTTAAGGCGGGAACTCCACATATAGCCAAGACCTCGGGCGCTCATCCATCCGATGTGGGACTAAAGCCACTGGCCCGACCGACTAGAGCGCTATTTTCGAAGCCCAACCGATCCCAAGGACCCGGATGACAACCCACGCTCAGACCACAGCCCGGATGACATAGGGCGTTACATGTGGTATCAGAGCCAAGGGCGGCTCTGCCCTGAGGGTGGGGGGATGTAACGCCCTGTGTCATCCGGGACGTGGTCCGAGCGTGGGTTGTCATCCGGGTCCTTAGGATCGGTTGGGCTTCGAAAATAGCGCTCCAGTCGGTTGGGCCAGTGGCTTTAGTCCCACATCGAATGGATGAACGCCCGAGGTCCTGGCTATATGTGGAGTTCCCACCTTAAGGATATGAGGCCTTCTGCTGTAGTTTCCGCTACGCAGAAACAAAGCCGTGAGAGGTTCATTCGGGCGACTGTACCCGGTCACGACCTGCCAGACAGGTGGATTCGCGATGCATAGTCAGTCGAGGCTCCAAAGCGGACAATATCTTTCTTCAGAATGAGGCCTTTTGGGGTAAAACCCGAAAACAAAACCGTGAGCCCTCGAGCAAAGCGGACAATATCATATCTTTGGGCGGGGCTGTTACAAGTGGTATCAGAGCCGAGGGCGGCTCTGCCCTGAGGGTGGGGGGATGTAACCCCCTATGTCATCCGGGCTATGGTCCGAGCGTGGGTTGTCATCCGGATCCTTGGGATCGGTCAGGCTTCGAAAATTGCGCTCCAATCGGTCAGGCCAGTGGCTTTAGTCCCATGTCGAATGGATGAATGCCCAAGGTCCTGGCTATATGTGGAATTCCTGCCCTAAGGATATGAGGCCTTCTGCTGTAGTTTCTGCTGCGCAGGAACAAAGCCGTGAGGGGTTCATTTGGGCTTCTGTACTCGGTCACGACCTACCAGATAGGTGAATTCGCGATGCATAGTCGATCGGGGCTCCAAAGCGAACAATATCTTTCTTTGGAATGAGGCCTTTTGGGGTAAAACCCGAGAACAAAACCGTGAGCCCTCGGGCAAAGCGGACAATATCATCTTTGGGCGGGGCTGTTACACCTCAAAAGTCCTCTTACACAAGAGGCCAACTAATAAGGCCACCTTTGATACGGTCCACCACATTCCAGATGGGAGCTTCCTTGCTTTCAAAGACTAGCCTATTTCTTCTTTCCAAACTTCTCAGCAATAGCGATAGGAAGCATTTTCCACAGCATCCAAACCCTTGCTTTGAATGTGTCATTTCCCCATCCCAACAATGGCAATAGCAGAATACCCAATCCATGCCAAACAACTCTAGGAAACAGACCTAGATCTTTCTAACCTCCTTACAATTGATGAAAAGGTGATGCACCAATTCCTCCTCTTTCTTTCACATAAAGCATATACTAGGCATCTTGTGGTTCCAACGTTCAAAGTGAATGACGAAGATCGTCTTATCCGTCACCACTGTCCATGTTGTGGTTCCAATGTTTGAAGTGACCAACAATGAAGATCTCATCCGCCACCACGGTCCAAAGCTGCCCATAGTTTACTAAAAGCATTAAAAAGATTAACTATTTTTTATTGAAAATAGAAAAATGCAACAAATTTTTTTTTTTTTTAGAGATAACAACTTTATTAATGAAACCCGCAAAGCAGGAAAAGAATACAAAGCCTTAAACAACCTCACAAAAAAGCTAAAAAGGACGGCCAAGGCCGCCTACACCTAACCCACCCACTCTTTAAGGAGGAAATTCTAACGATCAAATCGGGAATCCTCCCCTCTACATTTGGAAAACATCGCCCATTCCTTGAACCCTAAATTGCCCACAAAATGGCCAAGAGATGCAAACGCCAATGAGATTTGGAAGCCTTTCTGCCCCTTCCTCTGTGCCACGACCATAACAAGTCATGAACCGATTTTGGCATAACCTAATCCACCTGAAAAGCCGAAAGAAAATAGTCCCATATCCTCTTGGCGAAAGGACGGTGAATAAAGAGATGATCAATCGAAAATAACTTGCAACAAATCATTAATTGATTTTAATATCATGGTGAAAAATAACTTGCAATGTGAGCTATGCAACATGTAGCATATGCAAATTATCATGTAGCGTAGGCTATACATAACTCACGCTACTTTCATGAGCTACATCACATTAAGGCTATTAGTGTAAGCTACACGCTACATAACATAGCTATTTAAAACACTAAGGCTATGAGTATGTGGAAGGCAATTGTGGAGTTGGAGGGAAGGTTTAAGGGGTGGACTTTTCAGTTGGGGACGGGCATCTTGTAAAGTTTTGGGATAATATCTAGTTGGGGAACTATTCTTTGAAGGAGGAGTATCCAAGGTTAGCTTCAGTATCTTCAGATTCAAGTATATCAATAGTCCAATGCCTCGCAAGGTCCATCCGGTGTTTGGACCCCGCCTTGTAGAAGGAAGTTGAAAGAAGAAGAGGAAGTTGAATTCCTTGCTCTTTAGAAGCCGGCTTTAAGGAGTTGTACTCATCTCAGAGAGGATTCGATGAAATGGCTCCAGATAAGTCTGGCTCATTTTCAATCAAATCTTTCGTATCGTTGATAAGTGGGTCCTCATTGGGAGAAGTATCAATTCACTCTTCTTTTATTTGGTCCTATGGTTCCCTTCAGAAAGTTGGGGTCTTTGCTTAGTTGGTGGGACGGAACAATGCCATTGATAATCTTCATAAGAGGGTCAATTCACGCCAACGTTTGTTCTCTTTGTTGGAAGGATAATGAGTCAGTTGATCACCTATTTGTTCATTGCCCATTTGCAAAGTGGGTGTAAGGTAAATTTTAGTCGCCATTTGGAATATCGTGGATGATGTCAAAATCGATCCCCGAACTTTTGTGGGCATGGCGCGGTGGACGGTTGGAAAGGTTAGGAGGCATGTCTAGAGCTTGGCCTTATTTGCAGGCAATGTGTGATTTGGTGGGAAACAAACAACCGATGTTTCAATAATTCGACGGGAAGCATATTGGGGTTCTTTAGTAAGGCCAAAAGCTCTGTAATTGATTGGGCGATGGTCTGTCCTGCATTGAGAGAGTGCTCTTTCTCTTCTCCTATTTGGGATGCATTGTAAATTGTTCGCCTATGGCCTTGGGAGTTGTAAATGGTTGTACATTGCTGGAGCCAGAAACGGTTGTACATTGTTGGATGCATTGTAAATTGTTTGCCTATGGCCTTGTTTATCATATTTCAAAATATATATATATATATATATATATATATATATATATATATATATATATATATATATATATATATATATATATATATATATAGGTTGAGGAGCCAGAAACTCATCCCCCTTGTTTTTTGAAGCAAGAGGGGAAACTAAACATGGAGCAGTTGCAGGGAATCGCAACAGTAGCTAGTGTTCGATTCAGTCAATTGTTTCTGACACGAGGTTGATAACAACAATAGATAGGCAAGTGTGCACGAACAGCGAATGTTGAAAACCAGAGTAAGGCAGTTCTTTCTAAAAAATTTATGACTAGGGGCAATATCAATAGAAAAGGGAAGGAAAAAGACAAGGGGCTATGGCCGAATTGAAGAGAAGAATAGACAATTCAAAAGAACACCTATCAATCATCAATGATTGCTTCAGATATTGAAAATGTAATTCACACCAATGGTCTCAAGTGAAAGGTTCAAAAAGATGTGAAGCCACCCCTCAAGGATCGCAAAGCATCAAGCCCTCAGCATTGGTCGAACCAGAATAGTATAAGATAAGCCTTCAATCCCAATTTCTAAAGGCGTGACCCAAACCCAAAAGGTCCTGGAGTACCACTTGAAAAATTGACCACGTGAAGCTTCCAAGTATTTGAACGCAAAGCAGCACGAGGGGATGGATTCCTATGAGTGATGATGACTTCATGTAGAATGTATTGTCCAATTTGAGAAAAGATCTTTCGCCAACACACCTTCAAATTCTTTGCAAGGGCCAACCAAAAAGTGAACTTCTATTATGCTCACAAACCATCCTCGATCTCTCCTTTCTTTCAAAGATTCTCCTTCTTATTTCCTTCCAGAAATCCCATAGAAAGGAGAATGGAATAAACTTCTTAAGAATACTTCCTTGGCCTCAATCAGTGTAACCTTTAAAAAAATAATTTTTATCTCCATGATGAAATGGAAATAATTCAACGAACCTTGGAGAAGTTCCAATTGTGGAATATGATCAATTAAGAAGAAATAAAATCCCATGAATAACAAACAAACAATTAAATTGATCAAAAGTAATGTCTTAGTTCATAGTCTGGGCAAATCAATCAATAAAAATCAGATTGCTTATTGTAATTATGCTTTTTCTCTCAGGGCTAGGGGCCATTTGGCTACTTGAAAAGTAGCCTTTATTGAAATAGGATCCATGATATGGACCAATTCTCATATTTGGGTGCTGAGAAACATCTAGAAATGAATTCCTATAGGAATTTGGTTCATTTAAAGAGCCATTTTATGATTCCTTCATAAAAGCTAGGGAGAGAATTCGAGCAAATTCCAAGGGAGTTAATCCCCTCCAATGGTCATATTTTTGTGATTTTGTTCTCTCTCTCAGTACCCAAAGACAGTTGATGAATTCCTTAGAATGGCATTCCCATTACCCAAGCATGAGACAGAACCTCTTTCTCAAAGAATTTGTTTCTTGAGAACACTTTGCATCGACCTTTTGGGGTTGTTTAGTTATAGGCAGTCCATCTAGGTCAGCCTCGCCCCAGTCTTATCTGGCCCAGTCATGCCATCCTTGACTAGTTATTCTCACGATGTTCATCAAGTACATGGAGTAAGGGAGGATTATTTGGAACACATGGTGCATGTTTACACTAAAACTTGGAACATGTGGCACACGTTTAGTTCTTGAAAATGTACAGTGGCATATGTGGCACATGCAAGGTGCTTGAAGATGTATAACAGCATATATAGAATGTGGCATGCTTGATTATGTATGTGGCATACGCAGCACATGCATTGCATCTACACCTTAGCACATGTGCCAAATGCGGCACATCATGCGGAAGGGCACAAAAAGTTGCATGTGGCCCATCTACAGCACTCGAGATAAACAGTGGAACTTTTGGCACATTGGCAAATGTGGCATGCGAGGCACATATGGCACATGTGTACCACAAGAGAAGGGTCCGCAGTGTGTCGTGATGGGAATAAGGTGATCTGTAGGAACAAGATAAGCCCTGTAATTATAAAATAAAATAAAAAAATTCCATAAGCAGTCAATACGTGCAGACAAGTAATAGACAAACCATGGACAATATGCTTGTTAGGGACTGAACTTTTGCTGCTAGCAAACAGCTCTTTTAAGATTTGAGGGAGCCAAACAACCGCTTAAATAAGTGGAACCAGACAAACCAACAGCAAACTACCAATAACAAATCTTAAAATCAATAACGCCGAGGGCTATTTACAGACGGGCATCTGCACTCAGCGAGCACAAGCACCCCACATGCCCCAACGCATGCAATATCAGGAGCCTTCATATGGTAAGCCCCATGGCAAATGGAACCTAGCCTGAAAATCAAACCAGGGACTCGAATGTGGATATTGAATGGCTAGGATTGCACCACTGCGGAATTCCTCAATTTCTAGGGCAGCACTAAGCTCCGCCCGGTTGGATGGCTATGATTACACGACAATGAAAGTAATGCCGGGCGGAGCTTAGCGCTGCCCTAGAAGAAAGGTCAGGATCGTGGAAAAGGCAGCCCCCACCCATAAGTAATGCCGCGGCTGCTAAACTAACCAGGAGCGAGAAAACAAGGCCGAAGAGCGTAAATATGTAAAATAAAAGGTCCAGATTGAAATCTTGCTCCATACCTATTCTTCTTCTTCTTCTTCTTCTTCTTCTCTTTCTTTTTCTATTTCTGGTGTGTTGAGAGAGACTGAGAGATTGGAAACCGAGCAGGAAAGCCAGGAGCAGAGAATGACGCGAGACTATGGTTTCTTCGTGTCCCGCAGGCGGGAAACCTTGCGGACGCTGATTCAGGAGTGACCGTGGGGAACGGATTAGGTGCGGCACAATCTCACCCGACACGGTGCGGCCCTGATCGTGGGGCCCAACTTGATATATTTATTGTATATCCACACCGTCCATCATTTATGCTAGCTCCTTTTTAGGGCATGATCCAAAAAATGAAAGTAGATCCATGAACCCCAAATGAAATAATGGTTATTGATCATTAAAAACTTCTTATGGACCACAAAGTTTTGGATCGAGCTGATATTTGTTTTTACCCTTCATCCAGGTCTGTGTGACCTTATCAACAGGTTGGATGGAAAATAAACATTACATTGGGCATTAATGTAGGCTTTAGGAAGCTTTTTTTTATGGTGAGCGTTAAATTGCCACAATTTACGATGATTTTGTTTACCTAAGATTTTGATATGATTTTGTTTGCCTAAGATTTTGATTTGCTTCATTTTTTGGGCTCATGCATTAATGAGTGCGGCTTTGTAGTTATTACCCCTGCCGTGGGGCCCGCCTTGATGAGTTGTTGTATATCCATGCCGTCCATCCGTTTCTCGAGCCCATTTTAGGACAGAGTATCAAACCTATGCAGATCCAAATCTCACGTGGACCATACTACCACATGAAACAGTTTTGATTGAGTGCCTCACCATTAAAAATTCCAATGGACGAATTGTAAGGCTTTCTTAATGTTTATTTGCAATCCAACCTGTTGATAATGTCAATAAAATTTGGATGAAAGGAGATTAGAAATATCAGATTGATTCAAAACTTGTTGCCAACAAAAAAGTTTTTAATGGCTATTCATCACTGTTTCTGTTGTTATGGTCCACCTGAGATTTGGATTTTCTTAAGATTTGGGATCACGATCTAAAATAAGATGAAAAAACAGATGGACGGCATGGATATACAACAAATATATCAAGGTGGGCCCAAAACTGTTAGGGTAACACCCACTAAGCTTCTACCCCTGTAACGGCTAATCCGCTCCCGTGCATGTATAATACATATATCAAGGTGGGACCCACGGTTGGGGCCGTAGGACGCGGATGGAGTCGGATTGTGTCCTTCCTCAGTAAGCGTCCATACCAAGCTATGGAGGCCCACCATGATGTATCTATTTATCCACTCCGTTCATTCTTTTTTAAGATTAGGCTGACCACATGAGACCAAGAATGAGTCAGGTCCAACGGTCAGATCGACCACACCAGAAATGACTCTTGCATTTAATGCTGGGTGCATTTAATGCAACCCAAGCTCAGTATATGGTGTGATCTATCTGACCGTTGGAATTGTCTCATTCTTGATCTCATGCGGTCAGCCTAATCTTAAAAAAGGAATGAACGGAGTAGATAAACAGATACATCACAGTGGGCCTCTCCACAGCTCAGTATTGAGGAAGGAGGCAATCCGACTCTGAAGCGGATTGCCAGCGCTAGGTTGGCCCAACTGTGATTTCACCCCGTCCACCCATTTTGCCGGATCATCTTAGGACATGGGCTAAAAAATGAAGTACATCTGAAACTCAAGTGGGCCACGAGACGCAGAAAGAGTAGGGAGGAAAATGCTAACGTGGAAACCTACCTGCTCCACCGTGATGTTTACGATCCATCCACACGGTTGGTAAGTCACTCCTACTAGGATTAGCTGAAAACACAAAAATATTAACCTGATCCAAAACTTATTGGGCCCCAAAAATGTTTCAACGGTGGACAATCTTAAGATTAACTTGACTTTTAGATCCGATGATGGGGAAAAACAGATGACCGAGATGAATTTCTCACAAACATTACGGTGGGCCCTGTCATGTTGGATATTTTCTAGCCTTTGATTGAACAAAAGTTATCGTGGCTGTTTATGTTCAAAGTAAAAGAGCCAAGTCATGAAAGCATTAAGGTCTAGTAAGAGCGTTTATTTATGCTTCCACGGTGTAGAGTGACTGGTCATATGAATGATTTGGACCATTAGAAGATGAGCTAGATTTAAAAGTTTAATTTCTGACCAATCATATTGTAATAGGTCGAGATATATTTGAGCAAAACTGAAGATATTATCTACGTTGTTTGTGAAAATCTTGAAATAAAGAATTTGTATATCGAAAAAATAAAATTAAAAAAATTGCTTCGAATCAGGCTGAAGCACATGTAAGATGCTTTGTCGTCAAAGTGTGATTCACCCTCTATTCTCTCATATTAGAGATGGTTGATGGGTTGCTAGCTAATTGCTTGCAAGTATGTGTCAAGATATGACAAATCTTGTTTGATTTTACATGCAACAATCACACAAAAATTACCTAAGAAACTCAGCTCATGCAGGCAATGTCTCTAATAAATTATCAGTGCATATGTGGACTCTAGAACTCGATAAGTTCGAAAACTCAATATGGTACTAGCTCAATTTAGTTAAAAGAAAAGGAGAGATTTTTGTTAATTTTGTTTTTTTCTGTAGACGTGATCAATTGGATTGCTTGTACTTTGGACCTAGATGGGTCCAATTATATATAGATGAAGTGAGTGGATCAATGCACATGAGCCCATCAAGGTTTACAACGTTGAAGAAAAGTTTTTAAATGTTGGCATATAAATTCAGACATTTTAGACCATTGGATTAAAAATATGACCATTTGGATCACTGAATGGCTAACATGATGCACACAAAGTGCAAACTGTGCCACTAACACCTCTATAGCCACTCAACAACACTGCCCTCACCCATGCCCTCACCAACACGTGCATGCTTGTGTTGTTCAACATAGGCCTCTGTCCAACTCAAGCTCGTGACGGCCAAAATAATCCAATTAGTGCTCAAGTCAAAAAAATTATGTTGGGTCAAGCCAGAATGTTTCTTTAATAGAGAGAGAGGGAGAGGCAGGCCTATTTAAGGTGTGTATGCAGCAAATTCAGGGTGGATCCCGGTGAAAATCTGGCAAAGGCAATGACCGAAGAAGGCTAGGAAGAGAAAAGCTTGGAAGATTAGAGTGATGGGGGCATGGGCTGCTACTTTGAAGATGAGAGAAAAAATGGAGTGTGCTAGCAAAGGAGTCGGGACTCAAGCGAGCCCCACAACAATATTATTACGTAAAATCCAACCAAATCACCAAGTGCATCACCCCCATCTTAGGCGCCGGCCCAAATATCAACCCCATCCATGATTCAAATGGATGACACGATTGGCAACATGTAGAGAGTAATGCTTACCCTCCAAATTGTTTCCCTTGGCGTGGTCAACCTGAATCACATATGGGCATGAATTTTGGGCCCACACCTAAACTTTGGTATGTCATCTAATGTTTGGAGTGAATTTCATAGAATTATCACAGTGGGCCCTGTAAAAATCCAGGGCAGATATCTCTCTCCCAACTATTTTTTTACGGACGCACTCACCAACACATACAACCCACATGATGGGCACTCATACCCAGGGCTTCAATGTTCAAATGTAGAACATCTTTCATTGAGCCATGCATTGAGACCCTCTCCCAAACGCCTGATTTGTTGGCCCTAAGTCTAATATAGGATTAAACATTTAATAGTTAGAGTGGATTTTACATACACATCACAGTGGGCCTTATAAAAATCAAGAGTAAGCCCCTATAAAGTTAGAGTTTCTAATATATGAGCGGAAATTTACATCTATGCAATTTGTTTTTTTTTTTTTTTTTTTAAATAGCTCAAGGGATGCTCACTTGATTTTTGATAGGCACGGGCATGATGTGTATATGATTTCCACTTTGACCTTAGATGTGAAATCCTATGTTGGGTATAATCCCAACAAATCAGGTTAACCCATTATTCATCTTCGGCCACACCAGAAGAAAACAGTTAGGAGATAGACATCTACCCTTGATTTTTACGAGGCCCACCATACTGGCTATATGAAATCCACTCCAACTATTAGAGGCCACACCAAAATTGAGCTTGGGCCCAAAATTCAGGCCCAATACGTGATTCAGGTGGGCCGCACCAAGGAAAATTATTTGGAGGGTAAACATTACTATGTATATTGTTTCCAATCGTGTGATCCACCTAAGTCAAGGATGTGGCCGATATTTGGGCCATGCGCCTAAATTGGGGTGACTCACCTATTAGTCAGGATGGATTTCACACAAACATTATAGTGGGGCCCACTCAAGCCACCAACCATTAGTCTCCCTTGAAAGCCTAATGCGCCAGGGCCATTGCACATGGCTCAATACTAGCCCGATTAATAATCAGACTTGAATTTTAGTTCGAGCCTGATCTCAAAGCCGAAGAAGCAAGCCCGGTCCATTGACAACCATACTTGTCAGAGGAGAACGGATCACCTCCCAATACCACCCTTGCATAGTTCAAAATCTGAGCCGAGACCTACTCAGGCCCGGCCCGTTGACAGCCCTAGTGGTGGCTGTATAGCATACAGTCCACGGCATGGACCGTTCAGATTAGCGGACCACTCAGCCTATGGCCTACACATACCATATCCCAGGCACAGAAGCAAAACGAACCCATTTATTCTCATCCCCTCGGGTTTTCCATTGGTAGAAGTGGGGCCGTGGTTGAGCTCCAACAGAATATATGTTCTCAATCCAAACCGTTGAAGATTAATCGCACCACTGATTGGTAATACATGTTAATCCAAACCGTTGAAGATTCATCGCACCATATATTGGTACGTTCCAAAAATTACATTGATTTGATGATCTTCATAATTTAAATTAATTGGACATCTACTGATTTTCCTTTCAAACGTCTGTTTTTAGCTGCCACTAACAGAAAACACTACCCATACGGAAAGCACAAAACTTTTGTGGCCATATGAATGTTTCAACGGTGGTTGTTCAATCCCCACTGTTTCCTCGTGTGGCCCACCTGAGTCTTGGATCTCAGCTCATTTTTTGTTTCATGTCCTAAAATGATCTCGTAAAATGAATGAACGGGGTGGATTTCTCACAAACATTACAGTAAGCCTGAGTCCCGACCTAGTTCCTAAGTAAATCACTGAGTAAGCTCTGTGGGGGCACCGTGATTTGTGTATTTTACCAATTCCGTCCATCCAGGTTAACACAGAATTTTAGGGCTTGAGCCCAAAAATTAATCATATCCAAAGCTCAAGTGGACCATACCACACGAATCAGTTTTGGGCTCAAACCCCTAAAATGAGCTTGAAAATGGATGGACAACATGGATAAACCACATACATTCACGGCGGGCCCAACAGAGTTTACTCGGTACACAATCCGATTTCACCGGTCCCCACCAAAATCTCCAAAAAAAAGAAAAAAAGAAAAGAAAAAAGAAAAAAGAGGGGGCGAAAGTGGTCCTATTTTAGTTCTTTTGCTTATTTATTTTTTCTTTTTCTTTTTTCCTTTCTATAGCAATGGAATTTGTTAAGAGAGCCAAGAGGCCAAGATAATAATACAAAGGCAAGCCAATGCAAACCAAGAAACAAGCAGCAAAATCAGACACCCACTCCGAACATTTTCGCCCGACCCATAGCACCAAAGAGAGAACCCCTTCTATTCCAGAAACAGCGGTTGTTCCTCCCCTCACGGGCCTCACCCCACAGTGTTCAAAGGAAATAGTTGTTCCCCTCACCCCACTTAAGGGAAATACTCTATAGCCATTCAAACAGCGGTTGTTCCCCTCACCCCACCAGTGTCCAAAGAGAGAGCCCCTTCTATTCCAGAAACAAGCATAGCCACCCTCCACCTTGACCTTATCTTCTTCCCGGATCCACCAATGTGCTATGATTGAAAAATCCTTTACTCGGCCATGCCAAAGGAAGTCCTTTACTTGGCCTTGCCAAAGGAAGTCCATTCTCAACCCATCAACCCCAACAAAATCAATTTCAGGCAATG
This sequence comes from Liriodendron chinense, assembly GCA_003013855.2. Lineage (NCBI taxonomy): Eukaryota > Viridiplantae > Streptophyta > Magnoliopsida > Magnoliales > Magnoliaceae > Liriodendron > Liriodendron chinense. The sequence continues at coordinate 7,929,581 of ML058513.1, forward strand.
AAACAGCAATATGAAGTACGGGCAGAGGTTACAGAGAGCAAACTTGATGAGAGTGATTCTGCCACTAAGGAAAAGAAGTCTACCCTTCCAAGGAGAGAGCTTCCTCTCCATTCTCTCGATCACCTTGTCCCACGAGTGTTTAGCAAACTCATCGACGACATAGAGAGGACCAAGATATGAAGAGGGGAAAGACCCAGCCTAGCATCCAAAAATTCCGGCTAGCCTAGCTGCTTCCTCCCCAGTCGAGTGAATCTCAAGAATTTCACTCTTAGCTAACTTAACTCTCAGCCCCGACACCACCTCGAAGCACCTAACGATCTTCCTGAGATTGTCCACCATGGCCTCATATGCCTCAAATTTCACTCTCATTTATGTTGGTTCAGTAAAAATATTGCAAATATCACCAAATATTGGCAAATAAAAAATAACACATGATATCTGCAGAATCTCACAAATATCACCATCGAGAGTATTGACCAATATATTTGCCAATGGATTCAATACATTGAACAATGGTTACAGTCATGCACTTAACCCTTACGATCTTTATAAAATGATGATGATGACGACGACGACGACGACGACGACAACGATGATAGTAGTAGTAGTAGTAATCTAAGTCTTAGCCCAACTAGATCATCCAAGTCTTAGCACAACTAATTGCGGTCAGCTACATAAATCACAGTCTACCATTCTTTGGATTCATGACAGTAGTTATGACATAAGTTTGACATCAGCTGCCAAACTGATGCAAACCCCCTTTATCTGGGCTTGGGGCTGGCAATGAGAGTAGAAAACTCTAACAGATGCAATGTAATAGACAATTAGGTTGATTACAATCAAGCACTATCTAATAGGCTAGTACATAGGTTGATTACAATCAATGAGTTAATAATAATAACAATTCAATCAACGAGTTAATAATAATAACAATTCAATCAACGAGTTAATAATAATAACAATTGGAGGATTCATCGCCTCAGTTGTCAAGAAGGTTAGAAATATCAAAAGCCAGAACATGCATTATTCCACTCAATAGCTCTGTACTATAAATTCAAAGTACAAAAGAATAAAGAAACAACTCCATACTGTAACTTCAAAGTACAAAAGAATAGAGAAACGGAAAGGATTACTGTTGTGTGATGTGACATTGTGACTAATGGATGCCCGTTCATTCAGACCACCAATAGAATCATTCTCATTAATCACAAAATAATGAGGTAACAAGTAAATTTAATCAGTAACCCCTTGCTTTCTCATCCACATAAGTAAATAATACAACAGGTAACATCATTGTTATACCTTCTTCTCATGTACATGCTGTTATACATAAGGGCTGAAGTCCATCCAGTCCATTTGGCAGCAGCAGAAAATAGGAAACCTTTGCCTGTGCTGTAGAAACTGAAAGTTGCCAATTTTTATCTGGTCAGTGATCTCCGCAACATTAAAAATCTCCATATCGCCTATCATGAGCACGAATGCAGAAGGGTAAGAATTTCATTTCAATCATCTTTATGGACACATGAAATCCCCTATTTGGCACCTCCAATCCTGGCTCGGTATCTGTAACACCAAAAGATTACCCAGCTTATATGGGCCGGCTCAGAGTACTGATTGCGAGAGATGTCACGATGCATTCTCATTCATAAGAAGGAAAGGTTTGATGAGCGGATCGAGACTGTCTAACTGTAAATCTGAAGAATCACCGCCACACAAGGTGGTGTTTGCACCCACTGGGTTATTAGTTTCTCCGGCTTCTTCATCACCAACATCGAGGCTGATGTAATCAGCATATTGCCCATCAAGAAAGAAAATGTTCCCACCCTGCCCTGCACAGAAACTATCAGAAGCAACCGTCCCAGACTGACCAATGTCAACAAGCATGGGTGAGCCGAAGTAACGGCCTCTGGCATTCTGTTGGTTCTTCAGCCGTTTCCGTTTCTTGCTCTTATTCCTATTCTTTGGATGATGAAGCTTGCATGTAGATCCTTGGGGGCAATTACCATTTTCTTTGAACATGGGACAAACATAACTGTGTTTCTTCCGACACTGCAAATAAGAGGCGGCATATTCTTTCAGTTCCAAAAGAAATAAATGGACAGATTAGCTCTAGAAAATTGAGAAGGAAGTGGATTCACAGAACAGTTGCTGAGTGTAGCCGGATCAGACTACTAAAGATGTTCATGTGTTCCATTTGAAACTTGAGAGTTGAGACTAAGCTGTCCATTTGTTATATTTCACTTATCATGAATTTGTTCCCAAATCTAAAAGAGAAAATCCTACAAGAGCATGTTTGGATACATGGAATCCAAGGCCAAAAAAAAGAATAAAAAAGGGGGGGGGGGGGGGGGGGGGGGGGGGGGGGGGGGGGGGGCACGGAACAATAATTATCCAATAATGAAGTTCCATGAGAACTATGGAAACATGGATTCCAATTTTGAGTTATTGTTTGGGTAACAAGTGGAAATCTCATATTCCTCTCACGATACTCACCTAGTTACCTGTGCCAAGAATCCAAATTATGGAAAAGTGTAGAGGATTTCTAGATTAATCAACCCTTTTCTCTTCTTCTTTTTTTTTCGAAAGGTAAGGATATTATTAAAAGAGCAAAAGAAAAGGAAAACAAGGAAAAAGGAGAGCAAAAACTAAAGTGAACAAAAACTGTCACCAGGACAGCCCAAAAACCCCAAAACGGGCTACATCTTAGGGAGCTCAATCCCTTTTCTTTGCTATCCACCCTTTTCTTTGCTATCCAAACAACACAAATCATCACATCAAAGGAAAACCCTTTTTCCCTTTTCCCCCTCTGGCATGGAATCCATGGTTTCCAAACATGGCTTAATTGCGAGTCCATGAAGGTTTGCAATAAACTGCTTGAAGTGCCAAATGTGGGTTCTCATTTGCATATGTTACAGAAAAGTGCAAAGTTTCGGCAAAGCACACTGTGCATAACTTTGCCCAATACATACATACATCAATAAAAACACGCATGCATGCATATGTACATATATAAAAACACATGCATGCATACATCTGTATCAGGACACAATATTTGGAATTTATGCTTTCTTCAAGGCAACATGATGCATCCAGACCCCACGTCATGCTTATCAGTACTACAAGGTCCAAGGGTAATTACTAGTTTTAGTAGAAAGCTGTTTGGTTTCTACCAACAGTCTATCAACTTGGAGGTTTATTCAAAGTGTGACACATTGAAAGAGATCTAAGCTCTAATTGGAATGTATTCATCAAATCTTGATTACGTTCATATTTCTTTTCCAATCTTGGTGCAACAAGAACTGCACTCATCCAGAAGAAAATGTAGATAAATAAAATACAATTACAAACATCTTTCTCGGGACGCACTTTAGTTGCAATGCCCTGAAATACATCTTGCATGGTAAAGCTTTTTTAATCAGCCATTTCTGCAATTTGTTTTCCTTGAACTCTATATAATAATTCTAAAGCTACTAGCTAACTGTAGCATAGCAATTAGAAAGATGAGATTCATCTCAATTCTTACACAAAACTTGTGGATGCATATTCCTTTTTATGTACATCTGGGTAGATAGGCACATACTGAGCTGGGAATTCCATTTAGATACAATTTTAGACATAAATGCTTACAGAGGCCCACAGTAAAAGCTTACAGACGGAAACCAATGAATGTAAAAGATGCTGGAGATAGTATGGAGCAGTAAGCGTTAAGAGAAAAATTTTTTCCAGGTTAGCACACCCACCCCACTGTTAGTACACCCACCCCCACTGTTAGTCACACCGCGATGTTAGCCACCCCCAGTTGGGAATCGATACCAAGACCTCAGTGTTGAAATAAGGTGAGAACGTGATCAAGACATTCAACTACAAATGGAAACCAATGAATGTAAAAGATGCTGGAGATAGTATGGAGCATAAAGCATGAGGAGACATTGTTAAGGACTGTCAACCACATCCATTAAAAAAACAAAGATTGGCTCAGATTGGCTTTCTAAAGAGCGAATATCAACAAAGATGAACAATACATAACACGCCGACATATGGTGTTTTGCACATAATAGAGTGTACCTCATTTCCATCAGCACAATAGCCCCTGAGAAAACCATCGCAGACAGAAGCATCAGGGTTGACATTTACATGCCGATATGGACAATTCTCGTTGGTACATAATCCTGTCAAGGGAAGTGTCAGAATATCATTTCTATTAATAGGCATTTCGCGAAAATCATCCCAATACAGATAGCACCAAAAGCAAGACCCAGTCACCTTGCAGGAAATAAGAGCAATCCTGCATTCTTTCCGGAATAACCTACATATAAAGATGTTGCAGCATTAACTATTCTGTTGAAAATGAAATCCAAAATCAACAAAATTTGGGTAAATTGTAATAGATATATGACGTTGTAATTTATCGAAACTGCACTACACCTTATGAGTCAACTTGCAGTCACTATCAGAACAGAGACCATGTAGAAACTTTGTGCAGACAGCAACCTTAGCAGGGTCATGAATATATGGACATTTTCCACCGTCCTTATTGCACTTCCCAAATCGCGTAAAAAACTGGCAGTACTGTTTCTTTTTGGCCAACCGCAGTCGAGCAGTGTGCAAACTCCATCGAATTTTCTCACTTGCCAAGATGCGAGTCAACCTTTTTGGATCTCTAACAAGCTGGTTACCATTGCCAATTCGAATATATCTGTCCATTATTAGTAGTTTAGAACGCATGAATTTCAAACCTGTTAGGACTCATAGATAATTTTCTAAACAACAGCAACCAACATATTCCATTATAATGATTCTTGCATCCAAAATAAGAAGTAATAATGGCATATACTCGTCATTTCCAATCAGTAATCTCCTCGGAACAAAAGAAATCCTGGAATCTTTTCCTGATTTGATATCGATGGAGCATGATGGTTTCTCATCTGTAATAGCAAAAGAAGAAAGACGGTTATTCCCCTCAATATCCAAGCATGCATGTTGTTGTCAACATGTAAAAGACATGCACATGCAAGTGTAATTCTCCATCTGCAGTCAACATATTAAGGTAAAAAAATTAATGTTAAACAAAAGCAGAATAAAGCATGAATTGTTGTCAACTCATGCTTGATAAATTCACAAAACAAGTTTGAAGAGATTATTCCTGCCACAAAGTCAAGAGTAAATTCTTCTCAATGCTAAACATCCTATCTTCGATGTACCCAACAGAATAGAGTTAAGCTCCTAACATAACCTCTAAACTTAAATTCATCACCACAAAATGCTGAGTTTCGACTCTAGCAGAAATTAATGGAAATTTCAGGCAAAATTAGTGTCGTTTTCTCAGTCAAGAAACAATATCCAATCCTTCAAAAGACCATTTTCCCTGTCAAGGTATGTTGATGCCTTCTTCAAAACCCAGCTTCAGCTGTATCTATCTCGAAAGCAATGATGTAGAACACAGTTTTTTATTGCATGAAATAACCATGATTAAACTATTTCTGCAAAATGGAAGTTTCATAATATATGAAATAAGGAAAATGAATTTGAATCATTTTCCAAAATGTCAGATTACTAAGCACTCAAAAATGATTACAACAAAGATGGATGCCTGCAACTGAAGAAACATATGCTTAAATGAGAATTTTCTTGACACAGTAAACTGTATAGAGGCCCACATTTCAGTCATCCAAATTGTTCATGCATTGGGCTTAGTGCTGTATTGGATTGCATCAAACATTTCCACCCACCAGATGATCCTAAGCATCCAACTTGGCCCTGTTAAATGTGGACAAATGTTTGTAATTCTCCATTTTCATCGGATAGCTATGATCATCTCATAGGGAGAATATTTGATGCGGGAGCATCTTGGTGTGGACATTCCAAGGATGCTTCGTATCTCCACATTGGGGTGGGGTGGCCCACGAGGTAGGGTTTGTGAGATGCATAATGGTCACGGGGTGGGGCCCACAGTGGGACCGTGCGATTCAAGGACTCGTGCGATGCGGGGGTTGCCCATAGGGAGGTCTCACCTGGGAGAGCCTGCATATAGGGATAAACCGGTCCTTTCCCATCAGCTCTAGAGCTTTGGGTGCACTGGTCGATTGTCCGCTATCAATGCCCCCCCCCCCCCCCCCCCCCGCGGCTCATCTCATGATAGGCCCACCAGACAAACAGCTCATGTTGTTGACAGATGAGCCCATCATACCAATGGCTTAGGTGGATGACAGATGATCCCACATGTACTAAAGCTAAGCTTGGTCAAAAAATAAAACACCATTTCTGTTGATGGAGCATCATCTAATTCTAAGCGTAGTTGGAGCTGGTAGGTGCACCTGCCCTGAAGTGCCCAAAAGACCTAGGTGAGCCTACGCACATAGCTGAAGATTCCAAGCACAAATAATTGGGATAAGGCATGGATGATGATGATATTTGTTGATTTTTTCTGAATCAATCAAAATCAATACCATTCAAATTTCAGAGGAAAATGAGGAAATTGGAGTTAAGATGACGAAACAGAATCAACTTACACAGTAAACCATCTACAATAATACAGTATTAGTAATCAACTAATCATTAATCAAACCATTCAAGAAAATGGTCCACTACTAAAGTAGCGGCCGTTAATCAAAAGCTAAAGCTGCTTAAAATGTTGTTTAGAGTTCAATAAAACACGAATCATGCATCGTCATCATGAAATTCTGTCCTCTTATGACTTTATCTCGCTATTAGAAGACGAAAAGAAATGATCGAAGTTGTTGAAATTCGAGGGAAGAAAATCTTAAGCTGTTTAGAGTTCAATAAAACATGAATCATGCGTCGTCATCATGAAATTCTGTCCTCTTATGAATTTATCTCACTATTAGAAGAAGAAAAGAAATGATAAAAGTTGTTGAAATTCTGGGGAAGAAAATCTTAAGTTTTAATCTCAAAGGGAATGAAAGAAGTTGCTGAAATGGAGCTTAAAAGCCCCTTATCTATTTGCACCCTTAGAGGGTGGTAAAATACCCAATAAATAATAATAAAAACACAACCTGTATAAGGTACCCATAATGGTACCTCATGGAAAATGGCAATAGCACCACAGGTGCACATAGCTGCACGCTTAAGGTAATTGCCTCACCCAGTGTCCTACGTGTGTGCCTAGAAAACCATTAACAGCACTGCTTCTATATCTCTAAAATAACAGGTTTTACATAAGTGAAGGGGTATCGGATTGGTGTCATTAACTACCTGGAATTCTCAATAATGTCCTGTTAGATTGATCCATTTTGTAACGAACTGAGCCGATGCAGAAAATGCGTTCGCCTGTAAACAAATGCTTTACAAATTCGTTAAATTTCACTTACTCTTGGGAAGAACCCAACAGAACCAGTTAAACTTCGAAAGTTGCCAAGGGTGTGCACAACGCGTAAGATACTCGATGCGTCATTATTATATAAAAGACAGAATAACCCCAACGCTTACATCTGAGATCTTGTTTGCCACACCCAAATTGCCAATTGCCTTACCTGGCTGCAGCTCAATACCATTATATGACTTACGAGAGGAGCGGCTTCTATTCTTTGCATTTCTGATGATATGACCAGCTCCCTTGTGTTCCCTTTTCTCCCTCTCTACTGCAGCAACTGCTAGTGTAGCTTCCTGTAATCCAGAATGAGCAGGTCAATTCAAAATCATGGCCTACTTCCTGCTCTTATTGAACATGTATGGAGAACATGAAATATCCCTAAAATAGATATGATTTGACCATATGAATTACCCAATCAAACAGGATAAACGTGATGAACAAATTCAAGGTTTAAAACTAGTGTAACAAGTATTGTATTGTTCACCACCAATACAGCCCTGTATCCCCTGCATCGGGCTATTTCAGTCCGATATGGGGCCAATACACCTGCGTCATTCATGGACGATACTGGTGCAAATCGAGCAACACATACCAGTTTCAAATGATACATGAAACGTTGGAAACAATGCTGATGGCAGCATTACACGTTTTTTTTTTCTTCCCCTTTTTGAACGGTACCTAACATGTGTGATAAAGCATGGCATAGAATAATAGAACGTTTCTTCCATTTTAAAAGGTAAAAAATAATAATAATAATAATAATAATAAATCAATGAATTTAATAAATTAAAAGGATCTGGACCCACTTGGAATTTCAGTCGAATTTTTTGAACTCTTAGAACTACTTTGTGAATACATCAAATTGTCATCAACAATACAAAAAAATTAACAGGCCAAATTTGACCTAAGTCTCCATCTTCCATCATCCATGAGTTTGCTAGATGCATACAATGATGAATTTCAGAAGTCCATGCCCAACTGAAGTTCATAATTCAATTTTCTCTGGAAATCAAAAGGGGAATTGATCCATCAACAGATATCTTGATCCACCAAGCTCAATCAACAAAATAGATGACAAAAACAGATCTACCAAATAAATTACAAAAGAAGACATGTAAATTTTCTCCACCGGGGACCAAACCTTGATAAGCTCAAGCCTGGATCAGCTGCTGGATAAGGACCCAGGCCCAAGCCCATCCCAGTCCAGGAGTTACAGACTCAGGCCCAACAGTGTTTACTAAGTCAGTTGTTCAGAGTATCGGTATGGTTACATGTATTGATGACCAGGGATACGGAAACATGTATCGGTATTGCCAATATTATCACCGATACTCGGAAAAATATCACTGTCTAAGGGAAACATTTGGGAAGCGTTGAGAAAAAGGTGGAATTTTTCAGTGCAACTTCAGGAGATGTTAAAAGGCACATATTTACACATGTAGGAATCAAAATATTGCAAAAAACAACTATAAATAATAAGTTTCCATTTTATAGGGACTTAACCATGTGTTATTAGAAAAATCAGTATAAAATAAATATATAAGTTTGTGGCCAATCAATAGATTGGCTCAACACTAATTAATATACAAAATTTTCACATTAATTAGCAGTGAAGAACACATATTTTCCAATAAAAACGGGAAAATTAGGATTTCCCTAATTTTCTCCCTTTTTCACTTAAATGTTATATTTTCGCCATAAATCCATGTCAATGCATGAGAATCATGCATGGACGTGGATTTCTATTACAATCCATGCTAGTATTTGAAAAAAAAAAAAAAAAGTTTTATTAATTTTTCGTCACCTTGTAGTTGCAGCCCGTCTTCGTATCAAGTCGAGATTTCTCCCCAAATACAAACTTTGATGCAATAAAAACAAAGAGTGATCGAAATCACCTAAAGAACATATTTAAAGAAATATAATGCCCCCAAAAGGAAGATTTTTTGGGTTTTTGGAAAACATTTCAAATTTCTGTCAATTTTCGCCTATTCAAGGATGTTTCCCCGATATCAATAATATAATTGTTGGTATCAGAGATATTATCGATGGTATTGCCGATACCGGGAAACTTTCATAAGAGATTCTTGTCAAAGTATCGCTCATATCGATAATATCGCCAGGAATCACCAATATTCTTGAAAATATCGGCGATGTTTGGAAATCTTTACGTTTCCAATAATTTCAGTATTGCTGACCTGGCGACACAGATAATATCGCCGTTTTGGAAACAGAACATATCATGGGAGTAAGAAACATCTATAAGTTGAAACAAAGATTTTAAAATACAGATTTGAGATCAATATTCACCCTCCACAAAGGATTGTCTAGCATTGCATAAAGATAGCTAGTTCAGCAAGGCCCCTGAAGTTCGAAGTTTTATTTACATAGTACAACTTGGATATAAAAGGTTGTTGGAAATTACTTGACTATCATGGCTAACTTATCTCAATGATGATTGATACATGCATGTTTATGTATGCATTAATTACAAGGAAAAGAATTTCGTTCAGTTGGTATGTACTTTTCGAGTCAAAGTTCAGTTGCTTACCAGGAAAAGAATTTGGGTGAGTTGGTGAGTGTCTACATTTCTATATATCAGTTCCTTAAAATAGTGGAGAAGTGTCAAGGAAAAAAGAAAGAAAGAAAAGAAAAAAGCTACGGAACGACATCACATATTTTGTCCAATGAAGCAAGTTCCATAGACAACATCATTACTTGACTGTAAATGACAACACCTGGCAAAAGGTAAAAAGTTTGTGCTTGTCTGTCTTAGTTTGCTGACCTCATTAGCCTTTTTTGAGTGCCTCTCGATGGATTTTGACCATTTCAGATGAGACCCACCGATACTTAATACCTTGGATTTTCGTAGAGAAAATCCACTGCTTGATCTTGTGTACACTGTATCCCGCTTCCGTGACAGCTGCAATTTCCTACCAAAAGCAAGAAACACCCACCATACATTCAAAAGATACCACAATCAGCAGGCAAATACGAGCAGATGAAAAGAACAACAAAAGCAGCAGAAGAAATAACAGAGTAAACCAAAGAAGCACGTAAAATATCCAAGCTAATGAACCTGATCAGTGATAAGGAACTCTTGTTTGAAACCGATGCGATATTATTCATGAAACATCTCCAATATGCTGTTCTCTTCCATGGAACAAGGTAAGGCAGAACCTTCCGTCGTTGCAATGAAGTCATGTCTTTGGAATGTGACTGTGTCCCACCTAGCGTCCATACCAATGATAACTTTGCAGTTTTACTTGTCTTCTCTAAAACTGCAGAAGTGAAACCAACATAAGCATTCACTGAGCTCTGAACTTCTAAGAAAAGAACGAGAATTGGTTAGTGTAATTTTAGGTTTTGGAAAAAGCAATAACAACGACCAAATCAATCCTTAAGGAACCGGTTTACTTAAAAGAAGTCCTGACATTCTAACAACATGTAAAAAGGCTACGTTCTGCTTGCTGCTTTTGGACAGACACCGGAAAAAAAAAAAAAAAAAGAATACAGCGTGCCAAAGAACACTAAATTCTTATATAGTTAGAGTTCTTCTGCTATAGGGAAAGTATATATACACATAAAGACTATTTTATGAATGATTTTTTTTTCTAAGCAACGACTTACTTAAAGCAGGTCACACCAAACTTATCCATGTCATCCACAACATCATTAGCCACTCCAGGAAGTACAGAAACTAAATAGAGCACTCATCATCTACTTCCATTCACACAAAAGAAAAGCTTCCACAGAACTAGAGAGGAATCATGGCCCAAGAGAGAGCACTTTTAGAATCCCCTTTGTCTATGAGATGAGAACCAAAGAACCAAGAACATTTTTAGCCAATTTAATGCCTGTCATTAGCATTTCTAGCTCAGCTTGGCTAGAGTCCCAGATCCTGGAAGCCCCAAGAAGACAAACTTAAACCTGCCATGGTCATCCCCGAGAACATACCTACCCCCAGGATCTCTATGTTCCAAAGAGAGCAACCATCCACATTTATCTTCCACCAACCTGCAGTCAGAGTGCCCCAAATAGCAGCATCTTGTAAACATCATTAATCATCTCGATCCATATCCAACAGAAAAACACTTTTAAATTCGTTTGCTGATCTACCCATCAATAAGAAGAAGCTTCATCTTCTCGAGGCCTCTAACAAAACGTAGCATTAGCGAGCATTCTCCAGAGGATTCTACCATGAGCTTTGAACCGGCTGGCCCCCCAACGATCAAAGATCTCAACCACAAATGCTGGTAAAACCCAACAAAAGATAAAAGACAAACCAAACAGCTCGAGTGAAACTGCAATGGAGGAAAAGGTTAGCAACTAATTCCTCAGCTTCCTGGCATAGAACGCACTTGAATTTTTATTTATTTATTTTTTTTTTTTTACCAAAAGGTTGGAGCACACCACATGAAAATTTTGTTGAGGTTATATTTCTTTTCTTGTGGCTACCAACAGTGAAAATTTTGTTCGCGACGCTGTCCAACAAAAAGCTTCAACTATAGGGCGGTTAAGATAGCCCCAAACTTTCACAAAACCCAGAGGGTGAAGATGAGGCAAATGAAGAGCTCTTGCAAACACTTTTGAAGAGAACAAATCGTTCAGCAAAGGAGCCCTAATCTAATGGTCATAATAGTTTGATTGCAAAAACACACCTTCAAGAATCGACAAAAGCTCTTCCACCACTATGAGTTCATGATCCCTGAGATTCCTTCCAACTTTAGGCACCCAAACCATCTTTTCCCAACAATTTTGAAACAATCCTTAATTTTTACCTTCTTGGATGAGAATACGTATAGCCTCCTAAATTTCTGCACCAGAAAAATATCCCCCACCCACAGATCTCCCAAAAAAAGAGAATTCTTTCTCCACTCCCCACCAAAAATCTCACACCTTCGTCACGGAACTTCCCAAACTTTTTGATGGATCTCTAAACCTTGATATGGCTTTTCATGTATGAGAACCCTTTCCTCTTAAGACAAACCTTGGATTTCCAATCTCTTGATTTTCCACCATATTCGTAGCCATTATTCTCCTCCAAAGAGCAACCCTTTCTTGACCAAAACACCACCACCACCACCTAAAAAGAAGGGCCTAACTTTTATCTCTAATACTAACAATCCCAACTCCACCTGCTGCTTTAGCCTTGTAGACATCCTCCCATTTTTCTAAATACCCTTTTTTCTCCCCAAAGAAACCCATGCTAAAAATCTTCTCAAGCTAAGCAGCAACTAATGCCAGATTTCTGAATATAGGTAATAGATCAGATGGTTCACTAGAGCTGCCTTGATCAGAGTAATTCACCTTCCAAGGATGAATAAGACCTTTTTCTAAGCTGCTTGTCTTTTCTCGAATCTTTCCACAACAGGGACCCATGAGGAAGGAGATCTAGGATTTGCACCAAACAGAATTGAGACGGGGCATAGTAATAGAGACCACTTCGCACCCAAGTCCCTAGCAAGAACACCCACAAGATGAGACAGTGCAGCCACCCCAGCAATCACACTCTTCCTCAAATTAACCTGATGCCCTAATACATCTTGAAAGCACTGATGGATTTGATAACCTCTATCTGTACACACCTGCATCACAGAAGATGATTGTATCATCCGCAGTTGAAGGTGTGTCAAAATGATAGATTACATATTAAAGCCTTTCCTTCAGACACCATTGCTTCAATAAGATTTGTTTGGTTTTGTGCTCCAATCTAAAAGAGAAAAGGTGATAGCAGGACCCGATGTTGTAAACCCTTTGAACAACCAAAGAAGACTTGAGGAGACCCACTGAAGAGAACTGAGACTTGAGTCAAACACAGACAACCCTGATCCCATTAACTTTAGCATATACAAAAGAGAGACCATCCCATATGGTCATATGTCCACTTTGCATAAGATTCTGTAACTAAGGCCCTCTTTCCCTTGAGTCGACACTCATTCGCTAGAGGATCCATCAACTACCCCCCCCCCCCCCCCCCCCCCCCCCCCGATTGATAATAAACAAAAGTCAAATGAAAGGGAGAAACAATCATCCTTGTTACCTCTTTTAAACAATTGGCGAGAACTACAACAATTATTTAAATGCTTCCTACTGATTGGTCTACAGTCTGTCAGTCCAACAATTCTTCAGCCTCTTTTTTCTTGGGGATAAGGGTGACAAATGCTGAATTGGGCCCTTCTTAATTCTACCCTCATAAAATTCCTCAAACACTAGCTGAAGGTCCCCTTTCAGGATATCCCAATTCCCAACAGTCTTGGAAAACAGCCCTAGTGAAGCCATCCGGACTCTGAGCTATATCATCCTCCATAGAAAAGACTGCATATTTTATTTCTTTTTCCTTGAAGGGGCTCTCCAAATTTGTAGCCCTTAAGAGTGGAAAAGCTCTGGAAAGGAAGACAAATTGATAAAGGCATGTGCACTGACTCTTTTGTATATAGGATTCAAAAATGATCCACAATCTTAGACTCAACCTCACCTGAGTCCTCTATAATCGACTAACCCAACAGGAGAGTCGAGACGCATTTCCTTCTATGCCCCCCATTCATGAACCCTATGAAAGAAGGATGCATTCTTCTCCCTCCATCCAAGTGGCCCTCCAACAAATCTTTTCTAGCCTAAGCACATTTCTGCATTCTCTTTTGCAATCGTTCCTTATTTGGCTTTCCTCCATGATTGGACAAGATCCTCTGCATTAGCATATGCAATCTGCCCCAAAATTTCAGCCTTCCATTAATCCCTTCTTCTGAATCCAATCTTGTTCCGTCCTTTAATTGTCTCCTTTAGCCATTGGAATTTCTTCTAGATTCGAAAGCCAGTTCCATTCGGGACTCTTTTACAATTGATTTGCCAAAAAAAAAAAAAAACAATTTCTTTCTTTTTGAAACCTGTGACAGGTTTGATATGGGGGTGTGATGCTCCTCCATGATTGGACAAGATCCTTTGCTTTAGCATATGCAATCTGTCCCAAAATTTCAGACTTCCATTAATCCCTTCTACCGAATCCAATCTTGTTCCATCCTTTAATTGTCTCCTTTAGCCATTGGAACTTCTTCTAGATTCGAAAGCCAGCTTCCATTCGGGACTCTTTTACAATTGATTTGCCAAAAAAAAAAAAAAAAACAATTTCTTTCTTTTTGAAACCTGTGACAGGTTCGATATGGGGGTGTGATGCTCCTTTCTTAGTGGTGCCACTCTACTAGGTGTTAGAATTGATGAGATGTTGAGTCGAATATCTCAAATCCATCCTCCTCTGTTGTTTGGTATGCACTACTGCAGAATTTTGATCTTCTTGATTTCTTACCAACTGTTTAGTGATTCTTCCCCTGTGCTCTGAGCCTCTGACTTTGTTTCAGCAAAAATCTATGAACCAGTTGTTTACAGTCTTGTCGTACATCAGACGTTTTCTGTTTATGTAGTTTCTTGTTACTTTATGCTGGGATCTTGAAGTGATCTACAACATCTACAAGGCATTTTTTTTTCTTGCTTAGTCGAATTCCCTTCTGTATTACTATTTCCATTTGTGGATTCATGAGTTTGCTCAAGATTTTAGCAAGTAAAACTGTAAAAGCTTGATTTACATAAATCAGCCCCTGATTTACCCCAAGAAATGGTGTGGTTCAAGGCAACACATACATCGAGGCACGGCCGCACAAAGAACTGTGGAAAACCTCAAGTGCTAGGCACCACCTGAGCACACACTTAGAGACTCAGGCACCATTTTTTTTATTTTTATGTATTTTATGTCATGCATATAGATGCATATTATTTTTAATAGTTTTAGCTTTAGAACTAATTTTAACCCAAGAAATAGAAGTAATTTTAAAGTTATTACGTGCATTAGACTCCTATTTAGTTGGACCCCACTCATAGAAACTCGTATCAAAATCAAGCATTCCTATGGAGCAATTAATCAGTCCACTTTAACCATTCAAATTCAACAAAACCATGATTAAAAATTGTTCAGATGAAATAAACCATGATTGTGACCAACTGACCATTCAAAATGTATCTAGTCATACTTCAAACTTTTTTTTTTTTTTTTTTTTTTGAGAGAGAGAGAGATGGCCATTCAAATATTGTCAAAATCAAAAGTAAATTTCGTCCAAGAAGTTCAATGGAAGCTTAAATGATTCATGTTCGATCTATTGTACACCAATGGAAGCTTGGATTGCTTTAATAAGCCTGATGTAGTTATAACACAGATAAAAGAAAGAAATCAAGAAGAAAAAGATTTTATGAGCTTACAAAACTCTTAAGGAATTGGGGAAGTATTTCCCTTAAAATTTGATCCAAACTAAAAAGAAAAGTTGTTTTGAAGGAGGTATATGATCCCCCTCAAGTATTTACAACCTTAACGGGTGTTAAGGTGTCGAAAAATACACCTTATTTGAGGTGCCAGCAGGGGCACCCTTCCGTCTTTTTATCAGGTTGCATGCACGCATATATGCCCAAGTGATTTGAGCCCAGGGAGACTCATGGCTATGGTTGTCGCCTTGCTTGGGGCCCAGGCAAGATGCATACACAACTAAACGCATAATGTGTGCGTCTAGTTCTTCTTTGACTAACACTGCTGAGAAACACGGACAACATCAGGACTTACCTTGTTTTAATTTGTCCAGCTTTGCATTTAACTATTCAAGTATCAGTTACCTTTCAAAAAGAAAAAGCATTCAAGGATCAGTTGGGACAGTTCGGAAAACCAATAGAACCCTTCAACTCCAAGCAATGAGCATGGAACTGTGACCAAGTGTTAATACATAAAAAGTGCCAAGTTAAAGAAGGGGGCAAACCTGCTGCTTATCTCAAAGTAAGATTGCCCTTATGCTGAGGAATATAGGGGACCCTTGGCCATTGCAAACCTGCCCATGCCCATCTATGAAGTGGCAGTGATGGTGCCCTAGGCTTAGCTCTGCTTGAGCATTGGCACCATTTTCGCCTGAAGTGCACTTATGATTGACATGTTATAAGCGCGCCCCACCTTGGCATGCCTGCACCCTTCACGTGATGATTGGCACATCGGCGCGCCTTTTCTCTGGTTTGGTTCATGTTTCAGAGCACGGAGCAGTTCTCCAAGGGTGAGCGCAGCCAGTATTCTGAGGTAGGCGTGCACTCATAAAGATGTGTGCAGTGATTCAAGTCATCAAATTGGATTGCAACACCTGTCCACTATTGCCTCTTTGGCCATGCCAACTGGCAATACCCATCAATCCTTGCCTATAAATACCCCATCAGGCCTCTCATTTGGAACACTTGCAATTTTTCTTGCTTGAGGCATTCCCCAAAACTCTCCAAGCTTTCCCATTCTCATCGTGCCTTTCTCCCTCCCATGCCTCCGCACGCAAAGGTGTTTGGAGGAGCTTGTAGAGTCTTTTTGCTCACTTAGACAGCAGCATGGTGACCAACACTACCTGCACCCACTGCCTCAAAGGCATCATATTGAGACTGCGCTCACCAAGCTCATGTAGTTAAGTTGCTATTGAGCCCCACACTCACAGGATCCAGCACTTGTTGGATTCTTAGCTTGGGCGGTGTCCCGCAGCCAACCTTTGGTCATTTTCATCTCTATGCAGCCATGTGCTGTCACTCCTAACACAACCCCATGCTGTCAACAGGGACACAACCCCATGCTAATACCTCTAAGCTGGATGGGGCCCTGCACTGATCCTTGCTCTCTCATCACACTCTGGCCTCGTGCCTACCTTGTTCAGTCTCATGCGAAGGACTCTGTGCTGGCTTACTTCTGAGAGACATCGTAAACGGGCTCTATATTGTCTGTTTAAGTGATCGCCTGGCTCTCGGGCACCTCCCAGAGGTTCTGCACTCCCTGTTAAGGCAGTGTGTGTCCTTTGTTTGGTTATATAGGATGTAACGCTAAGGCTAATGGATTCCTGACGCTATGAAGCTTGCCTGATCAATGTTCCAGATACTCTGAATACGAAGGACCATGATTGGGAGAGTGTTCATCATTTGCATTCGTTTTACTTTCTTTTCTAACGTGTAGACTGACTGTATCTCTATGGGTTCTACCTTAGAAACAAGGGATAAATACAATCAAACAGTGTGCTAGACCACAGCCGGGAATGTGTCATGATCCCAGATCAATAAAAGACTTTCAATAGGGCGTACCCTTTTCTTTATGCCTTGGCAATGTTCCATGAATGTCTGCGGAAATCACATCAATATCAATCAATCAAAATTCATGTAAACACCAACAATACATGTAAATCTGCAAGCATGCAAAGCATCATGGTCACATACCACTTACTGATTGAGTTAATTAGGGCACACCTCTTCAAGAGGGGAGACTCGGGATCGCATCCCACTCATGTACTGTTTCCAATCTATTTGAACTGATTATGTAATCCAACAAAAGGAGGTGGTGTAGTCAATACAGGAGATTAATATGATAGTTCATGGTAACATTCTCCAAAGAACCTTCCCCTTTCACCAAGGGACCACTTGGCCAACTACTGAAAAGTACCAATGAATGTCAAAGAAAACCCAATGAATACCAACGAAATTCAAGAAGTCATCCCAAATGCTACTCGCCATCAAGCAATGGATAAGGAATAAACTCATTCCCCTGCTCCACTTTCTTCTTGTGGTCACAAGTTAAATCCATCCATGACTAACAAAAAGCTGAAACTTGGGCAGAACAGGATGACTGGAATTCTTACTCTGGGTGGGGTACCCTCCCAGTAAATTGTGAATATCGTAAGACTGGCTAGGTTATAAAGGGAAGTTGATGATTCAAAGCCCAAATTCTTTTATCAATGCCACGCTATGGGATATACACTTCATCTTATCTACCAACAGGATTCTAAAGACCATCTCCTCATCCTTCAGCTTTCATTTAAACATCAAATGACATCAAGTGATAGCTTATCAGACATTCCAAATTGTTGTGGTGGTAAAAACTGATAAATGGAAGTTTTTTTATTTTTTATTTTTTAGAAATTATGAGGGTAGTGGTGAAATTGATGATCAAAAAAGGTAGTGGTGAAATTGGAAGAGATTCATCAGACTAATCTCACATGACTATAAGAGTGTTTGCTTGATTTTTATTTTTATTTTTATTTCAGAGGTTTCTCGGTAAAGAATACTAAGTGAGTTGTTTTTGGTGCATTGGATTTGGATAATTTTCCTAAAATTCTGTTTTGAGGCATTATATCCACAGAAATATATAACATGCTTGCCTACCATCTATTTGTGCTTTGTCTACATCCAACTTCTGCATGTGATCTAAAAGACAAAACACAACCTAGGCAGTACTGACTGAATGCATTGAATAAAATATTCTCAACGAAGACCCATGCTAAGAAGCAGGAGCAGCATAGCTCGACTAACCAATTCTCCAAGAATGAAGAAGAATTGATGCTTAAACACAGACCTTTATCAAACCTCCTCTTGCTTAATCCTCTGTTGCATCTCAAAGAGGAAATCTTAGGAGCCCTCTGCCCCTCCGAATTTGAATTGTCATCAGGGACAACAACTGCTTGCTTGAGTTGACTTTCCAGTGACACATTGTTCCGTACAAGCTGATTATTTTTCCTCTTGTAATAGAAATCACTTGATGTAGAGAAAGGAAATGCTTGTGTCTTTTCAGTGATGGGTACAGATGAATCTTGAATTTCAGGTCTTGGAGCAGCAACCAGCTGATTTGACTTACGCTTCACATATATCATCTTCTTTATCTTGGGGGACTTCGACTTTCCAACGTATGCGGCATTTTGAGTTTCCAAACCGTCCAGAAGCACATTCGCAGTTTGTTTTTCAGAACCTTTGGCCGACCAAGGAGTATCATTGCCTTTTGTAGGTTTAATAGGATCGGAGGTTTCACACATAGAAGCTTCTGAAACAGCTTGAGGATCTGCTATTATTGAATATGGAGAATCCCGAGGATGCTTGACAGTGCAATTTGGTAGCTTGGTTGTATTAGGTAAAGGGGGTGTTTTGGGCCTTACAATAGCAGGATTTACACCTGATTTTGAATAGTTGCTACTCTCAGTTTTCCTTTCAGAACCCACACAGTTATTCATTTTATCTCCACTGGTTGGATTTGATGTATAAACTGAAGCACTCGAACCAGGTGACGCCCGGGAGAAAGCAAGGACTGGAGCAGAATTTCTTACAAGGCTGTTACCTTTGCGAATGTAAGACATGCTCTGAATCTTTCCAGTCTTTTTAGGAGACGGTCTCCGCAGAGGGATGTGACTCAAACCTGACTCATGTACAGGAGAAGGAGATGCAGAAGAACTATCAGTCCGGTGCCATGTTCGGGGTCTCACAATGTGAGATGAAGAAGTTTCTTTCAAAGACCCAGAAGCAAAACCTGCTGGATGGCGGAAAGACCTAGGAATCCCGGAACTTTGGTGGGTCCTCTTGCCAGATTCATTGGCAGTCAATTTTGGATCTGCTTTTGGTTTTTTGGTTCCTTGCAATGGCAACTGCAGCGCCTTCTCCTGAATAATGTGGTCATTTGTTTGCATCCTTTGATTTAATTCCACACCAACCTCCAGTTCTGATACCATAGAATCGTGAGCCTTTAAAGGAAGACAGTTGTCAATAGTGGACTTCTCATCTGGCTTATTCTTATCATCTATGCAAAGATTTTCATCCGATGGCCGACTCAGTGACTGCTCTGCATTCAAAATGTCTGCTTCTGGAACCACCGACAAAGATTCTGGAGAATTTATTGTTAAGAGTCGATCTGGTGAATGAATTATCCCTTCATCTTTGGCATTAGTGGCAGTAACTGCCAATACCTCCTCTGCTGGCCGCATAGAATCAGAGTAATGCAATCCCACCTCAACCATCCGATCCGAACCATCACCTTCAATAACTCCACTTGGTGATCTCTGATTGAAAACTGAAGTTTGTACATCTAAAGACAAAATCCCCAATTCCTCCTCCACCGGTGAAAGCAATTCCTTAGTATCTTTACAATTTCTGCTGCCATTCATTCCACTCTCTTCCAATACACCAACTTCTGTTTGATCTTTTCTTTCTTCATCCCTTTCTGCAACTCGATCTTCAAGGGAATATCCATGGCCGTCCGTCACTGTCCCAGCAGGAATATCATCTTGCAGGTTGCTCCCTAATCCTGATGGAGAAGGAGATCGTGAATCCAAAATGACCAACTCCTTTCCAAGTGAAGTAAAACACCCATCTCGGTGCACAAAATTCATGTTATTATCCTTGTGTATCACATGACTTTTCTGGTCTTCTAACAGAGCAGCAGCCTCAGGAGATCCTTCCACTGAACTATCCTCAAGCAACACCACAACCCCTGGTGGACAAAGATCCAAACCAGCATCACCACTGGCCCCAGCACTATAGACCTTCCCTGCTTCGAGGATTTCTATTTTCTGTAAATCCTTGTGAGGAGAACTTGATGCAACACCTGCACCATTATTTCCAGTTGGCCGTGAACTCTGTTTACCTTCTTCTAAGACTTCCAAATGCTGTAAATCCTTGCGAAGAGAAGCCGACGTGGAACCCAGATTTTTTCCAGCTACCTGTGAGTTTGGTAGCCTCAGAACCCGTTTTACAATCTTCTTCTTCTTTTTCTTAACTAAGACCGTCTTGTTCGATTTGATGACAGTTTTAGTTGGGGGCAATACAATCGGCTTGGCTACCAAAGCATTCGATTTAAAAGAAACATCAAGTTCTACAGATGAATCCTTTTCTGACACATGTTCCGAGAATGAATTGGGAGCTTTCCCTTTTGGGTCAGGAGTGCTCGAGCCAATGACATAAGAAGAGAGCAACGGCTCGTCTTTCCTTTTCCTGATAGGTTTGCTGGCAGGTTGTATTCTGAGCAGGACACTGGTCTTTTGTGACTTCGTCTCATGGGCCTCCATATTATTGACATTGCCAAGCCTTGAATGCAGGGGCAGGCGTTTTCCGGGAATGATCCGAAGGGCATCATTATCACGTTTGATGGCTTCCTTGTTTATCTCCAGAGCAGGTGGTCGCATCCATATCCGATCTTCATCCACAGGATCGCCTCTTTCGCTGCGCTGCTGCAGCGGTTTTGAAGCATCACATGGATATCGACCCCGATGGGCCCCCTCAACAAAGCTGTGATCTGGAGGTTTTGGGCCATCGAAAGGGTATCTAATCCATGTCTCCCTCTCGACGGAGCTCCGATTGGGCGGTTTTGGGGCATCAAAAGGATATCTAATCCGAGAATCCCTCTCTAGATAGCTCTGATCGGAAGGTCTCGGACCATCAGGAGGGTGTCTAATCCGCATCACCCTCTCAACAGAGCTGTGATCAGGAGGTTTCAGGCCATCAATATAGTGTCTAGTCCGCACAGCCTTCTTGACTGGACTGTGATCATGAGGTTTCAGACCATCGATAAGGTATCTACTCCCTGCAGCCCTCTCAGGAGAGCCACGATCAGGAGGCCCAGAAGCATCGAAGGGGTATGTGATCCGTTCAGGCCTCTCAACAGAGCTGTTTTCAAGAGCTTCAGGAGCATCAAAAGGGTTTCTATTCCGCGTGGCCCACTCAATGGATCTACAATCAGGGGCAACCGCCACGGATGATGAGGGTAAAGAGTTAGGCAAGAAGGGTTCGAAAGGAGGGTTACTGCGACGACGAATATGACGGTGCTCATGATGATGATGATGATGTTCTCTCCGGTCCCGTGGAACATCCACACAACAACGATCATCGTGGGTGAATTCAAGTATTTCCTGATCCGAATCATACCTCTTCCGCCTCACAGGAGCAGAATTTGTAGTTTCCAAGAAAGGAGGAGGATGAAGCCCTCGGTGGTGGTGGAGGTGGGGATCCGAAGAGTGCGGCCCTGGGTTCTCCCAGTCAATTGGGAACGGTGGGCGCCTACGCAATGGCCTCGGCGCATCGTCCCAGGCAAAACCAGGTGGGGCAAGCGCCGCATCGGGCAGGCGGGCCCGGTCTTCACGGAAAGGGTGAGGGATGAGATGGTCTGCTGGGATACGATCGTGAGGGTGGTTTAAAATCGGCGACGGCAGCGGCCTTCTTGGGTCGGGGTGGAAGTGGGAGTCATGTGGAGGACGAGAAGGGTGGTAGGGAGAAGCTGGTGGGGAGATGTACGGATGGTGGTGAGGATGAGGAAACGAACGGTCAGGATGAGGATGAGGATGAGGAAGCGGACGGTCAGGGTGAGGATGGTGATGAGGACGAGGAAGCGGACGATCGGGTTGGTGATGATGGTGCAGAGCGATAGGAACGTACCTGTTGCGATTGCTAGGAACGGGAGGTTTCAAAGGATCCATGGTCACTTGCGTTTGCTTTGCTTCGGAGTCTTCTTTCGTTCTGGATTTTGCTACACCTCTGTTCCTCGTTTCTTCGAACAGGAGAGAGGCATTCTCGAAACTGGGATGTTTCTACTCCGGCGGTTTTTATACGCGGGATAAAGCCGGGTCAGCTGAGTTTTTCTTACGTTGTGCGCGATCTGGGCCTTTGGGGCCTTGCTGTCACCCGGTCCACGGTAACCGTTTAATCCATGACTCGGGATTGGACGGCTCGATGTGGAAGATCTTTGATGCAAGGCTCTGTGAGGGCAATCCAGATTTCAGTTCTGATGAGGGTGGGAGGCATGTTCTGTAATTGGGACCATTGATGTGTTGCGCGGCCCACCGACCTGACCTCCAAATTCTCGTAGACTGGAATGTGCTGCACGGTCATTTTGGGACATTCTACGCGAAGCGTTTGGTTGTATTTCTCTGCTGAAGTGTCCTACTTGGATGCTGCGTATCCAAGGAAGCCGATTGGGTGCTGGGCGCTGTGGGGCCTGTTATGGGTAAATCCGAGCTGACCTCATGTCACGGGGAAAGCCAATAGTCCAACGGGCCCAGGTACAGGTCCTCAAATCTGACCTGAGACTAGGCCGATGACCTAATGACCTCAGACTTCCAAGACGACCTGAGGCCCGATGACTTGACGACCTGAGGCTGGGCCGATGACCTAACGACCTGAGGTTAGGCCGATGACCTGAGGCCTCCAGGACGACCCGAGGCCCGATGACCTGATAACCTGAGATCTCCAGGACGACCTGAGGCGTGATGACCTGAGACCTACAGAACGACCTAAGGCCCGATGACCTGACGACCTGAGGCTAGGCCAACGACCTGACGACCTGCCGAGATCATAGGCTTCAGCCAGGAAAATAGGAGAAAGATCTGGAGAATCGTCGGGGAATACTGGGAATATCTCCTATAACTACGGAACGGCTCAAGAATCACGCTGATCCAAGAATCCCTCCCCTGAAATCATGGCTTCAAAAAGGGAATACAACTTTGCAACCTAAGTCTATAAATTGACGCGTCCTCTTCATTATCAATGTACGATACAAAAACTGATCAAAAGAGAGATATTTAATCTTTCAAGATCCAACTAACTTAAGCATTGGAGGGCTAACGGCTGGACCCCAGCCACCCCCTTAGCTTTCCTTTGTGCTCTACAGGATCTAAGAAAGCTTCAGTTCAAATCCAGACCGCACACCTGCAGGAGATCAGTTGCATCCATCCGTCCAAGTTGGAGGTCACCTCATCTCATCTGCTGACCAGTTGGAGGTCACCTCATCTCGTCTGTTGACCAATTTTCAGCATCAACAGGGCCACCGTGATGTATATGCTTTATATCCACTCCATCCATCCAATTTGCCAACTCATTTTAGTATTGAGCCCAAAACTAAAGTGGATTCAAAGCTCAGATGGATACACAAACAGTGAAAGTAATGACGCCTATTCTCACCTAAATCTGACCATCTGATGACGTCGAGCTAAGACGGCTTAGATCCTTGTGATCGCCCCGTCGTCAGTCCTGCAATGGAGAATATAAATAGGCACTAAGAGGGACGGTGGTTGGTTGTAAATCCTCTTATGTCTAAGTTAAGCTTGTAGAATTCGGACGTAAAAGTTATAAAGGCTTTAATCTTAATATTCTGCTTTGGAGTTCTCAGCTTTATTCATAGAGATAGAGAAAGTTATTAATTTGAAAGTCCTGTTAAGCTACATTTGGAGTCTTAATTAGGCAGGATTCTCGTCTCAAATTTATAAGAGAGATCTTCAACCGAGATAAAGCCGGATTCCCATCTTGTCTAAAGTTGTCAGATCTGCCCCGAATTCTTCATACCACCACTTCGGTGGTGGCCATCCTAGTCTGCTTGAGTTACTGTGGAGCTCGATGCCTGGGCCCGAGCTCCCACCCTAGGGTTTCTTGCCCGAGTAGTAGAACTTCTTCGATGAGCGAGTCCTCTCACATTGAGCTCGTGCTCTGCCAGCTCAGCTCGGTGGCTTGTCTCTAAGCTGGATGAATTGCTCGTCTTGCTCAAATGGTCTCCTTGTTTAGACCATTGGTCATTACTTCTCAGCCCGAAGGGCTAAGGACTTGAGTTGAGAATCTTTTCATGTGAGAGGCTAGTTCAAAATCCCCTGCAACAACACCCATTGTTGAGACTTCCTGTGGCCCACCCCATCATTAACGATTGTTTGCCTATCCAACATGTTGATAAGGTCGGGCAGACATCAATGAAGGAAAACAGAAAATATCCGCTTGATCTAAAACTTTTAAGTCCTTGTTAAGGTTTTACGGTGGGCATTCAATCAATGTTACTTCCTATTGTGCAATATATTTGAGCTTTTAATCTACTTCATTTGTTTGGCTCATGCCCTAAAATAACCTCGCCCATGAATAGAGTTGTACACGAGCCGAGTTGAGCTTTGCCCTATTCAAGCTAGGCTCATTCAATGACCACAATGGCTCATGTTCAGCTCAGCTTAGGCTTCGAGCTGGATTAACATTATTGAGCTAGCTCGACCAAGATTTTGAGCCACGTTCGAGCCTGGAAAAAATAAAAATTTAAATAAGCTCAGCCCAAAAGCTCAGCCTAAAACTATTTAAAATCCAAGCCCAAAACCCATTGACACCCCCCACTTGCTTTTGTAGAGAGTTTCACTTCTCATGTCTTTGCTCTATTCTAATGTGGGACTAAACAACATACCTTTCCAATTAGTCGAGTCGAGTTCCAATCGAGTCGAGCAGAATTGAGTTATAATCGAGCCACGCTAAATCAAGCTTGGGTTAGCTCGAGCTTGGAAAAATTGTTCAGCTTGGTTCAAACCCAACCTTCAAATCGAGCCGAGCCAAATTGAACTGGTTCAAGCCGAGTCGAGCGAGCTAACCGAGCTTGCTTGGCTCGTGTTCAGCTCTACCCATGAAGCTGCAGCCCTTATCATGCGGGCCACCTCCATGTGTGTTGTATATCCATGCTATCTACCTATTCTACCATATTATTGTAGGGCACGAGCCTAAAAATTAAGAAAATAAGTCTTAGGTGTACCATACTTAGGAAATTGTGGTGGTTGAACTCCCTATCATTAAAAACTTTGCAGGGCCATAGTAATGTTTGTATAATGTTTATTTGCCAGACAACCCGACAACCCGTTGATAAGGTCACATGAGGAAAAATCAGCTTGATCCAAAGCTTTTGTGACCCATTAATGGTCAATCACCACTATTTCATATGTCAAGATCAACTTGAGAATTGGATCTGCTTCGTTTTTTGGTTAATTCCCTCAAATGATTGGGCAAAGCCCCATAGCAAGGGTCACACCATTTTCGGCAAGGCTGGGGTAATACCTAACCCCCCAAGCAATGGTGTTAATGTGTGGGATGCCATGGACCCAGCATGATGTATGTGTTTTATATGTTTTATATGCACGTAGTACATCCAACCTGTTGATAAGGTCACATATGTGAACCTGGATGAAGGGAAAGAAATCAGCTTATCCAAAGCTTTTGTGCCCACTAATGGTCAATCACCACCATTTCATATGGCATGGTCGACTTGAGGATTGGATCTGCTTCATTTTTTTTGGCTAATTCCCTAAAATGGACGGGGAAAGTCCCACAATGAGGGCCACACCATATTAGGCAAGGTTGGCGCAATACCTAACCCTCAGGATCATGTAATTCCTCTCGTAACAAAGCAAAATCCCAAAAGGCATCCCAAGGGGCTCGTGAATGCATGGGCTGCGCGTGGCACGGACAATAATCGACCGGCCCTACACGTGCCCCCATATGTCAATTGCACTTGTGGGAATCGACTCGACTCCCAAGAGTGCTATATATATATATATATATATATATATATATATATATATATATATATATATATTAAACCACTCACTTCAAAGCTCTCCACGTGTCCAAAGTCTGTCCTTATTCTATGGACGCGGATTGCGTCCGACCACTGGTCGGACATTTAAGCGTCCACCAGATCAGCGTGGGGCCCACCATGATGTATCCTTTTATCAAAGCCGTTCATACATTTTCGAAGATCATTTTAAGTTATGACGATAAAATTTATGAAGATCCAACGCTCAAGTGGGCCACACAAAATATTGAGCGGAATCTGGTGACCTCATCACTACATAGTGCACTACTGTTGTGATGACGTCACAGGTTCCGCTCAGTATTTGGTGTGGCCCACTTGAACGTTGGATCTTCTTCATTTTTGGGCTCATATCCTACCATGATTTTCTAAAAGTGATAGACGGCGTGGATAGACGGATACATCATGGTGGGCCCCAACGCTGATCTGGTCGGACGCTCAAAGGTACGACCAGTGGTCGGACGCAATCCGCGTCCCTACTCTATGTTGCAATGTGTTTGTCCAGCAATAAACAGAGCTATTAGTTCAGACTTCATATATCATGACTCGAGACCAGTACGATTGGACCGAGGTGCGTGGCTTCAGTGGATCCCCATATCCACTAAGGTGGGTGGGACCTCTGACTGTGAGGCCAACTGTTATGTATGTGAGTACATCCATGCTGTCCATCCATATTGGAAGCTCATTTTTGGGCATGATCCAAAAAATGAAGTAGATTCAAATCGCAGATGGACCATGGTACAGGAAACAGTGGCAATTGACTATTAAAAACTTCTTGTGGGCCACAAAAGCTTTGGATCAAGATGATATTCCTGTGGTCTCTTCGTCTATGTGTTTGTGACCTTATCAACATGTCGGATGGCAAATAAACATTTCCAATGGAATCCATGAAGTTTTTTTTTTATGGTGGGGATTCAATATGGTTTGTTACCTGTTTTGTGATCCACCTAAGATTTGAGTCAACTTCAGTTTTTGGCATCGTGGCCTAAAACAAGTTGTTAAAATGGTTGGATGGTGCGGATGTAAGGTACATACATCACTGAGAGTCCCACAATTAAGGGGTCATCGCAGTGGGTGGGACCCCTTAATGGGGCCCTCTGTGATGTATCTGACTGCATTCATGCCATCCATTTGTATTGAAAGCTCATCTTAGGCCATGATCCAAAAAATGAAGCATGTCTAAAATCTCGATATACCATAGTATAGGAAATAGTGGTGATTGACAATTAAAAACTTCTTATGGGCCATAAAAGCTTTGGATCAAGATGATGTTTTGGTCTCTTCATTCATCTAGGTGTTTGTGACCTTATTAATAGGTTGGATGGCAAATAAACATTCCAAAGGAATCCATGAAGTTCTTAGTGGTGGGGATTCTTTGCCAGCGTCCAATCAATGCTTGAAGTTTGGATGACTTGTTTTTTAGCTCATTTATTAAGGTAAGCTGATGAAAAGTACATGGATAGTCTCTCCACCTGTAACTTGTAAGTGCTATATATAGAAGAATCCTGATCCTCTTGTGGCTCCTGCTTGAAGCCTTTTCATTGGTCCACATCACACTGCATGACGTCAGTGTGATCATGTTGCGCAGAGGTGTAACCAGGTTGCACTGAGGATGTGACTAAGTTGCAGACCTATGTGATGACATGGACAGTAAAAAGGCTCCAAGTAGGATTTTCTTGCTTGGAGCCAACAGAGGATCCGGACTCTGTATAGAAAGGGCAACCTGCATAAAACATGACTCATGCCTAACTATTATCTCTAAACTACACATTTGATGGATCAGCAGCACTTGTGGGTGTCTTTAACCCTTCTTTGTTTTTTTCTTTTTCTTTTTTTATTAGTCATGCAACGCACCCACTCTGTTAGCTGCGCAACACGCCCACAGTTAGTCATATGATGCACCAGCTCATTATAACGACCCTAGATTTTCGACTCTCGTTTATAACACGACGGTTGAATTCCCAAGTAACTTATGGAATAACTAATTTGTCAAATAATGAAATATAGCATTTAAGCACAATGACGAAAACAATTGTCATCATATTCTATTAACTCACTATGTCATCGTCAATGTTTAATAAAGAAATCAACAAATATCCATACTAATTAATCAAAATACCAAACAATGTCTTCTCTTGAAGACTTGCTACAATTCTATAAATGTATCAACTATTCAAAAGAAACATTTAATAAATGAAAACATCAACTTAGTTTTTTCTAACATCGTCATCCGCTATGTGATTGTACGAACTATCAAACCCTTCTCCTTAAAAATCGAGTTCAATACCTAGATCTTCACCTGCATCACCTAAATTGTGTTTAAGATGGTGTTAAACGCTATCATAGTGGGGAATATTTCCTCCAAGACAATAAAAAATAATAATAACGGTACAGAGTAAACGCGAGTAGAATATTATCACTTTATCAAATCAAAACAACTAAGTAAAATTTTTTGTTAATGCGATGCATGGAATGCATGCTTTGGCTAAGGTACCGTAGCTAGAATCGCAATACATGAAATGGGAGACTCCCTGTTACGACTTTATGCTAGCCACTAGTCACCGGAGGTTCCTGGGACGTATAAGCACATAGTTTTGCCTGACCACATAAGAAACGGGACGCTCATAGCCCAAATCTACACGTGATAGTGTACGGGAGAAGTAGGACGCTTTAGCCTATTCTCAATTCCGTATACCCATATGGAGCCAAGTAAATGCATGACTTTAGTTTCACCTTTATTTAAGTAATTTCACATCTAGCCGTATTGAAAGAATTTAATGGTCATTATGGGGGGTTGTAAACAACCCAGCATAGGTCGAGAGCTTAGGCTTAGTGTTCATGGCACTAACCCCGGCTCATGAGAATTTATATACTATTAGTGTCCAACCATTGTCCCATTTTATGATTTCATCATATTTCAAGAAGCTAATGTTGTACATCATAACCAAAATTATTAAAATACTCATGTAATGTATATGGATCCAACCAAGTATCATGTACATATAAGGATCCCTTGGCAAACATTTGTTGCATTCTCTTAGTCAAGTCAAGACATATCTTTCTATCTAGGGCTGTAAATGGTCGGGTTCGGGGCGGGTTTAGCTAAAACCAGACCAGCCCATTTACTAAACGGGTCTGGGTCCAAATTTTAGACCCAGACCCTTTTACTAAATGGGCGGGTCCGGGTCGGGTCTGAGTCAGCCCATCAGACCCATTTATAAATGGGTCCGGGTCTGGTAGAGGGAGATCCACCCAGACCCATTTATAAATGGGCCGGGTCTAATGGGTCCGGGTCTGGATCAAGTATGTAAGCATTTTACAAGGCTTAAAACCAGGTCTGGACGGGTCTGGGCTGGACGAGTCCCTTGTAACATAGACCAAACTCGCCCACTTACTAAATGGGTTTGGGTCGGGTCGGGTCGGGCCGGGCCTAATATAAAGGAAACCAGACCCAAACCCGTTTAACAAATGGGTCTATTCTTGGACCCAAACCCGTACCATTTAACAAATGGGTCGGGTCTGGGTCGGGTCTAAATGGGTTGGGTCTGGGTACCCCATCGGGTCCACTGACCCATTTACAGCCCTATTTCTATCATGGACACCCCTTACGGGTTCCATCTCTCTACATCAATTGATTTTACCAATTTAGGGACAATTGTGTACATTAATAAATATCCACATAATGATCTTACACACATATTGCATATAACAACATAAAAGCTAATATCGCTTGTAGAACATAATTTAAGAGAATTAATGCATAACTTTCACAAAAATAAATGACAAAAATACATATGCTTCTTAGTAAAAAATCTAAACATGAAATCGCATCATTATTTAATGATAATCATTGTAAATCCTACGTTAATCTTCATGTTATATGGATCAACAATTCAAAACAAAATAACGTCATATGTCACAAAAGAAAATTAGGATAATCGTATCATTATTAATGAAAGGCTTGAAGTAAAATCCTCACCTCATGGATCAGACGCAATAGAAGGCCGTAGGGGCTAAGCACGTCGCTGGAAAAACAGAGAAACTCAACCGAGAAACTCTCCCTCTCTCTCTCTTTCTCCCTCTCTCTTTCCTCTCTCTTTCTCTAAATTCGTGCATTAGGGCTCCCTTGATGAGAGAAGGATTTAATTAGGTTAGAAGAGTCAGATTTTAAGGTTAGAAGGTGCTACACGCGGCTGCCCATGCGCGAGATGCGATAAGGTGCAGTTTAAAGTGAGATTTCGGGCTGGATTTGGAAAGTGTACACACAACGAATGAAATGAAGTTTTGGACATGAGATATGATGAGTATAAGACACAAAATGGACGTGGTAGATTTTGAAATGGGGCCCACACGCGATCGAACGGTCGGCATGAAGTTTTAAGGAAAGAAAGGTGATGAAAATAGAAAGTCGCAAACGGATGGTTTATCTGACGATCGGACACCTAGAATGGGTTTAGATTAGTCCATTTAGGTAGGTGGGGTCTACAAACTGAGGCTCCATAGACGTTTGATAGATCTCTTGCACAAGAGAAGATTCTAGTGAAAAATTCATAAAATTTTAGAAAGCTCGATTTTGGAGGGATTCTACACGTTGGTTAGCTTGGAGAGATTCTAAGGATCATCCAGAAGCATCCTTAGATTCCCATGCGAAGAGGATTCCCGAATTGAAGGATCCGAGTTTCCAATGGTTGAGAAGGAATGAGAGATCATCTTTGATTTACGACGAAACAAGAAACCATTTGATATGACTAGGTTTAGAATGGTTCTAGGGACATTAGATGGTTTGGATTATTGAAATGGGGCCCACATGGTGAGGGGTTGAGAAGGCAGCAGTGGCAGCGGGAGGAAGGACGAAAATTTCCGTCTTGGGCTCCTGGGTGCACGGTCAAACACGGTTTGATCGTGCACTAAACGTGCATGCGATGCACGTGGGCCCCACCATGATGTATATATTAAATCCACTCCATCCAGCAGGTGAGCCACGCTATTTTAGGCGTTGACACAAAATTTGTGACAGATCCGAGATCGGGTGGCCCACTTATGATCCATTTTCTAATTAGGGCATTTGTAGGATGATCGGAGGGTTGAAATTCGACGTGTATGGTTAAGATGTGCCCAAAAGCTTAAGTCTAAAGTTTTGTGTCATTATGATCACTGGAAGTTAACATACTTAAAAATGACAGTTTAACTTAAGTTATACAATGGCATTTTCGTAATTATCATAGATCTTCGAGTTTAGCGAAATCTAACTCTTCTATGTTGTTAATGGGGTTATTCTAAGCAACTTTAATAAAGGGTACCCTATCGGATCTCTTACGGATGGTCTATTGTTCTTGAAACAAGGATAAATGTATGATGATAAATTAAAATAAAATAAAAATAAATTTTCAATTAAATCTTGAAAATCTTGGGCGTTACACTCACTGGTAGGGTTAGTGTGTCTCCTTAGCACTCAAACCTGAGACTCGCCATGGGTGTCTTTAACCTATCCACTCTCTTCGCATTGTGATGGTCCACTAGATAATTGGACGAGTGCAGGGATGATAAATTCGCAGCACTTGTGGGTGTCTTTAACCTGTTCACTCTCTTTACATTGTGACGGTCTACTAGATAATTGGACGGGTGCAAGGATGATGGATCAGCAGCACTTGTGGGTGTCATTAACCTGTCCACTCTCTTTGCATTGTGATGGTCCACTAGATAATTGGATCGGTGCAAGGATGGAATTGAGCCCTTTATCATTGGCCCCGCTCCACCTCTGCCCTTGCACCAGGGGCTTGTTTGGTTTTCCAACTACAATGATAATTGGTTGGAAATGGGCAATGATTATTTACTCTTGTTACTTACACTTGGCCGCCATTGTTTGTTTCATCGAGAAATCACTTCTTTTATAGGCCTATTTAATTATTGATTTCGCTGGCCGACCGCCACCTTTGTTTAAACAGATGCATTAAAATGACAGTGATAGCTCAATTATTTTACATTACCCAAGAAATTAGAAAACCAAGCACCTACAATGTATCATGCCTTGAATATCAGGAACATTTCATGTGGGCTACATTAGTCATGCGCATCCCAAGAGTTTCCTTAACAAAGTTGTTGTTTAAATTTCAGTTGTTTGTTTTCTAATTCACCTTATAAGATCCTGTAAATAGATAATACTTAATTAGTAATGCAACTCCTAAATCAATTTCAATGCTTTCGTGCTGACAACTTAGATTTTAAACATTAAAATTAAGGGGTGCAAATTTCATGTGGGGCCGCCATGATCTATGTGGCTTATCTATGTTGTCCATTTGTTCTCCCAGTTGATTTTAGGGCATGGGCCCAAAATTAAGGCAGATTCAAAGCTCAGTGGGACCATACCACAAGAAATTAGGGCTTTCAATGGATCGGATCTAGATCGAATCCAGTTGGATCGGGCTCCAAGTCCGTATATCTATAGACGGATTCGGGACGGATTCGGATCCAACTCGGATCCAAAATCCACATAACTTGTTAGATCCATTTCCGATCTAAAATCCATATAACAATCGGATTCAGGTTGGATCTAAGTCCGAATCCACCCCCATTACAAATCTAAAAAAATATATAATATAATATATTTAATTTAATAGAAAAATGATGCAAAGCCCATTTTACTATGGTATGGTCGACCTAAGAGTGGCATGTCTCAATTTTGAGACATGGCCTAAAATAATCTGTAAAACGGATGGCCTGCATGAATATAACATATACAGTAGGTGACAATGAGTCGGATCTTAATCGGATTCGAATCAAACTTCCTGTGAATCTAAATCCGGTCCATTTAAGGGCTAGTTTGGCATCTCTACTCTAATCAATAAGAGCTTTTTGAATAAGAGTTACTTCAGTAAGTCATTTTTGTTCTAGCTCTGTTTTAAATAAGCTCGTTTAGTAAAATCTCTATAAAAAAAAAAAAGCTATTCTTTAAAATAGGCACATTTGGTAAAAGTTTCAAATAAGAGTTTTTTTTAAGGGTAGATGATGTCATTTTTAAAGATTAAAACAACTTTAATATAAGAGCAATTCAAATGGTTGTTTTGGTGGACCATCTATCATGTGGGGCCCAACATTCCTAATTGTTCTTTATGTGGGGCCCCTCAATGTCCACTACCCATCACCCATCACGTGGACTCCACATTTGATGTGTCTATAGTATGAGCCCTACATTTGAAGTAGATTGTCCATCATGTGGGGCCCACTTTTGATATCCACCAGTTCATCATGTGAGGTACACCTTCTATGTGGATCATCCATCATATGGCCCACTCTGGATATGGGTCATCCATCATGAGACACCTTAGATGTGGACCGTTCATTGGTAGGGCCCACTTGATGTGAACTGTCCATTATGAGGTGTCACACTTTTATGTCGGCCATCTATAATGTGAAGCCCACTCCGTCCATTGTGTGGGCCCACCTTGATGTGGACCATTCATTCTGTGGGGCCCCACCTTCATTATGTGTCGTTCATCATGTGGGCCCACCTTCAATGGCCATCATCCATCACGTGAGTCTCACCTTTGACGTGGACTGTTCATCAAATGGGACCCACTTGATGTGCATGTTTTTTCACGCCCCAAACCCAGGGACCGGGCTCACTAAATTCCCAATCGCCGACCTTAGTGCCAACAACCTCCGTAGTACCTCATTCTTAGCTCCTAACTCTCATATACCAGGTTCCGATCCTAGGATCCCACTAGGAGGATTTTCAAGGTATTTTTTTTTATAAGGGAGCATAACCAAAACTACAAAACATCATCAGATGTCCACTACATAGTTTGTTGAGTACAGTGCTGGAAAGGGGAAATAGAAAAATGTAACAAAAGTCCAAAATATCAGGCACATGAACTGAGCTCAACGCTGCTGATATGCCCTAGTACCTGCGGCGTAAACAAATGCGCATAAGCTTCCTACGAAGCTCGGTAGAGTGCGTGTGTGCTTGTGTGATGCATATGATAAGTATACAGATATCAAAGTAAGTGAAAAGTGATAGAGGGCTAAGTTACCAAATTTATGAATGCTATCAGCCATCCCAGGCTATGCGATGCAAGGGCCTACATGATCGAGTGTTATATGCTAGAGATGCAACGCAAGCATGCCGATCCTCAAGTAATTTACAATATCAAAATGATTCTCATATGGGACATCACCGGGGTCTAGTACACTCTGACACCGGCCACCGCACATCGTGCGCATAACCAAGCGAGTAGAAAAGATATTACTATCTGCCTCGTCAGTGGTATGCCAATGCCCACCCGGCTTGTCGATAGCAGACCCATTTCATGAGCTGGTCAGACTCGACCTAGCTTGTAGCCCACTACACCCAGGCGGATAAGGTCACATCCCTTTTCAACCGACCTCGATACAGTGGGAGACGCGGCCTATTGGTATTTGGTACTCGGGCGCTTATATTATCCACTCGGTCTCGATGTTGGAGCATCCTACTGGTACCTGTTGAGCTCTTAATTGTGCATATTCTAACCCCAATTCATTACTCATTGTGCAAGGATTGTATGGTTTGTAGGCTAATCCAATGCATGTTTTGTGACTACAGGACTGAGAGTGAACTCCACTCAATTGAAGACAAAAAGGGTTCACTTGGGACTATTTTGATAATGAACATTGAAGGATTAAAGAAGAAAAGGAAGAAGGAAGCAAAGGAAGAAGAAAGCAGAAGAAAGAAAGCAAGAAAAAGAAGAGAAAAGACTGACCGACCGGTCATGACCGGTCGGCCAAGGAAGCCAGACCGGTCAGCCATGTACATTGGGGGACTACTGAAGATGTCCGACCGGTCATGACCGATCGGACACAGTTGCTGGAGGAAAATTATATAAGGCCGACCGGTCATGACCGGCCGGCCATGGCTGCTGGTATGAGAAGAAAAACGTCCGACCGGTCATGACCGGTCGGACATCATTGCTGGACTGAAGATAAATAGGCCCGACCGGTCTTGACCGGTCGGGCATGCTTGCTGGAGTAATTGTTTATTGAGGCCGACCGGTCGTGACCGGTCGGCTGTGCTTGAAGACTTAGAAATTTCTAATTTCAGCCCGAAATTCTCTGCGCTGCGTAAGTGTTACGCAATTTCTCGATTCTTCCGGAGTTGTGAAGCCTCCAGACTATAAAAAGACACCTAGGGGTCGTTCTTAAGGTATCCTAGAAGGGTTCAAGCGAGGTTGGAGATTGTGGAAGTGGAGATTGGAGTTTCACGACTCCTTTTGGTTTGCTTTGCTGTTTTCATGCTTTTCGCAGTTGATTCATGTTTCCTTGGATCATGAGCAGCTAAACCTCTTAGCTAGGGCTAAGAGGTGAAGCTTGTAGTGAATCCAAGATGTGAATCTCATTCCATATTCGGCCTACGAACAACTTGGGTTAGGTGAATTGAAACCCACCAAAACCACACTCCAACTTGCTAATAGATCCATCCGGATACCGAGAGGAATGATAGAGGATGTTCTAGTCCAAGTTGATAAATTTTACTACCCAGTAGATTTTATTGTCTTGGACACACATCCTGTGATAGGCACCGGTGCTCAAATTCCCGTCATACTTGGACGACCGTTTCTAGCTACTTCAAATGCCATTATCAATTGTAGAAACGGACTTGTACAAATGTCCTTTGGAAATATGACCCTTGAGCTTAACATATTCGATTTATGCAAACAACCACGGGAGGTTGATGATGATGTCCACGAGTTAAACATGATTGAATCATTCATGGAGGATACAGTCCCCTTGTCACTATTTTCCGACCCTTTGGAGGCATGTGTGGCCCATCTTCACGAGATGAATGATGACACAACACAAGAGATGGATGCCATTCTAGATGTGATGCTGGTGCTTGAGAATAAAAGATGGAGGGCCCCAATTGAACCTTTGCCTATAAATGAGAACAAGGCCCTCCCATCCAACATCAAGGCACCAAAACTCGACCTAAAACCATTGCCAAGTGAGCTAAAATATGTTTATTTAGGTCGAGATGTGACATATCCAGTGGTGGTTTCTTCCCACTTGGATGAGGAACAAGAGAGTAGGCTAATAGCCACTCTATTAGAGCACAAGAGTGCCATTGGATGGACAATTGGGGATCTCAAGGGCATAGACCCACTGATTTGCACTCACCGCATACACCTTGAGGAAAATGCAGAGACATCCTGGCAACCACAAAGACGACTAAACCCAAACATGAAGGATGTGGTTAAGGCCGAAGTGGTGAAACTATTGGATGTAGGTATCATTTACCCAATATCTGATAGCCAATGGGTGAGCCCAACTCAAGTGGTGCCTAAGAAATCCGGAATAACCATCGTAGCCAATGCCAATAACGAACTCGTGCCAACTAGAGTCACTACCGGTTGGAGAATGTGCATTGACTACAGGAAGCTAAACACTGTCACGAGGAAAGACCACTTTCCCCTACCGTTTGTTGATCAGATTTTAGAATGGTTGGCGGGTCATTCCCACTTTTGCTTTCTTGATGGCTATTCAGGGTACAACCAAATAGAAATTGCCCGTGAAGACCAAGAAAAGACTACATTCACATGTCCATTCGGCACTTTCGCCTATCGACGGATGCCGTTTGGACTATGTAATGCCCCTGCCACCTTTCAGCGTTGTATGATGAGCATCTTTTCTGACATGGTGGGGACCATTCTTGAAGTCTTCATGGATGATTTTTCCGTATTCGGTTGTAGCTTTGATGAGTGCCTTGAGCACTTGAAATCTGTGCTAAAAAGATGTGAAGTGAAGAACCTTGTGCTCAATTGGGAAAAGTGCCACTTCATGGTTCAAAAGGGAATTGTACTTGGTCACATCGTTTCACAAAATGGAATTGAGGTGGACAAGGCGAAAATTGATCTTATCTCTAACCTTCCACCACCCAAAAGCATACGAGATATACGGTCCTTTTTAGGACACGCAGGATTTTATAGAAGGTTCATAAAGGATTTCAGTTCACTCTCTCACCCTTTATGTAACCTACTTCAAAAGGAAAATTCATTCGAGTGGAATGAAGAATGTCAAAAGGCCTTTACCACCCTTAAAGGTATGTTGACATGTGCCCCAATAATGCAACCACCTGATTGGAGCCTTCCTTTTGAGATTATGTGCGATGCTAGCGACTATGCTATTGGGGCCGTGTTAGGCTAAAGAAAAGATAAAAAGCCATGTGTCATCTACTATGCAAGTAGAACCCTAAACTCAGCCCAGGCAAACTACACCACTACTGAAAAGGAACTTTTAGCAGTAGTTTTTGCCTTGGAGAAGTTTAGATCCTACTTGATTGGATCCAAGATCATTGTATTCACTGACCATGCCGCGCTTAAGTATCTTCTCTCTAAGAAGGATGCTAAACCACGGTTATTAAGATGGATCCTCCTACTCTAAGAATTCGACATAGAAATACGTGATAAGAAAGGAGTAGAGAATGTAGTAGCTGACCACCTCTCTCGACTTGTCCTCACTGATTCCCCTGAAATGACTGCAATCAATGACATGTTCCCTGATGAACAACTTTTTGCTGTTTCCCAATTGCCATGGTATGCGGATATTGCTAACTATCTTGCTACAGGTACAATTCCTACATATTGGAAAAAGCAAGATAAGGATAGATTCTTCACGGAGGTCCGAAAATTCCTATGGGACGACCCATACTTATTCAAGTATTGTCCCGATCAAATCATAAGGATATGTGTCCCAGATAATGAGCAACAAAGTATCATCTCCTTCTGTCATTCACAAGCATGTGGTGGCCACTTTTCGGCTAAAAAGACCACAGCGAAAATTCTGCAATGTGGGTTTTATTGGCCCACCATGTTCAGAGACACACATGAGTTTTGCAAAGCATGTGAACCTTGTCAGAAATTAGGAGGAATCTCCCGCAGAAATATGATGCCACTCAATCCCATCTTAATTATCGAAATTTTTTATTATTGGGGCATCGATTTCATGGGCCC
The DNA here is from genome assembly GCA_003013855.2 of Liriodendron chinense. Classification (NCBI taxonomy): domain Eukaryota; kingdom Viridiplantae; phylum Streptophyta; class Magnoliopsida; order Magnoliales; family Magnoliaceae; genus Liriodendron; species Liriodendron chinense. Next base: position 7,968,057 of record ML058513.1, read on the forward strand.
ATTCCCATCTTCTTTTGGAAACTTATACATCTTGCTTGCTGTTGATTATGTTTCCAAATGGGTCGAGGCCATCCCTTGTCGGAATAATGACCATAAAACGGTCATCCGATTTTTAAAAGAAAATATTCTTTCCCGGTTTGGAACGCCTCGAGTCATCATAAGTGATGGAGGGTCTCACTTTTGCAATCGCCCTTTTGAAGCCTTAATGAAGAAATATGGAGTAACACACAAAGTGAGCACTCCCTATCACCCACAAACTAGTGGACAAGCTGAGATATCCAATAGGGAGATTAAACACATTTTAGAGAAAACGGTGAATCCCGATCGCAAGGATTGGTCACTTCGGCTTACCGATGCGCTTTGGGCTTACCGTACTGCTTTTAAAACCCCTATTGGAATGTCTCCCTATAGACTTGTCTATGGGAAGGCTTGTCACTTGCCTGTGGAGTTGGAACATAGGGCATATTGGGCTATTAAGAAAATGAATTTCAATTCTAACAAGGCAAGCTCGTTACGCAAACTACAATTGAATGAACTTGCAGAAATCCGGAATGAAGCTTATGAGAATGCGAGAATTTACAAGGACAAGACGAAGATATTCCATGATAAGAATATTCTTCGCAAGACATTCACGATAAATAAAAAAGTCCTCATGTATAATTCTCGCTTACATCTATTTCCGAAAAAATTGCAATCTCGATGGACCGGTCCCTACATTGTGCAAACTGTCTATCCATATGGGACTGTCGAGCTGTTGAATCCGAGGAACGGCAACATTTTTAAAGCAAATGGGCAGCGATTAAAGCCGTTCTTTGAGAAATTCCCTTCAGAAGGTATGTCCATACCTCTGAATGATCCTATGTATCAGGATGATTGATCTCCTAGTCTGATGGAGGTATAGAATAGTTAGGATTAGGAGTTTGCTGCTTTTGTTTCTGTTTTCATAGGTTGTTAGAAGGAGGAAGATTTCCACTTTTCACTCTCTCAGGTACTATTGTTCCTCACTCCCTTTTATTTTCAAATTGCTCTCATGTTTTGCTCATTGCACATCTTTTACATTGAGGACAATGCAAGATTTTGTTGGGGGGTGTAGGATCACTTGGATGAATCCAGCGGTTTGCAACATTTCAAGCAATCATGTGGAAAATTTTTCGATTTTTCAAAAATTTGAAACTCTTTTGGAAAACACCGGTTCTATGCATTCGAGTTGATATGAGCATAAGAGGAGGAGATATGAAGTGTATGAGGCTGGATGTTTGGAATCTCTCATAACATAATGGTTTTATATGTGAACTCTCTTATTTTTGTGATTGATAGAAAACCTGAATACTTTTACACCTAGATCACATTACACGATTTTCATGAGTTGAAGGGATTATGTGATTTATGCATTAGTTAGACTTTGAATTAAGGTGTTGAGAAATCAGGCCAGGGTACTTTGTCCATCCTTGTCCATGGGAAAATAATAAAAGATATGGATTTTTAAAATATCCTATCTAATTTAAAAAGAAAAAGGAAAAGGAAGGATGAAATTGGGAATGATGGAAAAATGGTGGAAAATTCCGATTAGGGCTACCTACTACCAACCGGGGGATGGTCTACCCGTAACCAAAGCCGGAAATGGGACGTAGTGTGAAAGTCGTCGGAAGGACGGTAAGGCAAATTCCTATCATTGGCTTGATGGCTCTATATACCTTGAGTTTTATAGTCTACTTGATCTATGAAGAAGATAATCCTAGAAACTCGTGAGATGAATTCTCACTACACACACTAGGTTGAATTTGTTCAAGTCCTTCTATTTATCAACCAATCAGCGGGAATTTCATATGAATGCTTATTATGTTTTGGGGATTTACGGTTCCAACCTTTGACGCCTAATATTTCTGAATCTTACATTTATGAACCTTGGAATGTATAGAAGAATGGTTTCTAAAAGAGAGTTGAGTTTTGAAGAATGGGAGTAGTTTCACGCATGTTTTGCTCGGGACTAGCAAAAGGCTGGTTGGGGGGTGTGTTGAGCTCTTAATTGTGCATATTCTAACCCCAATTCATCACTCATTGTGCAAGGATTGTATGGTTTGTAGGCTAATCCAATGCATGTTTTATGACTACAGGACTGAGAGTGAACTCCACTCAATTGAAGACAAAAAGGGTTCACTTGGGACTATTTTGATAATGAACATTGGAGGATTAAAGAAGAAAAGGAAGAAGGAAGCAAAGGAAGAAGAAAGCAGAAGAAAGAAAGCAAGAAAAAGAAGAGAAAAGACTGACTGACCGGTCATAACCGGTCGGCCAAGGAAGCCAGACGGGGTCAGCGACCGGTCAGCCATGTACATTGGGGGACTACTGAAGATGTCCGACCGGTCATGACCGGTCAGACACAGTCGCTGGAGGAAAATTATATAAGGTCGACCGGTCATGACCGGCCGGCCATGGCTGCTGGTATGAGAAGAAAAACGTCCAACCGGTCATGACCGGTCGGACATCATTGCTGGATTGAAGATACCGGTCGGGCATGCTTGCTGGAGTAATTGTTTATTGAGGCCGACCGGTCGTGACCGGTCGGCTGTGCGTGAAGACTTAGAAATTTCTAATTTCAGCCCGAAATTCTCTGCGCTGCGTAAGTGTTACGCAATTTCTCGATTCTTCCGGAGTTGTGAAGCCTCCAGACTATAAAAGACAACTAGGGGTCGTTCCTAAGGTATCCTAGAAGGGTTCAAGCGAGGTTGGAGATTGTGGAAGTGGAGATTGGAGTTTCACAACTCCTTTTGGTTTGCTTTGCTGTTTTCATGCTTTTCGCAGTTGATTCATGTTTCCTTGGATCATGAGCAGCTAAACCTCTTAGCTAGGGCTAAGAGGTGAAGCTTGTAGTGAATCCAAGATGTTTTGATTCGTAGTTAAGTGGTTTTTAGTTTGGAATTCATGATTATGAACTAAGGTTTGAAGTTTATACAAGTTTTTAAGTAATTTTTCTTAGTCTTGTGATGACTCATGGATGTTTGGATAAATTACTTAGCTTCTTAATTCGTTTGCAACGGTCTAGACCTGTATGATCCGAGGAATCGGAGTGCGCTCTAGTACTAAGCTCTTCATGAAGAGACTTCCTACCAAAGTTCTATTTTTGTTGATTTTCTGGAATATGTAAGGATTGTGCATGTGATTTGAATCAAGTTCAAATCATGATTTAGCCTTGTCTTGTGACAGGACTTGAGGATGGTTATGATTGAGAACTGGACCTATAGGAAAGGGGAATGACCTATGCAATTGAGCATGCTCAGCTCGGCCTACATTGAGTGAATCTTATGCACAGAACTTACATATAACAGATTGTTTGGTTTAACAGCTATATCATCCGACTAGATAGACAGGAATGTCGATTCTAGTTGAGAGAATAAGAAACCACAACGGATTGAACATCAAGGATTGCTACAAGTGGATCCTTGAACCCCTAGTGCCTTCTTATAATTAATTACTTTCGATTTAATTCAGCTTTTGTTACTCATATCAATTTCATACAAAAATCTGATTAGTAGATAGACACTTGTGGATGAGTTTGTGAAATCCTACATAAGTCCCTGTGGATCGACCTCGGTCTTACCGAGTTTATTACTACATCGCAACCCTACACTTGGGGAAGCGAACAGTACCACAGGGTTTAGGGACTTTCACCCAATGACATCCATAGCGTCCACGTGCTAGAACATGTTTTCGGTGTCCATTACTGCCAACCACGATGTGACTATGGTGTCCACCACCCCGATGCTGTTAGGGTGTGAAGGCGATCGTGACAAACATAATGCGAGATGCATGAGTCATACGATCCAAGTCATGCACCAAACCTACGCATACTGCGCAATCGTGTGGGGCGACCCTGTATCGCATGGATCCCCTAAGTATAACAAGCCAAAATGGCATATGATATGATTAATCGTAATCCATAACAGGCATACAAACGATGCGTATGGGCATATGAATGAGCATGGTATTCATTATAATAAGCATATTATCAGTGTGACCTATCAAGCTAAGTATACTAGCATGTTATAAAAAATATCCAGTAATGTTAGCCTTAAATGGCCCAATATATGTAGAGAGTGGGACCCAAACTGTGGGCCCCATTCGAAATGCAAAGGTCTTTGTGGCGAAGCCCACTTGAGACTACATCGGCCCCATACTTGAGCCTACACATACAAAATGGGCTGATGAAATAGGTGCACGGCATGGATAAAACATATATATCAAAAGGGGGACCATGGCGGGCCCTGCCTACCGGTTGGATAGCAAATACACATCATCGTAGGTCTTAAGAAGTTTTAGTGGTAGGTATTCAATTGCCACCATTTTCTAAGTGATGCCCACTCAAAATTGGGCCCCACGCACCGATTAAGACGGATGGCATGATGCACAATGCATCCATCAAGGTGGAACCCAAAGACGGGCCCACAACCTGTAGTTGGATGAAAAATAATCATTACAATGGCCCTAAGAAAGTTTTCAATGGTGGGCATCAATGACCACTGCTCCCTGCAAGTGTGGCCCACCTAATATTTGGATTTGCCTTATTTTTGGGCCCACAACTTAAAATGATATGGAGAAACAAATGAGCAACATAGATAAAACAAATACACAAGGTGGGACCCAGAGGGTGGGCCACCTGCTGGGCAGCAGTGCGCACGCACGCTGTCTGTAGTGTGGGACCCCCTGGGGTCACATGAGTTTTGGATCAAGCTAGTATTTGTGTTTTCCCTCCATCTAGACCTATGCCATAGGTCTGGATGGCATTTAAACATTACAGTGAGCCTTAGGAAGGCTTCAACGTTAGCTGTTCAATCTCCACTGTTTCCTGAAAGTGGGGCCCACACAAATTTGGATCAAGGTGATATTGTGCGGGTCCTTCGTACATGTATATGCGACCTTATCAATAGGTTTAGATGGCAAGAAAACATCAAGGTAGGCCAAGAAAGATTTCAACAGTAGACGTCACTATCCCCACTGTGTCCTATGATGCGGCCCACCTGGGAAGTAGATCTGGCCCAAAATTGGGCTTGAGGCCTAAAATGATTTGGCAAAGAGGATGGGCGGCGTGGATAAAACATATTCATCATGGTGGGTCCCACGAATTGGCTACCTTACTGACGCCCAAGGAGTCCGGCGTCCATGGACACTGGTTACTCCCAGCGTCTCTAACGCTATGAGTGCCAGCGTTCATGCTGCCTTTTTTTTTCATCAAGTGGGGTCCACATGAGGACGATCCACTTCGTCTATCAAGTTTTCCAGATCACGGTTGGCCAAATGAGCCCTGATTTGAGTAGGCTCAGCAGTGTATGAACATCATAGTGGGCCAAGGAATGTTTCAACAGTGGTATCATTGTCTTCACTCTTTTCTATGGTATGGATCACTTGAGATCTGGATATGTCTCATTTTTTGTCCCACGGCCTAAAATAGGATGGAGAAATAGATGGACAGCGTGGATTAAATACATACATCAAGTTGGGTCCCACGAGTGGAGACCCTACCTCCCATGTTTGTTGGAGTCTGGACGCTAGACATTTCCAGTGCCAGAGACGCTGGGAACGTCCAACGTCTGGACATCTTCTTTTTTTCATTTTATTTATTTCAGCTTCGTGGGGTCCATACAAGGACGATCCAATCTGTCCATCAGTTTAGCCATCACAGGGTGTGCCCAAAAATTCTAGATCAAGCCAATCTTTGTATTTTTCCTTCATCCAGATCTTTGTTATCTAAATAATAAGTTGAATTGTAAATAAATATCCAGGTGGGCCACACATGGTGTCCCACGCTGTGGCAGCATGTGGGGCATGCTGTCTCACAGCGTGGCCCACTTGTGGGCCCCACCATAGTTCACAAAGAAAAATGAAAAAGGGAAAGGAAGAAAAAAGGGAAGGAAAGAGGGAAATCTGGCTAATGGGATGGACCCCCGCCAATATGAGGTCCACCATACATTTGATGCATAAATAATATAGGTCCCCATCTTTGTGGGCCCACTAAAATGAAAAGAAACAATGGAAAAGAGGATTTCCATCATCTCTTAGACTCGCTTGAAGAATGAATGGTTGGATCGGGTCTGGTCGTTGATCGGACGGTTCAGATGACTTTCTCTTCACTCCTAACTCCTCTAACTCTCTCAACCCCCTAAGCTCTCTCTTAATCTCTCTCTTAAACTCTCTAATCACCTTCCTAATCTCTCATTCTTTCTTCTAATCTTCTCTCTCTCTCTCTCTCTCTCTCTCTCTCTCTCTCTCTCTGCAAATGAGAATTAGAAAGCCCCATACGTATGGCCTTTTGTATGGGTAGAGATTTTGGGGATAAAGGAGGGATTAAAAGGGGAGAGAGGGGTATATAGGGAAGGAAAACGTAAGGGGAATGATGGTTAATAGCTATAGGGTAGGGTGGGTGTTGACTTTAGGGGTTTTCTTATATGTGAAATGGAAAAAGATAGAGGTAAAATGGAGAGGTGTAGAGTTGGGTAGTGCTTTAATAAGGGCATTTTAGGGTTTTGGCATGAGAGGTGATGGATTGATGGAAAAAGGTGATGGGGGTAGGTGGAGGATTGATTGATTAATTGATTAGACTTTCTAGAAATTTGTGTAAGTGTGGCCCGCACCACATGTGCATTGCGTGGCCTGCCTTAGATTGCGCAAATAATCGGAACTTTCACATCGAGTATCGCAATGGGACATGCTGCGCGGCGTTGGAATCGTAGCGCATACACGGTCGCCAAAGTATAGGTCTTGGGTCGATGCGGTACTAAAATAAGGTGTCCAATCGGGATTCTCTGATTCGGTTGGTTCGGGACGCACTGGTGCCGGAAACTAAGCGTACGAAGGGCAAATAGGGGTATGAGTCTTACAAGTTTTGTCATGTGGGGCCCACCTTTGATGTGAACCTTTCATTATGTGGGCCCACCTTGATGTGGGGCCCCACTTTAATATGAATCATTCATCATGAGGGGGGCATCTTTAATGTTCACCATCCATCATGTGGGTCCCACCTTTGTCGTGGACCACTATCATGTGGGGCCCACTTGATGTGGATAGTCCATCACGTGGAACCCACCTTTGATGTCCACCATCCATCATGTACGTCCCACCTTGGCAGTGGACCATCCATCATGTGGGGCCCAACCTTTAATACGGGTCATTCATCATGGATATGTCATATATACAATGAAGGGGGGCTCACAAGATTTACGTCTATCCTTCTTGAACGGCTTTTTTAAAATACTCAGTGACTTTCAAACATAATAAGAAGTAATAATATGCTATTTACGGAGGAAATGAAAAATTAAACACCCCTAGCAACTCGGTAAGCATTGGAATGAAAGAAATGAAATTAGTTTCTTAGATGTAATGCTTTTTTATTATTTACATTTAAATATATTTTTATTTTGTCACTATCGTGATTTTTTCAATTGTTTTACTTCCTAGAAGCTGGTCCATCAACATTTCGTAGAGCTTTGTCTTGATACTACTGAATAAGTTACTTTTCCACTAGGGCTTGTTTGGCATTTCTATTATAATCTAATAAGAGCTACTTTTAAATAATTATTTTTATTCTAGCTCTTGTCATTAATAAGCTCGTTTTGTAAATCACATTTTCAAAACCATAAAAAACTATAATTTTAAAAAAGCGCGTTCAGGTAAAACATTCAAATAAGAGATTTTTCAAGGGTAGTTGATGTCATTTTTGAAAATTACAACAACTTCATTATAAGAGCAGTTCAAATAGTTGTTTTTTTAACCTTTGATGTGGATTTCATTATATGGAGCCCACCTTAATGTAGGTCATCTATCATGTGGGCCTCTGGATGTCCACTACTCATAGTGTGGAATCCATGTTTTATGTGTCCATCATGTGGGCCCCACCTTCGAAGTGGGTTGTCCATTGCGTGGGGCCTACTACTTTGATGTCCACCATCCGTTGTGTGAAGCACACCTTCTATGTGGATCATCCATCACATTGGGCCACCTTGAATGTGGTCCCTCCATTATGCAAGACCTTGGATGTGGACCATCAATTAGGTGGGGCCCACTCGATGTGGATAATCCATCACTAGTGGCCACACTGATGTGGGTCATCCATCATGTGAGGCCCACTCTATCCATTATGTGGGCCACCTTGATGTGGACCATTCATCATCTGGGGGCCACCTTCAATACAGGTTGTTCATTATGTGGGCCCACCTTCAGTGTCCATCATCCATCATGCGGATCCCAACTTTGATGTTGATCGTCCATTAAGTGGATCCCACTTAACGTGGATGGTCCATCATGTTGGGCCACATTTTGATGTGAGTCATCCATCATGTAGGGCCCACCTTTGATGTGAATCATGTATTATGTGGCCCACCTTGATGCGGACCATTCATCAAGTGGGGACACCTTCAATATGGGTCATTCATCATGCAAGGCCACCTTTGGCATCCACCATCCATCACGTGGGTCCCACCTTTGCTATGAACTGTCCATCATATGGAGCCCATTTGATGCAGATAGTCCATCCATCATGCGGGGCTACATTTTAACATGGGTCATCTATCATGTGGGACCCACCTTTGGTGTTTACCATCCACCATGCGGGTCTCACCTTTGTTGTGGACTGTCTATCATGTGGGGCCCAACCTTCAATATAGGTTGTTCATCATGTAAGCCCACCTTTGATGTTAACTTTCCATCAGCGTGGTCCCACCTTCAGTGTCCCCCATCTATCATGTAGGTCCCACCTTTCATGTGGGCATTCATCATGTGGGGCCCACATTTGATGTGATTGTGCATTATGTAGGCCCACATTGATGTGGACCATTCGTTATGTGGAGCCCTACCTTCAATATGGACAGTTCATCGTGTGGGCCTACCTTAGAGAGATTGTAAAGAGGAAAAGAGGGCAAGATGTGAATTACTTAAAAAGTTCAAGGACGAACTTGTCCAAAAATTAATAAAAAATGTCTATCTATTTAATTCAAATAAGCTCTGAAAGAAAAAAGTAACCTTCCCACTAATTATTATTTAAGAGTAATTTTTTGCTAAGGCTCTAAAATTAAAGCTCTACCAAGCCGTTGTTTTAAGAATAAGAGCTTATTTTGTTAGAATAAGCAAATAAGTCCTTATTAGTAGAGATGCTAAATGTCTTATTCTCTCTCATCGTGTATGTGCATGTGTGCGTGCATGCAAGTGTGTGTGTAAAACATTTTTAATTATTACTTTTTAACATGTCTCTTTCTATCCTGTCAAAGGAGGCTCTCTCTTGAAGGGTTCATGTAAAGGGAGGCTCCATATGATGGATGGTCTACATTGAAGGTGGGGCTCACATAATGGACTGTCTACATCAAAGGTGGGGCTGGCATAATGACTGATTTGCATGGAAGGTTGACCCATAATGATAAATAGCCCACCACATCTAAAGCATGTTGTTATGATAGACAATCCACTTCGAGGGTGTGGCCTACATAACAGATAGTCTACATCAAAGGTGTGCTCTACACGATGGCCAGTTGGCATTGAAGTTGGGCCCCACATGATGATGGGCCATATTGAGGTGGTCCCACATGATGGACGATCTATATTAAAGGTCAGCACTTAATGATGAATGACCCAGATCCAAGGCAACCTACATTGAAGGTGGGGCCCACATGATGGGTGTTGATGCCAAAAATTGGTCAACAGACGAAGATGTAAATATATGATCTGAATAGTTGAATGGAGTTGGGCTTTCGGTATGAAAGGATGGAGATGACGAAATCCTCAGATCCTGCAAAAGAACACAGAGGATAAGGGGGGTGGCTGGGGTCCAGCCAAAGACCCTCCGATGCCTAAGTCAGTGATCTTGAGTAATCGGATATTTTTTAGTATAGATCGATACTCGCTTGCATACCTTGATAATGGTGAGAATATCCTTATTTATAGACTTAGGTTGCGAGATTGCTTGCCCTCTGAAGAGTTGTAATTCTAGCAGACTGCCAGTTGGGTTCCCGGAATCTTAGGATCTGCGTATAACAATCGAAGATCCTTATCCCTAAAAGCTGGGGATGTCGATCTTTTCTCCTGATATCTTTGAGTGATCCCAAGATTACGATTTTATAGCTCAGCTTGCTTAAGATAACCTTCATTACATCGGACCGAGCCGACCAGTTTCCATCGGGTTAACATGACCCGACTTGTACCCGGGGCCTGAGATGGGTCGGCTCGTCCTTGTCGGGTCGGAAGAAAGCACTTTTTATCAGGTCGGATCTTTACCCATAACAGAAGCCCCCCCTTTTTACCCTCGAGGGTGTTCTGCTCAGCTCGGGGGTAAAAACTTAATAAGAGATTGCCGACCTAGATAATTTTTGTCGTTTCGTTTCCGCGGCGCCGTCGTTTTGATGGGTGGGAAAACAGCATTAAATGCGTCTCTCGATTTATCGAGGGCATTAAATGCACTCTTGATATATCGAGGAGTCATCATTTCTCCGTACGGCGCGATATCACCGATATGATTTAGCCGAACGGGGTGTTGCCGCGTGTCCTAAACGGCGCAGCTTTTCGAATTCGTCAAGTAGAAAGTTGCCACGTGTTGCCTTCGTATTAAATGCGGCGAGACCTGAATAGTGCCCAAATCCTTCCTCGAGTATAAAATCTGAGACTTGGCCAGATTCTGAAAACCCTTCTCCATTTTCTTACTGTTCTCGCACTCTGGTCCTTCTTCTTCCCCATTTTCTTCAACTTTCTTCTTCCCAGCGGCTGTGCCAGCGTTCTGGTACGCTCCTTTTCTTTTCTTCAAAGAACTTTTCCCCTCCTCTCTCTTTTTTTTTTTATCTGAGAAATGTCGGAGCCAGAGACTTCATGCTCTGAGGCCATCCTCAAAGTGAGGTATGATGACCGTGAGTCCGATTTACCTCTCCTCTGTCACGAGGGGGCAGGTTCCAGTGAATCAGATTCAGGTTTAAGGGTGGAAGAGGCCACTGGAGAGGGAGAATCTGAGCCTCCTGAGTCGGCTGCCGGCAGTGCTACTGCCAATAGAGAGCCCTTCGAATTAGATTCTATGATCTCGCAGATTTTCCAGGAAGAACTGGACGCTGCGAAGGAGATATACGAAATCCCTGACTATATAGATTTTAGGGTTCCTGACCGAGCCGATAGGCCGAGCCGACCCAGAGCCGGGGAGGTGGTTATCTCTTTGATGCACCTAGAGTCTGGGCTGAGGTTACCCTTATATCCTTTCGTGAGGGAGGTCCTTAGCGTCTTAGGTCTATCTCCGAGCCAATTGCAGCCGAATGCATGGAGGTGCATGGTCGGATGCTACATACTCTGGCGGAGACTAGGAAATAGGGAGTTTACCTTCAATGAACTTTTCTCCATGTATATCCTCAAGTCCTTGGGTGGCCAAGGACTTTATTATTTTTCGTCGTTGCCGGGCCAGGGCGGCTCGATTATCACCTGTATGCCTTCCTCCACCAAAACTTGGAAGAGGAAGTGGTTCTTCGCGTCGGGCAGTTGGGAGTGCGCGCCGGACGAGCCTCAACCCCTGAAATTTCGAGTCCGAGCCGACTTCGCTCTGCCAGGTCGGATGAAGTCCCGACCTAACTGTTTTTCCCAATTCTTTCGAAAAATAAACATATATATATATATATATATATTTTACTCATGTATCGGTTCTTTCTTCAGTGTCGGCGACCATTCGGGTGGCGTTATCTGTAGTTGAAGAGAGACAGATCCACAAAGCCCGAGCCGTACCTTCTGCAGAAGGGACTTCCGAAAAGTAATCACACTCAACTCCGTTGCTGAATCAGGTCGGTAAGCTGAGCTGATGATTTATTTTTCTGCTCGTCGCTTCGCTGTCCTCACGTTTTTTCTTTCCTTTTGTTTGTTTTTTTATAGGAATGGCTCCGAAGGCAATCTCCAAGCGGAGGATTCCAGCTCGGTTTCTGAACCGAGTGCAGAGCTCTACTGAGCCCCCTAGGAAGAGGACGGCTACTGCCGAGGCGCAGGGACCGTCTCGCCTGCCCCAATCATTCGTTTGCGGTTCAGGACAACTTCCTAGCTCGGACTCTACGCAGCCCAGAACAGGGCCAACGGAGCCCAGAACCGGGCTAACGGGGCCCAGAACCGAGCCAATGGGGCCCAGAGCCGAGCGAATGGCTACCCCGGCGACATCTGCTGATGAGCCGGTGATCAATGTGCCAGATATCTCGGGCTCTCGGGTTGAACCCATCCACATATCCGTGCCTCCAACCGTCTCTTCTCAGACCTCCCCTCCTGCAGCAGCTGGACCTGACCGACCTGCTGCGGGTGCCTCCTCTTCTCAACCTCTTCGACCTCATGCTGCCCCGGCTGTGCAACGAGAGGACCGAGTCGAGATGCCTCTGCTGACGGAGCAGTATTCAAACTGGATGGAGGGCATCAATGCGTACATGCGTGTTAACCATGCCATCCCTCAAGACTTGAATATTATAGCCTCTTCTGACCCGGATCAGATGGTTGGGGTGGTGCTAGAGAGCTGCCTCAGGGTAACTTTACGAACTCCTTTATTTTCTTTCCCATATACTTGTGACGCTTTCTGTGTTGCTTGCTAACCGTATTACTTTCGCAGGATTCGGCTACACTTATCATGATCCGTAAGGTGATGGCCGAGCGAAACCACCAGGCGCAGAAGGCTCTAGCTGCTGCCGCTTCTTGGAAGAAGAAGACTGAAGCCACGAAGGCTGAGTTGGACAAATGCGTCCTTCTTCTGAAGGAAACTCAGTCCGAGCTGACGTCTTCCCGATCCGAGCTGGTGTCCACCCGATCCGAGCTGACGTCTTCCCGATCCCGATCCGAGCTGGTGTCCACCCGATCCGAGCTGGAGTCTTCCCAGTCCGAGCTGAAGGTGGCGCAATCAGAGCTGGAAGTATCCCAAGCTCAGGTCCAGTCTCTAGAAGAGGCTCTAAAGGAGGCTGAGACCAAGGCCGTATCCGACGGGAATAAGGCCGAATCCATCGAAGCTGCTTTGAAGACGGCTGAGGAAGAGAAGGTGCACCTGGCCGAGCTTCTGAAAGAGGTCCAGCTAAAGCACCTGGCAGAGATTAATGGGGCGAAGGCTGAGTACGAAAACTTGTCTGCTATTTCTGAAGATTTGTACAATAACGGACTTCAGGAGTACAGACGCCTCGTGCTTAAGCACTTCCCAACCCTTGACCTTACGCCAGTTGACGAAGACGAGGAGGAGGAGGAGGAGGAGCGGGTCGGAGGTGACGGTGCTGGCCCGTCTGGCAAGGATTAGATTGTATCATTTTTTTTTTTAGATGTACGCAACAAAGTTTTGAATACAAGCCCTTTGAGGCAAATTTTGCTAATCCTGTTGCAAAATTTACTTTCGTTGTCGTTAATGTAGTGAGTTTGCATGGTTGAAGCGATCTGGGGCTGGCTAGCCAGGTCGGCCGCCTATATGCCCACCTGTCAGGAAAGTTAAATGTACTATACTGACATTAAGTTGTATTGACAGATCGTCGTAGAACAACTCCTAGGAAAGAATTTTAATCAAATAATTGTTCCAAAAAACATATTTTGTGCTGAGCACAATTCACCGTTCATGGATAATAGATTTTGAGATGTTCGGCGTTCCATGGATGAGGAAGTGGTTTTCCCTCCATGTTTTCGAGCCGATAAGTGCGGAGACGACGTGAGCTAATGACCTTATATGGTCCTTCCCAATTAGGGCCGAAAACAGCGGCCTTGTCGTTTATATGTACCTTTTTAAGGACGAGGTCACCAGCTCGAAAATCGTCTTTCCCGCACTTTGGAGTTGTAGTACCGTCGGACCCTCTGCTGATATGCTGCTATACGTACTTGAGAAGCTTCTCTTACTTCTTCAAGTAGGTCTAAGCTTATTCGCAACTGATCTTCATTTTGGTCGGGTCTATGATGGCTTGTTCTGCTCGTGGGCATTCCAATTTCCACCGGCACGACGGCCTCGGCTTCAAATGCCAGGAAAAAGGGGGTTTCCCCAGTAGTCGACCGAGCCGTGGTTCGGTAGGCCCATAGAACCTCAGGGAGTTCTTCCGCCCACGCCCCCTTTCTTTCTCCGAGTTTTGTTTTGAGATGGTTCTTGATAATTTTGTTGACTGCTTAGACCTGACCATTGGCTTGAGGGTGGTGAGGAGATGAATATACGTTTTTAATGCCCAATCTGGTGCAAAATGTACGAAATTCTTGATTGTCGAACTGTCGCCCGTTATCAGTGATTATGGTGTTCGGGATCCCAAAGCGACACACAATCGCTCTCCAAATGAAGTCCGTAGTCTTCTTTTCTGTGATGGTAGCCAGTGGTTCTACTTCAGCCCATTTTGTAAAGTAATCAACTGCGACAATTGCATATTTAACTTGTCCTTTCCCGGTCGGGAGTGGGCCGATGATGTCGACCCCCCACTGAGCAAATGGCCAAGGTCCAGCCATGGGTGTGAGCTCTTCAGGCGGCAAGTGAGGTATCGGGGCGAATCGTTGACACTTATCGCATCTTTTGACGGTTTCTCGGGCGTCTTGCTGGATGGTGGGCCAATAATATCCCTGTCGGATTGATTTCTGTGCAAGTGCTCGTGCTCGGAATGGTTCCCGCAGCATCCGTAGTGGATTTCACGTAATACGTAACCAGCTTCCTCAGGACCTAAACAACGCAGACACGGGCTGGAGATACCTTTCTTATAGAGGATACCCTCTATCAGTGTATACCGAGCTGATCTATAGCGGATGCGCCGAGCTTCTTTCTGGTCGTCAGGTAACTCGCCCGATCGTAAAAATCGAATGATAGGATCTCTCCAATCTGGATTCTCTGATATCGAAAAAACTTCCGTGAGTCCATTTGACGATATGCTGCGCTGAGGGAGGAACTCGATGGGTATCATTCTGCCGAGTTCATCGTCTGCTGATGATGCAAGTTTTGCGAGAGCATCTGCGTTTGTGTTCCCATCTCGTGAAATTTGGATAATTTCATAATGGTCGAATCGTAACAGTAGCTGCTGAGCTTTGCTTAGATATGCAGTCATTCTTCCTCCATTCGCCTGATATTCTGCAGTCACCTGCCCGACCACAAGTTGCGAGTCGCTGAATACTTTTACCGATCGTATTCCTATTTCCGAGGCGAGGCGGAGACCGGCTAGGAGGGCTTCATATTCCGCTTCATTATTTGAAGCCTGAAACCCGAATCGAAGTGCGTACTGAATTTTGATCCCATCGGGTGAGGATAGAACGAGACCAGCTCCACTGCCTTGTGAATTGGAAGAGCCGTCGACGTGCAATGTCCAAGAAGGTGTGATATGTGTTACCTCCGGATGCTTGATAAGTTCACGATCGCACTCAACCTCGTGTGGCTCGGTTAATTCGACGATGAAGTCTGCTATAGCTTGTCCTTTGATTGCTGTACGAGGTCGGTATCGTATATCGAATTCGCCCAACTCGACAGCCCATTTGACGAGACGACCTGATATTTCGGGATTTTGCAGCACTTGCCGTAATGGCTGATCGGTTAATACGGCTATCGGATGCGCTTGGAAATATGGCCTCAACTTGCGAGCCGAGGTAATTAAAGCCAGGGCGAGTTTTTCGATTTGAGGGTATCGTGTTTCCGAGTCAATCAAGGCCTTGCTAGTGTAATAAACAGGCCTTTGTATCCCTTCGTCGTTCCGGACTAGAGCCGAGCTGACCGCCGCTGCTGAAACTGCTAAGTATAAGAGCAATTCTTCTTTATGCACTGGTTTGGACAACAGCGGTGGGGAGCCGAGGTGGGCTTTCAACTCCACAAAAGCTTGCTCGCATTCGGGAGTCCATGTCATTTCTTTGTATTTGCGCAACTGTTTGAAGAAGGGAAGACATCGGTCAGTAGCCCTTGAGACGAACCTGTTGAGTGCTGCAATCCTTCCTGTGAGCCGCTGAACATCTTTTATTGTGCGAGGCGAGCTCATATCGAGGAGGGCCTGGATTTTTTCTGGATTGGCTTCAATTCCTCGCTGATTTACCATGAAGCCAAGGAATTTTCCTGAGCCCACTCCAAAAGCGCATTTGCTAGGGTTGAGCTTCATACGATACTTCCTTAGTATTTCGAATGTGGCGCGTAGATCGCCGACGTGATCTTCTGAGCGCTTGCTTTTGACGAGCATGTCGTCGACATATACCTCCATAGTTTTGCCTAATTGATCTGCAAACATCTTGTTTACCAGTCTTTGGTAGGTTGCCCCGGCGTTTTTGAGTCCGAAAGGCATAACTTTGTAGTAGTAGAGCCCCCGGTCCGTAAAATATGCGGTCTTTTGTCGATCAGGAGCGTGCATCTGAATTTGGTTATACCCAGAAAAGGCGTCCATAAAGCTGAGAAGCCCATGCCCGGCGGTTGCGTCGACGAGCTGATCTATCCGTGGTAGTGGGAAGCTGTCCTTAGGGCAGGCTTTGTTCAGGTCGGTGTAATCCAGACAGACCCTCCATTTTCCGTTCGGCTTTTTGACGAGGACCACATTCGCCAACCAATCTGGATAACGTATTTCTTGGACAAATCCTGCCTTGCGTAGCTTCTGTACCTCTTCTTCAATTATTGCGTACCTTTCCGTGTTGAAGGTGCGCCTTTTCTGACGGATCGGTTTCATGGTCGAATCGACATTGAGTCGGTGGACCATTACCTCCGGAGAGATTCCGGGCATTTCTTCATGGGACCACGCAAAGACATCTACATGCTCTTTTAAAAAGTTTATTAAGCCATTCCGTACCTCGTCTGTCAAACGTGACCCGATCTGGATAACTCTGGTCGGATCGGCTTCCGTCAAGCAAACGTCGACTAACTCCTCTGCTGGTGATCCGCGCTTCTGCTCGTCTTCTCTTGGGTCCAAGGAGGACGCGTGAGAGACAGTTGATACGGTGCTTTTATTTTTCCCTCTCAGAGAAAGTTCGTAGCAACGCCGAGCTTCTTGCTGGTCTCCCCTGACCACGCCGACCCCTTCATCAGCTTCGAACTTCATCTTCAGGTGATAGATCGAAACGACAGCTTTCAGGGCCCCCAAGATAGGGCGGCCGATAATGGCATTGTAAGCAGAAGGGGTATTCACAACGAGGAAATCAACCATAACCATTTTTTGGTTAGGCTCTTCCCAACAGTGACCGGTAAAGTTATTTCTCCTTCCGGCATGACGCTATCTCCTGTGAATCCAGTTAATGCTGTTTTAACTGGCCTTAATCGGGAACGATCGATCTTCATTCTTTCGAAAGCTGATACGTACAAAATGTCTGACGAGCTTCCAGTATCGATCATCATACGGTGGAGCCTTTTGTTTTCTACTACCATCGAGACGACTAGAGAGTCGTCATGCGGGTGCAAGATTCCTCGGGCATCTTCTTCAGTGAACGTTATCGCCCGAGATGTAACCTTTGCGACTTTCGACGGTCGGCTGGCGATGTTCACAGACAACCCGGATGGTTCCGGTTCTGGCTGGGATGTTCTTGCTTGTCGCACATAATTTTTGCGTGAATTCCCAGAATCTCCAGTGGTCGGTCTGCCGAAGATCATGTGAATTTCTTTCACAAGATTGTTGTTCAGTCCTTCGTTTGGGTCGGCTGACTGATCTTCGTTCCTCCGGTCGTCCTGGCGCTGAGCGATGTAGTCTTTCAGAAACCCTTGTTGGATAAGGATCTCTATTTGTCGCTTTAAATCGAAGCAATCCACGGTGTTGTGACCGTGATCTTTGTGGTACACACAATACCTTGATTTTGACCTTCTGTTGGGGTCGGTTTTTATTTTCGCAGGTCGTTCAAAGTTGAATCTGCCTTTTTCTGCCAGATATACTTGCTCGATGGTTTTATTGAATGGCGTATATTTTTCAAACCGCGGGGCAGGCGGTTTTGCTCCGTGGCTAGTTCCGCCCCGAGCCGGTGACCTCCGTTCTGACTTCCGCTCCGACCTGCGTTCCTTCGAGCCGCTGCTATCCTGACTATCTTTATTCCTGGTCGTTGGTTGGTGAGCATTAACCAGTTCTTCGACATTTATGTGTTTAGCGGCTCGATCCAACAACTCTGCTACTGACTTGGGGCGGTTCTTCCCCAATAGACCAAAGAAACCTTCGGTCTCGTAACCCACTGATCATGGTGTGTAGTAACACATCTTATGAGAGATTCTCAATTTGCACTGCTTCGGAATTGAAGCGTGCGGAATAATCTTTCAGGGACTCGTCTTCCTTTTGCTTGATTGCTGCGAGGTGTGTTGAATGCTTTCTCGGGTCGGTGCTCCCGATGAACTGAGTGGTGAAGGCTCGGCTCAGCTGAGAGAATGGGCTGATTGTCCGAGGCTTTAGGTTACGAAACCAAGTCCATGCCGAGCTCGTCAAGGACTACGGAAAGGCCTTGCACATGATGTGTCCGTTGGCTCCGAGGAGATCCATGCAGACTTTGAAGTTCTCTAAGTGTTCCGCCGGATCTCCTATGCCAGAGTACTGCTTCAACTGGGCAACCTTGAACCCTTTGGGAAGGGGTTCTTCACGGATCTCGTCGGTGAACGGTGACTCAGATGAGTCGACCAGCGCGTCCACTGCGATTGGAGCTCGACCTCGCTGTGCTCTCTGAATGTCGCCCATTTGTTCCCGCAGTTCTCTTAGCTCGGCCTTCCAGCGGGCCTAAGTTGTCGTCTGCCCCGTTGCTGACTTCATGATCAGCTCGTTCATGCGCGAGACGAGCTGTTCTTCGTCTTTCGAGTCGATGTCGCAGATCGTTGGCGGGCAAGTCCGTCGTTGGTCAAGACCTAGCCTCGGTAGATTTGCTGGCGGTTTCGCTTTTTTCGACCGGGATGGGCTGCTGAGAGCGTTGTGACGGCCGAGTCTGGTGAGAATGCTGGGATTGTTGAGGCTGGGAGTGGGTATGCCGAGGCCCCTCACGATCTCTGCTATTCGCCATAGTCGGATGGGCCAGTCCGGTTAGCAGATCTTTAATTTCATCCAGTCTCTGGTCCACATAGTCCAGTCGTCCATCGACTCCCCCTAGTTTGTGGTTAACACCTCCCACTTGTTCTTCGAGAAGAGACAACCTGACTCCTTGGTTGCGAGATCTCTGTTGTCTCCCCTGCTGAGCAGGAATATGAGGATTCCCATCGGACTGGATGGCGGGGGTGTCGGAAAACGAACCTTCATTCTCATAGATTTGATCGTCTGAAGGTCCAGCGATCGCATGAGCTTTTCCTTTGTATTTTCTCTTTCCAGCAATTGCAGAAGAGAAAGAATGTGCAGAGGTTGTCTTAGACAACTGGGTGAGAACACGGACTTCTTAAAAGAAGAAGGCGTTGTTCCCACAGACGGCGCCAATCTGTTGATGCCAAAAATTGGTCAACAGACGAAGATGTAAATATATGATCTGAATAGTTGAATGGAGTTGGGCTTCCGGTATGAAAGGACGGAGATGACGAAATCCTCAGATCCTGCAAAAGAACACAGAGGATAAGGGGGGTGGCTGGGGTCCAGCCAAAGACCCTCCGATGCCTAAGTCAGTGATCTTGAGTAATCGGATATTTTTTAGTATAGATCGATACTCGCTTGCGTATCTTGATAATGGCGAGAATATCCTTATTTATAGACTTAGGTTGCGAGATTGCTTGCCCTCTGAAGAGTCGTAATTCTAGCAGACTGCCAGTTGGGTTCCCGGGATCTTAGGATCTGCGTATAACAATCGAAGATCCTTATCCCTAAAAGCTGGGGATGTCGATCTTTTCTCTTGATATCTTGGAGTGAGCCCAAGATTACGGTTTTACAGCTCAGCTTGCTTAAGATAACCTTCATTACATCGGACCGAGCCGACTAGTTTCCAGCGGGTTAACATGATCCGACTCGTACCCGGGGCCTGAGATGGGTCGGCTCGTCCTTGTCGGATCGGCAGAAAGCGCTTTTTATCAGGTCGGATCTTTACCCATGACAATGGGCAATCCACGTCAAAGGTGGGCTCCATGTGATGGGCAATCCACATCAAAGGTGGGCCCACATGAAAGGAAGTGAAAGATTGTCACCTCCTCCGCTCATTTCTTTAAAAAATAAAAAAAAACACGACAGCCGATGGCTGAGCCAGTCAGTCGTCCCATTTGCCGATGTGGCTAGCCCCATAGATATCAATCGGGCCCAAGGCATGGACGCTTGAGATCGAATCAGCTTACGAGGGCATCCCTACAGTGTACATGCCACGTCGACTGATGGTCCACATGGAATGTACAATTGTCGCGACCTTATGGTTCGCACCACGTGGCATTTACTCAGTGGCTGCCGATGAACGGATCCGATATCGCGCACGCGTGCATCTTTTACGCGCATTACACGAGTCTACGCCGGAGCCCCACTCGTCCTCTCGGAGCGGCTCGCGCTCCGTACTGATCAAAACGGTCCGTCGGATATCCATCTAATAAAATTTCGAATCCAGCAGAGCGGGAAAGAAAGCAAGGGCAATCACACCGCCATTTCTCCACCTCCGTCCCTCCCTCCCTCTCTCTCTCTCTCTCTCTCTCTCTCTCTCTCAGCCATGTCGAAATCCAAACCCCTCAGTCTCAACGAGAGAAACGAGCGTCTTCTCGGCGACTTCTCCTCTCAAAGCCGCCCATCCAAGGCCGCTCCCCATCTCTTTCCAGCAGGTAATCCAAAATCCAGACCATCCATTCCCTCTCTCTCTTTCTCTATCCCTACATCTCTCAATCTAAATTCATATTTCTCAATCTCCTCTCAGTGAAAAAATCTGTCAAGGTGAAACTCCAAGGCAGGCGCCGTCTCTGCAAACTCTCATCAAACCCCGTTGAAGAAGACGAAGAAGAGTCCAACGGTCTGATGGACTCTCCTCCTCAGATCAGGGACATCCTCAATGATCTCAGTTCCAGGCTCGAAACTCTCTCCATCCAGAAGAAGAGAATCCCCCAAACCCCGATGTCTTCATTTTCCCTATTGTCTGATTCCGATTCCGCCGCTTCTCATTCTCCGAATCCGTTGCTGCAACCTACTCCTAATGACATCAGTGATCTGACGGCAGAAGTGAAAGAATCTGTGGCGGTTTCTTCGCTCCGTTCCCCTCTGGTCTCAGATGACGAAGAAGACTGCGCGATTTTAAGCGGAAAGGGATTGGGCAAAGAAACTGCTCTGGGGGAGGATGGCACTAATGCCGCCTGGGTCGATGATGTGGAAGATTCAGTTTCTGAGGATGGAGATTCTATCACGCTGAGTGGCCCGCTACTGATGTACACACTGCCTGGTAGAATTGCGAAGATGCTATATCAGCATCAGCGTGATGGTCTGAACTGGCTCTGGTCCCTTCATTGTAGGCGGACCGGAGGGATTTTAGGTGATGATATGGGTCTGGGGAAAACAATGCAGGTACAATTCAGACATGCTCCTTGATTTTTCAATCGATTCGTCATATTGGATTTCTTCCATGGATTTTGGGGCCGATGCCGTGATAAGAGCTACGGCACTTTTCAAAGGATGATGAAAGCATATGTTTGAACTATTTATGGTTGAGTGAACTAATTTTTCATGAAGAATGTTAAGTGCATTTGAGCAAGTGATCACGCTCACTTGCAGCATTGGAAATGTGTGCAAGATCTGAGCTGCTCAGCAGGAGTGTCCTTCCACTTAGATGCCTTTGCAAATAATTCAGGTTGATCTGATCATCAGGCTGCACCATACACTGTATACAGTCTGTTTATCAATTTTTCTGACCTGTTGATTTATTAGGCACATATGTGGCCCACTTGATGATAAGATTGGCCTGATTTTTAAGATCGGCATCTAAATGGGGTGAATGCCTTGAAAAAAAAAGAAAAAGAAAACCAGGTCGAGTGCAATTAGAATTCCTCTTGTTTTTTTTTTTTTTTTTTTTTGCTAGACTAGTCCTTTTTCTATGATGACGTCAACGTGCACAGTAATAACAGGATTTTAAGAAACATAGAGGAATCTCCAAATGACATTTTGCGAAGATTTAAAAGGAATGTGACTGCATGGAGTTGGACCATGGTTTTAAAAGTTTTCAGGGTGTTGTAGGAATGATTTTGATGGAATGCAGGGAGTTGATTCTTCCTTTTTAAGGGAGATGATCCTTCATCATCTTCCTTTCTTGTGTTTATGGTTTTCCTCTTCAAACCGTGACCTTTAGTATGTTTTGTTTTCTTTTAAGAAAATGTGTCCAATAAGTACCTATGGTTGGTGTACACATTATCTCCCACCATTAAAAGATGGCGGTTGGGGAAATCTTACAAGCATTGTCAAAATGTGAGTTTTTAAATGCTGATTTTGAAATGCATGTTAAGATTCCTGCCTAGCGTTATTGATGGTTGGAGATATTTTCTGACCAACTCTCAGCACACATTGTGCGCACGCAATATTTTCCATTTCTATATATATTCATTTTCTTCATGATCTTTTCTTGTGAAGGGTAAAGAATGAGTTTCTTTCCTTTTTTCCAACAGAAATTAATTAGAACTTCTTTTTCAGGTCGCAGCCTTCTTGGCAGGACTCTTCCATTCGGGTTTGATTAAGAGGGCATTGATTGTAGCCCCAAAAACACTTCTTGCTCATTGGATCAAAGAATTGTCAGTTGTGGGCCTTTCCGAGAAAATCCGAGAGTGAGGCTTCTACTTTTTCTTATATTTATTTTAATGGTTAATATTGTTATTATACTAGTATATTTTTATCTTTTAAATCATTGAACTTACCTTGTGCATGTTATTTCAAACTCTCATCTAAGTTTGGAGTTTAGAAAGTCACTTTTCTTTGTTTTTGACTTATTGTATGCAGATACTATGGAACTTCTGTAAAAACGCGTCAGTATGAGCTTCAATATGTACTTCAGGTTTGAAATGTGTATTTATCGCACATCCCTACTAGTACGGTCAAATAATATTATATGTGTCTACAAGCATCCCTTAGATATCCAAGGGAGCTGTTTTGCTTGCACATGTCATTGACTTTGCTTTACATGTGAATATTTTGTTGGAAATTTCTTAATTGTATGCATGGAAGTTAACTTAGACATGTTAGTTCAGTTATGGATGTCTTCTTCTGTGCTTGCTACATTTTTAATATAGTGATAGTATGTTCTGCTTTAAGAATCTATCTTTTTGCAGGACAAAGGCGTTCTTCTCACCACATATGACATTGTACGGAATAATTCGAAATCCTTGAGTGGTGACTGTTACCTGCAAGAAGATGCAAGTGACGATAGCATCACATGGGATTATATTATACTTGACGAGGTTCTTTTGTTAACTTGTTGCTGTCTGTGTGCATTTTGTTGATAACTGCTAATTCATCCATCTTGTTATGTTTATCTTTATTGTTTTTGGCACTTCTTCAGTAGTTAGGATTTAAAGAGCTTTTGCATTGCTTATAGGCTTGCTTCTTCTAAATCTCATCTAGTCTATTTGTAGGGTGTATTGTGATGATTTGCATGATTGCCCATTCTTTCCCAGTGAATAGGTGATTCAATAACATTGCTGTGATGCTGTCATCTGAGATATATTTTTTGCTCTTGAATCATTTTATGATATCGGTTTCCTTGTACTCGTAAACATTCTATCCGTTGGTTTTTCTTGATTGTAATGTCGTCAGTGATGGCAGCAACCACTGAGTTAACCTTGTAATGACGAATATTCAAGGCTGAACATTATTGTAAATCTCCTTTGCTTGGGTCATGTTGTTTTGATCTTTTTCTTTTCGGATTTTACAATGAAGCACGCTTCTCTATTTCATACCATTTTGACAGAAACAGCTGAAATTTTCTGTACTGATACAATTACAGCTACTGAAATGCATGCATTGCTGTTCAATCAATTTTGGTTTATTTGGATTTTTTAGGTCCATTTTGCCTGAATGGTTTCTGGTAGACATATTTGGAGATCTGTGATTTTTGATCATTTTGAATCTTTTGACCAATATTTCTGTATGGCATCATGGGTGCTTTTAGTAAGACTTGTGTGTTGCGCTCCTGGGTGCAAATCTATATTTCAATACAGATAGATGCATTATCCAATATGCTCGTTTGTGAAGTAAATTCACATTTTCCTTTGACTCCATGTCTGAATGCGGGAGAAGGGTGCCTCCTCATAAAAGGGGTCGCAGTGACCAGGCCCTAGCGACTATTTACCAAAAACACAGGTCTTCGCAAAGTCGTAAGATCATGTATGGGGGCTGACGCTTGCCCAGTCCGGAAGGTTAAGGAAATTGGTGACCTGATGATGGGAGAGCCGGTGACTGAAGCCCTGGTGAACGGGGTGACCATAATAAAAATAAATCCCTCCTTTTTTTGATTGGATCTTGTTGTTCTCTTCAATTGATTGTATAGTATTTCAAAACACACAACACCTAAAAACTTGCCTTCTCTTTTATATTTAAAGAGAAAAAATGGATTTCCAGTACAGACAGTGGGGGAAATGGAATGGAATGGAACAGGCATTAAAGTGAAAAAACAGAAAGTTCTGTGAGGATCTTGAGATTCGCCAAATGCCACTTGAAAATTAACAAAATCATTTGAATTTCTCTCTTCTTTTCTTCTTGCTTGAGTACTTCAATTAATGACTGTTTTGCATCAATTTTCCTTGTGATTGTTGTAGATTTGTCTGGGAAGTGTCTTGTACATGTGGCTATTATCTCTGATATAATAGACTTCTGCTAATATTTTTCTTGATGATGAAGTGATTTTCCGATGGCTTCTTTATTATGTCAGGGACATATCATAAAGAACCCTAACACACAAAGAGCCAAAAGTTTGATTGAGATACCAAGCATTCATCGCATCATTATAAGTGGGACACCAATACAAAACAATCTAAAGGTAAGTTGTTGCGACTGTACTTATTTTCTGTTCATTCTTGTTCATTTTGTTTCTTTGAAGCTTTTACATTTTAGGTACTACTGCTTCCCTAATGTATATGATTTTATAAATTTATCGATGGATGCTATTCATTTTATTAGGAGCTCTGGGCCCTGTTCAATTTCTGCTGTCCAGAAATTTTGGGTGACAAAAAAGAGTAATGATCTTGACTCATGTACTTGTTGCCTTTTTTGCCGAGGTTGTTAGTTTTACCAGTGTTTAATTTTTTTTTTACCAGGTTTAGAGAAAGATATGAGCATGCAATTCTACGGGGAAATGATAAAAATGCTTCTGAAAGAGAAAAGCGTGTTGGCTCTACCGTTGCTAAGGTATTGCATGTTTGTTGGTGCTATTTACTTTTGAGTGTCATATTGAAACCCAAGCTTTCAACATGGTTGGCCCCAACAGTGTTGATGCCCATCTTATTTTGGATGTGATAAAGTCAAGGTCCTTGTAGAAATCAGCATCAAAGAAAGGTCCTTGCAGACACTAAACAAGAAGGTTCTTAGGGTTGGGCATTTCTTATAAAGTAATGTTTGCCATATTGTTAGTTTCCTCTAGTTCTATAATTAGAATAGAAAACTAGAACAATGGTAACTAGGGAGAAGTCTTAATCGGGTATGACACTAATATATTTCTAATAATAGAATCTTAGCACTCTTGTCAATTTCACTTCATTTTCACCTCTCAATAAGAAAAAGGAAGAAAAATAATTATTATCTTGTCTATAATTGTGGGTCACCTTTTAATTTCTAAATTAGCCTTGGTTGATGTTGTTCGGTATTTAATTGTGATTGTACTACTGTACTTTTCTGTTTTGAGCCCTTGATTTGCTTTGTTTTAATAACTGCAAGTTAACTGCCATAATTGTTTCTTCTTTCCAGGAGCTACGGGAACGCATAAAACCATATTTTTTGCGTCGCTTAAAAAGTGAAGTATTTCTTGAAAACGAAGGAACAACGAGTGCAAAACTTTCTAAAAAGCATGAGATGATCGTATGGCTTAGATTGACTCCTTGCCAGGTCCTATTAATTTTCTCTTTATCTTTAGCATTTGGTATTTCCAAATATTTCCCATTATTCAACAGTAAATTGGTAATCGTTACCTAATTAGATGTTGTTTTGGATGCAGAGGCAACTATATGAAGCTTTTCTGAAGAGTGAGCTGGTTCATTCATCATTTAATGGGTCACCATTAGCTGCTTTAACGGTAATAATGATCGTCTTCAATTGATTTTGCATTTATGTTTCTACCTTGACGTTCTTAGTGGCTCTTTTATTTTGAATTACAATGAAATGACTATTGAATTGTGAGGATTGGCCATTCGCTTATGTAATTTGCTTTGCTTTCACACTTTTTTGTTGTTTCAATTTCCATCTTTTTTCTTAGTTTATAAAAGCTGCTTTATACTCTTCTCGTTAGGTATATACGTTCGTATAAATGTTCGTTATTCTCTATATATGCTAATAGATATAATTGTTTGGTCTTGTGATGTATGTTGTTTGCAGATGACATAGCTTTGATTGACATGACTAGGGTGGGGGTAAACACAAAGCTCGAACTATGGAGGGATACTTTAGAATCTAATGGTTTAAATTTGTCAGACTAAAGGAGTGGATATGGAATGCCATTTTTGTAACAATAGGAGTGTAAAGGAGGAATTAATTAAGGGCCTATTTGGATTTGTTGAAATTGAAAAGTGAAAATCAATTTCCACATGGAGCCTGTAGTTGGTGATCTTAATCATGTGGCCCATCGTTAGTAGATCTTAACCATGTGTGTTTTGACGTTGTGCCCATCATTAGATGATCTTACCATGTGGAGCCCATTTCTAGTCGATTATACCCATGTGTATTTCCATGTAGGCCCAACGTTAGATGATCTAGCCACATGGGCCCATCGTTAGTTGATCATAACCATGTGTATGTCCATGATGGCTCATTGAGAAATGATCTTAACAATGTTGGGCCCATCCAATGTTGTCAAAGTTGTTATTGCATCGCAAATCGTAATAGGAATTCAATCATATCGAAAATCGTAAGATTTTTTCTAATTCTTAAAAAACTATTAAAACATTTGAAAAAATATAAGTAAATCAGAAAAGATTAAAAACTCACCAACCATCCATTTCCCATCAACATGTACCCAAAAAGTAATACATATCATGATATTATCAATTGAGGAAACGTATATGGTATACATATCATGATAGTAAAGGGTTCTTGTCTTTTTTTTTTTTTGTTTTGTTTTGTCTTTTAAATTTTTTTTCTTTGAAAACATTCAAGAGTCCTTTAATATTTTGTTCTTTTGTACCTTTCTTGAGTGTAGAATCATGTTAGAAAAATGGCATTTGATTCCATTGAGGGAATGAAAAGATATCTTGATTTCTTTGTTTTGGGTTTTTGAATATCAAAATCCCAAATTTCCTCTTTCCCCTCTCTCTCAAAAGAAAAAAATGAGGATATTTTTAATACAACAGTGCCTTTTTCATGTTTTATAAGCGAAAGGGATAAAAGAAAGAAGAAAAAATTGAGTAAAAGATAAAAATAAGATTTTTAAAGTAATTTTTGGGTCCATTTATGCAGTTTACGATTGTTGTATGATTTGTAAGATAACGGTACGATTATTTAAGATTTGTGATATGGATGTAGTGATTCAACTTGTACACCTATACGATTCAATATGAATTGTAGGATTCACAAATCATATGATTCTGATAACACCGGGCCCATCATTAAGCAATCTTAACCATGTATATTCACTTGGGCCCATTATTAAATGATCTTAAACATGTTGGCCCATCTCTAGTCGACCCTAACCACATATATTTTCATGTGTTGGAGCTCATTGTTAGATAATCTGAACCTTGTGGGGCCCATTGTTAGTAGACGTTAGCTATGTCTTCCATGTATGGCCCATCATTAGTTGATCCCAACCATATACATTTCCAGATGTGGCCCATCATTAGATGATCATAACTATGCAAGGCCCACCAATGTCGACTCTAACCAAGTCTGCACATGTGTAAAAGTAAGAGATGGGCCATTGATTGTGGATACTTTTTATATGTATACCTAATCGTACTTTAAAAAAAAATGAAAATGAGGTGGCTGCTGAACAAAAAAAATGTTAAAAGTATTCCAATTTACTTGGAAATATTTGTGAGAAAACAAACATCGAAAATATTGGTTCATTTCCATCATTTTTCTTGGAAATTTTATTTCTAACGGAATCAACTTTCCTCTTTTCAATTTCAACAAATCTATGGATGTGATTGAGAAAGAGAAAAGGAGAAGGACGAAATTAGAGAGAATGGAGATTAGGGTTGACACCTCCTCTCTATTTTGTTTTATTTTAAGTCATAAATACAATAATGGCCATAACACTCTTAATAACAAAAACAAAAATTCCCAACATGTCCCAAACAACTGGTAAGATAGAAAAGAGACTAAGCACTAAATATAAGTGAGTCCAGTGGGAAAGAGATGGCGGGAACATTCTCCCTCAAGCTAGAGCATATATATCATGAATGCCCATCTTGGCAAAGAGACGATCTAGCTGAGTACGACTCGGGGCTTTTGTGAACATATCGGTTAGTTGGTCTTGGGACTACAAACGACATATAAATTTCTTTGCTACCAACCTTCTCCTTGATGAAGTGATAATCGACCACAATGTGCTTAGTTCTTTCATGATAGATAGAATTGTTGGCAATATGAGAGGCTGCTTAATTATCATAAATTTATAATACAACCTCATAGGAGTATCTATCGTAAATCTAAGCTCACACATTAACTTTCTCAACCAAATGAGTTTACAAGCTTCATGGGCCGTTGCCCTATGTTGAACCTTAGCACTTGAATGGGTCACTAAACTCTGCTTCTTACTCTTCCATGTAACTAGATTAATACCTACAAAAGTACATTAGCTAGTAGATTGTTTGTCAGATGGAGAACCAACCCAATTTGCATTAGAATATCCATCTACACAGGGATGACAATTTTGGTTATAAAGGATGCCACGACTTGGCGGCCTCTTTAAATACATGAAGATACGAAACACTGTCTCCATATGAGTCCCCGGGGAGTCTGCATAAATTAACTAACAACGTCGATTGGATATGTGATATCAGGTTGGGTAATTGTTAGATAGATTAAAATTTCAACCAATTGATGATATTTTATTGTATCATCAATCAATTCTTCCAGACCCGCACTAAGTTTTTTTATTTGCATTCAATCAATTCTCCTAGAAGACTTATCTCATCAAATAAATTCATCGCATATTTTTGTTGTGACAAATTGATGCCCAACTTAGACTTAGTCACCTTAATGCCCAAGAAGTACCGAAGAGCCCTAGTCCTTCATATAAAAGTGTTGCTACAAATATTTCTTCAACTTGCCAACTTTGTACTATCACTGCCTGTGATGATGACATCGTCCACATACAAAGCCAACACAATAGTGCTTGTCTGACTTCACCTTAAAAAAATGGAATGATCACCCTAGCTATGTTCTATCTCGAATTCAAACACTACTTTACTAAACTTGTCGAACCAAGTTCTTGGAGATTGTTTCAAACCATAAATTGATTTGTTAAGACAGAATACTTTATTTGACTCCCCCTGAGCAACAAACCCAGGTAGTTGCTCCATGTAGACTTCTTCAGCTAGATCTTCATGAAGAAAAGCATTCTTTATATTAAGTTGATAATATGCTAATCCAAATTTTTATAAATGGAAACAACCACATGTACAGGATGAAGCTTTGCTACAACCGAGAATGTCTCTACATAGTGGACTCCTAGAGTCTAAGAGTACCCTTTTGTAGCCAACTGCTCTTTTCATCAGTCAACTGAACCATTGAGATTATATTTCACCATATACACCCATCTGCATCCAACTACACGCTTTCCAGCAAGTAGATCAACTAATGTCCAAGTTTGATTATGATGGAGTGCTGCCATATCTTTTTCCATGGCACCTTTCCACCCATCACAACTCAGAGCCTCCTGAAAAGAATGGGGAATAGACACAGACAATGAGGACAAAGCAAGTTGTTGAAATGAAGGAGAAAAACAAGTGAATGAAACAAAGTTGAAATTAGGATGTTGAGTCCATGAACGTATACCCTCATGAGGAGCACTAGGTAAATTACCTTCATTTGACAATGTAGACAAGGATTTAGAAGGACAATAATCTTTTGATAGATCAGTAAGATTGGTAGAAATCATGCTTCTATATTCTCCCTCACCACGTTTTGAATGTTTGCAGTAGACTTGCAAATGTCAATATACACTTCGCACAAATATCTCTCCAACTCACGCCCATAGGAAACAGGATTATAACTTTTGTATCTTAGTTGGGTACGAGAATACCCAAGAAAAGGACGCTTGATGGCCCTTGGTTTATATGATCAAGCTTATGCATGAAACATGTGTAATTGAAAATAGTTGGAGGAATAGAGAATGTAGGGATTTGAGGACACAAGACAGAGGTGATTTTCCGTCTAAGATAACAAAGGCATTTGGTTTATTAGGTAGCATGAAGTTAAGAATGCATCACTCTAAAATATCATTCGAAACCTTCATATTCAATAACAATACCCTAGCAACCTCAAGTAAATAATGGTTCTTACATTTAGCTACCCTATTTTCTTATAGTGTGTGTACATGAAGTTTGATAAATAATGGCATGAGATGAAAGATATGAATTAAAGTTTTGAATACATATTCCATAGCATTATTAGAACATAGAACACAACTTAGGATTAAATTGCGTTTGTGCTTTCATATGAAATTCTTTAAGACAAGAAAAGAGTTCTGTCCGATCTTTATCAAATATAATCATGTCATTTGAGAATAATTATCCACAAAGATAACAAAATGCTTGAAAGCAGATAAACTGGGCCCCAAATATCAGAATGTACTAAGTAAAAAGGTTTATATCACTTTTTTTGTCCGTACGAGGAAGAAACAACACTCTATGGTGCTTGCTCAACTCAGCAAGTCTCATACTCGAACTTAGACACGTATGACAACGATGGAAGTAGACTCTTCAAACTACTTAAAAGAGGGATGATCAAGCTTGGAATGCCATTGATGTGGAGAGATGTTTGTACGCAATGCAACTTCGGTTATTTCGTTGTCAAGATAATTATCCATTTACTTCATGTTCTCTAGCAATCATCCTCCCTGTCTTTAGATCATGAAATAAACAATAAGAAGGATAGAATGTGACAAAATATTTAAAGATTTGGCTAGGTTTACACTGAAAACAAACTCAAAGGAAATTTAGGAAGTCACAGGATAGGATAAGGAAAGTGATGGGGTAGGACAAACAATATCCTACCCAAACGCATCGGTTGAATTGTCATTAGCTGATGTGATCGAAGAAAAGGAGCTCAGACAAGCTCACACTTAGGAAGAAGACCATATAGACATTTAGCAATACAGAATTCCTCTCCACTGTCTTATGGTCTCATGATTAGTGGACAGAGGATGGTATACATTTAATTCTTCCTACATGCCTTCACAAAGCTGATTAATACTGTCTGACACTTTCATATCCTTATTAAAGAGCGAAGATATTTTGAAGTAACTCATATATCCGAGTTAACTTCTTTTTGCTCGAATACATTTCTCTAAGATTTTCCATACTTTGTGGTGTTGAAAAGGATAACGTTTGCACTATTCCGAGGCTCCATAATATTCCATAGCAAAACTTTAATCTGAGCATCCTCTGCCACCCGATTTTCGTATTTTGTTGAACCTTCCATAGCAATACTTCTTGTTTCCAAACCTTCACACGTACAATGATTCTTTTAATTGTTGCTATACACAACTTCAACACATACCTACAACCTCAAATCTAATCATCTCTTGCTATAAATGCATGATGCCCCACTTTTGTCCATCATGATGGATCTATATGGAAGTGGGCCTCACACACATGCACGAGACACAATCACACAACCCACCATATGGTGGTTGAGAGAGATTCGAGTGGATCAACCCCCAACGACTTTAGGTTTTCACCCCCAAAAGAAAAACGACTTTAGGTTTTCACCTCAAAACAATAATAGAAGAAAAAAAGGGAAGAAACATTGAAGATGAAGGAAAGGGTCAATGTCGGGATTAATCACACTCTGATATCATGTGGATGAGAGAGAGAGAGAGAGAGAGAGAGAGAGAGAGAGATTAGGGTTGACGCCCCCTCTCTCTTTTGTTTTATTTTAAATCATAAATACAATAATGATTATAATGCCCTTAATAACAAAAGCAAGAATTTCCAACATGTCCTAAACAACTAGTAATAGAGAAAAGAGACCAAGTGCTAAAGATAAGTGAGTCGAATGAGAAAGAGATTGTAGTAACATAATCCAAACAGGTCCTTACGATTGATGAACAAGTAGTGGAGAGATTGAGAAGGATGCTGCTCATAGAATTGAAGCTAGGTGGAAGAAGTGGAGATGTGCCTCTTAAGTTTCATGTGATTGCTGCTTACTGATCAAACTGAAAGGAAAATTATATAGGAAGCTATAATTTGTTCATGGTTTACGGGACAAAATTTTGGGTAGTCAAGGAACAAAATGTTCATAGGATGAGTGTAGCTGAAATGAGGATGTTGAGATGGATGGGTGGCATGATAAGGAAGGATAGAGTTAGAAATTAATGCATTCGAGGGAACTTAAGGGTAGGCACCAATAAGTAATAATATGAGGGATCATGTGCAATGGACACCAAGAATAGTGTTAGTTGGAAGAAATGAGTCGGTTCAAGTTGAAGGCTATAAAAGGGCAAGGGGAGGGCCAAAAAGGACGTGGACGGAGGAAGTAAGAAAAGACTTGATGGCCTATGGTCTAACTGTGGATATGGTACTTAATAGAGTGGAATGGTAGAACATGATTCATGTCGCCAACCCAATTAGTCTGAATAAGGCTTAGAAGATGATGATGCGGTGACTTGGCTATTTATAAGAAATCACTCTTCTAATTTTTTATTTTTTTTGTGCTCTTTCTCACCCATTGATGTAGTACTTGTAAAGAAAATAATTGTGCCTTCTTGGGTGTTTGTTCACTTTGCATTACTGAAATAATTGTGTTGTTTTTCTTTTTAATCAGTGGGTGCTTCCATAATGTTTGTTGGTTTAAGTCTTTGATGTTTAAATGGGTGAACAAAACAACTCTTAAGTTGTGTTTCTGTACCACCCATTTCATTTTCCATTAAATTTGCAAGGACTATTATGATTGTCAGGAAAGCTTCTCCCTGATAAAAAATGCGCTGGTGAGGATGGAGTGATTCCTGCTTCTCTTGTGCAGTGTAAATGTGTGACACATATCCAAAATCCAAACAGTTTAACTGACTCGCCATCACGAGAAAGGGCTCCTAGTGAAATTTGAGACCAATTGGACGCCTAGGTGGGCCACAATCTTCTCTTGAATATTAACCTTTGGTTCCCTTTAGACTTCCACTGACACGTATGTCAACACCTATCAGGCAAAAATGCATTGAAATTCATTTTTAGATAGGCACCCAAACACGCCCCTTTCAGTTACTTTTTTTGTATGTTACCATGTTATTGCGTCAAGGATCACTATTAAAATTTCTCTCTCCACTCATCTAATCTCTAGGTCAAATTTATTCATCACTTGCAAGTTATTAATCTATATGGGCTTGATCTTTGTTTGGCTTGCAATTTCTTTCCACACCTTTGTAAATGGAGATTCTTTCTAGGTATGTTGCTTGTTAAACATGAACTGCACTCTAGTAATACTTATTTTGTTTTGCTTTGTTTTTTTTATTGGCACCAACAATACTTACTCTGAAATAGGTTCTAAAGAAAATATGTGATCATCCACTTCTTTTAACAAAAAAAGCTGCAGAAGGTGTACTAGAAGGAATGGACACAATGCTAAATCATAAAGAGCTTGGTATGGTGGAAAAAATGGCCTTGCATTTAGCTAACATGACTGGTCCTGAAGAAGCTCATCAAGTGCATGACAACGTGTCATGCAAGATTACTTTTATTGTATCATTACTGGTTAGCTCTATTCCACCCAAACTTATGCAAACCTTCCTCTATATGTTTCTCAGAGTGTTCGATTCTAATGTGATTGATGCTTTGTGCAATAGGAGAACTTGGTTACTGCAGGACACAATGTGTTGATCTTTTCCCAAACTCGCAAAATGTTAAATCTTATCCAGGTTCCATTTTAATCTCTTTGTGCCTACATTTATATTTCTTTTGAGTTACACACACACACACACACACACACACACACTCACGTGCGTGCGTGCACACACAACTAGTTCCCACTTAGTGTCTTAAATAGCCCGTAGCATATTGCATAGTGCTTAGCCATTTATAGCGTGTAGCGTAAGCTACACGATACTTATATTTTTTTAATTGAAAAAAAGGATTTTTTTATTTTTTATTTTTTATTTATAAATAGTAAGAATAAATGAAAAAAAAAAAAATCAAATAGAAAAAAGCCTAAAAAACGATTCATTTTTTCAAGTAAAAGCATGTTCAACAGGAAACCAATGCACAACTAACCAAAATCCCAATTGAAGCATGGCCCATGTGATGGTTGGATGGGTTGCATGCATGCCACACACACCATAGCAGGCCCCTAAAACAAAAAAAATTACACAATAACCCCTATCCTACAACATTGCATAGCAACTAACATCCTAAAATGAAAAAAATTGAAAAACTCCCCCCCCCCCCCCCCCCCCCCCCCCCCCCCCACACACACACACACACACACATGCGCGCGCGCGCGCACACCAAAAAAAATAAAAATAAAAAATAAAATAAAAATTCTTCATCTGAAATGAAAAAAAGAACTCATTAACAGACATTAAGAGGTAAGAACATACTTCTATCTCAAGAAGAGAATCCATCAAGAAATTGAATGTTTGAGTTTCATAGCCATAGGGATGTGAAAAGGGGGAAATCTAATTTTTCATTCATTTCAGCTCCAATGCTCTTGAAAATACAACAAATGGACTTTTTCTTCCAGGGCTGATTGATTGGCTAAATTCTCCTATTCAACGGCTTTGTGGATTGAGAGAATTGCAAAATTGGATTTGGGAGTTGGAGGGGTGCTTGCGTCAAGTATTAGGGTTTAGAAAGGGGGCTTTTAGTTTTAAGATATTTATTTAGATGTGAGTTTTACACCATTTACAATATGTCATAAGTCCTCAACTAGACACGTGGAGGCCCATTATAGGTAGTGTAGATTGTCCAATATGGGTGCAAATATGTATATTCTCCATCTACAATGGGACCCACTATTTGGATGGTTTGGATAGCTCTACATCATTGCCATGTGTGAGAAGGATGCGTTACCACCATTTTGCATCAACAGTTGAACTAATAGCATTTATTTTTTTATTTTATTTATTATTATTATTATTATTATTATTATTATTATTATTTTTTAATTTTAAACCAAAGAATGGTTGAGTGTACGCTACATACACTACATGCTACATATCTTGTAGCGTACTATGTAGCATTTTTTTCACACTACACGCTATCCTACAATGCTATTGAAAACATTGTTCCCGCTATCTCCTTTAGAAACCTTGAGGATTGTGTGAAGCAAGGAGGTAGATGTTTGTTCATTCTGATGCTTCAATTTACTTTATATCTTTTAGCACTCTAGCCATTTTTGCCTACTAAGCACATCATACATCTTTAGCTAGTGATAGATTTTTGAATTTTGAATGAGACTTTTTGTTTAAATTAAATTGATCAGTTAAGTTGTTGTGAATTCTCTGAGGATTGCTAAAATACTTCTTTCTGTTTTCTTTGAATTTATTCTACACTTGCTTTCATATGCCAACTGATTTTGGGATTTTTTTTTGGTTCCCATAGGAAGCAATATTATCAAAGGGCTACACATTTTTACGCATTGATGGTACCACCAAAGCTTCTGATAGAGAGAAGATTGTGAATGTCAGTGTGTTTATTGCTCAATGAAGTATTAATATTTTTTTTTCTTATTAAGTTTGTTATGGAATCATCATCATTTTCATTTTCAGGATTTCCAAGTGGGTAAAGGGGCCTCTATCTTTCTCTTGACATCTCAAGTTGGTGGTCTCGGTCTTACACTTACAAAAGCAGACCGTGTGATTGTGGTTGATCCAGCATGGAATCCAAGGTGACCTCAATACTCAAATGGGACATATTAAAAGAAATCAAACAAGGACAATTATGTACCTTGCCGAATGTTTACCTCATCTTAACAAAGTGGATCTTAACTCAAGCTTTTTCATTTTTCCAAGCTTAAGTTGATATTAATGAATACTTCTTTACCACTTTTAAAAACACTTTTTTTTTTTCCTTTTCAAATCACAAAGTTTAGTCTCCCATCAAGTATTTCTCTAATTATAGTGTCCCTTCTTTTTCGACTTCGGTCATTTCTTTTCTGATTGGATATCAAGTGGGCTAGGCACACTTCTTGTTTGTGTCCTGGCATTACAGCCTCTTTTGCTTCATAGATCATAAACACAAAGTATCCATTTCAAAAACTTTGAACGCATTTTAGGAGTTTCTTTTTTTTTTCTTTTCATCTGTTTCTTTGTTTTGATTAACGAACATAAGGATTTATTGGAACAAACATGTAAATGTAATGATCCCTCATGGTTAAGAAAATGTTTTGTAATTTGATACAATTCATTTAAGCTAGTATTCATATGACATCAGCATGTTATCAATGTTAAACATGACAATCCTCTAAAAAACAAATGTGACCATGGGTAAAATATACACAAGCAAACATTTATTACAGCAGGTAGAATGAATCATACATTGGTGAGTAACAAAAGTGTGGTCTATATGAAACATGTCATTTTTTCACCTCACCCAACACGTGCCAAAAAATATGGAGATTCGCATATGCATGCCCTTAATAGCACTTAGAATTAATTTTTAACTTATGCGAGGCAATGGGTATTTATAATTTTACTTAGTAAAAAGAAAAGGAAGTGGATAGAAAGGTTGAAGAAGTAAATGGATACCGATCTTGAATCTGAGGGATGGATTGAACTACGTTGCTACAAGAGAAGCCATTTGGTGTTCAATACTAGAAGAATGATCTGGCATGGACTTCTTTCGGGCCTTTGTGACGTTAGCAAGGTGGGTGGGGGTTGTGATTCTATGGTCAAAGAGATTGACCATCATCAGGTCTTTCTCTTTCGGGTGATTTGTATCTATTGTCAAAGCAGAGGTTGACATATATGAGATGAATGGTTTGTGGCTCTTCAGTAGAGGACTTGATAGTTCATAAAGCAAAGTATGGATCAAGTGCTCTGAGGGGGGAAATGATGGGTTTTGGCCCAAAACCTACTGAAACTTAGCAGTGTAGACGATGATTCACATCCTTCAACAAAAGTTGTAGGGTGCTTATTTATTAGGAAGCCTTCCAATTGGCTAGCAAAGAAATGAAGGGGGTTGGCCATGGCGATGTTAGCAAAGAGAAAGTTGATGAACACCTTAGGGCTTCTTCAGGCGTTTGAAAGGTCTTTGTCAGGGTGACCCATCATCTCCGTTCCTTTTTGTGTTTTGGCAAAGTCACTAAGAAGAATGTTAAAGAAAGTTGTTTAATGGGTTCAAAGCAAAAAATGCAAGCCTCTAGATTTCTCATCTCTATTTCGTTGATGGCACGTTTCTCTTTTATCATGCTGAGGTGCCGGAAGTTGACAATCTTATAGAAGTTATTAGGTGCTTCAAAATTGTCTAAGGACTAAAGATTAATATTCATAAAAGTGAGATGTTAGGTATTAGGTTGGCTTTTAAGGAAGTTGAGAGATTAGCTAGGTTGTTAGGTTGCAAGATAGGCAACCTTCCTCCTATATGGGCCTTTGTTGTGTAACCACTATTCATTTATCAGATAAGTGGTCGAGAGGATTGGAAGAAAACTTTTTAGTTGGAAGTGCATATATGTGTTTCTTGGGGGTAGAATTACGCCGATTAAAGCGGCCATGACCAATATGGATTTGTACATTGTGTCCATATTTCAATGGCTTGTTGTGTTATCAATAGATGGGAAAAGATTAGAAGGGATTTTTTTTTTTTTTTTTTTTTAATTTTATTTCATGGAGAGGCTCAAAAGACAAGCATAAGTTCCACCTCATGCAGTGGTGTGATCATGATATTAAAAAAGATTACACTACGGCTGTATCGTTACATAAAGGAAATGGTTTGGCTCCTTCATGTCGCAGGAACTTGACGTATGAGGTATCGTTGAAGATGTGTGATTAATGGATTTTTTGGAAATCTTAGGTCCTAACTGCGTGTGGCGTTGATGGTTGGGATTGGAGGTTGGAAGATACTGTGCTAGATCTTTTTATGTCGCGATGCAATGTTCTTCTTCTCTGGCGTCCTGTGATTTGGAGGTATGCTTGGTCACAAGTGGGCCCCGCCCAGGGTCATTTGCCTTTGGTTGGTTGGTGGGTTAGACCAAGGTTGATGCAGGACGCCCTAATCGTGATGCATGCTCATGAACATATGTAATCTAGCGGAAATAAATAGCAATAATAATCTAAAATTCATCACCTATCATTATAAATTAAGAAAATCATAAAAGAGGCATGCAATGGAGCGGGCCATCATCACAACCACGAAGTAAGAAATTCAAATAATGCATAGGTTGGATCCGGCGAGGGATGGAACCTCCCCATCTTGCATGGTCTTAATCCAAATACCCAATGTGAATCACTAGTCCGAGGGATCGAGGGATTTCTCGGATTAGAGATTTTGGAATTTGAGAAATAGGGATTTTGGATCAAATCTCAAATCTAGGATCTAAAAGTTATGAGAGAATAGAAATAGAGAAGAGGAAATAACAAGTTTACCTTAGGAGAAGTTGGAGGGGCATAAGAAGCAAGGAGAAGAAGATGATTGGAGAAGAAGATGAAGTTCCAAGAGAGAGAGAGGAGGAAGAGGAGCCACCAAGCTTTTCTTAATCTATAATCAATAACTAATGAAAAAGGTTTAGGGCAACACCCTTATAAAATTCGGAATTAACATAATTACCAAAATACCCCTATTAACAAAATTTAAGAAAAAGACATTCGCACGAAAAACCGTGCACACATTGACCCAAAACTCAAATAAGTAAAAGTGCATATAATAAACGCAATTCTAGGATGCCCGATGGCCTC
The DNA here is from genome assembly GCA_003013855.2 of Liriodendron chinense. NCBI lineage: Eukaryota > Viridiplantae > Streptophyta > Magnoliopsida > Magnoliales > Magnoliaceae > Liriodendron > Liriodendron chinense. The sequence goes on from ML058513.1 coordinate 8,007,057, forward strand.
CGATGATGGCACAATGAAAGTGGGCCACGACGAACCAACGGTCCGATCACATCATCATCGCGATCCAACGGTCCAATCATCTCCTCCAAGTAACTTACACATGTCTTCCCAAGGTAGGGTCTTCTCAAATGTCTTGGACTACATGTGTAAGGTCTTCGATGCTCCTCAAGTCGTCACGAACGATCGAGGCCCGTCATTATCGAGCCATAAAGATATAGGTGTCACTCGCCTCCTACGCTAATAAACCCTAAAGGGCCTGATGTCCGTATCAAAGGTGCTCACAATCGCTAGTAATTGGAAAAAGACATCCTCATCATCAAAGCCTTATTTGAACTAATTGGGGTCAGCTACATTAATCCTATTATGCCACTCTATCATGGGCAATATCCTCATTTAAGGCATAGGTCCTTTTCTTACTACCTCCACCCATGTGCTTTTGGGTCTTTCCCTTCCCTTGCCCTTTAGAGCCTTCAACTTGAACCAACTCACTCCTAACTAGTGCCATCGGTAAAACATGATTATCCCAAATGTTTTTATTATGTGTCTTCGGATGCCATGTCTACGGATCACCTTTTTGTGCACTGCATTTCGGGAGAGTTGTGTGGGGAAAATTGTTTGATCTTTTTCAGTATTGTTGGCTGATGCTGATTTCAATTGACACATTTTTTTTTTTTTTTTCGTATGTGGCATGGGGGAGGTATAAGGCTTAAAGGGAAAATTATGTGGTTTCTCTCTCTTGCGGAATGCAATAATATATGCTTTTGCAATCATAGTAGTTATACTGATAAGATTTTCAAGAAGGCCAAATTGGATGTGGTTGCTTGGGTCTTGTTACTAAAGCAATTTTCCAATTGTCCTCTTTAGTCTTTCAATCCTTTTCAATCTTGCTAGTTGTATTTTCGAGGGCATTGATTCCCCATCCCCACCCTGTCTTCTCTTTTTCAATAAAAATTCCTTACCTCTAAACAAAAGGAAAAAATAGAAAAGAAAAGAAAAAGAAAGAAAAAGATAAGGGCATTTAATTTTTCTTTCTGTTTACGTTGCATTCCCGCCTTAGCTTACTTTGCTTTCCTTTTTTTTTTTTTTTTGGTGGAATGCGGTCGTGCCATTTATGTCTGGTCAATATGACATTATACATTTTGAAAACTAGTTATTGTGGTTTGTGAATTTATTCCCATAAACAATGCTTGCCATATGTGATGTAAAAAGTGCTAATGCAACCATTGAGTTGTTCACCGATAACTTCAATTGAAGTGTTTCGGTCCTAATCCTAATACATAATTGTTTGTCATAAATATGGATTGCTTCTACTTCTTGGGGTAACCATTTATCGATTTGTTCTTGGTTGTTTATGCAGTACGGACAACCAGAGTGTCGATCGTGCATATCGCATTGGGCAAAACAAAGATGTTATTGTTTACCGTCTAATGACATGCGGCACCATTGAAGAAAAGATTTACAAAATGCAGGTCAACTTTTGCTTGAACTAATTTTTCAGGTGCCCTACAATAAAGATTATTTGTTAATGTAACCTTGTCATGTCTTTGCTTATTCTATGTATATCTGGACACATTACAGTTTTCATCTGTATTTATGCATGTCCTGTTCTATGCATATTGTGGTTTCTGTCCTATATTTTGAGTTCTTTTCAATATAGGGCTTCTCTTGTTTTCTTTTTACTACTGCCCTGGTTTTCTTTCTTCCGAATTCAGTGTGACAGGCATGATGCGAACTGATTTAGAGGCGTTTTTCCAGGTTTTCAAGGGAGGCTTATTTAAAACTGCAACAGAGCACAAAGAACAGACTCGTTACTTCAGCAAGAGAGTATGTTGTTGGAAAATGTATTTAGTTATTGAACTCTCAGAAGTAATCATTTTCAGACATCTTTTGTGCTCAATTTAGTCTTTGACCATTGCTTTTTCGAGGAATTGATGCCCACTTCCATGGTAGATGACTTCGTGAGCTCACCATTTTCAGGATCTTCAGGAGCTTTTCAGTCTCCCAGAACAGGGATTTGATGTTTCACTTACTCAACAGCAGTTGCATGAAGAGCATGATTACCAGCACAAAATGTACATATGCTGAGCTTATTTCGTAATTAAAGCGCCTTCACAATAGTCATCTCTGCTTATTTATCCAGAACATTCCAGTATTTAGTGTGTCACTAGTTGTTCAAATTATGAATTAAACTTATTCCCATTGTTCTGGACTTTTGTTGGAAATGGAATTTGTTAGTTTACATGTTGGTATTGTCGACATGGATTGAGCCACAATCACTTGGACATGATATCCTTCACTTGGTGCATACAATTCAGGGGAATTGGTCCTTTCCACCCAACGTGTTGAGACTTTAAAATGAAGTTTCTTTAAACATGTGAATCTCATGAGTGACATGTTGATTTTGCACAAATCGACCCTATGCACTCTTTTGAATGCTTGAGGATGAAGTGGTCATCTAGCTTCCTGAACATGCCTTGTTGTATCTGGTTACATGTAAATTTTTAATTTTTTATTGTCAAAGCAGAATTAGCTATTTATAATGGTTTTTTACTTCTGGTATATTCATCATGTAACCCATATTTTATTGTATAAATAATATTTATATGAAAAAAGGTTAAATGGCAACCACTTCGAGAGCATGGGGATAGAATGAACCATAAACTCAAATGACATAGGAGACTATACAGCTTTTGTAGGATTAGGATATTTGAAGTGGAAAATACTTTGAGAAAGACATAAATAGGAAAGGCCCTCGGACCAAATTGTTTACCAATAGAGGTTTGAAAGTGCATGGGAGGTGCTAGGTTATTTTAGTTGTCAAAGTTATTAAAAAACATTGTAACATTGAAAAGAAATGCTAGACTAATGGAGGAAAAGTCCATGGTACCTATTTATAAGAACAGAGGATCATATAATGCCGCACTAACTATCGCGGGATGAAACTTATGAACCATACTATGAAAAGCTTTGGGAGAGGGTGATTAAAGACTAAGGTATGACATGAAGATATCAGAGAATCAGTTTGGTTTCATGCCGGGGAAGACTACCACTGAAGCTATCTTCCTACTTAGACAATGGATGGAGAAATATAGGGAGAGGAGGAACGATTTCCACACGGTCTTTATTGACTTAGAGAAAGCATGCGATAGGGTGCTTAGAGATTTAATTTTGTGGTTGTTGGCACTGTTTAAATTATCTTCGGTATTATCAAAATATCCTTGATATTATCTCTAGCTCTAGTTCATCGATACTGATAACATTGGTAGCATACCGATAGCACTTATAGTATTAGAAATTCTAGGTATCGGCGATGTATCGCTAAATCACCAATGTATCGATATCGTCAATATTTTCAATTGTGTAAATTCTAGGCGTCACTAGTATTGCCAGTGCATTGATACAGCTGGTGTATTGCCAATATTTTTGACTGTGTAAATTCCAAGTGTCGCTTGTATCGCCAGTGTATCTGCAATATTTCGATAATATCGCCAATGTATCGATATCACAAAAATATGTATATTAAAAAATTCCCATTGCATATTTTTTTATGGGTGCATGGTTGTATGCGGCATTCAATTTGTTGACAATAATATTGATAATATCGCGATATTATCATTATCGCAAAATGGCGATATCGAGACCACAATCTTTTGTTTCTTTTTTAGTTGCAAAAATTTGTTAGGAAATGTCGTGTGCTGCCAATATTTTGAATGATCAACGGATGTTTCGATGGAAGGTTAGTGGTTGGATGGATGAGATGGTTGGACTGATTTCTTACAACAACACATGCTTTTAGGCCCCCCATTAAATAAAAACCTATTATTTATGCATTCTTTTTACAATTTTTTTATTCCTAAATATGCAAATATGTGTATTTTTGCGTCTCCTGAGCTTTCACTAAAAAATTCCACCGCTTTCCCCATGTTTCACTGCATTTCCGGTTATTAGTGATATTATCAACGATATCGATATTGTTTCCGTATCCCTGGCTAGCGAAACTTGTAACGATACCGAAACTTCGAACGCTGGGTGTTGGCAAACAAAGGAGTTTCAAGAGGATAAACTAAGATGCTTAAAGACATTTATGAGAAAGTGTTAATAATGTTAGGACCACTAGTGGAGGGACAAGTGTGTTCCCAATTACTGTAGGCCTGCACCAAGTGCTAGCATTGAGCCTGTATCTTTTCGCATTGGTTGTGGACGAGGCATTTAAAGGAAGAGATCCCATGGTGTATATTGTTTGCAGATGACATGGCTTTGACTAACAAGATGAGGGAGAGCATAAAGATAAAGTGAGATTATGTAGGAGCACTTTAGAATATAAATATTTAAAATTAGTCGGACTAAAACATAGTATATGGAGTGCTATTTTAGTAACAAAAAGAGTGGAAATAAGATTGTTGAGCAAGAAGCTTTCCAAAATGACCAATTTCGATATCTTGGGTTGATAAATCATGAGAGTAGAGAGATTAAGAAGGATGTTGCCCATAGAATTCAAGCTAGGTGGAAGAAATGGGGATGTGCCTCTGAAGTTTATGTGATTGTTGTGTAACAATCAAATTGAAGGAGAAATTTGTATAGAATATCTAAAAGGCCAGCCATGCTTTATGGGACTAAATGTTGGGCAGTTAAGGAACAACATGTCCATAGGATGAGTGAAACTGAAATGAGGATGTTAAGATAGACAAATTAGAAATGAGTGCATTAAAAGGAACTTAGGCACAAGAACCAATAGGTAATATGATAGGGTAGTAGGAAAGACCTAATGACCTATTCCCTTGATAGAGTGGAATAGCATGAAAATATTCATGTAGCCGACCTCTATTGGTTTGGATAAGGCTTAGCTGCTTAGATGGCAACGATGAAAGGTTTCAGTTTTTTGTTTCTATATATCTGTGGGTGCACGCGTGTGTGTTTTCGATATATCCGTGTGCGTGTGCATGCATGTGGGTGTGTGTTTTCTATGTATCTCTTTGTGCGTGCGTGTGTGTCCAGTAGGGGTGGGGGGTGGATGGTACTATGAGGTCGACCTCATGGAAGCTTCTCATGAGGCTGAGTTGTGTGGGCCCCACCATGATGTGTATCAAACATCCTATATTGTGCATTTGGTGGGTCCCCTCGAGGTTATGGGATATGCCAAAAATCACCCGTATTTGGAACTCAAGGGGGCCACACCATATGAAACTGTGTGAAATCATGCCTAAAACCTTTAAAAGCACTTATTGGGGCCCACCTAAGTTTTGGATATGGCTGAAACTTGGTGCGGTCCCTCATCCAAGTGGGACACACATAATAGATGAGCTGGATGTCTGAACGACATCTTAGTGGGTCATATAAACGATCATGAAGGTTTCAATGTCTAGATATCCACTCTCAATTGTTGTCTATGGTGTGGGCCACCTAAGTCATGGATTGTCCTGATTTTTAGGCTCGTGGCCTGCGATGGAAGGGTGCATCTTACTGATGGGGTGGTCGTCTGACATAGATCATGGTGGGGCCCACAGAGCTTGACCTAACGGGAAGCTTCCCATGAGGTTGACCTCATAGTGCCTTTTCCCACATATACATTCTCTCATAGTATTGGACTAAGATTATGACTTTTAGAGTCCCAAAATATTATTTTAATAGACCATGCTAATGAACTGATTCTGTTGATTTAGTTGATGGATGGAAGGGGCATTCTCTATCCAATTCTTTGTCCTTGTTATGTTTGGCATACTATCTTGTTGACCTTTTGTTCTCAATCTTTGGTTTCTTCACCCATTACTTGCATCAAGCCTGATAACACTAACTCTATGCATTTGAAGAGGTAAATTATGCCTTTAGGCACTCTCAATATTTAACTTGAAAAATGAATAGATCTTGTAATTTGATGTTAATTGGGAGATTAGGGAAAATTCCCTTCTCCCATATCTATTTATATTAATAATTTTATATTGCGATATGGTAGTCCGCAGGACCACCCAAAAATACAATGGTTTCTACTTCAACACTTCCCCTCAAGCTGGAGCATAGATATCTGTCATGCTTAGCTTGGAATATAGTAGAGAAACTTGTGTACATGGTAAGGCCTTAGCGAGGATATCTACAATATGTGATTTGGACTGAATATAAGCTATGATAAACTCCTTGGAAGCAATCTTCTCTCGGATAAAATGGCAGTAAACTTTTATGTGTTTTGTCATCTCATGAAAGACCGTATTATTTGCGATGTGAGCCGCTGCTTGATTATCATAATAAAGCATCACAGGGCCACCTGAAAACAACCGGAGTTCCTATAATACGAATTTGAGCCATAATAGCTCACAAACAACATGAACCATGGCTCTGTATTCAGCCTTTGCACTAGAACGGACCACCACATTCTGCTTCTTACTCTTCCATGTGACCAAATTCCCCCCAATAAATGTATAGTATCTTGAATTAGATTGTCTATCTGCAATCGAACTTGCCCAATCAGCATTAGCAAATGCCTTTACGTGAAGATGACCATTAACTCGATATAAAATCCCTTGGCTAGGTGCCTTCTTTGGATATCTGAGAACTACCTCCTAATGTGGAACTCTCGGCTGGTGCATACATCTACTCACAATGTTGATGGTGAATGCAATATCTGGTCGAGTGACTGTAAGATATATTAGCTTGCCAACCATCCTTCTATATCTACCTTGGTCATCAAACAACTTTCTATGGTCATCTAATACCTTCTCACTAGTCTCCATAGGCATATCAACCGGTCTACACCCAAACTTGCCAGCCTCCTTTAACAAATCAAGAACATACTCCCTCTGTAAAAGATTAATCCTAAACTTTAATTTGATGACCTCAATACTTAAGAAGTAGCAAAGTAGCCTCAGATCCTTTATATGAAAATGCTTCTGGAGATGCTTCTTGAGCTCTAAAATTCTAGATGTATCACTAACTGTAACTACGATATCATCAACATATGCAACTAATTCTATCATACCCTTAGCATTGTGATTCATGAAGACCACTTCGATAGAAGTCGTAAGTCAAAAACACCTCACTAAACTTATCAAACTATGCCCTTGGAGATAGCTTTAAGCCATAAATTGCTTTCTGAAGTCTACACACTCTCCCAATCTCCCCCTAAGTAACAAAATTTGAAGGTTGCTCCATGTAGACTTCCTCAACTAAGTCGCCACGGAGGAATGCACTCTTGACGTTTAACTGATAAAGTGGTCAGTCCCTGGTATCGACAATAGAAATCAATACTCGAATGGAGTTTAATTTTTCCACAGGAGAAAATGTCTCCTCGTAATCAAGTCCTTGGGCCTACGTGTAACTTTTAGCTACCAAATGGGCTTTCAGCTGCTCAATGAATCCATCTGGGCGATGCTTGATGGTGTATATCCATTGACACCCCACTGCCCTCTTTTCAGTAGGCAAATCAGCTAACTCCCAGTTATGGGTTGCGCTGGTGATTGGAGAAGGGAGGGTTGGTTCAGACAGCGGTCGAGGGTTGCAGCAGGGATGGAGGGTAGTACTGTCACCATGGGTGTTAGTGGGTTTGGACGGCACAGAGCTTAGGGAGGCGGCGACCAAGGGCGATCGGAGAAGAAGGTGGGTTGGGTTGAGATTTGAGCGATGGAAAAGATAGGTTCGCTTCTAGTGGACAAGGCCAAAAAATGAAAGCAAGGGAGGTAGGGTTTTAACCCTTCTTTGATACCATGTAATTTGATGTTAATTGGGAGATTAGGGCAAATTCCCTTCTCCCTTATCTATTTATATTAATAATTCCATATTTTAATATGGTAGTCTGCAAGACGACCCAAAAATACAATGGTTTCCACTTCAACAGATCTGAATCAGCAATCAGAGTATGCTTTGTATCTCTTAGTCAAAGAAAATTTCAAGAGGCAAGAAGAGACCTTAGTTTCACTCAGCTGAATAACCACCATGGCCATTATCAACTAATCTTGTTTCGCCAAAAATTCCTACCCAAGTCCCTCTTATGGTAAGTTTAAAAGCCTTCATATCCCTTCCCACCACCTCTATCTAAGTACTTTAAGGTCTTCTTCTTGTCCTCCTTTCAGACCAAGGTATTAAAAAATGGTTGTGTAACTTAATGTAACGGTGCCATTACGCATAGCGGCCGTAGCCCTAATGGCCTAGTGGAGTTGATACAGTTTTTTTTTTTCTTCAAAAGAATAAATCAAAGAATAGTAATAGTGGTGACTGTTATGGCCACCATAACCAATATTGAACACCTTGTTTCAGACCTTACCATCCCAAGCAAAAGTTACTTTGCTTACTAGGCGTCTGTAGTTTCCTTAGCACATGGTCTTGCCACCTCAATAAGAATTGAATAACATATTCTATTTCTATTGTATTGCAAGATTCATGCCTTGAGGCCATGCAAGAGATTATTTGAATGTTTTCTCTAATTTACCATGTTTTGCTATTTACATTATTCATCACTACAAAACTTTTGTGCCTCGACGTTATTGATGGCAAAATGCAGCTTTCTTAATTCTATGGTATTGCGTTAATGCATTAGTCATTTACAGTCATGCCTTATCTTGTAGCTTGTGAGTGCCATCTTACTGGGCAGCTTGATAAAGGCTGAGTTCATAAACTCGCTATCATTCAGTTTTAGCAAATTGCTAATACAAGCTTTCACTTTTCCATTTCCATCCATACTTCTCCCACATGGTTACTTTTTTTTTTTCATTCTTTACTTTGATATTCCCTTGCCGCAACATGAAAATGTTATGCGCCAGATTATAACATTGTCATGTCATCTCCTTTTATCAATTTTTTTTAAAGAATCTAGGATTTTGAAAAATGCTTGGTAGAGTAAACTGCACTTTTTTAAGAAAAGGAACAAGAAATCTCTCGTGTGTGTGTGTGGTTTTTTTTTTTTTCTGTAAAAGGAAACCCTAAAAGAACCACTCATCACAAAAGTATTATAACCCATTTGGTGCATATTTAATGTATTGGTTAAAAACTATTAGGCACCTTTTAATGTATAAGGATTTGTTTCCAGAGATGAAACCTTTTATTATGTAATAAATAATTGATTTCATGATAGATAAAGTTCTTTTCTCATTGAAAACTGAGCCGAAAGGGGGAAAAAAAATGAAACAAGGCAAGTGAAACCAACATTATGTACTTCTAGCAGCATTTGTTGTTATCTCTAGTCATAATCGATATAAAATGATTAGTCATCACTAATCATGAGATGAGATGGTGATTATTGGTTAATTTTTTGTACTGCACTAATAATTTGCGAAAATGATGATTCAATTTCTTGTTTTTGCTGCATGCTAGGCTTCAACAATTAAATAGACATTCTAATGATTGGCTTTCCTTTCATACTGTCATCGGAACTCCTGATTTTCTCTCCTTTTTCTAATAGGGATGACTCTTTGAAGAGCCATATAAAATTTCTGGAGTCTCAAGGTATAGCTGGAGTTAGCCACCATAGTCTGCTCTTCTCTAAGACTAAACCCGTACAGTTGGTGCAGGAAGATGAGAGAGTGGCTAGGTAAGACCATCTCCTCATATGCAATCATGTGAACATAGATATAGAGATTCATGAGCTGTATTTGTGCAACGTATCTAGGATAAAAGGAGCTGGAGATGTCTATGCTACATAAGCATAGATTCCAACTTGTTTGCCTCTTTTCCCCTACAGTGCAGGTTCCATGTTTCTCATGATATTCCCATGTTTCCTTCAATGCTTCTGTGACCTGCAGCATATATAATACCAGTTTGTTTAGTTCAGCTTTGATATTCATTTTGATGTACTTTCACTGGGGACTGGATTTGACTTGTAAGTTTGCCGTGGGGTTGGGGTACACCATACATGTTTACTATCTTAAAAAGAAGGAAAAAAAAGAGAGTAAAAAATCTGATTAGCTCAATGTTTGAGTGCAGAGAAATGGGTACTATGCGTGTGGGCCCGTCATCAAGCTCTTCTTCACTCGAGCATGATGTGGATGGGTATGGCTCTCTGGAAGTCCGCCAGCTCTTCTTTAATTACTTTATGGAGAATGACCAACTTATTCCTCTGTCAACAGGGCCAAGTATGCATTCAATCCCAAAGATAAGCAACAGTGGAGAATAGAGACTGAAAGTGCTCTGAAAGAAGCAAAAGCGGAGGAAATTAAGAAGAGAATTGAACGGATGGGTCAGACTTTTGCCAACAAGGTACTATGATGGGCTTGCATACTCTACCATATGTTTTTTGTGACGTTTCCTTTCTGACCCATGAGCAGTTGCGTGCCCATTTTAACATAAATTGGTTTCAGGCTCTGGTTTCGAAATTGCCGGATAAAGGAGAGAAAATACAAAGGCAGATAGTTGAACTGAGTTTAGAACTTGATAAGATTAGCAATTCACAGAGTCGGGCGGAAGATGTCATTGATTTGGATGACATCTCTGGGAGGCTTGAAAGGCTCCGAACTGATTAAAGCTTGTCGATCAGTTTCTACAAAGGAAGGCGTGCATCCTTGTTGTGGTACATTAACCCCCCCCCCCCCCCCCGCCCTTAATATATAGAAAAGCAATGGTTGAAACCCTAAATGCTTGTCTGTTATCAAACTTTTGTTTTCCTGTAAAATGAAGCGGCTTGTTACACAAAAAACTGGCATGTATTTTGATTAACCACATGTCCCAACTACTGCTGATGCACTTGGCAGCATTTTTTCACCATCTACACATGCAGATGTAGATATTGGAATATCTTGTTCCTAGTAGATGGAGTACACATTACATGCTTGTATAGATATTTGTATGCCTTTCTGAATTTCTGTGGAATCAATGAATAGATCCAAATCCCTTTTCATTCCAAACTTCATTTCTCCTCACGGTTACTTGTTTCATTGATTTTAATGCTCTCTCATTGCACTACCCACAGTTTTCCTGGGAAGTTGAGGCTGATGGAGTACGCCATCTGGACTGCTCATCTAATAGGCCTCAACATGGATGGGCCATGGTTCAGTAATTATGTCAGGACATTCTTCATGTCTTGATGGCACATCACTGTCCATTGTTAGAATGGCCTCTTCCCATTGATTGTTGGCGATTCATTGGCTGTTGTCAGTGGCTTTATTGAAGTCTGGCAATTGGAAGTGCTGAAGCATCAATTTGCACGACTTTTTTGGACCATGGAAGATCTACTGTACTGGCCACTAAATGGATGCTTTGGATCGTCTCGCCGAGTGACCTATACATGCCTCATGCAACTATTGAGGCCCTGTTTGGTAGAATGGGTTCATCTCATTTTAGTTAACAGTAATTATGTATTGGAGATATTGATCTCTAATACATAATTAATTCATGCTAACAGTAATTGTGTATTAGAGATTGAGGTCTTTAGTACAGAATTCCTATTAACTAAAATTGAGATGAATTCATTTTTAGGCATCTACCAAACGGGACCCAGGGCTAGCAAAACTCCTTTTACACTGCGGCTATTGAACAGCAGAAAAAAGAAGAAGATTTTTCCTCTTCTGAAATATCTGAAGTTGTACTAGGTTTTTTTTCTTCTTCTTTGTGCAAGTTGAATTAAAAAAAAATATTTTTTCAAATAAAGTTTTAATGCAATTAGAAAAAAGAGATGGGTGATCTCCATCAATAGATATAGAATTGAGTAAAAGGAGGAATTTTTATTTTTTATTTTTATTAGACTGATTCATATAGGGTTACTTGAGAAGGAATGATTAGTGGATGCTCCAGACTACTGCATTTTTCTTAACCATTTCTATGGGAGATCTTTGCGAGCATCCCCCATCAAAAGAGGGGCCAATCAGATCAATGGACGGGATCAACAATTTTCAGTCCAAACTTGTACCCGCCAGCGCAACAGAGTCTAGTCACATCCCGATCGTCTAGTGTCATTGCTGTGGTATGCCTTGGGAGTAGGTTTAAAAGTCCACGATCACCATTGTTGGATCCCTCCGATCATCGAGTTCTTATTTGGTAGATCACACTAATCACCTTCTGCAAACTATACACCTTGGTTGTTTGTTTACATGAACCGTCATAGTTATTTATTTATTTATTTTTTGCTTAAATTACTTCTCTTTTATTGATTGTATTGTTCATCTTCTTTAATTAATAAAATTTGTGATCTAGCTTTAATTTTAGATCTTATTCATCCGTCATTGCATTACCAAGAAATTTAAACGCTATCACCGTTGAAAGAAAAATCCTTAGGGCAAAAAGATTTCATTCTAAAAGACTAACTTTCCTTTCTAAATTGCTTGATCATTGCAATAATTGGTGGCTGAACAATCATATGAACTTTCACGGGTCTAATCCTATTCCGGCTCATTTGGCACTAGGGGTCAAAAGTGTTCAATCAATTCGAGTCGAATATGACTTTGCATGCCTCCAATCGCACATGTTTGATCGAATTCAGGCCATTTGTAACATGTGTGGCCACAAGCTTGGATTAAACAACAACAGAGTATTTAAACACTTTGATTACATAGATTATGGTGATAGGTGATTTTCAAAGCAAAAGAGCCTAATTCTAAATTGTTGAAAATCCAATTTAAGCTATTATATTTGTTGTCTATACCACCTAAGCTGAGACCCATTGTAAAAATGGGTTGGATAATTAAAAGATGATCAGTAAAGTCCCGATGAATCATATTGCAATACATTAGGATGTGTTTGAGCAAACCTCTCCGACAGAGGCGAATTTCCTACAATAGGGAGCTCCCACAACACTAAGCCTTGTGGGGTCCACGAAATTTTCATCTAAATTTTACTTCTTCCATTTGACGCTGACATCATACTACGTTGATAGCCTAAAAATTGGCAAATCCTGAACTGACCGCCTTTAAAACCTTCTTGGCACTCACCATGATGTCTATATTACCATTCAACCGGTTCATAAGGTGATTCCCACCCTGATGAAGGGTTGTTACAAATATCAGCCTGATCCAAAAGCTTTTGTGGTGCGTTTTTAGTCCCACTGTTTCTTATGGTGTAGCCCATTTGAGTCTTGAATCTGGTTCATTTTTTGCTCGTCATAACATGATAAGTCAAAACACATGACCGGAGAGGATTTCAAATGGGCATCCCGATGAGCCCTGCAAGGCTTTGTGTTGCAAGAACTTCCTGTAACCGGTGTTGGAAGAAAACTGTGGTCCCCATAGAAACCCTCTTAAAATAAAATGTTCTGCATAAAATACCCATGCTCTGTGGGGCCGTCCATGGTGCATATTTGGATCCTCTCCATCTATAATGTGAGAGCCCTTATTTGAACCGTATGTGCGAAAGACCAATCCTATAAAAAGCTTCGACAGGCCACATCAATGGAAATAATATAAAATCGCTCCTAAAATGATAAGGCTCACTTTTGCTTCTACTCTTTCATCCTGTTGAGTTACAATTAACAGGCTTGATAAAAGATAAACACCACGGTGGCACCACAAACCTATGGTTAGTGTCCCATTGCCATTGATCACCGCAGGTGGCCCACTTGAGTCGTGGATTGGATGATTTTTAGCCTCAAGGTTCATAATCAAGTAGAAAATCAGATAGACGGAGTGAAATCTTGGACAACACCTACACAGCGCCTAAAACACCCAAGTTCTTTACGGGTCACCATCTTATAAATGTGAAATACACTCCTTTGGTCAGATATGACAACCTCAAATGGGCCAAACTAGTAGAAATAATTTAAACTGCTCCTAAAATATCTAAATTATGTGGTGGCTCTTGTGACTTTTCAATGAGGGTGACTTTTGTATCTTCACTTCATCCTAGTGAGTTACACACGACACACAAATTTAATGAACAGTAATGCATTCCTAATAGATAGCTTCAATCTTACCTTCAAATTAGCCTATCACAATATTTATCTTAGACATTGTCTCAATTGGACTATTGACCACCATTTTCTAAGTTGTGGTACATTATCTATTATATGCTTGTCAAACATGCACTTAAATGCACATAGCCCAAATTGCACTGTAGATTGATAGTTATCTAAAAACTACACTAATTGAATGATCATGAGCATTGAATTGATGAACGCCAAATGACCGGTTAAGATAGATGGTCAATAGACAAATTTTTAACTCCTAAGAAAAGAGATCATTACCGTTTTAGTGACAAATCTCATTCTTAGCAATTTCTTGGCATAAGAGATGGCCAATGTGAGTTTAGATAAGCCTAATGGGTGTCCATTCTTGCTAGTGGAGCGTTTGCTCTAGAGTTGATGTGAAATGAGGAATAGAAGATTGATTTATGTATCGATTGTGGGAATCCAAATAATCAAATCTAAAGTTGCATACTTATTTGAGAAGCTATAGGATGAGTTGGGGGAATCGAATCTTCTGCATCTTATGCCTTTAGATAACACTAAGGGGTGTAAGAGATTTGTGTCCATGATTGTATGTAAGTGTGGGGACCCAATTGATATTTATAAAAGCTTGATGAGGCGACTCCACATTTAATATTTTAGATCTATTTAATATGGTATAGCGAAGCGGCGTCCCACCTCAATATGTTTTGAATGTGACTTCAACTTAAATGTGCCCACCGAACCAGGTTATAGGCCCACCGAACCAGGTTATCAAGCCACCGGTACACTCGATTTGAATTATCCATCTTTAAGTAAATCAAAAACATTTATCATATAGGCCTATCTTAAGAAGTCTTACATTCCATCCATCATGTCAAGCCACTTATCTTCTCATGGTGCCTAATCTAATTATTCGCCATAAGAACTTAATAAATATATATCGATTTATCATCAATATTGGCTTAATCAAGATGTTTATATTGACAATTAGCGTAATATAATTATTGATCTTCATTATGAGTTTATTTGGACTTTCATCATTGTCAATATAAGTAGAATAATAACTTACATCTTTCATATATATCTAATCTAGCCTTTTGTACCAAATATCAATTGAATCCAATCAAATCCAATAGCTCCACTCCAACATTGAACCAGGTTAGTTTTTGCACTCAGAAGTTGAGCGGGGCCTATCGTGATGTTTGTGATCAATCCACCATGTCCATCCATTTATTTTCTGCTTATTTTATGGCAAGAGAGCAAAAATGAGGCAGATCCACGGGAACTCACATGAGAGGAAAAAGTGGGAAAGGAAATGGCCACTGTTAATAGGGTCTGCATTGACTTCTATATACCACCGAAGCTGTTTATAAGGTCATTTATGCTGGATGAAATGAAAAACACTAAAACTTAATCTGATAATAAACTTCTGTGATCATATAAATGTTTCAATGGTGGTTGCTTAATTCCCACTGTTTCGTCAGTCTGGCTCACTTGAGTTTTGGATCTTTTTTTTTTCTTTTTTGTTTTGTGTGTCTCGGGTGCTTATTTAAAAATAAATGGATTGATGGAAAAACATCAAAGTCCCCACGTAGCTTCCAAGCGCACGGGAGCTTCTGCAAAAGGCTTTCCTTAGGAAATCGGCGCTGGATTAATCAAAACTCGCCACACCAAAGTACGAGTTTCCCTGAATTCCCGGATGCGGATTGCGGGCCTGCCACGGTTTTACCCATGTGGCAGACATGGGCCATGCTCTGTCGGGCCAACATGGTGTATGTGATTATCCACGCTGTCCATCTGTTTTTCAGCTCATTTTATGGCATGAGGCAAAATAATGATGCACATCCAAAGCTCAAGTAGACCATACCATGAAAAATAGTGGGGATTGAACGCCCACCGTTGAAAACTTCATGGGCCACCGTATAAGCCTCCATGATGATTTTATTTTCCATCCAACTTGTTCACAAGGTCACAGATACCTGATGGAGGGAAAACACAAATATAACCTTGATCCAAAATTCTGTGGCCCTCAAAAAGTTTTCAACAGTGATCGTTCATTTCCGATTCTTTTCTGTGGTATGGTTCACTTGAGCTTTGGATTTGCATATTTTTGTGCACATGCCCTAAAATAAGCTGTTAAAACAGATGGACGGTGGGGATAGAACATATATATCAAGGTGGGCTCCACACCACCAGGGACATCCACGTGGCGGACGCTGCAGGCGGGCACGGATTTCCTGCTAAAGCCTTGCGCAGGAAGTTCCTGCCTGGTAACCAAGGTGGGGCCTAGAGTGATTGTTTTGATAAATCCACTCCGTTCATCTGTTTTGGGAGCTCATTTTAGTACAAGATACGAAAAATGAACTGGATCCAAGACTCAAGTGGGCCAAAGACATGAGGATTGAACGTCCACAATTGAAATATTTGTGGAACCACAGGAGTTTCGAATCAGGATAAAACTTTTGTTTCCAGTTCATCCCAGTAGTAGTGACGTTATGAACGGTATGGATATCATATAAACATCACCGTGGATTCCAGGGAGGTTTCGATGGTAGTAATTTACCTACCCACCTTTGCCTTTTAGTTCGGCCCACTTGAGTCTTGGATCTAAATCTTTTTTCATCTCCTAAAATGAGCTCCCAAAATGATGAACCGGGTGGATTTATCAAAAAAAAATCACTGTAGCCCCACCTTGGTTCTTTTTCTACGATAGCCTGACTGGGAACCAAGGCAATCCGCTTCCCACGGACGCGGATTTCCTGCCAAAGCCTTGAGCAAGAAGTTCCTGCGGTGGGAACTAAGGTGGGCCTAAAGTGATCTTTTTTGATAAATCAATTCCGTCTATCCGTTTTGGGAGCTCATTTTAGGACAAGAAAACAAAAATGAACCGGATCCAAGAATCAAGTGGGCCAAAAACGTAAGAATTAAACATCCATAATTGAAATATTTTCTTGTCCTAAAATGAGCTCCCAAAACGGATGGACGGGATGGATTTATTTAAAAAAATCACTGTAGCCCCACCTTGGTTCCCAGCGCAGGAACTTCCTGCGCAAGGCTTTCGCAGAAATCCGCGCCCGCTTCCCACCGATTCCGGTTCCAATCACCAGTCAATCAACAACTGTTAGAAAATACCAACGTGGGTCTTTTCACTACACGCGGGTTTTCAATGCCGACAACTTGGATCTATGATTCAGTAATCCAGACCATTCACCTGCTGCCTTCCGCTACGGTCGACATCACAAAAATAATCTATCATCTATAGGACAATCTCAGCCTTTTGATTATGATATAAACATATACGGTTAAGAAGAGAAACACAGCAACGGTCCACATTCAAACAGAAACTAGTCCCACTAATAGTCTCTGTATTTTGTGATATGAGGTATCTAATGGTCCATCCACTGGGTCACAACAAACGAATGGTGTAGATTATCGAGTAGTGGGCTGTGCTGGTCAGAAATGAAAAGCCACGTATGCTGTGCATAAAAACAGCCATGCATCGTATTATTCCTCTCCGGAAACACGACCCGCGCATTTCCTTCTTCTTTTCCTCGCAAGAGGAAAAGCCAAAGAAAAGAAAAAATGTCGGAAAGGCAGAAATAGAGGGAGAGAGAGAGATCGAAAAAACCCTAGAAAACCTTTGCACTTTCAATGGCAAAATCAGAAAATCAGAAGCCGAATCCATCCACCCTCACTCCTCACAAGCCTCGAACTCCAATTCCTTCTTCAAACGACCAGGATCTTGATCCAATCTCGTGTTCTCTCGAGAAATTCAAGCTCTACGAAACCCGGCAAGTAAGAATTTCAACAATCTCCATTTTTTCCCCCTTTGTTAGTGGAAATATCAGTCAATTTTTTGAATTTACGGCTCTGATCAGAGATTCTACCTCATCGGGAGCGACAGCAGGAAGCGATGCTTCCGAGTGCTGAAGATCGATCGCTCCGAGCCATCCGAACTCAATATCAGCGAGGATCCGGTCATTTACACGCAGCAAGAAGTCAAGAACTTGCTCCAGCGGATTAGCGAAGGGAATCGCTCCACCGGCGGTCTCGCATTTGTCGTGAAGGTCTACGGAATTGCAGGTTAAGTGCCTCACTATTTTTTTTTTTTAAATATCTTGCATTTTCTTTTCTTTTAATTGTACTTGGTTCTTTTTTTGTTTTTTTTTTGTAATTTTGTGTGCATGTGTGTGTTTTTTTAATTTATTTTTTATTTTTTAAATTTAGGTTGTATTAAGTTTTTAGAATCGTACTACCTCATCCTTGTTACCAAGCGTCGGCAAATAGGGTGTATATGTGGTCACGCGATTTACAGCATTGATGAGAGCCAATTAATCACTGTCCCTCATTCGTCGATTCAGACCGACATTGCCCATTCCAAGACTGAGTTAAGGTATTTCTGTCTTTCTGATATTAGATTTACTTTTATCAAAATCGATTGAAAGATTATCTTAGATGATTAATTGCCTGGTTTTCTTTTCAATAAGATTATCTTCATATTAATAAAAAAGGTTCTCATTTCATTTCTCTGTTGCATTTGATTATGTTTGGGAAGGTATGATATATTAAAGAGGAATGTTTTGGTAGTCCATGGACTACTGAAGGAAGGTAGGTAATGGATTCTGATTAGCTGAACCGACAGGACTCGCCTGTTTCCTATCCCATGGGTTGCATGGCTGAAGTGAAGTCAATGGGTGTATGTGGAGTACCATTCTCCCTCTCACTCGGTTGTATAGATAAGGGGCAAGACCCCAAAGAATTACAGCAAAAAATCCCTATCGACACCTCTGCTTGAGGTCGACACCCAATCTTTAACATCCAGCTTAGCCCTCCAAATAACCTTCAGGACTTTTCTGTTGGTATTACAGAAGTAATGATTATTTTGTCCTCCAAAACACCCCTCCCCCCCCCAATCAGCAAGAAGAGCCAATCTTTAGCATCTTCTCCACATCACTGCCACTCCATGAGGAGATAAAAGACTTGATAGAATCAGGGATCACCCACAACACCCCAAAGCAGCCAAGAAAATTATCCCACAACTTCCTCGCAAAGGGACAATGAATGAATAGATGATCAACTGGCTCATTCTGCATGTAAAGGCAATAGAAATTGACGTTGGTGATAGGCATTCCCCTTTTCTGCAAGTTGTTGATGGTAAGCACCTTGTTCCAACCCACCAACTAGGCCAAAGGTGCGACCTTGGGGGGGGTACCTCAATGCCATAAAAAGGAATTTTGTGTTGAATCTCTCTCGGAGCTATACCCCACAAGAAATCTATAAAAGAAATGGACTGAGAATACACTAGATTTATCCAAGAGCTAGGCTTTCGAATCCTTCACCAAAGGAGAGAGGCTAATCCCTAAAAGGCACTTAAGCAGAGATATAATCTCCTCTTCCTCCTCCGATGATAGATTGGGGGGGGGGGGTGTCGTCATGAAGCCTTCATTCCCCCAACCAGACATCCTCCCAAAACCTCCCATCTCCAAGAGCAAACCTAGAAGTTTCCTTAAATTTCCTTCCAAGTCTAGTAATATCTTTCTTCCACAAACCCATAGCATTATATAAAGATAAGCCTTTTGTTTGCTAACCCCCCTTATCCATCCCATATTTCCTTAGGATAACCTCTTTCCAAAGACTTCCCTCATCCACTCCAAACCTCCAAATCCACTTACCTAGTAAGGAGTCATTCATGGCATCCAGCTCATTAATGCCCACTCCCCCTTCCCTAAAAGGTCTGGAGACTTCCTCCCATCCCATCAAGTGAAATTTATGTTTTTCCTCAGCTCCCTTCCATAAGAAGTTCCTTCTAAGGTGATCCATCCTCTTCAACACTGCCTTCAACATTTAAACAGAGATAGAAAGTAAATTGGGAGGTTAGAGCGAGCTGCTTTAATAAGAGTCAATCTTCCCCCCAAAGATAAATGTCGATGCTTCCACAATGATAGCTTTCTCTCAACTCTCTTAAAAAAAAACTGTGTACCAAAGGTGAGAAGCAGGCTTACTAATGTAAAGAGGGAGGCCCGAGTATGAAGATGGGAAAGAATCCACCTTGCATATGAACATTTCTGCACGGGATGAAGTCTCCTTAGAGATACCAATGTCGACTGCTGAGCATTTCGCATTTGTCCATGTTCACCCTTTGGCTTGATACCTTTTCGAAGCAATAGATTATCTTCCTTAAATTTTCTGCTTGGATAGGATTCGATCCATAGAATAGACTCATCCGCAAACTGGAGATTAGATATGCATTACTCTCCCTTATCTACCTTGAACCCTCTAATGATGTTTCTAGCAACCCCCGTGTCCATCATCTTATTGAAGCCTTCCATAATTACCACAAAGAGAGGATGTCGATTGTGTAGTGAGGCGCTTACGACCCTTTATTGTGGTTTGAAGACTCTGTGGGGCCATCGTGATGTATGTGTTTTATCCACGCCGTCCTTCCATTTTTCTAACATGAGCGCAAAATTTAAGCATTTCGAAAACTCAAGTGGACCACATCCTAGGAAACAGTGGGGATAGCCGATAGTGACTTCCACCATTGAAACCTTCTTAGGGCCCACAATGATGTTTATTTGTCGACAAACTTGTTCATAAGGTACGTGGATGAAGGGAAAACACAAATATCAGCTTGATCAAAGACTTTTGTGGCCCCTAAGAAATTTTCATTGACAGGCACTTAATTCCCATTGTTTCTTGTGGTGTGGTCCACTTTGTTAGTGCACTTTTCTATGGCATACTAGTACACTTTTTTTGTCAATCACGTGCGTCCATGTGTTGTAACGTCGATTGAGCCTTGACAAGTTGAAGACCGAAGATTCAAGTGGACAAGAAACATCAAGGAAGAAGGACAGGTAAAAGAGATGCCTTGGTGACCCTAACCCTTAAAACCAAAGCAACCATAACTTATAGATGACTTGGACCATATAGTAAAACCCTCAGTCATCTTCATTAGCCTTAGAACACTTAGAAAAACATGATAAGTTAGGTTAATAAAAGAGGTGCAAACTGCTGTAAACAAACTGGCCTAGACAATAGTTTTCGATTGAACTTTAATGCCATCGTAAAACATCTCGATGGATCTTTGATGCCATCAAAGATCAGTTCGAGCCATCGAACATATGTCCAGCATCAAATGTATACTCTCTGAATTGTTCTTTAATCCCATCGAACAACCCTTCGATCCCATCGAAGGTGCTTGTTTGATGCCATTGAAGAGTGCTCGATGCCATCGAACTGGATGTCCAGCAACTGAAGAAACTCTTTGGACGGTTCTTCGATCCCATCGAAGGTACTTCGATGCCATTGAAGTGATCGTTTTTTTGCCTGTTTTATGACCGTTGGAGCTTTATCTATAAAAGTAGTGGATTCGATTTTTTGGCTTAAGAGAGGGATTTTAGAGATTTAGAAGCCACCATTATTGCCAACACCCTTAGGCTCCAATCTTAACCCATGCAAGCCATCTTTCTTGTGATTCATCACAAGAGTGGAGCATTCAAAGCTCATTTAGAAGATGAACTTATCCCTCTTGATTTGTAGAGTTTAGACCTTGAAACCAATTGTTAAATCCTTGTTTAAACTTTATAGAGAGATCCTTGTAGGCGAAATTCTCTAGGTAACCATTGTCTATTAGGTATAGAGATTTTAAACCTACCTCCTAGCACCTTGGGCATCTCCATTGGAGCATCAAATGCAAGGTAGCTGATCTTGGAGCTGAAGCATTGGCGACGCATTGGCATTATCGATCGAGGCAGCAAATGGGAGCCGATTGAAGCACGAGAGAGTGGAGATCAAGCAACCCAATCTGCGCATCAACGGGGCTCAAATCCAACAAGTAAGGTTGTCAATTTGTAGAGTCCAGCCACTCTCTTCCCGTGCGGAATTGAGTGTATAGTTTGAATTGCCAAACTCAATAGGTTCGGTTGTAGGACCTAGGCCTGGTTGTAGGACTGTATCAAGTCTCTGTGGGGAGCCTTTGGCGGGAGTATACGCTAGGTTGTAGGACCTTGGCTCGGTTGTAGGACCTTGGCTCGGTTGTAGAGCCTAAACCATTGAGGTTCGGTTGTAGGACCTTGACTCATGTGTTGTTCAATCTAAATTGAGGTTCGGTTGTAGGACTTTGGCTTTAGTAAGCCTAAATTGAGGTTTGGTTGTAGGACCTTGGCTCTTAAGTAGAGCCTAAATTGTCAAATCTCCAAGGGGAGCGATTGACACGGGTGTGTATGTGGTCCACCAACGCGGGTGCATACGTGAGGTTCTTGAGTAGGACCCGGTCCTTGTGTAGGATTGTAAGGTTAGGAAGAACCTGTTTAAATCTCCTAGGCTGTGAGGTGAACCTGATTTAAAATTTTCATAGTGGAATCTATTGTTCTTATGGTTGGGAACGACAATCGGGAGTGGAGTAGACAAATAGTCGAACCACTATACATGCTTGTGTTTGTGATGAATTTGAGCACATTTTTACTTATGCATCGTATGTTTAATTGCTTAATTATGAATGCTTATTTGAAATGTGTGCTAGGCATTAGATAGGCACATTTACGCACAAGATGTATTTTCACCAGTTGTGTAGACTTAAGCTTATATGATTGCATCTCATATAGTCTACATAGGTTGCATAGATTAGTTGCTTGATTAGTTAAATCATTAGTAATTTATGGATTTAGACTAGTTGCTTAATAGTTATATCTTTGTTAGTTTATGTGATTGGACCCACTAAGGCTTGGAAGTCGAAGTGTTCTTGCTTGTTTAGTTTAAAGTGTTAAATTACTTAAGTAGGCGAAAAGAATTTCAAAAGGTCCTAATTAAACCCCCTCTCTAGGACTTAGCCATTATTCTAGTAGTTTCGCTAAGCTTCCGCAAAGCGCATAGTGTGTTAAGGTGTTGTGTTAAACTACTCCGCGCACTTTCATACTTGAGCTTTGGATATACTTCAATTTTGATCTCATACCCTAAAATGAGTTGTTTAAACGGATGGACGAAAAACACTTTCATCACGGTGGGCCCCATAGTGTCTTCACACCATGGTAAAGGGGTGGTGACTAGTGAGTGCTTCGTCACACAATCCGCATCCACAAAGAAAAAGGTCATGAGTGGGTCCCCTTGCCATAACCTTGTTGAGGAACCAAAGAACCCATTTGGAGACCCATTAACCAAAACAAAAAATTGTCGACTAGATGTAGGCCTTGATCCATTCCCTCCATTTCACTCCATATCTTAGCCTTTGTAGCATATAGTCCAAGAAGTTCCAATATACGTGATCGAAGGCCTTTTCAACGTCAAGCTTGCAAACTAATCCTCCCTAACCTTCTTTGGCGCAGCAGTTCATGCACTTGTTGGCCCTGAGGGCACTATTTAAAATTTGACGGCCTTTCATAAAAGAAACTTGAACTTGGGTGATGACAAAACCAATTGAAGGCCAAAGCCTTATGGCTAGGATTTATGCTAGAATTTCATATGGCACCTTGATTAAACTTATAGTCTCAAAGACATTTGGCCCCCGAAACCTTTAGAATTAAAGCTATGAAAGAGGCTCCCAACTCAAAAGCTAGCCGACCATTTAGAAGGAAATTAGAAATAAGACAACATGCATCCTTTTTCACCATCTCCCAAAAGAATTGGAAGAAAGCCAAGGGAAACTATCCAGACCCTGTGCTTTATCTCTACCCAGTGCATCGACTGCTACTTTGATTTCCTCCTTTGGAACCTGACTTCCAATTGATGTTACCACATCATTTGGGGTCTTTGAGAAGTCCAAATTGTCGAGTTTTGGATGTCTCGACTATTCACCTGAAAGGAGATTTTTTGTAGAATTGAACTATTGAATCACATACTCTTGATTTCTCGCCCAGACTCTCCTTCCACCTCCTTCAAGTGACCCTGTTGATTCTAGCCTTGGTGCTTGCCACACTGTGGAAAAACTTGGAATTCCCGTCTCCCTCCTTTAACCAAATTGCCCTAGAATGCTGCCTCCATTGAATCTCTTCTTCCTTCAGCCTCTTTTGATATGAGAGAGAGAGAGAGAGAGAGAGTCTCCGAATTTTCTCTTCCTCTTCCAGCTCCTTCCCTTCTTCCTTAATATCGAGAAGCTGAATATTCGATGGAATTAAGCTCCTTCTCATGGGATCCTAGCACATCCTTTCTCCACACATTCAATTTCCCCTTCAAGCAGCTTTAATTTTTGGAATAGGACGAAATCCGGGTGGCACTCTACAAGGAAGGAATCCTACCATTCCTTCACTAACTCAATGAAGCCTCCACTTCAAGCCAAGACAACTCAAAGCGGAAGGGTTTAGGGCCCCAATCATGTCTTCCACTTCCAGAATGATAGGGCACTGGTTTGAGATTAGATGCGGCGGGCCATCTTGCGAAACCAAATGGAATTTGTTGATCCAATCTGTAGAAACTAGGAAGAGATCTTGCTTTGATATGATTAACCTTTCTTGACTGTTTGTCCAGGTGAATTTCACATTCCACATTTGAAGATCAATCATCTCAATCTGTTGAACGTAATTGGAGAAGTCTTTCATGCTGTGGGTTATGCGATCGCTCGAAGATTTCTTGAAAGAGAAGCAAATATCATTAAAGTCCTCTACAATACGCCACGACACACCCTATTTTAGTTTAGCTGGCTCAAACTCCCATAGTTGGTGGCGATGGTTAGGGGAGTTAGGCCCATAAATTGTCGAAAAAAGCCCAACAGAAATTGGATCCCTAGTCTGTAAGGAGAATTGAGATGGAAAAAGTCCCAAGCCACCAATCCTTCCTTTCCCAGATTGATGTGTCCCAGATAATTACCACCCCCAGCTGTGCTAACAACATCCAACGTTACCTAGTCCTTCGATTTTCCCTTCGAAACTGCATCGATTACTAGCTTGTTAATGGATTCCAGCTTTGTCTCCTGCAATGCTACAACCTTAGCCTTGTTTCTTCTGCAAACGTCTTTGATTTGAACTTGCTTTGAAGGGCAGCCCAATCCCCTCATGTTCTAATTAATGATCTTCATCGGTCACTGTCTTTACCTCGTCTCCCCTTCTCCCCACCCTTGTGGAGATCATGTCTGATGAGGACATCAGATGCAAGGTGTCCCATAATGGTAATGGTGGCCGTAACGGCTATCACCGTTACCGTTACGATTCGGGCTGTAACGGCTGTTACGGACCCTGTATCGGCCGATACGACCATTTTTTATTTTTTGAAAAAAACTGTTATAGGACTGTTACGGGGCCGATACGGGGCCGTTACGGCTTGTTTTTTTTTTGTTACGGCCGTTTCGACCCCGTAACGCGTAACTGTCATGACCATTTCCGTTACGTATCGGACGTATCGGCCGATACGTAACCGTTTTGGGATACCTTGATCAGATGACCTACTTGAGTGTGCCAGAGGCAAAGGTGACTACCTGCATCAACACAATTTTCTTTATGGATGGACGACGACTTCCAAACGGGGCTTGCGGAGCCACTTTGAAGACCCCGCATGCATTGTACGTGCATCAGGAAGACCCCACACTGGGATGATGCACGTGGGTTGCTTTTTAGGAGTTTTTAGTCATAGGTTTTTAGTTTTGGGTCCATCGGACTGTTGGATCATCTTGATCGGGCCAACGAACTGTCAGATCTTTTGGATTTGGACCCCTTGGACCTTGATTTTTCTGTTATTTTAATTTATGTTATTTCTAAGACATAATGAATGGTTTAGATTATTTTTAGTTGCTTTGGATATTTAGTTTTGAGTTTGACCCATTGAACTTTAAGTGATGGTATAGTTGTAATTATTGAAAAGTTTTATTATAAAAGCCAAGAGGGAACGTCCAACCCTATGCATGCTTTGAGAGACAGAAAAAAGAAGAAAAATGCTTCTTGAGTGAGAAAGTTCTTCCCCATTCTCTTTTAGGGTTTGTTAGAAAACCCTCAATTCTAATCAAATTGTGGAAGGGTAGAGCATAGCTTGGTGGTGGATTTCTCCAAGGACATCTTCTCTTCTTCTTTTCTACAAATCCAGGTATTTATGATTATTATTTTTCATCCGATTGAAGCCTTTTTTATCTTCTCTTGAATCCAAACCCAAAACCCGTCAATCCTTGAACCGTTTTTTATTTAGCATAGGCTCACGTGACCTTAAACTTCATTTTTCCCCAAAACCCCAACTTTTTCCCATTCGAATCCTTCAAATCTAACCTAATCTCACATAACTTTCAAATCCGACCATCCCCTTTCTCCCAAATTCCAATTCCTAAATTCCAAAACCCCTTAGGAAAATTTGATTTGAACCAAACCCTTGACCACAAATAAAAAAGCATACAATCTAGGTACTTTTGGTATCAGAGCTTAGATTAGTTTTACGCGTCCTACATCAAATTTGGTATCAGAGCCTAGGTCTAGCGTAGGGTAGGTTTTTGGCAAAATTCCTAGACCAACAGTAGAGCATATTGATTGCATATAGCTTGCTGAATTTTCTACCTGGATATTTTATTAGTCTTATATTGCTGGAATTTTCAGATTTAGTGATTTTTAAGACACCTAGTTGCTGAATTTTCAGTTTTGGCCTTATTTGAATTATCCTATGGCTGTCCATAGGGTTTAAGGTACTTAGGTGCATCATATAGTATCACATTGAGCATCATCAATCTGAATTTTTTTAGAGTCACATTTAGGTGAGTCAAATCTGAATTTTGCATTGCATTCATCATATAGTTCATATAGAGTCCAGGATCCATATTGTTACGTCTAGGTTAGCCTTATCTTTATTTTCATTATCATTGCACTTGGAGTTTAGTTGTTAAGTCTCCCCGTAATGAATGGAGTATAGGCGCTCAAGATACTCAGGGCCATTAAGTGTTGTCTTGTGGCCTTCGAGACCCAATGGAAAGTCGGACTCCGATGATTTGGTATATTTTAGTGGTTACATGGACTCACAAACATTCCTTGATTGGCTTGAAGACTTGGAATATTATTTTGACTGGTATGATATGTCAGACAACCGTTGAGTGAGGTTCGCCAAATTGAAATTAGTGGGCTGAGCCAGGTCGTTTTGGACGAATTTAGAGCGAAGAATTGAGTAGAAAGGTGGAGCTCCGATCTCACAATAGGGTGAGATGAAAGAGCATTTGAAAGAAAAGTATTTTCCCATCTCTTACTGTTAGAGACCCTTAGCTCAGGAAAGAGTCGTACCACCTTCCCGTCTAAAGAGAGAACCCATATGGCCACCTTCTTATAAATTGGTCTAATCCGTCACTAAGGGAATCTTGATTTCTGAGCAACTTTAAGGGTATTTACCACTAATTATATTTCCCTGGGAGTGAGACATTGTCTTGGTAAATGGCAAGTTGGAAGGGTCTAAGCAGGTTGTTTATAAAGAGGAAGAGTACGTTCTTGAAATCAATAGTGATGAAGAAGAAGATCTTGAGGCATCATTAACTGTTGTTGGACACGAAGGAGTGGGTGCTAGTGATGAAGAGGTCGAAGAAATTAAGGCCGCACCACTTCTAGTTGTCATGTGTGACCTAAATGATGTGGAGTCCTAATCTAAGTCTCTTACCATTATGAAAGTGAACGAGTTTGAAAAAGAGCGTAGTGTGGATTCAATGATGGACACCCACATGACTAGTGATGTTATTCTTGAGGCTAACATAAAGTTGTTGTCTGGAGTGATTGTGGACTTGGAAATGACTTGTGATATCCTACCAGATGACTTACCGAATGAACTTCCACCCAAGTGGGACATTCAATGATCTTGTCCTTAGGTCGGCTCTGTTAAGCTTTCCCCCCTACCAAGTAAACCTCGCGGAGCATGCAGAAATGCAGAGGCAATTTGATAAGCTTCTTAGGGAAGAGTTCACTCAGAGAGTTTGAGTTTGAGTTTTATTTTGTGTGCTGTGCCCGCCTTTTTCACTTCTAAGAACGATGGCACGTGGCACTCGTGTGGACACATTCACATCATGGTGGATGTGATGGCCAAAGTTTCTATCCTGCATCTTGATGAGATGTTGAATATAATGGCCAATGCCAAGATCATCTCAAGACTTGACATTAAAAGTGAGTGTTATCAAGTATCGGGATACTTGAATATTATCCTTGTTTATAACACTTACAAGGAGCAATACCTCTATCAATTAGAGCGGGTCTGTGGGATACTAAAGAATGAGAAATTATGTGTCACCCGCAAGAAGTGTTCTTTTGTTATAATCTCCCAAGTTCTAGATAATAGAGTTGTCTATTTTGGGTCCATTGCTTCACTGGAGCGTCCTATAATTTCATTCATGTCCGTGTAGACCATCAGAGTTAGCTAAGTCATTTGCAGGGCATATCCATGAGTTGCATGATGAAATTAGGAAGTGGATAAATGTGAGCAACGAACAATATAAATTAAATGATGACTCACGTCACAGGTTTCAGGAATTTCAAGTGGGTGATTACGTCATGGTTCGCATAAGGCCAGAGCGGTTGCCACAAGGAGCTGTTAAGAAATTACAAGCACGTAGTGCCGACCCTTATAAAATTTTAAAACACTTGGGCACTAATGTGTGTGTAGTAGATCTTTCACCTGACATAAGAATTAGTTTTACTTTCAATGTGGAGGATCTAGTGGCTTTTAAGGATCACCCAAATGATGTATCTACTTAATCTCATACTCCATGGCCTATCCCTACCCAGTCTTCCCAACCTTTACTCCCTTTACCACACATACTTGAGAGAAAGGAAGAGATTGGAGATATATTCGAAGAACAAGTGGTGTCTATTAGTGAATGAGGGTACTAAAAGTATCTTGTTAAGTGGAAGCATATGTCGACTTAGATTGTATGTGGCTTACAGAGACCGGGCTGCAACAGGTTGATCTAGATATCTTAGAGCGGTACCGAAGTTTTATTTTGCCAAAGGTGAATTCTTTTCAGTTGGGGAGAGTTGATGAGGACGTCAGAGGACCTACTCAAGTGTACCAGAGGCGGAGGCGACTACCTGCATCAGCATAATTTTCTTTATGGATGGACGATGACTTCTAGACGGGGCTCGCAGGGCCACTTTGAAGACCCCACATGCATTGGACGTGCATCAAGAAGACCCCACACTGGGATGATGCATGTGTGTTGCTTTTTAGAAGTTTTTAGCCATAAGTTTTTAGTTTTGGGTCCATCGGACCGTTGGATCATCTTGATCGGGCAATCGGACCGCTAGATCTTTTAGATCTTCGCCCCTTGGACCCTGATTTTTCTTTCATTTTATTTTATGTTATTTCTAGGACATAATGGATGGTTTAGATTATTTTTAGTTGCTTTGAATATTTAGTTTTGAGTTTTGCCCATTGAACTTTCAGTGAGGGTATAGTTGTAATTATTGAGAAGTTTTTTTTATAAAAGCTAGTAGGAGGGAACGTCCAACCCTATGCATGCTTTGAGAGAGAGAAAAATGCTTCTTCTCCATTCTCTTTTAGGATTTGTTAGAAAACCCTCCATTCTAATCAAATTGTGGAAGAGTAGAGCATAGCTTGGTGGTGGATTCCTCCAAGGACATCTTTTCTTCTTCTCTACAAATTCAGGTATTTATGGTTGTTATTTTTCATCCGATTAAAGGCTCCTTAATCTTCTCTTGAATCCAAGCCCAAAACCCCTTAATCCTTGAGCCGTTTTTTATTTCGCATAGGCCCACGTGACCTTAAACGTCGTTTTCTCCAAAACCCGTGACTTTTTCCCATCCGAATTCTTCAAACCTAACCTAATCTCACACAAATTTCAAATCCGACCATCCCCTTTTACCCAAATCTGATTTTCAACTTTCCATGGCCTTAAATCCCCAAATCCCTAATTCCCAAATCACCTAAATCCTAACCCAAATCCTAATTCCCATTAATCCTTAAATTCAGCCATACCTTAGGAACCCTAGAGCCCCTTCCTTTGATTTTAGGATTAACCCTATGCTTAGATATAGAAGTTCTACCTTCTATGGGTCCCGGCCCATTGAGATTTTGTAATTTTTTTTCATTACATACTTGTGATTTATAGTTGTGGTGCATGATTTCTTGCTTATTTGAATTTTCGCACGTGTCATTTGAGTAGTTTTAATTTGATTATTCGTTGTTAAACATTTCCGCTATAGTTTCATTACGCATCATATTGATAGGCCCATTTCTTGGGTCATCATCTCATAATTAATCGAGCAAACCAGACTCTTGAGCTCCCTTTATCCTCTAGCCACTTGACGAGTTGTGTTTTGATTTGCGACACTGCCTTTTAGGGCCCCCCTTTTGCAATTAGATTGAACAAAGCCATGAAATCCTCTTCACAATTGCTGAAGGTAACCTCGATCAGTTTCCCAATAGTGCCTACAGCTTCCCTAACCTGGGCCATACCTTTCGCAGTGAAATGTGATTACCTTCAAGACTAAACAGGGAGAGTTCCCCTTGGTCAGCATTCCCCTTCGGTGAGCTGTCAGTCGAGACATTCCCCGTTGACTTGCATAGAGGTGGGACATCCCAAGCTTCTAACAGGCGATCTTTATCTGTGAGAATAGTTGGTTCAACTAAAAGAGTATTCGCTTGCCCGTCTTCGATTTGATCTACATCCTTGTCAA
Source organism: Liriodendron chinense (assembly GCA_003013855.2). NCBI lineage: Eukaryota > Viridiplantae > Streptophyta > Magnoliopsida > Magnoliales > Magnoliaceae > Liriodendron > Liriodendron chinense. Next base: position 8,037,411 of record ML058513.1, read on the forward strand.
ATAACACTAGACCACTCGCTCGCCTTCCATCTTGAATTGGGTCCATAGCAGAACTTGGGAGAACTGGACATTTTACTATCGACCTACTGTTAAATGTCGGAGATGTGATCAACCACTTCCCTCCACCAGCTACGAAATGCTTGAAAGATGGAGAGTAAGGCTTGTTACTCGAACAACTTCCTTAGAGATGAGAAGCTCTTGAGGAATCGAGCTCCCAAACTATTAACGAAGACTCGAGTCACACGTGCTAGAAGAAACATTATCATCCACACGAGCTGCATCTGTAAGTGGGAACACATGTAAGTCTTTGACTGAGTGAGTCACACGAGTCTGGTTGACCCTGCGTGCTGTGCTATTTCGAGTCGTCGCATGAGGCGTCAACGTGTTGCTTATAGAAAGGAGAGTTGACACACATTTCGCTGATTAGACGATTGCTACTAAAAACTGTCTCTACCGGAATCATGGCTACACCTGCCCGCCTCTCAGACATCAACACAAGTGCTGAAGAGATGCTCTTCCCCTTAGCATTTAATGCATCGCCACCCGCTTGATCTCACGCCAGCACACTGTAGTCTGCCTTCAAGTAGCCGCTTGATAGTCACTCGCCGCCCTCATCACTTATAGTCCACTGCAAAGGCCTTTTTGATGGACGTCCAGGTTGGAGATTGGTAGAGTTTGTGGGAGCACCACCCTCCAGTGCCTGCAGTGGCAAATATGGCTTCCGTCCTTGTCTTCATTGTCTCCGGCACCGGCCTTACAGGGTCTCACCTGCCCGTAACTAGGGAAAGCTCCCTCCCGACTCTTTTGGGAGCTTCATCGAGATGTGAGCATCAATAATCTTCCCCTTGATTGACTTCGGGATCAGCGAAGATCCATCTTCTCACACAAATCCTCGGTATTCTGACTTCCTCACAACTTTTTGTCTATTCATCAATGGCTAACACCTCCCTCACGAGGTTGTTGATTTTCACGAAAACTTCCCTAAGCCCATTGCTCAAGTGGCAAACCCCACAGTTGAATCCATGTCCTCCCGTTTGAGTAGAGACTGGTTCTCCCATTTGTATGTCCTTCATCGGCACGTCCCTGAAAATGCTTCCTTTAAGAAGGACTCGATCGATCATAGCCTTCGGATTCAGGGAAATGAGAATCTCTAATTTTGACATAAAGTTTGAGGACACGATCGACCTCTAAGATTCCACAACTATTGTTGAGCCATCTTCCCACCTCTCTAGTGGTGGCACCCAGTGGGATGGAGGCTATTGGGCACCATTGGAATGCTTAAGAAACCTCAGAGATAAATCTTTGGGTTAACAATGATGGTCAGGGTTGCAGTCTCTTGCTATAAAAGACCCATTTCCTTCCTTCTGCCCCTTCATGATGATAGCTTATGCTTTCCTCTCCATTGCCCTGATTCTCCCCCATTAGGATGTCTCTGTAAGATTTACCGTCAGTTGCCGAAGTTTCCCTTACGTGAGTTTTCAAAGATGGTCCTTCTGCCTTCTTCCTGCTCATCTTGGGCTTCCTGTTGGTCTCGTACTCCCTACTAGGCCCCTCTTATTCACCTCTTCCGGTCTGTACTTCACCTTCTTCACCAACAACCTCCTTCCTTTAGAACAACATCTGTTCATGGCAGTGATTGCTTTTTCAGTTTCTTCCTCCATTTTTGACAAATGTGAAACCCCTGATGTAGCCCCTAGACTGGGGGACCACCACCTCCACAACAGCTCCCATCTTCTCTAATTCAGAGGTCAAGTTTGACTCTATCCACCCAAATAGAAAGTTCTCGACAAACAAGGTCGGAACCTCTAGCAAGGTGCGATGGGTCATGCTCCCTTTCCCCTTGTTACCATCTGCGATTCTGCGTGTTTCTTGCATACCTCCACCCACTTCCCGTCTCCCTCACCCTCTCCTCCCTCTCTACCCTCACGTCTAGGAACGTCTTTGAACCCATCTCCCCTAGCGCCACTAAACCACCTTCCTCTGCTCCCACCCCTGCCTATACCTCTAGATCTCTCATTTACTTGCTAGTCTTTCCGTTGGGAACCCTTCCTGCCTCTCTACCCAGAGTACTCCCTCGAGCCTTCTCTGATTCTTGCTTAGGTTCTTCTTGTCGTTGAGCCCCCCACCATTTCTCTTCTGCTGATTCCTCAAGCTTTCACTGAAGAAACTTTCGAACCTGACTGTCGAGCATCCCCTCTCCTCAAATGCCCGTTTGAGTTCTTGCGGTAAAATTCGTCTCGCAATTGAGATTGTCTTGCTCCCCTTCTTGCGATTGGGAAATTGTCTCGCAATCGCCTCATGTTAAATGGAGCACTTCTCTTCCCATTGAATAAAGATCAAGAGCCTTTGGGCTTAGGTAGCATTTGGGTGTCCACGAAATCGAGTTTGGTGGGCTTCAATGTGTTTGCTGCTGTTGTTATAAGTTCAGAATCTCAATTTCTCAACATTGATTTATCTTTGTCAATCAACTAAATAGTTTCCATTTAGCAATGCTATCCACATGATGCAAATTGTAACACCTTCAATGAAGTTCTCTCGACTGAAATCCATTGCCTTGACTGCAGGTACAAGAAGCTCTTATCCAGCGTGGATCTGACAAAAGATTTCTTTTATAGCTACACTTACCCAATCATGCAAAGTTTACAACAAAATATATTGGCAATGGGCGAGGAAACGACGTTGTATGAAAATATGTTTGTTTGGAATGCTTATCTTACGCAAGCAATTCGATCAAGGTGCAATAATACACTCTGGACAATTGCCTTGGTTCATGGGCATTTTAAGCAGGTATGTGTCCCTATGGTCTGTCTTGCTTTTTTTATATTTGATGTAATTGGTGAATTCTGGATTCCTATGCATGCTTTTGTTATATGGATTATGGGACCTATAAACTGCGATACACGACTTGTGACAGTTTGGATTAGTGAAGACAGAAATTCTGTAAAGAACTCCTTTGTCATAAATGCATGATCATAATTGCATATAGTACTGCTTGTTTGTCCTCCATCCTGTCATTGCAAAAGTCATTTCTTGTTTCTTGACCTTTATGATGAAGTTAAATGTCTCAAAACACATTTCTTGGGAATTTTGAATCGAGGAAATGTAAGACTGAAAGTTAGATTTGGACATGACAAGTTAATCGTGGACACAAATTATTAACACTGCTCATAAAACTGTTGAAATTACTTTTGTAGGATCCTAGTGATTGGGATCTGTGATGGAGATTCAAGAACTCAATGAAGTTAGGAGTGTGCAAAAGCACTACTTCTTGGATTGATTAAAGCTTGTGTATGAATTTCTGACCTGTTTCATACCCTTATTCAAAATCCATTCCATGGTTGCCTTAAACTGCAGGGGATGCAAATGGATGTGACCTAGAGTGGGAAAGAAGACTGCTAGTGAACTCATTTGGTTTCCTGGTTGTTGCTTGCATATATAAAAGGGAAGGGCTTCTCAATATAGCTAATCTATTTGTACTGTAATGAGGTTTCCTGAAGCGTGAAACAGCATGTAATGTTTGGAGTCATCAGACTAATATAACAAGGGCCACAAGTCTTCAACTGGTTGTGGGGCATCTGGAGGCTCAGCCATGTAGTGTTTTTTCCTTATCTAGTTTCAAGGTGGAACTGACTATTCAATGAATCTGAGTGATTAAACTTAGACTAGCAGGGTTTCTACTCATGCAATCACTAATTGGCTTGGATTTTTTTTTTTTTTTTTTGGCTGTTTATTTTCTTTCTTTATACAAAACGTTTCCTTGGAAACATTTGATCAACTACTCCTATCTATCACTAATCTTCTTGTGCCATGTAACATGCTATCTGTCAAACCTGGAATTAAAATTATAATGTGGTTGCATGATCCTGCTGTTTTGATTTTATTTAAACTATGCAGGATATTGCACTTTCAGCGTCTTAAGGGTTAACTTTTTTTTTTTTTTTTTTTTTAATTTTTAAATTTTTATGATGGCAGGTCAGGTTATCGATCTTTGGGCGGGAATTTAGTGTTTCTCTTATTTCTAGACGTTCTCGGCATTTTGCGGGAACACGGTATATATTTCAATGCTGATAGTTAAGTTAAAATATATTTCTGGTCTGTTGTTTAATTTTGCTAGTCATCCATCTAAATAAGCCAGAAAGCAGTAGTCAACTACTCATGGAATTGGAATGCCAAATCCTGTTAGTTTTCGGGGGCTGCGTATTTTATGCTATTGGTGATCTCCTTATAGTCTTTAGCTCATTCAAGAAAGTCCTAGAAGCCTGAATTTGTACTTTAGAAGTTAGAACTAGAAACTGGAGTTGAGAGCCCTCACATCCTACTATAACTGCATACACACAGAGATGAGTATCAGTATCCATAAAGTACAATAATGGTATGTGTGGAATACGGGTAGATATCGCATGCTTAACGTCTAGCTGCATGATCCTTCCGTGTTTTAAATTATGTTGTAGCATATACTATATAATCTAATATATATGTATGCACACATGCACATCATACAACCTATATATGTGTATAAATTTATCGTAGAGAAAGATGAATTTAGTACAATGTAATGAAGGGATGAGCGCCATGACTTCCCATGTTTTGATCTGTTTTAACCCCTAAGAATGTTTCATTAAGGAGAATGATTCTGTGAGATTAGTTCCATTGGAATAAAATGGGACAAGTTTTGTGATTGATGCATTTAATTGGGCAAGCCTGTAACACTTATTTTCAACCATCCATTTGCAGGCTCCAACATTCAGATAGTTGGAATTGCCTCATTATGATCATTTTTGGACTGTCAGTAACCTATGGTGGGCCCACCATATGAAGTGTCTAGATTATATGCTTGCCCATAGAAATGCGCCAATCATGTGTAATCTCATTATGCTTTAATGAGACTCCATTTCCCTTTCCCCTCTTTCATTTAAAGTACTAGAGTTCCCATGTGAGGTAAACCCCACCAATATCTGCATTGAAGCTTTTGGAAACTCTGTAGCATGGCATTGTAAGTTGTAACTCCTAACTTTGGCCTTTCCACATCATGATTTTGTAACCATGCAGGTCTGTTTTTGGACTGGAAGTCTCCTCCTGTTAATTTTTGTCTTTATACATTGTGAAGTGGAAGAAAATTATTGTTTTCCACTCACAAGAAAAACAGAAAATAACCATTTCCATTCTTTTCTCTTTCTCAATATAGTGATGGTGTTTAACTAGCCCATTGTCGCATCTAGAGAAAAAAAGACTGTTTACTCAATCGAATCTGACTGATTTGGGCAAGTACTGAATCAACTTGATTTACTTCCAGAAGTATTGAGTAAAAATTTCTATCATTTCTTTCATGGACTTTTACTGTCCGAGTCTCGTGAATATTAGCAACCCTGTCTGTTCTTACTCCGATCTTTTCAATACAAGAACAGTTTTGGCAAAGCAAGTAGATTTGGTGAACTTTTGAACTTTTGTTTGGGATACAATATGCTGCTGCTTTTTAGATGCAAACTAGCTGGAAACTTGGGTTGTCCCTAAAAAGCAGTTCAGATATAATATTATATTTTATGAGATGAAGCAGAATTGGCCACATTGCTGTTGGTGGAGTTCACATTCTTATTGTTTTTTGTGGTTTGCAGTTATTTGAAAAGGGGTGTGAATGACCGGGGCAGAGTTGCAAATGATGTTGAAACAGAACAAATAGTTCTTGATGAAGAAACTGGGTCATGCAAGGGGAAAATGAGTTCGGTTGTGCAGATGCGGGGTTCAATTCCCCTTTTCTGGTCCCAAGAAGCCTCTAGATTCAGTCCTAAACCTGATATAATCTGTGAGTGTATTCAAGTGGTTCTGTTGTTTGTAGTCTTAATAGTTTCATTGCATTCTTATGCTTCATATTGGATAGCTAATATCCTGCTTCCTGCTCATCTTTTTTGCGTTGGCCTCAGTGCAGAGATATGATCCCACCTATGAGGCAACTAAGTTGCATTTTGAAGACCTGGCTAGGAGATATGGCAATCCAATTATTGTACTTAATCTAATTAAGGTCCATTACTGAAGTTCATCCTAAAATGCTTGCTTTAGTAGTATAGTCTCCAATCTCTATGATGGTAAACATTGCACATAATGTCAATATTCTATTTTCTTGTGTCCTTTTCCTTGTAGTTTTTACTATTTGTTTATATATAGTAGTATCTTCTGAAAATAACTGTTGGTTGTCTGGGAATAGTTCTCCTAAAGCTAATTATATCCAGATTTAATTTCATCATTCAAGGTCCTTTTCTTTTTACGGAACCCATTTTCCCTAGGGACACATCTTTAAAAGAGAAAAAACCACCCTGGGGAGGCTAATGCTGTAGGCCCATACCAATGTTTTATCTAAAGAAAGGCATTAATAGGCATGAGTTGTGTGTAGGTGTCCATTATCCGTTGCCTTAATGGATGGCTTCAGATTCCTCTTTTCCTTAATACATTTGTTGATTTAGAAAAAAAGAAGAAGCAATTTCAAGTCTGGTGAAGTTAGATACGGTTGTACTTTCTCTTGAAATATCCCTTCTCACTACTATATATGGCATCATCACCATAGAAAGGTATGAAAAAGGCAGTTTCAACAAACAAGAGAAGATGTAGTGGCCTTAAAACTTGCCTATGGTACTTATGGAAGGAATGTAATGATCAGATATTTAACAATTCATCATCAAAGAAGCAGCAGCTGATGTGTAAAATAGTGTATAATGTAACAGCTTGGGCCAAGGCAAACATCAATTTTAGAGGCTTCCCTTCAGATATGATTGTAAGAAACTGGGAAGAGATCATTTGGGGTGGACCTTATCCTTCTCATGTGAGGGCTGTGTGGAAGCCTCCTAACCAAGACACTTTGAAGCCAATTTTTGACGGGTGCTCCTTGGGGAATCCGGGGCCTTCTGGTGGGCAGTTTAGTGCGGGGTGGCAATGGGGAATGTGTGGCAAAATTCCATTGAGTCCATTGGGATTGCTGACTGAACTAAAGCTGAAGCGTCCGCTCTCCTCCAAGCGATCAGATTGGTTAATAATTTTAATCTCATTCTGGTGATCTTTGAAGGAGACTCATCAAATGCAATTGGGTGGCCAAATGGGCGAAGATTACCTGTGGAAGCTGTCTGACATCATTGAAGAAGCTCGAGATAGATGCGATGGCTGCCTTATTCCCTTCCCAGCAGTTCCTAGGGGGGCAAATTCTGAGGCTGACTCTTTAGCCAAGGTGGATGCTGTTTCTATCAGCATGTTTGTTTCCAATCTGAGGCATTATGATTTTCTTGTATGTTTCCGGCATGCTGATTAATAGTTGTCTTCCCTCTTGTAGGGAGATCCGGCTGCCCTTTGTTGTACTCTATTTTTTTTCTCTTTTTCTCAATAAATATTTTATTACTCATAAGAAAAAAAATAAAAATAAACAGGACAGACAGTTACCTTTCAGAAAAAAAAAGCAAAAAAGAAAAAGAAAAAGAGAAAGGCAGGTTCAACAAGCCAAGTGAATGATCTGCTCTTGCTGGCTTTTCCAAAAAAAAAAAAAGAAGATCTGCTCTTGCTGCTTCGTCTGTGTGAAGCAAAACAGATTGCTCGCGGCATGCCAAAATCTATCAAACTAAAATTGATATCGACATATACTATATGTAAGGTCTCATGATACAATAAGTAAAATTGGTAATTGAAGCAGCAGTGTGGGAATGAAGTTTAATAAATCCCATGTCATTTATTGAAATAACTAAAGCTATCTGGCACATACTAAAAAAAACTAAGGTTATCATTAAGTGGTCCTTAATTTTCCATTGGCACTATAAAGTGCAAGGTTTCCTATCATTAATTTTCTGAAACTAACTATGTTTATTTGGTTTTTATTTTTCTAAAGCTTTGCTTTTCTTTTCTGAGAGCTTCCTAACTCTCCTATCTCTTTCATCTGTGAGTAGGTTGCTGTATCATGCCTAAGGATGGGGGCAACTTTGACCAAATCAGATAGGATAGCCCCTATCCATTTCGTTTGGGCAGGTGACAAAAAGGAAGAAGGTTACCTTTCCAAAAAAAAAAAAAAAAAAAGGAAGGAAAATGGTTGGAAAACAGCGCCTTTTAGCGCCTTGTTGGTTTCCAACCTGGAAGGTTTGGGGAAAACAAATAATTTTTAATATTTTTTTTTTTCTATTCAAATCCTTCTATGCCAAAACCTGGAACAGTAGGGATTTACCCTGCCCAGCACAAACAGGCCCTAAGGGATGCTATTATGAGCCACTCTTCATGGAAGCTCCATTGAGGGCAGTCCTTGCCATATGTGCATAGAAATGTTTGAGATTATGAGGACTGTTGATCTAGTGGGGCACTATGTGAATTGGCCATAATCAAATACATTAATAATTGGAATTTCCTAATAATCTATTCTTTACAACAGTGTTCTATGTGCCAATGATATGCCGCAATATTTTTTGTATGGTGGTCAGTGATACGATACTGTCCTGTAATACAAAAACCAATGTATGTATCCATATATCTCGATTATTGATATTTCTCAATATTTTCCATGATATCTGCAGGTATTTCTGTTTTTGTCTTCCACTTAGAGAACTTAATGACATTGTTTTCTTTGTATAATCTTTTCTACTTCACATCTCATGTTCTTTATACCTTTCAATCATGGAAGAAACTTCTAACTGCTTATACTGTATTTATTCTTTTTCTTACTGATATCTGTTTTGATAGTCAGGTCATTATTCAGTCTTCATTTTTCCTTAATTGCTCTCTATTGTTTCTCCCAATGGACCATTTGGGATACAACATTCTATCCCATTTATTTGTGGGCCGTTTGCTCCGTAAGATTGTAGTCTACAATCGTTACACCTAGTGTTCAGAGTATCAGTATTGTGACATGTATCGATGATAGGGCATACAAAAACATGTATCGATGACATGGGATACAAAAACATGTATCGGTATCGGCAATCTTATCGCTGATACTTGGAAAAATACTACTGTTTGGGGGAAACACTAGGGAAATGCTGGGAAAAGGGTGGAATTTTTCAGTGAAACTTCAGGAGATGTTAAAAGACTCATGTTTACACATTTAGAAACCAAAAATATTGTAAAAAAATAATTATACATGGTAAGCTTCCATTTTATAGGGGCCTAAACCATGTTCTCTTGAAAAAAAGTAGCACAAAATAAATATATGAACTTTGTAGCCAATCAGTAGATCAGCCAATACTCATTAATATATAAATTTATTATTTTACAGTGAGGAACACAAATTTTCCAATATAAAAATGGAGAAATTAGGATTTTCCCAATTTCCCCCAAATATCATTTTCCACTTAAATAGGAATCATGCATAGACATGGATTTCCATTGCAATCCATGCTAATATTTGAAAGAAAATGAAGTTTTTTTTTTTTTTGGTCACTTTTGAATTTTGGCCTATCTTTGCCTTGAGTCAAGATTTCTCTCCCAAATACAAACTTTGATTCATCAAAAACCTAGGGCAATCGAAATCATCTAAGGAACAATTATTGTTGATTTTCAACTATTTACAAATGTTTCCTTGGTATCGAGGATATTATTGTTGGGCTGCCCACCTAAACCAGAGGTAGTTATAGATGCTATAACAAAACTTTTTAAGAAAGCATCTTGAGAAATCTTTGAAGATAGAATTGGGTCTCAATAGGAAAATCAATGTTTTACTACCAATCTGGTATCAGGGATATTCTTGATGGTATCGTCGTGACGAGAGAACTTCTATAAGGATTTCTTCTTAAAATATCACAGGTATCAATAATATCACCATATTATCGAAGATATTGTTTATATTTGGAAATTTTTAAAATGCCAGTAGCTTTGGTATCGTTGACATAATATCAACGATGAAGCCGAGGGAGGTCTATGGAGAGCCAACGAGTTATTCCTTCAGAGGCGGTGAGGGGTCGGATCGACATCCGACTGTCCTCATCAGGCCGCGGTCATTTGTCAACTTCCAAATCTCGGTCGAGGAACTTTAGGAGTCCCTCTCCGCGAGACATGAGCTGATCTCGACTCTCGGATAAAATTACAGTTTTGATGGAGATTTTATTAGGGATTATATTGCAGTCAGAGATAGGGGCTCAAAAGGGTTTCGGGCCATGGGCGACAACTGAAGATCAACCCTTCTATTTCTCTGAAGGACAATAGGGGTAGATAAGAGGATTGGGTAAAGTTTTCTTACAAAAATAAGAGCTGACTAGTTGATCATCGTCGTCCGGAGCAAAACCCTCTCCGACAACTTCCAATCCTTTGTGGATAGCTTCCCTAAGGAATGGATGGAAATCCATTTTCAGAGGGTCTTTGGGAAGTTTGGAGATGTTCGAGATGTTGTTATTCCGAAGGAACATGGTTCCATTGCCATTAAAGATTTCGTTTTCGTCTGATTCTTTACGGATGATCAGCTCAAAAAAGCTGTGGAGGGAATGGTTGGGAAGAGGTTTTATGGTAAAGAGATTAGGGTTAACATGGCTCACTTCGGCTCAGAGAAGGAGGCCAAGGAGAGCTTGAACTTGGTCCCTAAAGCCCATTCTAAAGTTAGTTTCCTGATCCCTGACCCAGCCATTCTACCTCCTCCACCTTCCCCTTCGGTGATGGGTTTGAGGGCTCCCCTAGCCTTTGTGGACAGACTTTTCAATGAGGCGCTGAAGGGGTCGGGTTCTTCTAATTCCCCCACTCAAGGTCAGGGCCCTTCCATCAACCCTAGGGAGGCGGAGGTTCCCGCCTTTTACTAAATGGGCGGGTCCGGGTCGGGTCCGAGTCAGCCCATCAGACCCATTTATAAATGGGTCCGGGTCTGGTAGAGGGAGATCCACCTAGACCCATTTATAAATGGGCCGGGTCTAATGGGTCTGGGTCTGGATCAAGTATACAAGCATTTTACAAGGCTTAAAACTAGGTCTGGACGGGTCTGGGCTGGATGGGTCCCTTGTAACATAGACCAAACCCGCCCACTTACTAAATGGGTTTGGGTCGGGTCGGGTCGGGCCTAAAATAAAGGAAACCAGACCCAAACCCGTTTAAAAATGGGTCTATTCTTGGACCCAGACCCGTACCATTTAACAAATGGGTCGGGTCTGGGTCGGGTCTAAATGGGTTGGGTCCGGGTACCCCATCGGGTCCACTGACCCATTTACAGCCCTGGTTCCACCTTCTTTCCCCTCTTCTCCCCTGGCCCTCCTAGCCCTCCTCTCCATCCCCCTGTGGCTCCTTTCCCTCCTTCCTTCTTGGTCTCAACCTCTCAGGACGGTCCGTGCCCTTCTGTGATTGTTTTGGAAGCCATTATGACCAAAACGAAAGAAAACCTCTGTCCTTGGTGGTTACCATGCGTGCTAGTTTTTCCTTTCATGATCTATCAATCTAGTTCTAGTTCTATTGTTCTCTCTCTGAAGGGGACTTTTACCTTCGCCCGCTATCTTTAAGTCATGTCTGGTTCTCATTCTGTCCTCTCACTAATATGGATAGGATCTTCTTTATGGGATCCTTGAACAAGGTTGGCCCGATGGAGGATGTGTAGATGGGAAAACTGGTCTGTCTTTGGATTTAAGGATGTTTGGTTTCATTTTTTTAGCATTCCTTTGGAATTATGGTTTAAAGAATTTTTTCTCCCTGGGTTCCTGTGTAGGGGAGGTCTTGTAGATTCATTAGGCCACGGGAAGCTGGGAGGATCTTAGCAATGCCGGGATGTTGATTAGAGTTGGGAATTCTTTGGAGATACCCTCTTGTCACGCCCCAAACCCAGGGACCGGGCTCACTAAATTCCCGATCGCCGACCTTGGTGCCAACAGCCTCCGTAGTACTCCATTCTCGGCTCCTAGCTTTCATATGCCAGGTTCTGATCCTGGGATCCTACCAGGAGGATTTTCAGGGTAATTTTTTTTTTTTTGTAAAAGAGCATAATCAAAACCATAAAACATAATCAAATATCCACTATAAAGTTTGTTGAGTACAATGTTGGAAAGGGAAATACAAAATGTAGTAAAAGCCCAAAATAGCAGGTACATGAACCGCACTTAACGCTGCTGATGTGCTCTAGTACTTGCAGCGTAAACAAACGCGCATAAGCTTCCTAAGAAGCTCAGTAGAGTGCGTGTGTGCACGTGTGATGCATATGACAAGTGTACAGATGTCAGAGTAAGCGAAAGTAATAGAGGGCTCAGTTACTAGGTTCATGAATGCCATCAGCCATCCCAAGGCTATGTGATGCAAAGGCCTACATTGCCGATTGTTACATGCTAGAGACGCAATGCAAACACGTCAATTCTCAACTAATCCATATATCAAAATGGTTCTCATCTGGGACATCACCGGGGTCTAGTACACTCTGATACTGGCCGCCGCACATCGCGCGCATAACCAAGCGAGTAGAAAAGACCTCACTATCCGCCTCGTCAGTGGTATGCCAATGCCCACCCGGCTTGCCGATAGCGGACCCATTCCATGAGCTGGTCAGACTTGACCTAGCTTATAGCCCACTGCACCCGGGCGGATAAGGTCACACCCCTTTCCAACCGACCTTGACACAGTGGGAGACGCGGCCTACTGGTATTCGGCACTCGGGCGCTCATGTTATCCACTCGGTCTCGATGTTGGAGCATCCTACTGGTACCACAGGGTTTAGGGACTTTAACCCAAGGACATCCATATAGCCCACGTGTTAGAACAAGTTTCCGGTGTCCATTACTGCCAACCACGATTTGACTATGGTGGCCACCACCCTGATGCTGCTAGGGTGTGAAGGCGATCGTGACATACATAATGCGAAATGCATGAGTCATACAATCCAAGTCATGCACCAAACTTACGCATACTGCGCAATCATGTGGGGTGACCCTGTCTCGCACGAGTACCCTAAGTATAACAAGCCAACTAGCATATGCTATGGTTAATCATGATCCATAACGGGCATACAAATGATGCGTATGGGCATATGAATGAGCATGGTATTCATTATACTAAGCATGTTATCAGTGTGACATATCAAGCTAAGTATATTAGCATGTTACCAAACGTATCATGTGACGTTGGCCTTAAATGGCCCAATATATATACAGAGAGTGGGACCCGGACTGTGGGCCCCATTGGAAATGTAAAGGTCTTCGTGACATAGCCCACTTGAGACCACATCGGCCCCATACTCGGGCCTGCACATACAAGATAGGCCGACAAAAATAGGTGTACGGCATGGATAAAACATATATATTAACGGAAGGACCATGGTGGGTCCCGCCCACTGGTCAGATAGCAAATATACATCATCTGTCTTAGGAAGTTCTCAGTGGTAGGTATTCAATCACCACCATTTTCTAAGTGAAGCCCACTCAAATTGGGCCCCACGCGTCGATTAAGACGGGTGGCATGGTACACAATACATCCATCAAGGTGGAACCCAAATATGGGCCCAAAACCTTTACTTGGATGAAAATAATCATCACAGTGGCCCCAAGAAAGTTTTCAATGGTGGGCATCAATGACCACTATTCCCTGCGGGTGTGGTCCATCTTACGTTTGGATCTGCCTCATATTTGGGGCCATGTCCTAAAATAATTTGAAGGAAAACAGATGGGCAGCGTGAATAAAATAGGTACATCATGGTGGGACTAACAGATACATCACGTTGGAACCCACAGGGTGGGCCACCTGCTGGGCTACGTGGTACCCAGAAGTTTTGGAATCAAGTAGATATTTGTGTTTTCTCCTTCATCCATATCCATGTGATCTTACGAATAGGTTGGATGACAAATAAACATCACTGTAGGGCCTGGGAAGGTTTCAACGGTGGAAATCATTATTCCCACTGTTTCCCGTGGCATGGTCCACTTGACATTTGGATATGCTTAAATTTTGGGCTCAGCCACTAAAATGAATTGGAACAACATATGGACGGAATAGATAAAGCACATACATTCTAGGTGGGTCCCACGAGTGGGCCACCTGCTGGACACCCCAACCAGCCCACGGCCAGCGCCCCCTTTTTCTTCTTCTTTATTTTATTTATTTATTTATTTTTTTGATCTCATCAAGTGGGGCCCACAGAAGTTTTTGATCAAGCTGATATTTTTGTTTTCCCTTCCTGCACACGTGTGTGAGCTTATGACCAGGTTGGATCTCAAATAAACATCATGGTGGGCCGTAGGAAGGTTCCAACGGTAGGGTCACTGTCCCTACTGTTTTCTTACAAGTGGGGTCCACTTGAGATTTGGATTTGTCTCATTGTTCAGATCGTGACCTAAAATGATCTCCCCAAATGGATGGACGGTGTGGATATAACACGTACAACACGGTGGGGCCCATTGAAGTTGGTGACGTCACGTCAGTAGCGAGATAGCTACTAGGTACTCCCAGCGTCTGTAGCGTACTCCCAGCGTCAGAGACGCTGGGAGCCCTCTTCCCCTTTTTTTTTTTCCTTTTTTTTTTTTTTTTTTGGTTTTAATCGAGTGGGGCCCACAAGAGGATGATCCACTCCGTTCATCAGTTGGGCCATCTCATGGTGGGCTTAATGAGCCCTATATTGGGTACCTTACGAGGCCTAGAAACATCAACGTGGGCCAAAGAAATTCTGACAGTAGACATCATTATATCCACTGTTTTATGCGGTGCGATCCACTTTAGATTTGGATCTGGTTCAAACTTGGGCCCTGGCCCTAAAATGGACCGGAGAAACAGATGGATGGCGTGGATTGAACACAACATCAAGGTCGGTCCACAAGGTTAACGCCCAAAAGGGCTTTAGCCCAGGCGCTGCTGGGTAGCAGCGTCCTCTGGACGCTGTCTGTCCAGCGGCCAACTTCTCCTCTCTCTCTCTTTTTTTATATATATATATATTAATATAATTATTATTATTATTATCATCTAAGTTGTGGGGCCCATTCATGGATGATCCAATCCATCCATCTGATTGTCCATCACAAGGTGGGCCCAAAAAGAAAATGAAAGGTAATTAGGAAAAAAATGGGGAGTTTACGTCCCCCTTGCACCCGCCTCGAAATATGAACGGTTGGATTGGGTCGGGTTGATGATCGGACGGTCCGGATGATGATCGGGGTCCTCCAAGCTTTGATCTCCTCCTTCAATTCCTCTAATCTCTCTTCTCTCTTCTAATTTCACTCAAACCTCTCTCCAAATCCTCTCAAATCTCTTTCTCTTTCTCTCTCCTTTCTTAATCCTCTCTCTCTCTCTCTCTCTCTCTCTCTCTCTCTCTCTTCTTTCTTTGCACAATAGGAAATGAGAAGCCCCACCCCCCCTACGTATGGATCTTGTATGGGTAGAGAGGGGGGTGCATGAGGTGATGATGATGATGATGATGGCTAGCATGGGAGGGGGCATGGGAGGCATGGTTTGTGTTGACTTTGGAGGTGAGAGAGGGATGGGGTTAGTATGGTGTGTGTAGACTAGGGTGATGAGAGGGGTATGGGTGAGGGTGTGAGGGTAATTGATTTGATTGATTTGATATATTCTTGGGATTTGTGCAAGTGGGGCTCGCGCCACATGTGCGTTGCGCGGCCCACCTCGGATTGCGCAAATGATCACAACTTTCACACCGGGTATCGCAATGGGGCGTGCCGCGCGACGTTGGAATCGCAGCGCCTACGCAGTCGCCGGGGTATACGTCTTGGGTCGATGCGGTACTAAAATAGGGTCGCGATCAAGGCTCGCTAATCTGGTCCATCCGGGATGTACCGACACTGGAAATTAAACGTACGGAGGGCAATTCAGGGTACGTGTCTTACACCTCTGCTATGAGGGTTCTTGTTGGGCAAGTGTCGGTGGAAATCCAGATTCTAAGAGATTGCTTGTTTGCTAGTCCTCCATTGGAGCCCCCTCCAGTTCTAGGTCTGGCTCCCCACACCGCCATTGTTGAAGGAGCAATGTTTCAGTTGCTTTGCGGACCACATTATGTGGGAGCGCCATTTGGGATGCTTTGCGGATTGCAACACGTGCCCTCTCGCTCAAGTGAAGAAAGGACCCTCTTGCATGAGGAGACATGTCTTCCTTTAGTTGCAGAAATGCGACACGTGGAGCTCTCGCAGGCGTCGAATCTTCTCCAAATCTCCCCTTGGCCGATCGTCTCCCCGAGATGGGACGTTGTCTCGTGTCCCCTTTTGTCTTATCGCGAGTTATCGGGCTATATTTCTGGCAATATCTCGCCAGTGGATAATTCCAAGCAAGATTTCTCCAGATCTTTTCTGCTAGCCTCGAGTATTACGCTGGGTGGTGGGATGCAGGATGATGACACTGTCCTCTATTTTGGTCCATTGGCGATTCTTTGCTGGATTATTGTCGGAAAGGTAATGATCCTATGGATATTGAATCGAGACAAGCTGTCGGGAGAGAGGTGCTAGACCGTTCCATATTCGAAGATTGCCCAAAAGAATGATATGTTGCAGCCCTTACATTTCCTCTTGCTCATCCATTCTATGTCATTAGAAGAAGCGGCATATAGCAAGATGAGTAGAGATCGTCAACTAGACCTTGTTCTTCAAGATATGGGGTCCCTTAGGGGCTCTTCTCTTTTAGATCATAATCGCCAGTTGTGGACTGCTTTGGAGGAAGGTATAATTAACCAGGTTGGAGAAGATATAGAAGACTGAGAGCCTTTATCAGGGATCCTGTCCCCCCCCCCTAATGGACATCTTAGATTTTGGTTCAGAGTAGGTCAATTTTGCCCCACACGAACCCTTGTCTCCAATGAATTGCTTAGCCCTTTAGCAGACTGAGGAAGCAGAGACCTCCCATGCTGGAGGCCTAAATGTGGGACTCCCTAGTCTTGATCTGAAAGTCTTTGCTACTCTGCAATGTTCTCCTTAGAGTCCCATTTTATGTCCTCCTTTCTCCTCCTCTTCCTTCGCTTCTCATGTGATAGGCCCCTTGGCTATTTGTTCAGCCCCTTAGGTATGCTCTTCTCGTAATAGGGATATCTCTATCCTGAATAGTGAGGTGTTGGAAGAAGCCTTGGACATTCCCTCGCTCAGATCGACCCTTGCTGGTAATTCTTCAACCTTCTGTCAGAGGGTGCCCTCCCCTTTTGTCACCTCGGGGGAAGTTTTGGGTGGAGGTGATTAAAAAGAAAAGATGGGTCAAGGAGGCTGTTAGCCACGTTGGAAGGCTACTGGGAGTAGTTTTTGGTGACTCCGACGAAGATTTCATAGCACTTTTTAAGCTGGTGGTTGAAAGGGGGCTTCAGGTCACCGTGGAAGGGTTCTCTGGTGTTGGACCAATGGCTCCTGTCAGCCCCAACAGGGAATTACAGAATCTGGGGGTCACCTCGGAAGGTATGAGGGATGCCATTACCAAAAGACGAGAAAGGGGAGAAGGGTTGTCAAGGTTAACCAATGAAGGTCCTCTCCTGGAATGTTAAGGGTTGGGTTGTCCCCATAAAAGAACCCATGTTAGAGAGGTGTGTGCGTTCTAAAGCTAATGTTATAGTTTTGTAGGAAACTAAATTAGAGTTGATCAGTAGAGGTATAGTCAATTTGTTGTGGGGCCACAAAGGTAAGTATTGGCTTGCTCTTGACTCGGTGGGGTTGTCTGGTGGTATCCTTCTTATGCAGGATACCTCTAAGTGTGTTGTTGAAGATAGTTGGCTGGGCTTGTACTCCATTCATGTTGTGTTCAGAAAAATTCATTTAGGGTTTCGTTGGATTTTTTCAGGAGTTTATGGCCTAACCAGATCTCAGTATCGCCCCTCCTTTTGGCTTGAATTGTCTTTTGCTTTTCATAGATGAAATCTTCTATGAGCGATCTCATGGTGCGAGATCGCTCCTCCTTTTGGCTTGAATTGTCTTTTGCTTTTCATAGATGGAATCTTCCCTGGATGGTTGTTGGTTATTTTAATACTGTTTGGTTCTCGTATGAGCAATCTCATGGTGCGAGAGTTAATTCTGCGATGAGAGACTTCTCGGATTGGATATCCAATCATAAGCTAATTGATCTACCTTTGGGGGGTGTTAGATATACTTGGTCCAATTCTAGAAATCCTCCAACTATGTCTCTGCTGAATAGATTCCTTCTATCTCATGATTGGATTTCCCAATTCTCTTTTGCTCGCCAAAGAGGTCTGCCAAAACCTATTTCTGATCATTGCCCTATCCTGTTGGAAATTGAAGAATTGAATTGGGGGCCGAAACCCTTCAGATTTGAACTGGCCTGACTTCAATTTGAAGGGTTCACTGAGCTAGTTGTTGATTGGTGGAAAGCTTGTGATATTGAGGGTCACCCTGGTTTCATTCTTTTTAAAAAACTCCAAATGCTCAAGTCCAATCTTAAATCTTGGCACAAAATATTTTTGGGTTGAGAGAATCTAAAATGTCCTCCATTCTTGTAGCCATCCAGGAGCTATATGTTAAAGAATAGGCGAGCCTTCTTTCTGATGAAGAAAGATTAAGATTCCAGTTGTCTGCTGACTATTGTGCTAGGCTGAAAGAGGAAGAGATTAAATGAAAACCATGTTCTAGGGCCTTGTGGCTCAAAGAGGGAGATCACAATACTAAATTTTTCTATAATTTTGCCTTTGCCCGATCTCGTGTTAATTTTATATCCTCTCTTGAAATCGATAACGCTATTGTTTCTGACAAAGATGTCATCTGTAATTCTATTGTCCAGTTCTTCTCTCAGCTATTGACTGCTGAAGATGTGTATTGTCCAAGGGTCGACAACCTTCCTATTCGATCGATTTCGGAAGAAGAAGTAACTGCTGCTGGAAAGACTTGTTGATCTAGATGAGATTAAAGTTGTAGTATGGGATTTAGGTTCTGACAAAGCCCCTGGCCCCGACGGATTCCCCATTGCGTTCTTTAAAATCTTTCGGGACTTGGTTAAAGAGGAGTTGCCCCAGTTTGTGCTGGAACTTTTCGAGCAAAAGCATTTGTCATCTGAATTGGGGAGTACCTTCCTGACCTTGATTCCCAAACTCGAAGGGGCGTAGAACATTAAAAGACTTCTGCCCCATTAGCTTGTTAGGTAGCCTGTATAAATTCCTCTCCAAAGTTCTAACCCAAAGAATTTGACTGGTAATTCCTAAGTTAGTTTCCCCTTTTCAGTTTGCTTTTGTAGAGGGTAGACATTCTTGTTTCTGTTCTCATTGCTGATGAGTGTTTGGACTCTTGTGCTAGGGAGAAGAGGTCGGGTATTCTGTGTAAAATCGACCTCTAAAAAGCTTATGATCATGTTGATTGGTCTTTTTTGGACTATATGCTTTAGAGAATGGAGTTTGGCTTTTCTTGGAGAGCTTGGATTAGGATTTGTGTATCCTCTCCCAAGTTCTCAATCCTTATCAATGGAGCCCCTTTTGGCTATTTCAGAGCCACGAGAGGGCTTCGTCAGGGGGACCCACTGTCGCCGTTTCTTTTTGTCCTAGCTACTGAAGCTCTTAGTGCCATGCTTTCTAGGGGTCAGGAGATGGTGCTATATAGAGGTTTTTCTATTCCTAGTTTCCCGTTTCGCATTAATCATCTGCAATTTGCCGACGATACTTTATTGTCCTGTGAAGTAGATGAGAGTATGACCACCTATCTTAGCATGACTATATGCTGGTTCCAAGTAGTATCCAGGCTGAAGGTAAATTTGTCCAAATCTGAACTTTTTGGCATTAATCTTGATCCTCAGGCTTGTAGTTCCTTCAGAGATCACTTTGGGTGTAAGGTAGGCTCTCTTCCTTTTCTCTATTTGGGTCTTCGGTCTTCTCTTTGCATTGGTAAGCCCCCCCTCTTTTTGTGGGATTGCATCCTTGAGAGAATGGAGAGGAAAATGTCATCTTGGAAGTGCAATGTCTTGTCACTGGGAGGCAAAATTAATTTGATAAAGGCTTCGCTGTCCAGTATGCTAATTTATTTCCTCTCCTTATTCCCTTGTCCTAAATCTGTTCTAGCTAAAGTCGACAAATTCAGAAGGAATTTTTTGTGGAAAGGGAATGCTGATTCTTTCAAGTTCTCGTCGGTCCAATGGAAGGAGGTTTGCATTTCTTATAGTGAAGGAGGTGCAAGTATTAAGAATCTGGAGTTGATGAATAAAGCCCTCTTAGATAAGTGGATTTGGAGGTTTGGGATTGAAACTGACAGTCTCTGGAGACAGGTGATCACTGCTACATATGGTACCTTTGATTCTGGTTGGTGGATGAAGGATTCCTCCATGTACATATCCTCTTTCCTTTGGAGAAACATCGTTAAGTTGTCTTCCTGCATTCAAGAGAATGTGTCTTCCTTTCTTGGTGACGGGAATAGAATTAGATTTTTGCTTGATCAATGGTGTGGCTCTTCCACACTGGCTGAGGCCTTTCCCTCTCCGTTCTCTGTTTCCTCCAATCCTTTCATTTCGGTTAAAGATTGCTTCTATCATAATGGGCAGGGAGGAATTTGGATCCCTCTCTTTAGAAGAAACTTCTCTGACGAAGAATTTCAGGAGTTCCACTTCGCTGCTTTGCCTTTTGCAGGAGATCCATCCCAGTCCAAGCTCCGATGATACCATGGTCTGGAAGCTATCCAAATCAGGAACATTCTTAGTTAGATCTCTCTATAATTCTCTTTCTTCTGAGAGGCCTTCCTCCTCTTGTTGTCACACTGGTGCGGTCTGGGCCTATTGTATTCTGCTCAAGGTGGCGGCTTTCGGCTGGCTTGCAAGCAGAAACAGAATTCTTACTATTAATAATCTTCTTAAGCGTGGGATGATCCTTCCGAATGTGTCCCTTGTGTCTCAAAGATGAAGAATTTGTGGACCACTTGTTTATCCACTGCCCGTTCTCCTCCAATCTCTGGTGGAGCGTTCTTTACTTGGTGGATATTTCTTGAGTGATGCCCTCCTCCCTCGAAAATCTACTGTGTGTGTGGCATTTGGATCAGGGTGGTAGGCTTAGCAAAAGGAAGTGGCACTCCATTTTGATGGGTGTCCTGTGGGCGGTGTGGGCTGAGATGAATAATCGTGTTCAGAAATCTGAGTGTTTCGTCGGTGTCGGTGTTCTCTAAGATTCTGATCCTTTTTCGCGATTGGGCTCCGTAATGTGGAGGGAGGGTTTTTTGTGGAGTGGGGTGTTTGTTTTTTTCCAGTCTCTATAGTTTGTCTGGTGGCTCTTGCTGCCTTCTTCAATAAATTCTTATCTTTCAAAAAAAAAAAAAAAAAAAAAAGATACTGATAATATCACGATTTTTGGAGCATTGGTTACACTAGTCCTCATAAGAAGATCCCACTCAAACTAAGCACTACAACCCTCTTCTTTGTCCTTTGTTGTATTGTTTGTCTTTTCTTGCTTGCATTGCATGAGATTTGAATGATATGAATTCGGAGCTTTGCTAAGCCAGATTCTTGTACAAGGCTGCTAATGCACACACCACACGTGTTTCAACCTGGCACATTGGTACGAGATCTAATCCATTCATTGGAGGCATACCACTAGTTAAGTGTTTTCACCCAAGAATCAGGTCCAATCATCAGGTGGGCACAATTAAGTGGCTGAAAATACGTGGCTGCAGTTTTTAAGTGTCCAACTGTTTTTGACCAGATTTATTTTTGAGATGGAACATCTACATGGTCAGGACCACCTTATGGATGGCTTGGATGTGAAACCTTCTAGCCACACTAGCACATGTGGTGGCGTGTGCATTAGCAGCCTTATACACGTGTAGGCTTAGCGAAGCTCATGAACTCATTTTGGATATAAATGCATAACTTATAACTGACAACACATAATCTTGTCCCCTAAACAGTGTAATCATGTGTGTCTTTTAGCATCTCTTGAAGTTTTACTGAAAGATTCCACCATTTTCCTACAGTGTCTCCAATATTTCCCTTAGACCGTGATGCATCACATGATACATGTGATATTTCCCCATGTTTTTTTTTTTTTTTGGAAGGATTATTTTCCTGATGTTTCCCATTATATATCTGTATCCTAAGACTGCAATGCATGGTGCAATACTAATACTTCAAACACTATGCAATTACATCCCATTAGATGTGGACCTTTGCATTTTTTTTTCTCGTCCAGCTTTGTGTAAAACGTTTATCTTGCAGGCCACTGGTTGGACGGTTTAACTGTCCAATTAAATAGACTTTTTAACCATATCTCATCCACATAATATCCCGCCAAATCATTGGTTTGATCACACACGAAGTGCGGCATGGATGGAGGAATTGTTTGGGGTGTGGAACTGTATAAAGCGTGGAACTCATCATAGCATTGCTTGTTACCTAAATATATTGCCACTGCATTGGTTGCTTTTGGTTAGTCCTTTATAATTTGTATGAGGCGCCTGGAGATCCATGAGAAGAAACTTAAAAATGATTTATAGTTTTCTTTCAGCATCTATAGGGCTTTTGTTTTTTCCTTTTCTTTTGTAATTCTTTGACTTCGTAATGTATGATGCCACCTGTTTCCATAGCTCATGTAGTTCAAACAATGCAGACTGTTGAGAAAAGGCCTCGTGAAATGATGCTACGCCGTGAATTTGCGAGTGCAGTTGGGTATCTGAACCAGATTCTCCATGAAGAATGCCATCTGAAGTTTATTCACTGGGATTTTCATAAGTTTGCCAAGAGGTAAGCATGTATGTGCCTGTCCTGTAAGAGCATGCAATGAGCCCCTTTTCTCCTCTTTTAACAGCACATGACGAATCCCCTACCTCGTAGGAGCTAATGATTGTGTTTCTTGTCTGTTTTTAATAGTAAGTCTGCCAATGTTTTGGGAGTTTTGGGTGGGGTAGCCAGTGAAGCACTTGATTTGACTGGTTTCTACTATAGTGGAAAGCCTGCTATTGTTAAAAAGAGAGCAACTTCACTCAGTCGAACAAGCACTGGAAGGTATGTACTACTTAGCTATTAGTAAAACAAATTTGCAACTTAGCTTTGATTTTCATCTACCTCTATATCAGTATTTAAGAGCGCAAAATTTTCACAAGCTTTTCTTTTTATCTACTTCACTAATAGTCTTTATTCTTCTAATGAATGGCAAAATATTTTATTCTAAACAAAGAAAATGTAAGGAAAAGGGAATGAATTGTCAACCACAATAAATGATCTTAAACATCCTCCTGCATGAATTAAAATCTTCTTATGCTGCAGGAACTTTAAACCTTCAGCACATTCCAAAAAGAAAAAAAAAAGTATAAACCTTCATTGCATGCGGTGAAGGGTGTGTGCAGTGTTCAAATTGTTGATGATAATATCGATCATATTGTGATATTATCGTTATCGCAACATGGGCGATATCGAAACCACAACCTTTTGTTTCCTTTCCAGTTGTCAACAATTTCTCGGTTAAATATCGTATGTTGTTGATATTCTAAAATATCAATGGATGGTTGGATAGATGGGATGGTTGGATGGATGGATGGATGGATGGGATGGTTGGACTAGTTTCCCCTATTATGTATGCATTCTTTTTGCAATTTTTTGGTTCCTAAATATGCAAATATGTGTAGTTTAGCATCTTTTGAAGTTTCACTGAAAAATTTCACCATTTTCCCCATGTTTCTCCAATGTTTCCTGGCATTTCTGATTATTGGCGATATCGATATTGTTTTTGTTATTCCCGCCCAGTGAAACTTGTAGCTGATACCGATACTTTGAACACTGCACCTATGTACTGGGAGTGTGCTGCTGTTGCTTTGCCCCTTTTTTGGTGCTGTTGGGAATTGGGATAGCTTGAAGTGTTGGTGAAAGTTAGGGCTTCTGGATAGTGCATGCATCAGCAAGTGTAAACCAGTTCAGCTTTAACCGAGTTAGCTCGAGGACCCTATGAGCTGAAACAAATCCAGTGAGCCAAGTAACTAGCTTTTGCTATTTTTGTCTTAATTTTGCTGAGAATGTAGCTCATTGCAAACATGCAAAGCAAACTGCCTGTTTACAAGGTAACCATGTTATATATTAATTTATTGTCTAGAACGTAGTCCAACCTCATGGAGCATATTTTAATGTTGTAAACCCCATGAAATCGAACCAATCCAGTGAGCTAAGTAGCATATTTTAAGCTACTTTTCTCTTAATAATATCATCGAGAATGTAGCAAACTGCAGCCAATAAAGGAAACTGACCCAGGTAACTATGTTATATATTGTTTTTAGTAAGGTCTAAACCATAGTTTGACCTTGCATGAACCAGGTAACTATGTTTTACTCATGTTGATTATTATTTCCAGTACTTAATTGTATTAACTATGCATTCAGCATTCCTCACTATATATTGAGATCAATTGGCCTAAATGGTGGCACACAAAATGTTCATTAATTGGGTTGTGCAAAAGATTGCAGTTCTTAGTGCACCTGGATCGATTTTATCCAGACTTTTCATGACTTGAATGGATGATTTTTCCTTGAACAATCTTTCAGTACCTTTTGCATTCTTTTTTATGGGAATTTATTTATTTATTTTTTATAAATAATGAAACTTTAGCGAAAAACAGAGAAGAGAGGAAGCTAAGAAAGAGGTGAAGTGGATCTGGCAACATTTTTTCCCCTGTATTTTTCTTGTTTTGGATTTGGTGATGGTTATATCCTTTTTCTTTTCAATTTGCCTGCAATATGATGATTTTACCTAGAGGAGTACGTTCTCATAATAAGTACTTGTTTAATCAATTAATATGAATTCATGGGCACCTTAGCTATTTGTTTACAGGCTTTTTTTTAAATTTTTTTTTTTATCTGGAAGTTTAATCGGTTAGAAGCTATGTAATGCATATGGTCATATTTACCACATGGTTGTCAAAGCTATCACTTGGAATACTTCTTAGTTCGCAATCCTAACCATTTATACTTGAATGAACTAGTACATGGCGTGGAATTTGGAAATCTGATAGCTGCATTTTTACCCATACAGGGATGCTTCTCTAGGAGATCTTAGAGCTAATTCTGGTGATCTTGCTAGAATTGGGAGCACCAATGAACCTTTGAACCCTATGATTACTCGAGATAGAGAGTCTGAGTTCAGTCAACAACCTACGAAGGATAGTGATAGTCGTACAGCTCCTCGTTATCAAAGCGGAGTTCTGCGGACTAACTGTATTGACTGTTTAGATCGTACAAATGTTGCCCAGTATGCGTATGGTCTAGCCGCTTTAGGGCGTCAACTCCATGCAATGGGATTTGGCAGATGTTCCCAAAGTGGACCCAGATAGTAGCATTGCTGCAGCTCTCATGGATATGTACCAGAGTATGGGGGATGCGCTTGCTCAGCAATATGGAGGGTCTGCAGCTCACAACACTGTGCGGTTTATTCTGTACTTGGTTCTGTTTATTGGTTGCAGACATGGACCAGTAGTTTCGCAACTTCAGCCAAAATTTAATTCCATTTAATATATTGTAAGTTGATTTGTAGAACAATGGAGTTTGATTTCAACAATATTTTGCCCTGTATGCCAGGTTTTCCCAGAGAGGCAAGGGAAGTGGAAAGCCACTACCCAATCTCGTGAGTTTCTCAAGTCCATCAAACGTTACTACAGCAATGCTTACACAGATGGTGAAAAGCAGGATGCAATAAATTTGTACTTTCCCCACCCTGCTATTTTATTTAAGTTCTCAAATGAACCAAATGGATTATGAAACCTGCATGTATTTCCTTGTTTTAGCAGTATATTTCATCTTTAGAAATGGTAATATTCTTTAATAGAACTGGCACATGTGCTGCTAACTACTTTGGCACTACTCAGTTTTCATGCTGTGCCTGCGCACCACCTTAATCAAATTTTTTCTTTGGTGATTATCCCAGGTTCTTGGGTTACTTTCAACCACAAGAAGGAAAACCTGCACTCTGGGAGTTGGACTCAGATTATTATCTTCATGTTTCTGGGATTGGAGACTGAGCCAGTTCCTGACAGAAGGTAAGAATGGTTTTCCCGTGAGAGCTTGAAGGGGAAGTTTCAGGGTCAATGCTGCAAAAATTCTGTTCCTTTGTGCTGTCATTATTAGTATTTGACATAGTTCTTTCAGAGTTCTATCTAATTATTGGAAATTTCATAATATTTCATGTTGATTCACTCTCCAATATCCATGCCTAACTCTGATAGCTATACATATTCTTATTTCTAATTTTCAGTTCATCAGTCGATGTTATTCCTGTGGTTGGAACCAGACCGACTCTTGCACCTATTCCAGCTTGCAGAGAAGACTTCTCCCGGATGAAATTGACATCATTTGATAAACTAATAGAGAGAACATGTAGCGCAATAACGAATGTAAGGCTTTGTAGTGAACTTGATGTCAGAGCAGGTGGTGGTGCAGGAAATTCTGGAATGGCACCTGATGCAGCGTAAACTCTCCCTCAATCTTAGCAATTAATTCTAGATTTCTAGTCACATTGAATTCATACCTTTTCATCAGATAACGCAAATATTATTTTGCATTGCATACCTATTTTAACTTTCATATTATTTTGGGATGCACTAGTTTGCCTTCACTTGGAAGCCATGGTTATCGTAAACTTCTAGTTGTCTCAGTATTGCAAGTCTGAATTGTCTTTGTTGGTGAAAGCTATGAAAAAGATTAAATTGCTTAGAATTTTGAAGGGAACCCATGTCATAGTCTAGTAAGGTTTCAAGACTCGGTGTGCTTATGATAACTCCAACCCATTACATGCCAAGGTTTTAGATCTTCTACCACTCATGTTCTATGCTTGAAAACTCTCCCTTGTTGGAGCTCCGGTACCTTTGGCTTTGATTTGGTTATAGAGAAAAGACTTGTTCTGAACTCATGGCATCCTTTAGAGTTTGAGAAATGCTTGTTTTCAATTTTGTGGATTACCTTGAATTTTCGTTCTAAAGGTTCATGATCCTTTTGGAAATCATAATCATTTGACAGGAATATTATTAATGTGCCATGGAGATTTCCTTTGAGAAGTGCACTGAGCTTGATTGCAATGAACCATGGCTCAAAACTAGATACCAAAAAAAAATAAAAAATAAAAATCATTGACAGATCTGACAGGTTCCATTTTGGCAAGGAATGCAATTGGGTACCATATTTGTAAAAGTGACCACAAATCATTTGTTTATTTAACATTGTCATGTTTTAGAACATGACACTCAGATCCTTCAAACACTAGAGCACCCAAGTTGGATCCTTGAATGCTTGGGTAAGGGATCCCCACTGCTGGATACTTGAAAACCATATCTACTAGGATTTTGAGAACTCCGGAATTGTTAGTTATGTAAAATGAATCATACCAATTGTATAACAGATTGAACTCGTGACATTGTTAGGCTGATATGTTAATGTAACAGTACCAATGAGCTGTAAACAGTTGTCAAAATCCTATGATTTACGATTTAAGTCAAATCTTAATCAAAACTATTTGAATCCCAACCTTGAATCCTTTTTTATATGAATCTAACGATTTTATAATTTGAATCCTACGATTTATGATTCAAATTACAATTGTTCTCTTCTATTTTAAGCTTTACTTGGCTTTCATTCTATGTTTTTGAATTGGTGGGGGCTTTAAGAATCATTTATAAAAAAACCTTTCCAAACAAAAACAAAGAAGTTTAGAAAAGGTAAATGATTTTATTTTGTTCTTTATAAGAGATTAAATGATATATATTCTCTTCAACATCAAATCGTGGAGCTTTTTTTTGTTTTTAACGATTTCTTACTTCTTAACTAGTCAAAACATCAAAGTGATGTATGACTTATTAAAAATGTTTTTATGGATGGTTACGATCATGTTGACTTACATGTGTTTTGAAATGATGGTTAGAAATCAAAATATCCCTTTTTGTCGGTCTACAAAATCAAATGCTGCTTTTCCAACGTGATTCTACATTCAAGAAAGTCAACAAGAACATAAATTATTAAAAGATCTTTGTATGTTTAAGAAAAATTTCTTTCAAATATAAGAATCCTTTAACACTATCGTGACATGGTATTACTTGCTGCATATTGATGGCAAAAGGATGATTACTGAGTTTTTAATTTTTTTTTCTGCTTTATTTATATTTTTCATATTTTAGGAAGATCATAAAAAATCTTAAGATTTACGATACGATTTGCAATTCAATACGATTCAACCCTTGTTACGATTTGCGATACGATAATGATTTTGACTAACATTGGTAACCAATCACTGCTTGACCTGTATTCTGGGAATTCGGATTTTAGTACCCGTCAAACTTGATCAGACTCAGCACACACATCGTACCTGGTTAACACTGGTTTTAGAGAGGTTCTTTATGGTTGTATTTGTCTTTAGAATAGTGAATACCATCTTTTGTTGCATTTAGGTATGATGTGGGAATAGATGGTTCATATTAGTGGAGGATGCCTTTTTGCTGAATGAGGCTCCTTGCTATGCAAGCAAAAGCACTCTTTTGTGATTCAACTGGCCTTGAAGGTGGCTAATTGATAATAACAAGCATTAAAGACCCATTTTTGCTCATGTTCAAAATAAATAAAGGAAACATTTTTGCTCGGTTGCAGTGTTCGATGTTCAAGAAAATAAAGTAATTTATATTTATCAGTATTGGACCTATACATCTATTGCAGTGAAATACAACTCAAAAGCCCCAACTGGCTCTTTGGCCAAAGGAAGTATGAAGAAAGTGGTACTGCCCCAAAAGTTGCTTCACAAGAAAATGCAAGGGGAGAGTGTCAGTATGAGACAAGCAACGATGGTTATTGTGACCTAAATTTGCTCTCTCCCATAGGTGATGTCTGTGAGGAAGCCGTCTTCAGAAGGTATCTTGTTTAGAAGCTCATCTTTTCCATTTTTTTACTTTCCGTATTTTACTTCTGTTTGACTAGTGACAGTTCACTTTCTCTGAATGATACACATTACAAATGTCATATGAAATGTTACATATTACGAATCTGGATGCTTGTGGTATTAATCAGCTTGTAATTTTAACATTTTGTTCCTGGTTATATTTGTAAAGAAGGCTTAGATTGGCAAGAGATTGTAAAACTTCAAGGTTAAATGTGCAAGTGGGAGCAGAGCCATAGACCACTGCTTAGGAGTATGTAACCTTGGATATTATTTAAACTGTTCTTATTTGAAGCAGTTAGAAGAAAATATATTATATGAAAGCTGTTACTATTCATATTATTTCTTTTCATTCTTAGTACTTATTTCCTCAAAAAAGTAAATTGCACATGTTGCATTTGGATAAATCTTTAAATAGATAGAAGGTAGGAAAATGGAGAATTTGGGGCAAGTATACAATGCATAAACTTCAAATATTATGAATTTTTTTTCAAAAAAATAAAGTGCGTAATTCACATTATAAATTCACGTTGATGACTTCTATCTATTAAGCTTCACTCTGCAGTGGATGCATAAGACCAACTTATCAAAACCACAGTTAGGGGGTGGGGAATGTTTGTGTTTAATTTGGTCTCAATCATTAAAAACACGGTAAAAAAATTGGTCGAAAAACGGAAAACAAAAAATTTGGATAATGAAAAGTTCAGGTTTAATACAGCTTGGACTCAGAAAAAGGGAATGAAAAAAAGGGCAATATGTGTGCATATATGTGTCTTATGTTATATATAATAAGGTTAAAATAGAAAAACTTCATTAAAATAATTAGAATCTCTATTTTATGTAGGAACAATAATATATAGAGACTTAAATGCGTCTTATGTTATATACAATAAGGTTAAAATAGAAAAACATTATTAAAATAATTAGAATTTGTATTTTATGTTTGCAGGATGAAGAACCAGTTAATCATCTATTTATCCACTGTTCTTTCGTTTGGAAAATATGGGTTTTTTTTTTTCAGCAAGTTTGGAATTTGTTAGGTTTTGCTGGGCTCCTTCGAATTGCTGCTTTCAGCGTGGCATGGGGGAGGCTAAGGGATAACTCAGATAAGGATATGGCATTTAAGTCTGCTAGCTGGAATTTGGGCCATATGGTTGGAAAGGAATCGGCGGTGCTTCAAAAACAAATCCCACAGTGCATCGGAGGTCTGCAGCTTGGCTGCTGATTTATTCAAAGATTGGGCTGCTGATCCTTAAGCATTGTAGCATGTCTAGCCTTTTTGGTTTCTCTGTTTTTTAGTCCTCTTTTTCTTTCGTCTTTTGTTCTTTTGTATTCTTTTGGCCTTTGGCCTTTTTTCTAATGATATTAAATGCTTTAAAAAAGAATAATAATATATAGAGATAGTAGAATGGTGTTCTTTGCCTCACGCAAATCTCCTTTTAAATTAATCTTCACATAAATCCATCTACCTCTGCTTATAAAATTTTTCACATTCCACTCAATTTTATCAATGGGTTGCAACCAGCAACCAGCAATCTCTATTTTCTAAACTGCCCCCAAGAGTTCTTTTGTTTTTTTAATATTTGTTATTGAAAAAAAAAAGCGATTAATTTGGTTTGCCCAAAAAAGTGAGTATTTTTGCTTGTCTTCTGAAATATGGAGTTTTAAATGTTTGATAAATTATATGATTTTTTTTTTCTTTCAAAAACACGGAGTTTTGCTAACAAATATTAGTGCTAATCAACCTTCAAAACCTACTAACAGTTCCCAAGTACAGGCTAAGACGGGCATAGTAGAAAATAACATTTCTTGCAAAAGAAAGTGAAGAAAAATTCAAGGGAGAGTAAAATGTGATGTAAAAGCATGTGACCCATGACTTCTTCGGTCGCTTTTGTGTTTAACCTTCAACAGATAAGAAAAGACTGGTTCACACCTTGGGATAGAATGGAGTCCTGGATTGCCTTAGGCAGTTAGGCCTACTTATACTCCCTCATGATTTATATTGTTTCTTCATCTTTTTATTATTGATGAGTTTTGCTACAATACCTCCCTACAATACGTTTTTCTATAGGATACATAGGGTACTATAGCTGTTGGATCAGGGTCATGTTCGGTCATCCAAACCATTGATCTAGTGATATATGCAACTGTTTGTGGCTGCCTTAGAAATCTTTGAGATGGGAAGATCCGAAAGTTTATGTCAATGGCCCACAAATAATGGTTAAGGAGACTGCCTGGATTCCAAGAACAATAGTTAAATGAATGGTTGAAATATGGCGATCTTAGAGTTTCTTTTTGTGTATTCCTCAGCCATAGGAAGGCCCATCATATCAACGGTTTGGATCATTGAAACATAACCCCAGATCCAATAGCTACAGTCCCACCGTTTGCAACAATGGGTACAGATGTATTTGTAGCAAACCTTTATATTAATTACCATTTGGCTCAGAGGAGTTCATAGATGCTTTCTAGTCTAAATTAAGCGGAATACGATGGAGATTCATGCAGGAATAGATTGAATAGGTAAATCACGGGTCAAACCAACATGGGCCATGCATATGAGATCCTGATTCCTGACCAATCATTTGATCAGGCGGATTGTGAACATTTCTTTTCCCAAAACTTAGTTCAATCCGCTCATCAGGGGGGCACACTCATATAGCTAAAATGGGTGCTAGAAACAAAATACCAATTTTCTATATTCAACGTACAAGCATGGCCCAACCAATGAATGAATGGACCGGCCTAGCATTTGGCATATGACATGCTTTCTTTGAGCACCACTTGGGCATGATCCAACCCATGAATGAATGGACCAGCCTAGCTTTTGGCATATGGCATGCTCTCTTTGAACCACTTGGGACATGGCCCAGGCCTCAAATGTAACATTGGAATGTGTGCCACCATTCACGTCAACGAATTCTACTCCTGCAAATTGTTTTTTAGCATTCTCCTAAATAAATTACTACTAAGTACTAGTTACTCTTAGTACAGAAATTAGCTAGATGATTAGCTATTACCTTTTGTTTTTGTAGCCATTAAACTTTCATGTTTGCTAACCCAACATGCACGTGTACAGGCATGCTAATGTTTTAATGTATGCAAACACATTTCACATTATTTTGACAGCAGGTCCATGTCTGGAGTGTCTAATATGACTCACACAATAGACATTAGATTGAAAGTTATATACAAGTTTAGAGGCTGGAAGTAGATGAAGATTAAAACATGAAGATGTACAGTGAAATTAGTTGATTGGAGTAATTAGGAACTCTTGCTTTGATTTCCAGGTATCTCTCAATGGCCTCAGACAATGAAACCAATGATTGGTACGGTGGAACACTGCTGTATGATCAAGACAAAAGCAGTGAGTGCTACCAGCATTATGCTAAATTGTGTCAGGTAAAGCGGCAAAACTTTTGCTTTATGTGTTTCATAATAAGGACTGCAAGTTTAAACAGAAAATCTACTCGTGTTGCTTCTTCTCATGGGATCCTCGTTGCAAAGTATAAAATAGGTAATGATTATTGTTAAGTAATTTTACTCATTCTTTTGTAAGGATGGTAAGATAACAATGACAATGATGTATATAAAGCCCATGTATATATTCCTGCCCATGTCATGGCACACATTTTCAAGACCTGCGCAGTACATTAGGTGCTAGCATGTCCCTCCTGATTTACTGCCCAGATATTGGTGACAATGCCATAGTTAAACATGTTCTGGTGTGTAGATGGGTAGCAGAATACGTGTGCAGGCATAAAAAACCACTACTACAATATAGGATCCTACTGCCTATAAATATTTTGAGCTTAGATCCTAAGTCTTT
Organism: Liriodendron chinense; assembly: GCA_003013855.2. Taxonomy (NCBI): domain Eukaryota; kingdom Viridiplantae; phylum Streptophyta; class Magnoliopsida; order Magnoliales; family Magnoliaceae; genus Liriodendron; species Liriodendron chinense. The sequence goes on from ML058513.1 coordinate 8,069,920, forward strand.
GTGTAACACTACAACCTTCTGTATTCATTGCGGCAAGGATGTAATTCTGGCATCACCTATTTTATGTTTCAAGTTTCTTTATCCTTAAAGCTTCATGTTTTCATTTCCACTCTCCAGTGGTTACCATTATCTAAAAGAGATACTGTATACATGAGTTATTATTCATTTTTTAGCCATTATTTATTCATCTAGTTCTCAGTGCCAAACAATTGTCTACCAGATTTAGACAACAAAATTGAAAAACCCCAAAATTTGCTTCTGTGGCTGTATATTTTGTGCATATTTCATGAACTTCATATGCATATATTGTGTGCTTGAATTGCCTAAGTGGATCACAGTTTCTAACATGTCAATGTCATATTGATTGACACGCATATGTCAGCAACCTCCCTTTGTAGCTCATCATTTTGTGATGAAGGCATGCACCGTTTTTTCCATGTGGATATTGAGTATGGCTCAACAGTAGCAATATGCTGCAATCTTTATATATCGTACATGGTACGCAGTGTTTTAAATGGCAAATAGTGTGTACTGTAGCATTAACACACACACACACACACACACACAAACTATGGAGCATGTAATGTAAGCTACACACTACCTAAGATTTTAATTAAAATAGGAGGAAAAATACGGCAAATGGTAAAAATAAAGACAAAAATTTGCAAAGGAAATGATTTAATACTATTGCTCATATTATTTCACTTAACTGTTAAAACATTAACTGATTTTTAGTGGAAATAGCAAAATGTAAACAATTTCATAGAAACACATTTTCTAAAGTCCTGCAAAATACCCATGTCTTGTCAAGTACCCCGCCTGATGACCTGCAAGCAATCATAGGGTTCGTAACAGCGCTGCAACCAATAGCATTTACACATTTCCATCTGGAATCAAAATTCTACATGTGGAGCTCCTATACATCACGGTTTATAAGGATGGATTTGAGATCCACAATCATGGAAAACATTAGTGGATTTGTACTGTTTTATTATGCTACGTGTGACTTGCCCATTTTCATGAACTACATAGCATGAAGGCTACACAATGCCATGGAGCATACGCTACATGGCACATAGCATATGCTACTAATGAAGAGATTGGTGGCATGTTTGGCCAACCAAATCCTTACATGGTGATACAGCCAAAACCATATAGGTCTGAGTACATCAGTCTTTCCTGAATTCAAAGCACTTCCTGTTGGTTCTCACCCGACATCATAAGCAATCCTATGAACACTGCCTTTCTCTTTTTGGCCCAAGTACAACGTTATAATCAGTAGTAGAAACACTAAGAAACACTAAATTACTTGGAAAGCATAGATAAACTACAAGTAGGACTCAATAACTTGTGCAACAGCCAACAAGTAAAACCAACTAGGAACTCAAATAATTAAGGAAACTTGTTAATCATGCTAAGATCACTTCAGATTCACTGAAGTGTTAGTGTTGTGGTACTGATGTAGCTGATTGCATCTCCAATGCAGTGCATCAACTACATACTATGTAGGATTGTATGCTCTCTCATATAATAACAAAGTCATGCCATGTTGTATCTTTCACGGATAATCCAGAAAATGGTGCAGACATCGGTCAAATTGGCATGCACAATATGCAAGTGCCAAATCACAATTTGACTTGGAACATGCGGCTCCACCAGCTAGGGAGGTACACCAAGCTAATCGATATATCAGCTGGCAGCATTCTCCACTGTTTGATTACCTTTCTATCATGGTTTGTTATTGATGTTTGTCAATGCTTATGCTATATGCCCAACTGTCACACTTTTGCTATTAGGAGAGGTACGTGTTAAGCTGTTTACTTCTTTCTGTTCTGACCATTGCAAAGATGAGTATATCCCTTATAAAAACAAAATGAGCCCATTTCTCCATCGAATTCCATGGAAATCCCTTAGTTTCTTTCATTCTTTCTTTTTCATCTTTAATTTTTAAAATTTCCTAGGCCTGTTCATATTGTGCTTAATCTGGTTACAATGTACCTGCAGGGCCCTGCTATGGAACCCTTCAAACATGATCCTGAGAAAGAGAAACATTACTCTGATGCTCTGTGCATGGGGCTAGATGGTGCGGACGATGCGCTCATTGAGGCAGAAATGGAAGCTGCACTAAGAGAGTATGATCAAATTGGCGCAGACCTTGGCATCGTCCCCACCTGTAAATCCCTTGCTGGGGATCCAAGCAGATTGACTAGATGGATAATTGGAGAAGAGAAGGTGCAAGGGAGGGCTTAGGTCAACAGCCTCTTATGCCATTTATGTATATAGATCCGATGATTTTTTTTTAACACGGTCAGCAAGAAATTGTATGGCGTCTGAATCTCTAATCAAAAGCAGTTAGATGTAACTGTGCATGTAGTATGTCATTTCTATAAAGTGCACATTACTTTTGAGGTTGTCTCATCCGTATATGGATCTCAGCGCTTGTCTGATCTCTTCCCTTATTGTAGGTATTATGGGAATTATTTTCTACACTTGCTATATTCTCATCTAACAACGGGCCCAATGCATGTGCAGCACCAGACTCATCAGTAATGCCCCGATCCTGAAGTTCACGCCATTCTCTATCACAACCAAGCCGACCAGAGAACAGTTGGTTACTTTAAGCGCAGCATTTCAATGCATCATATTGGATTGAAATACAATAGCTAGTTTGTTGAAGTTGGAGATGGTGTCGTAATTTTAGTTAATTTAGTATGCATGTTGAAGGTCGCCAAGCTCCTAACTGCCATTACTACTGGATATCCACCAAACCAATAGCTCAGATAATCAAATAATCTTAATTTTTGTTCATCAGAGCCATGCTTTGTACAGTTTAGTTTGAGTTGCTGCCACTCATGCAATTTCTAGGTAACATCTTAATGCCCACGCATCATCCATTACACTGCCAGAGTATCAATGTTTTCTTTTAAAAAAAAAATGATCCATGAACGAGGGTCAATTTCACAGGAGGAAAATAGCAGTTTGGATGCATCAAGTTATGGTGGGCCAGTTTGTACAAGTAGTGCCCATGATTCTGTGGTTTTGACTATTTATTAGAAGGAACCCATAATGTAACGAGTCATCACCATCATCTAAGCCTTATCCCAACTAATTGAGGCTGGACACATGAATCCTTTTCCACCATTTCACTCTATCAAGCGCCATAAATTCATAACTTGAGTTAGGCCACAGGTCATCTTGTTTTTACTTGCTACCTCTACCTTCAACTTGTATGAATTCACTCTTAACAGGTGCTATTCTTAGTCTTCATTGTACATGACCAAACCATCTAAGCTACTTTCCCTCATCTTATTACCTATTGGTGCTATTCTTAAATTTCGTTGAATGCATTCATTTCTAATTCTATCCGTGTCTTGTTACTTATCCATCTTGACATCGGCATTTCGGCTACACCTAGTCTTGTGGACATGTCCTTTATTGCCCAACATTTTACTTCATAAAGCATGGCTAGTCTTGTAGCCATATGGTAAGGTTCCCTTTCAATTTGAGTGGCACACAATGATTACATAAAACTCTATATGCACATGTCATTTTGTTTCACTTCACTTGAATTCAATGGGCAACATCCTTCTCAATCTTTATAGTCCTGAACTATTGACCCAAGATATTGGAAGTTGTCATTTGAAACACTTTTTAGTCAGCAATCTTTACTAATACCTTGTTCTAACTCATATTATTACTAAAACTACACTCCATATCCTTTGTTTTATTCTGAAATTTTTTAAATCTTTTAGATTATGAAGCACCATTGTATAAATTTAGCTTTGTATTTATGTTCTCCCTCATCCTGTCAATCAAAATTATGTCATCTACAAACAACAAAAACCATCAGATCGCATCTTGCAAAAGCCTTGTGAACTCGTCTATTACCAGTGCAGAAAGGTTTGGGGTCATTGCTGGACCTTGGTGCAAGCTTACGCTTATTAGGGGCTCACTTGTCTCTATATTAAAATCCTCATATTTGTTACTACACCAAAGTCTAAACATATCTTGATTAATACAGAGCAAATGGAGTGCAATTTAATAACAATAGGAGCAAGAGTGAGGAAGTTAAGATTGTTGATCAAGAAGCCACTTTTGATATCTTGGGTCTCGATAATTCATGAAGAATTTTTTAATAGAATGGCTATAAGACCAGCCATGCTTTATTGTGATAGAATGTTTAGCAATTAAGGAACAACATGTTTGCAACATAAGTGTAGTTAAAATTAGGACGTTGAGATGGATGAATGATAAAATAGGAATGATAGAACTAGAAATGAATGCATTCAAGGGCACTTAAGAATAGCACCACTAGGTAATAAAATAAAGAAAAGCAGACGTAGATGGTTTACTCATCAGCAACAAAGATCAAGAACCGTGTTAGTAAGAGAGTAGAAGCTGAAATTACTAAAAAAGTGAGAGGGAATGCACAAAAGGACATTGGTGGAGTAAGAAAAAAAATGACCTATAATCTAAAGTTATGACCCTCCATAGAGTAGAGTGATGGAACGTGATTTAGCCGACTGCAATCAATTGGGATCTTGGAATATTGGATCGGATTTTTTTAATGAATTTGAATTCGGATAGGGTTTTTAGAATCTACGGATATTTGATTAAATTCCAAAATTTCAATCTACGGATATTTGATTAAATTCCAAAATTTCAATCTTTTAATGAATTTGAATTTTAAGTCCCTAAAAAATAAATGGGGAGAAAAAAGGAATCACTACAAATCTTATACTCTACCAACGTGTTAACGTTTCTTTTTAGATAAAAAAAAAAATATTAATTAAAGAGTACTAATTTTGAAAAAGGGAAAGAGAAATAAAACCCCCTAAATAAGTAAAAAAATGTACTGGGTGGTGTGACTGGTAATTGGGTGATATCTGGATTATTCATTAAGTGTGCTCCACGTTGTCTAAAAATCAGTTTGGTATGTGCATCTGGGGGGCTGAATTTTAATGAATAGAAAATTAATTAATTAATTATCCAATTTAGTGGTGCACAGGTGGTCCCTGATGATTATCTTGCATGGAGTATCCATAATATCAACGGTTAGGTTCACTGAATAATGAGTCCCTCTTGTACGTATTAGAACTAACCACTCTATAAAATCTCTTATCTCTTGTATAAGGGTTTTACTGGGCCTTGTGGGACCATCAGATCCACAAGCAACACCCAAATGCAATCTTTAAATCAGAGGGGCATTTCAATCCCTAGGTAGCCACGATGTACTAAATAAATGAATTCCTAGGTAGCCACAATGGTTTACTTCGAATTCTGAGATGATCGCATGACATTGAGCGCGGAGTTCAACGTTGAGAAGTTTTCCGGCAAAAACAATTTTGAATTATGAAAGGTGAAGATGGAAGCCATCCTAATTCAGCAAGGAGTCGAGCACACTCTTGGGAAGCGACTGAAATCTATGAAGGAAGATGAGTGCACCCAGATCGACAAGAAGGCTAGAACTTTTATACAATTGTGCCTGACGGACAATGTCCTTTATCACGTTATGAGGGAAAAGACCGCGGCTGATACATGAACCAAGCTAGAGAACGTGAAGAAATCTCTAAAGAACCGGATGTATCTGATATTGCAATTGTTTACCTTGAAGATGATAGAGGGGACCAATGCGGATGACCATATTAACACGTTCAACCGACTGATTTGCGAATTGCTGGATATTGGTGAACAGATGAAGGACGAGTATCAAGCCTGCATCTTGCTAAACTCGCTTTCTAGTTTATATGAGTCACTCAAAGACTTGTTGTGTGTAAGCAAGGAAACAATAAACGTTGAGACCGTCGTCTTAGCCCTCTAGTTGAAGGCGATGAGATAGAAGAAATTTGGAGCGGGGTGATGGATTGTCACATTCTAGATCCAAATCCAAGGGTAAGGGCAAGGGCAAAGTCAAGTTGAAGTGTTGGCGTGTGGTCAGGCAAATCACATGAAGAAGGATTGTAAGAATCCCAAAAGTAAGAAAGAGAAGACGGGAGTCTTCAAGGGAAGCCAATATTGCTGAATCTTCTGAGGGTGGTAGTGATGTGTGCGAGGTCTTGACGGTGTCGAAGACAGGATCTCTTAGTGATAAGTGGATCATGGACTCTGAGATTTCGTATTACATTTGCCCGGATTAGAGTGTCTTTACTTCCTACAGGGAGTATGAGGGTAGTTCGGTATGTCTAGGCGATGACTACACCTACAAGGTTGTGAGGATTGTATCGGTGCGCATCAAGATGTTCGATGAGATCGAACGGACCTTGATGGAAGTAAGACACATTCCTAGGTTGAAGAAGAACCTGATTTCTCTTGGTGCACTTGAGGTGATAAGGTGCAAGTTCACCGATTTTGATTGGTTTTGTAAAGTTTCAAAGGGGGCAATTGTAATTATGAAGGGATTGGGATATGACAATATTTACTGGCTGATTGGGAGCACTTCATTGGGTGAAGCTGTAGTACTTTCAGATCATTTTTTTATTCCTGTTTTTAAAATCTCTAGACTTTAGTATATGTGAGCACTGTATGTATGGTAAACAGTATAAGTTGTCACAAGCTAAATATCTTGAGAAGGTATTGGTGAAGTTTGGGATAGACAACGCCGAATCAGTTAGCGTTCTCCATGCAACCCACTTCATGCTTTCTTCAAAACAATGTCCTAAAACTAATAAAGGCAAATATATTATGTTTCATGTGCCTTATTCAAGTGCGGTAGGCAGCTTGATATATGTAATGGTTTGTACAAGACCTGATATTTTACAGGCTATAGGTATCGTTAGTATATTCATGTCTAACCCTGGTAAGCAACATTGGAAATTTATGGAATGGCTACTTCGATACGTTTGGGGTACGCAAGACTACGTTTTAACATTACAAAGGTCTAAGGATAAGTTGATTGAGTATGTGGATTCAGATTGCGCAGGTAGTGTGGATTGTAGGAGATCGACTTCATGATACTAGTTTGTGTTAGCGGGTAGAGCGATTAGTTAGATATTTAAACTTTAGTCGGTGGTAGATCTTTTTATTATTGAAGTGGAATATATGGCGGTGATAAGCATTCAAAGAAGCAGTTTGGTTGAGGGGTATGATAAATCAGTTGGGGCTTCAGCGGAAGGCCATGCCGGTTAATTGTGATAAATCTAGCGCTATCAATTTGGCTAAGAATTATATTTATCACTTTTGTACTAAACACATTGATGTGTGTCTCCATTTTATCCAACATGTGCTTGAAGAAGGAGATGTGACTCTGAAAAAAATTCACACTATCGCGAATCCAGCAGACATGCTCACTAAGGTAGTTCATTCAGAGAAGTTCAAATTCTACACAACTTCTTTGTGATTGATGAAGACGGAATGAAGATGCAGTGGGTACAAGAAACGGTAGAGCTATGATTAAAGAAGAGATGATGGATGAAGCAAAGGAAAATGATATCGGTAATTAAAGCCTCGGTGGAGATTGTTGGTGGAGTCTTCAATCCATGCATAATTAGGGGGTCGGGCGACCGACCGATTGGTTGGTGACCGACAATATTCAGTTTTTCGGCTAAAACTCTTTGGACATTTTTTTTGTCCATTTCAGGCAACCTGACCTAAGTCGTCAAGCGATTGACGTTTGGCTCAAGCGCCCGACTTGGCGACCGACTATGTTGGTCGTTATTCACAAATTTGTGCTAATTGTTTATATTTTTAGATTATGTTTATAAAAACGGGTGTAATAAGGTTATAGGGTATCCAAGACTGTTTCTAAACGTGTTTAGGGTGAGAGAGGGAGTTTTGGTGAGAGAGAGCTAAGGTTTTCTCTTGGGTTCTGTTTTGTTGGGTAGTTCATCTCATGTACTTCTGAATTCATAGTGATTACTTTGTGGCGTGTTTTTTTTTTTTTTTTTTTTTTTGTCCCTCCCAAGGGTTTTTTCACATAAAATTGGATTGTCTCTTATATGTGTTGATTGCATGCTGTGTGGTGATCGTTTGATTTTTCCATGTGCTTTCGTGAGGTTTCCCAACAAATTAGCCTTAGACATCTTGACCCGTTGGGACGTATGAGGAGAAGATAAAAAGAGAGGAAGTTTGAGAGAATAAGAGAAGATCCACTCCATCTCCTTATGCACCCTCACATGTGGTCCACTCTTTGTGAATGGTGTATGTCTTCCTTGGCACCTATCAAAGGATCAGGTGTTGAGCTATCTCAACTCTACAGGTATTGAGATAGGTCAAGGAGAGACCTAGTGGGTTGGAGGACCTGCATTGACTCTAGAACATTCTGTACTATCAGATTGTCCTCATAGGAATGATCTAAGCCTCTTTAGTTTAGATTCTATTAGAAAATCTAATATAATCATTTATGGGAGGTCGAGGATGAACATGTTTTGATTCACATAGCATGGAGAAAAGGGTTATTCTACCATGATCTCCATGAAAACCCATTATGAGTATTAAGGCAAGCAGTTATAAAATTAGAAATGAATGCATTTGAGGGTCCCTGCTCATGGCTCAGTGGTAGACTCACAAGAGTTTCAACATTGAGGTCATGAGTTTGAGTACCCATTGTGGTGTGTGTGGTGTGAGCGTGTGGTTAAAAAAAATAATAATAATAAAAATAAGGATGACCTTTAACAGGAGCAATACAGCATCCTTCCCGGTCGAGCCATATCCTGCTGGGTTATTGCATTGTTGTCTAGTAAGACCCAGGAAGAAAAATAGAAAACCATTCAGATTGGGTGGTCTGAAACCATAAGTAGAAAAAGAGATGTGGTCCACCCAAGGTATGGCCAACCTAAGGAAGTGATTGAAGGAGTATTGGGAAGTCCACAATCCATTTATTGTGTAGTCCATACAAAAAAAAAAAAAAAAAACAAAATCTCTAGCGTTGCCCATACATGTGTGCCCCACCATAAGAAGGGACGCTAACATGTTCTTCCCATATAGATATGGGTAATGATGCACACCAAATGGGCCCTAAGGAACACAAAAACAGCTCCACGTGTAGACCACATGAAGGTTTTAATGGACCACAGTATGTCTAATGTGGGCTCTAGCAAAATCATTTCCCTCATGCAATACCATTAAATGGTGCGGGGCTTAATGCCAATACAATAGGGGAATTTTTGTTCTAGAAAATCGCAAAATAGCATTATATATATATATATATAAGGGATGCTCTCGACCTCTACTTTATAAGGTAAAAAAAAACCATAAAACGACCACAGTGGGAGTCGAACCCACGACCTTTTGATCCGAAGTCAAACGCGCTAATCCACTGCGCTATGCGGTCCATCTTATCTGCCCGTTTGCTTTTATATATAATAGTAAATGATTAGTTAACAGGATATTGGACCGAGAAAAAAAATATCAGGCGGATCACACAAGTGAGTGGCTCAATTGATGAGTACACTACCCTGAGGTTTGATAAATGGCATGTTGACAACGTGCATTACCTGACGAACAGTCCAGATCTCTGACATGCGTGCCACCCAACTAGTGGAATGACGCCCTTGGCTGGTGTACTTCACACCAGCAACCTCGCTGGTGTAGTGGCGTCACCAAGTTGTGTGAGTCCCACCATGAGGTATGTGTTATATCCAAACCGTCCGTCCATTTGAAGAGATCATTGTAAGGCTTAAGCCAAAAAATAAGACAGATCCAATGATCAAGTGGACCATACTGCAGAAAGCAGAGGGAGATTGAACGTCTACCATTGAAAGCTTCTTGGGGTCACAGAAGTTTTGGATCAGTCTGATATTTGTTTTTTTTTCTTCATCCAGGTTTGTGTGACCTCATGAACAGATTGGATGGAGTAAAAACGTTATTGTGGGTCGTATGAATGTTTTAACGGTGGGAATCATTGTCCCCACTGCTATTTTTGATGTGGTCCACTTGAGTATTAAAATATGACTCATTTTTGGACTCATGCTCTAAAATGATCTCTCCAAATGAATAGACGATGTGGATATAATAAATATATCATTGTGGGTCCATGTAGCTTTGATCTTCTTTCAACCGTTCCTAGGGCTTGAGGATCCAGGACCTAGTGCACTCATCTTTATAACCTACACCAGCGAGGTCGCTGGTGTACGGTCCACCAGCCAATCCGCTTCCCTGGATAGTAGGCTAGTAGCTTGTGATGAGGCCCCGCATTTGATCAAAGCCCATTTCACAGGATTCTGCACATGCGGGGTCCACTGTTAACTGATCCAAATGGCTCCCGACCGTGGATTAGGTTTACTCCAAGGATATATCAGGATGTGAGATCTGAACCCTCATCAGGTTAGAGATAGACGATCAATGATAAATAGCCATCACAGGATTAGGATCATCCGAGAAAATTTTTGGGCCATCCTCCATCCATATCAGAACCAATCAGATCAATGATCTGCAACGCCAAATAACGATATTGGGCCGCAAATGCTGTCTTGCACCTAGCAAACCAGGAATGAGTCTAAAGACACGGTCCATATTCAAACTAATAGAGTCAGATTCGCAGTAGCTTTGCCGTCTGTAAATACTCAGGATTGGAAGATCCTGAAACCATCAATCAATGTCCAAAAACCAATGTTTAAAAACACGGTCCGTATTCAAACTAATAGAATGTGAGATTTCCTTTTTCTCTGTCATTATTGTCCAACAGAGGTGGGCCCACCATATAGATGGTGTAAATCACTAACAGATATATCCTGTAACTTGTGGTGCGATGCTTGCCCATCTTTCCCGCCAACATGTAGCGTTTGTAGGCAAAAGGAAAAATGAATGTAGACCCCACAATGAAAATCATCTAGCCCAAAAAGCAGGCAGCTGCATTCATCAGAAAAAGGCTACACCATAGAAATCCATGTACAACCAATGGTCTGAATCAACATACAGGTGTCGGCCCACCTGGTGAATTGAACGGCCTGTGTGACTTGATGGTGGGGCCTACCGTTTTCATGGTGCTGGATATCCTACAGAAGTGGCATGTTATCGCTGAAAGATGCTAATAACCGCAATCCCTTTTAACATCTGAGGTCAGGGCCAGAAATGTGTCTACGTTTGTGGGACCCGCTGCCCAAACAAACATCATTGCCTGATTTTAAGCACATGTTTCCGATTATTTAATTGTAAGCCGTCTGATTTAAGAAATTGGCTGAGTCCGAGGAGTAGAAAACACGCCGAGTTTGTAGAAAACCAGCCAAAACATGGACAGGAGAACGATTGATTCATGTACGAGTAGCTGACAGGTTTTGTGATGATCTGAGCCAAATTAGCTGAACTGGTTTCGTCATGATCTGAGTCTACTTGGTGGAAGGTGGCCATTTCATGTGTTAACCGGAAAATGAATGTGGGATGGCTTTAGCCAACTTTAAACCCATACAGAGCCATGCCAACACCATCCGCTTAAAAATAAAAATAAATGAATAACAGTATCAGATCTAGGAATCCAAGATAGAGGAGCTCGACCATAGATTTATCCATATAGCATACAAATGAAATGGGCTATTCTCCTCCATACGTGGAAAAAGCATTCCAAATCCAAATGCAGCTTTTTCGTATGCTGGCTGTGGATAGGTCCCAAAAATACATCAATATGGGAATTGGGCTTTTGGATACTCCGACATCTGCATACTCTACTGTGGTTACAGACAAGCCCACCCGTCTGTATTTCTGGCAAGCATTTACCCCTGGTTTCATCAATCTTCCTTGATGTGCATGTCCTTTACAATTCAACTTACCAGCTGCAGTAGCGCAAATGCCATCTCCTGATCTCCCTATTTGTTCCTCGTGTAACCCAGATCGTGGGACTCCAAATCAGATGGTTCTAAATGGCTGGCTCAGCATCTAGGCAGATGGCCTTCACTAACCAAGTTAAGGATGTGTTTGGATGCTCAATTGAATTGCGATAATTTAATCTAATAAAGTGGAAATGACGGATGTGCGGTTAGCCTCCATCCATTCAAATTTCATAACAGCGGTCCATGCCAGAAATAGAAATAGCAATTCAGATCACTTCATATCCGGCTCGAAACGCATGGAGTTTCAATTATGGGTTGGCTGTCATTATTAATTATGGTTAGACGGGGCATATCTCAACAGTAAGGCCAAAATGACCCGGCTTCCAGTTTGGTCATTTCCTCTTTATGCATGATTGAATTGCTGCAATTCAGTTGAAATGAGCATTTAAACAGGCCCTCGTATAATTTGCTTGATGGGAAAGATGAAAGGAATACATTTAGGCACATCACTCGTGCAAATACAGAGATAAAGAAACAACAAAAGCTATGAGCTATCACCTCCGATGAGCCACTAACCAGAGAAGTGAACTTTCTGGCATGACCATCAGGTGCACATAGAGATATCAAAACAAGAAAAGAGGGAGAATGGTGAGAAGATCCAGAAAATCATTCACCATAACTGGGATTGGACATGGCATTGCTCTGGCTCATCATACTTCAAGTGTGGAGTGGGCCACTGACTGGTTCCCTGCCAGAACTGGCCTCCTTGTGCTTCAAAGAGAGATTAGCGAATTGGGAATCGAGGTCTCTACTGCTACCCGGTCTGTGATGGGAAGAGAGGGGCTGCTTCTGCTGTTGATACATCAACACTCGAAGCCGTGCAATCTCCCTCTCCAACACCTCATGCTCCACTGCATCACCACCTCGAGATTTTAGTCCCCTTGTATTAATATTCAGACAATAAAATTGCTCCGTGGAGCCAACTAGGGGCATCTTCCTTCATTTTTGTAAAAGAAATATTTGAAGCTATTTAGGATGCCTTCGGAAGTGGGTTTTCACATTTTTGTACACACAAACACGTGCACACAGACTTGGATCCAGTAAAAGAAAAAAAAATTGCTTTCATTTGACTCATTAAAAGAGAACAAGAAAAACTAATTAAAAACAAGTCCTTTCTGATTCTTTTATTCCATCTCCCATTCAAAACGGAATGGATATGAGTTAGCACTATCAGATGCAATATACACAGCCTCACATGCAAAATGACTTATTTTGTGCCGACATGACATGCTGTGAAGTGAGATGTGATGTTGCAGAAGCAGGTGGTGGGTTCTATTTTAACAATAAAAAAGAACTGCCACATACGAAGTTGGAAACTGCTATTAGGAGGATTGAAAAAAAAAAAATACTTCTTTCACTTTTCTAGTTATGTGAAAATAGTTTATATGGTCCAGAATCTATCTTCTATTAGAACTGGAAACTTTATGTACGTGTTTTCTTTTATGTAGAATTGATCACATATGACAGCTATATCGGAAGTTATTATGCAGCCATTTTTTTCCGGCCAACATATCAGATACGTAGGTCTTGTCATACAGAGTTGGGCCACGCTGGGTCCTTACCTCATGCCTCAGTGGTAGATTCACAAGAGTTTCAACATGAGGTCATGGGTTCTGAGTACCCATTGTGGTATAAAAAAAGCCAGTGGTGTGAGTGTGTGGGTATGTGGAGGGTGTGAGTGCGTATGTAAAGAGAAAAAAAGAAAAAAAACGAGTTGGGCCACACCATGATGATCACCGGGCAGGAAAAACAGGATGATTCACTAATTGGGTTGGCCATACCAGTACACTAATTCATACCATCAGCTGTTCACGGATATTGACATTATGCCCTGCTGCATATGTTGATCAGCCTTATTTTCATACCAATTAATCATCATGTTGTGGCCCACCTTTTTACAGATGGGATATTCTAAACATTGGCGGGAAAAAAAGGATGTACCATAACTTCTGATACAGCTGCTGTATCTGATCATGTCTCTTCTTTATGGACTGATACGAAAATAATGAGGTAGGATACAAGTGAGCGGTCTTATACTTATCCTGGAATGCATTGGGCTTGCGTTGGATTGGTCATGGCCCAAGCACTCCAATCAGGCAATCCTAACCATCCAATCACATCTTGCGATTGGACAGTCAGTAAACAGCATGCCATGCATCAACAATTAGTCCTTTGATTGGATAGTTAGGCCATCTTTCATCAATGGAATGTCCCAATGACTGCAACACACGACCTGGACCAATGGCTGGACCATTCATGTGTATGATTTACAATAGAATGTGTCCAGTAGCCAAAGAATCAAAGATTGGTTACAGAAACAACCTAGGCAACGAAACTGGCACACAACTTGTTCCATCTCAGTTGTGATTGTTCCAAATCATAATGTACAAGTGGGCCACGTTCCATTCTCCACCAAAGTAGAATTAATTTGTACAAGTTCACTCAATGTCGTAAATGTTGTAAACCATGGCCATAGGTCTACTTAGGTAACTATGTCTTTTTTGTAATATCATAAAACTGTTCGAAGTCTATGGACAAGCCAGTGCACGTCAATGTCGGTTGCATTTGCCTAGGATCTCTTCCAATAAAATATAATTTGCATCATCATCATCATCACCATCACCAGAGGATTGGTTGGCTTTATAAATCATTTAAACAACTAACCACCTACTCTAAAAGCTCGAACTGATAGAGCGTGGTGAATCAATCCCTTTATCTCATAATAGCCCAGGCCAGGCCAAGCCCTCAGCCGAACTCTCCTTCGTGGGCCCCACCTCACACAGGTCGCACCTGCCCCACACAGGCCGCCCCACTCGAGCCCGGTGTGAAAATGCCCCTGCATTAATCAACCCCAGTGAGGAATCTCAAACACGAGACCTCCCGCTCTGATACCACTTTTGACACAGGACAACTGACCACTTGCTCTAAAAGCTCGAACTGGTGGTGAATCAATCCCTTTTATCTCATAGCCTAGGCCAGGCCAGGCCCTCGGCCGAACCCTCCTTTGTGGGCCCCACCTTACATGGGTCCTACCTCACACGGGTTGCACCACCTGAGTGTGCCCCCGCCTCACACAGGCCACCCCACTCAAGTCTAATGTGAAAATGCCCCTGCATTAAGGAATTCTCATGATTGCTTGGAAAAAGTTCAACAACTAGCAACCACATGACATGGCCAGTTCCAGAGCCTATCATACAAGATGGTTGAGCCAGCTAATCATAAAGCTCTTGCCACTTTACTATTTGAAAGTTCAATGGTCCCACTTCAAGTTGCAAGGAGAAAGCAGAAAGGCTAAGATGATGGTGATGACAACACCGATGATTATAATTCACATAAAGCCTTCTTTATTTTTGAGAAATTATTTGTGTTCCTATTTTGAGACATGATGTTCCATTTTGTCTGTTCTTTTAAGTTTCTAATAGAAAAATACTATAGTTGCCAAGCAACATACCACAATAAAAGAAAAGATAGAAAGCAAGTACAAGATGTAGGTAGTTAGATAATGGTACTTACATTGCTTTATGAGTTGCTCCTGAGACAAACTGTCTAATCGTTGCTTCAGGGCTTTATTCTCCATGTTCAATATGAGATTCTGCTGATCCAAAAATTCCAGCTCGGCTAAAACTTCGGACCCTTCCGCCTAAAAAATCATAACAAACAAATAGGATTAAATATCAATGGAAACAAAATTAAAAAAAAAAAAAAAATCTGCAGAAGATTTCTTTTATCATGAGGCTCTTCTGTTGTAATCATTTACTGCATGCTCCTAACAAACCCTCCAATCAGATATGAAAACCACCACCTGTTAGGTTGTGGTGGATCCATAGCTGGTCAGTTTTGGGCAGTTATTCCAACATGTAACAACATCTATTCCTTGTCTCTTAATAATGTTTTTTTCTAAACAAAAATCATTTAAAAAATATTATGAAATGTGATCCTGTTATCAGTGTGAGTGATGGCAATAGATTATTCTCATTATCATCGAGAAAAGAATTCTAAACTGAACCGCCCGCTTTAAGACTTGCCTGTAAAGCTTGGACATTCCTTTCCAGCTCAGCTATGTACTGAAGTTTCCGGACACGAGACCGCTGAGCAAATTGCCTGCATTAAAAAATAACAAATAAACTCCCTCCCCAAAATGATGAGTCTAATTTCATTAACATTTTCAACGATCTTTAACACTAGAAGTAAAAGAGATCCCTAGATTATGCACATCTGAGAAGAAAATAGAGGCCGTGAAGAAAATATCAGGCCAACAACTTTGTTCCCTAAATCCTGCCTACAGCTTCTTAAACAATCGATGAAAAAGCTCTATTGGAAACACAAGTTACAGCCTTTGATGGGATTTGATTGGAGACCAAAAGTCAAAGGGGGCTCATCCATACTGTTCCATTCAGAATACTAGATTTCCTAGAAATACTTAATACGCCCTCTCCTGATCCCCTTTTATCGCCTACACAATTCTTGTTCGATATTAGATTTGGGTAACAACAGGCTCCTTTGATCCATAACAACAGGCTCCTTTGATCCATACATGGTAGGAATGCAATGGGAAAACATGCCGTCTTTTCTCCTTTGATTTGTGCAGCAGAACGTCTCTTCTTGGCTCAACCTCACAATCAAGATCCTAGTTTGGTTCATAATGCCTGTCTAGTATTCTTATGCAGCCCAAGGATCAACTCTTCGTACGACTGCAAATACCATTTATTTTTCTTTTTCAGAAATTCCCATTTTCTCAAGGACTTTATGTTTGGGGAATTGCAAATCACCATAAACTTTTTTTTAATCTTCAGAGTGCCTCGAGATCCCTTCAACTTTAGAAGAGAAAACCACTGGTACCTGGGATTTCTGCATTAATCATTCAGTTGTGCAGGAAGTATTTGAATATGGGGTGAAAATGTGAGGTCGAATTTAATGAAATGGCTCTTTCCAAAGAGGAAAGATCCTTGGAGGTTGCATCCTTTAGTATTTTGTTGGGAGACCTAGAAAGAAAGGAATAACCAGGTGTTTGACCATGTGAAGATGTCTGTATTGAAATTGCATTATAAAACAAAGCTTAGCATTATGGTTTGAGACCTTTGTTCCCGGAACCATGGTGTGTTGTAACGGCTGCAACAGCCGTTATGTAAAGGTAACGGTGGCAACCGTTACACGTTACAGGGTTGTAACGGCCATTATGGAAAAAATACCCATAATCGCCGTTACGCCCTCCATAAAAGCCGTAACAGCCCCATAACAGGGCAAATACAGGTTTTTCAGTTTTTTTATAAATAAAAAAAGAGACCATAACGGCTGTTTGTTTATTTATTTATTTATTATTATTTTTTTTTGGGGGGGGGGGGGGAGGGGGGGTTGTTACAGCCCTATATTGTAAAGGTAACGGTGGTGGCCGTCACAGCCACCATTACCATTATGGAATACCTTGCCCCGAACTTTCACATGATTCAAGCGTATATAGAGACTGGATATCAGGTGGCCATGACAATGTCCCAGTGGACCAAGCCCCTGAGGGTGTTTGAAAATTAAATTTCAATGGCAATTCTATAGGCAATCTTGGTGGGGGTTCTAAGAAACGGAAAAGGTAACATCCAAATGGTTTTTTCAGGTCCTATTCCTCCAGGAGGAGCTCATGTAGCGGAAGCACTCTCCTGAGAGATCGCCACATTTTTTTTTCTGCCATGTTCAAGAGAAGTTTATTGTGGAAGGTGATTCAAGCAATATCACTATGTGGGTGGAAAACACAAGAGTCTAACCATGGGTTTTAGGTTTGGAGTTTTGGTTCCAATTGAAGTACATACCTCACATTTGGACTAAGTATTTCATTTACTCGAGTAGGTAGAGGGGCAAATTCTGTAGCAGGTATGTCAACAAATGAGGTTAGTCGTCAAATTCCTTAATTAATCGGTGACTTGCTTCCCATCCTAAATATTTCTTTTACTCAAGTAGGTAGAGGGCAAATTATATAGCAGAGATGTCAACTAATGAGGGTATTAGTCAGTCAAGTTTTAGGTAAGTGGCATTGGAGATTTTGCACTGGAAGAGGGTAGGGTACGGAGGGAGATTATTGTGTCTAAATATGGGAAACAAAGAGAGGAGGGTGTGTGGATGAGAGACAAAAATCATCGCTTTATTGAGCATCGGGCATTTGGAAGGCCATTGTAACTATCAGTAAGTCGTTCAAGCAAGGGTTGGCCTTCTCTCTTGGAGACAGAACATGTATCCGTTTTTTGGGAGGATCCTTGGTAGGGGGATAGGCCTTTGGAAGTTGAATTCTTCTCTTTGGCAGAACGATTAGCTCCATCCAAGAATATGCTTGTAGTTGATTGCTTTTCCTTTATTGGCGGTATGTGTGGTGTCCTCCTTGTCGACACTTATCAGACAAGGAGGCGTCTGTCTATGTCATCTTATTGGGGTGGTTGTAGAATATTCATACCTCCTTGGATTCTGGCGACTCTCCGATTTGGATATTTGCTCCATCGGGGAAGTTTACAGTTAAATCTTTTTACAAGGTGATCTGAAAATCCACATCTTCCCCAAGTCGGGAGTTTTTCCATGAGTTTTGGTTCTATAGAGCCCCAACCAAGGTGGTAGCATTTGCATGGTTGGTAAGTAGGAAGAAAGTCTTAACCATGGATAAACTCCAGAAAAGATCCATGGTCATTCCCAATATATGCCTTAATTGGTGACTTGCTTCCTATTCATTGTTCTTTTGCAATGTGTATAAACGATGCAGAATCGATTGACCTATTCATTGTTCTTTTGCAACACAAGTGTGGGCCGTGATCTTAGCTATGTTTGAAGCATGTTGGCTTGTGCCCTCCCCAATAGAAGCTCTATTTGGGGTGTGGAATGATGGGAATCTAGTTGAGGAAGAATCAATCATCTGGAGTATGATGTTGCTAGCGGTTCTATGGAATATTTGGGGGGAACGAAATAGGAGGTGTTTTCTTGATAATAATTTTTTTTTTTTATCTTTGCTAGGGTTGTAATGTTTTGGTAATGTATTCTTTCTCACTTCAACTTTTGTCTTAGCAACACATTTATAAAGTTTTATTATCCTTCAAAAAGAAAAAGAAAAAAATGTCCTCAATTGGTGACTTGCTTCCTATTGTGTAAACTTGATTCAGGTGTTTTGCTTGGATTCTCAACAGCTTGCACTCGAAACACCTGGAGTGGAATTATTTACTCCACACATAATCGATAATTAAGGGCATTGTGGCAGAAGTTTGATGCTGGCTGCCAACGTGACACAAACCTCCTTTATCCGGGCTTGGGGGTAGCAAAGAGAGTAGAAAACTCCCACCAACAGATATGGTCCTTGATTGAGTGGAAGGGGCGGAACATGACTGGTGTAGCCAACCCCAATTAGTTGGGATAAGGCTTGGATGATATTGATGATGACGAACAAGAACCTCACTACCATTTACCACAGTTCAATAGCATTGAAAAGCTCGGCCTTGCTAAGAACTACCCTGACAGTTCTGATGAAGTGGTCAAGTACTTAGCAGACTGAAGAAAAAGATTGATAGAAAAAGGAGACTGAAACGAATTGAGAAAACATATATCAATTTAACAATTGTAACTTGTTGAGGGATATTTGGAAGCAGTAAAATCAGGTTCATGAATGATCCCAGTTGCCCAAACAACTTATGCCAGGGACATTATCAAATTGAATTATTTTGGGCAACAAAACAGAAAAATCAGATGAGCATAAGTCAGTGTTTATCACGAAGTAAAAAAGCAAATTTAACATAAAAGAAAATGCCCATGCATTTCTCAGTAATTCTTAATTGCAGCAACATCCCCTCTGTTATATGACAATTATACCTGCCTCCCCTCTGTTTTGGATAAGTCAACGTTTATCATGAAGTAAAAAAGCAAATTTAACATAAAAGAGAATGCCCGTGCATGTCTCAGTAATTCTTAATTGCAGCAATGTCCCCTCTGTTATATGACAATTATACCTGCCTCCCCTCTGTTTTGGATTATTGCAGGAACCTACCCTCCATTAGAGTCATCAGATGAATCTGTACCAAATGACAAAAATAGTAAAATACCCCATTGAGAAGCTTGTTTTGCCTGTGTGTGGGGCCCACCATTATGTATAAATGGCACCCAATTTGTGCAGCAGGATCACTCAGTAGATATTGGAACCAAAAAATCAGGCTAATCCAATCAGCAGGTGGGCCACACCATTGAAACAATGGACAACCACCCAAAAACAAATTCATGCAGTGGGCCGCCTGATGGTTGGACCGACCTATTTTTGGGGTGTCTTATTTCAATGGTCGAGTGACCACACTGAATGGGTTGGATAACATACATGCACTACAATGGGCCTGCATGTCTGCAACTAGTTGCACAGACAGTCAATTGCTCACAGAAATGATGTTAATAGATGGGGTATCCTTCTATGGGGAATCTGCAACAAATATGTGAAACATAGGGAAGGTAGCTGCAATAATCCAAGACAGAGAGGAGGCATGTATAATTGTCATGTAACCAAGTGAAATTAACCCTTAATACTATAACAACATATGTGATATAATAGACTATTAAACAGCATTGATTGTGATCAACCTATGTAATAGTCTATTACATTGTGCCTGAGGAAGGTTGTGTCAAGTTGGTGGCCAACGTCAAACTTATGCCACAGCTTTCATCATGAATCTGAACCGCATAACATTCCAAACTGAAGGTATAGCCCTCGAGAAAGTGGATTGGCGGGACGGAATTCATGCAGCATGCCCTAATTAATTGGTGTAAGGCTTAGATGATGATGATGAGATAACATAAATTATCAACAAATTTAACCAGATGCCACGATGATGTAACTGCTGAGTAGAATATAGCCTAATGTAGCTGATAGTGTCCAAGTACAAATAAACACAACAATAGTCAATTAGCACCCTTTGTTAAGATCAATAAGGAGCAGATAACAATTGCACTGTAAAGTGATAACATTGAGAAACGACAACTTTTAAAAATAATTTCCAAAGATAAGGAGAATTAGCTGAGAGCTTACTGTTTAGCACGTTTTGTGTCCGACTCAGATATAGAAGGCTTAGCATAAGATCCATCCCTTTCAGAAGAACCTTGCAGATCATGACCATGTTCCTCTTGGTCTTGCTTTTCAGTAGCTATAGATGGAACTCTGTCAGGTCTCCTTGGAGCACATGACGATCCAGAACTCTGGAGCATAATGTTATGATCCCGTGCAGATGGATGGCTACTTGGGTATGTCACAGAATTCAAGGATGATTCCCATCCTCTTTTCTGCTGTGTCGCGAAAGAATTCTCTGTATAGAAAGAGGCATGTTGTACGTCTCTAAAGCGATCAAAGTCCACAGATCCCCATGAAGGCACAGATGTTAGATTTTTATACTTGTACTCCTCCTGAGCTCTGTTATCTATGTTAGAAGAAGTATTAGATGCCTCCAAATACGCAAAAGAGTCACTAGATGACCGACGGTGAGCTCCTCTCCTCACAGGCGTCTCTGGCTCATTTAGGAGTTCGTCGAGCCAAGAAGGTTGCTCCTCAATGAGAAAACTCTCAGAGGAAGTGCGTTGGTGGTGCCTATGTCCCTCTCGTGGTTTTGGAATGCCTTTGGACCCTACTAAAGAGGAGCCGTAATCTGCATATGATGGGGATATGCTAGGGAATGGACTTTTAGGAGGAAGAAGTGACGGTTTCCCAGTGGAAGGTGAATTTCTAAAGTGTGCCATCCCTTTGGCATTCGCCATAGCTTAAATAAAATCTCCCACCTGTTCAGAAACAAATAAAAAGGGTACGAGATGACTGATATCAGGAGAAATTTAAACAAAACAGCACCAAATACAAGAGAGTTCTAAACAAGACCATATCGGATACGCATTTGAAACTCTTCTCAAATGATTTCCTCTAAATGGCCAAAAAAGAACTCTAAGGATGCAAAATAAATTGGAAAATTCTGGTCTAATCTAGAAGAAATGAAACATCCAGCCATCTCTTTGGTATTGATATGAGGCCGGTAGTCCTCAAATTGCGGTAACCTTCCTTTCAAGTCCATCTTCAAGTGATGTAATTGCAAATCGGACCCCAAGTCCTCAACATGGGAGCTAAAGAAGGAGATCACAATTTGTTTATTTCTCTTTATTAGACTGATATTAACATTCAATTCAATAGTGCACTCAAAACACATCATAAGACTGCATACTCTACTGACAATGCGTGCATGACAAGTTGATGAGAAAGAAAGCCCCACAAGTATTTAGAAGCATTTACCAAAACTTTCAAGTTCCCACAAATCCAGTTCACCTCCATTTCTTAGAATGAATAAACAGATGTACAAAGAAAGAAAGGAGAATGATTTGGACCATTTCTTTGGTTTGTTTGTTTCAGTTTATCTACTCTTTTGCAAGTAAAATTGCCAAGCAATTTCCTGACAAATGCATCATGTCTTTCTACTTTCAGTGATATAATTGTGCAACATTGTACTATTTTAATATCTACGAATCTATCAATCAGCATGGTTGTAGATATCAGTTTGCAATTCCCAACCCATTTCTTAATTTTGTGGAGTTTGCTACCCCTCTAATTTAAAGATGACTTCTAAAACTATTTACCCCTAATTTTTATGGAGTTTGCTACCCCTCTAATTTAAAGATGACTTCTAAAGCTATTTACCCTGCCGTCGATCATTACATAACAAGCCATTAATAAAAATAATCACATTTTCACTGAAACCACAAACACCCACGTTCATTCCCAATACACTATAAATTTCAATCAGGCAACTCCAGTATGGGCACAGTATGCACCGAGAGTTGGTGCGCACATGTCTTCTATCGTCATATGGGAATCGAAAATCAATCCAAATGGGATTAAAAAGAAAAAAAAAAAATCCAATCTCATGAGTCAGACTCCCACCCGTCATATTTTGACAGTTGGAGATACTTGTGTGCACCAAGTGTTCGATGCACACTGTGTGCATGCAGTGCTTTCTCCTTACAAATCAACATCCACTAACAGCACTGACTCATGCACTGACTCATGAGATTGGATTAAAAAGAAGAAAAAATCCAATCTCATGAGTCAGACTCCCACCCGTCATATTTTGACAGTTAGAGATATTTGTGTGCACCGAATGCTCGATGCGCACTGTGCGCATGCAGCTCTTTCTCCTTTCAAATCAACATAAACTAACAGCTATGAAACTCCTTCCAAAAATATGAAATTTGATCCCCCAAAAAAACATAGTCATACATATCATCCAAAACCCCATAATTTTTTTTTCTCGAAAAAATAAGAATTATACAATGCCATGAGAATCACAGAAAAGAAATACATCCATCATTAAAATGAAAGAGGATTTTTCAGGAAAAATCAATTAAAGAAGGAAAAACACGGTCTGAATAACAGAGATTTTCGAAAGAAAAAAAAAAAGAAAAAAGAAAAAGTGAGAAGAAATTGATGTTTTTAATAACAAATTTTCCAAAAAAAAAAAAAGGAACAGAAGAAAATCAAGCCGTTGGATTTCTCGGCAAAAACAGATTTGTCTTCGACGGAGAGGAGAGAGTGAACGCAGCATTCAATTTTCTGAGCTTCTAAGGAAGAGGAGAAAATGGACGTACCAGATCGAAGCTGCAGCTTCTGCTTCTCTCTTCTTGGGGTTGAAAAACCCTAAAAAAATTATCTTTTTAGGGTTTCTGCAGACAGGCGGAGAGAGAGAGAGAGAGAGGTGGAAGCCGATGGCATTTAAGGGGAAGTCGTCAATAACTAGCTAAAATAGCGCGATATATTGGTCTACCTCTTACCAGATAGCGTATCGTTGGATCTCACCAAAGCTTTTGTAGATCTCGCGGAACATGTTGGTTTCATGGTGTAAAAAGGTAGGTAGTCCTTGGAACACTGAAGTGAAATTGTAGTCCGCTGACTAGGCCAGGTGGATAAGTGTAACACCTACATCATGAGATAAGGTCTCGCCATAGATAATCCATGGACGGTCCCATTTAACTATATAGATGATTTAACCATTCGAAAACTGAACTCGAATGTAAACGGTTTACATTCTATTATTCGAGGTGTCCATAGTCAAACTTCCATGACATGTTGCAAATAAAATAGAATATAATGTTCTTTTACGGTTTCCTTACCTATTTAACGGTTCAGATCATCCATATCCATGTCACAACTAGAAGACTTGTAATTCACTTTAGTAGTCCGCGGACTACGAGATCAGGCTCCTTTGCAACTTGCGAAAACGGTCTCCTTTGGTTCCCTTCGAGGGAGGTGTTATACAACAGCTGGTGATTGTGAGGCCAGAGTGGTACGTGCGTTTCATCCAATCCATAAAAAATTGTTTTCCCATAATTTAAATATGTATGGCCCAAAAATTATACCGATATAATGATTTATTGGGCCACAAAATGGAAAACAGTGGACGACCACCCAAAAACCTTAAAAATTCACGTGATGATTGGATTAGCATGAGTTTTGGGCATCTCATTTTGATAACGGGAAAACCATTTTAGAACAGTTGAATGCGACACATGCATCACCGTGGGCCCCACAACCCCAGCTAATTGCATTTACAGCTAGTTTTAGGTGAGAGTTTCCTCACTACCCGACCAGAGAGTTTCTCCGTTACGCTCAGGTAATCGGAAGCGGATTTCCTGTGTGGTACCGCCGACAGAGGTATTCCGGTGCCCCAGGCTGTACGGAGCCCACATAGATGTCTGTGATAAATCCACTTCCTGCATCTGTTTGAAAGCCAACAAAAAAGTAAGATTCTAAAAATCAGGCAGATCCAAAACTCACGTGGGCCATACCACGTGAAACAGTAGCTATGGGAAGCTCAGGAGTCACAGAAGTTTTGTAACAGGATACTACAGTTTATCAAAGTAGTATTAACCCTATTAACGGTTTGGATGGCATATAAACATCATGGTAAGCTTTGGAAAAGTTTTAATGGTGGATGTTTCTTATTCCAAAGTTTTGTCTGCGAAGTCACCTGATATTTGGATCTACCTGTTATCCTAACCTATTATGGTCTTTCAAAATAAATGGATGAACTAAATTTATCATGGACATCTACGTGGACCACATAGCCCTAGCACATGTATATGTCAGTGGGTGGGTCATAGGCAAGGCAATCTACCTCCTTGGCAATTGGATTTTAAGCTTGAGATTTGTGGGGTATATGCATATTCATTACAAGCATATAAGCCATCTTTTAATGATTTAAATTATTTATATAATGAGTCCAGGTTAATAAGGTGAAAAATAAAGAGTCCGGATCCTTAGTTGGCTTCCTGTTTGGAGCTTTTTCATTGGTCCACATCATCATATAAGTCTATAACCTTATCACATCCTCAATGCAACCTGATCACACCACATTGCAACCTAGTCACATGATGTCATGCAGCGTGACATGGATCAATGAAAGGCTCCAAGCAGGGAGTTTCTGATTGGAAGCCAACAAGGGATCAGACTCAAAAAGAAAACAAATAAAGGTTTTCAACTTTTTTTTGAACATAGACAGCCATCCTCACCTTTTGTATAATTAGAGGATGAAAAGTAACCCCATCAAATGGTCCTGGTCACTGAGAAAAAATCATACCCAACCATTAGAGTCTTACCTATCTTACTATAACAAGTGAAGAAGCATGTGGACACTTACTCATGCCTCAACTGTAGACTCACGAGAGTTTCAACATTAATTTATAGATTCGAGTACCATTGTAGTAAAATCTCACTGTGGTGTGTAAAAAGGGGTCTCTTAATAAAAGATATCCTACGTGGAAGCATCTTGACACTTAAATTGGTGGGCCAAAAATAGATGGTTAACAAAGAAAATACAGCAACAGTCTATATCAAACAAAGAAAGGTGGTGGGAAATTTACTGTTCATGGACCCCACTTGTAGAAAACCGAAAACAAGAGCTTAACATGGATATTCTCTAGTCGAGCAGTGTGGAATGGGATTTTTCCAATGGCAGTTATTGGATGCGTTCGGCAGCATAACTATAAATGGTGGTAGCTCATCCACCGTAAATCTAATTTGCCCGTGCATCAATCTTTACCGTCCAAATAGTTCGATGATTCGCTGATGGATCATATTTCTAGAAAATGACGCTAACAGTCCAATCAGTGGTCATAAAATGGATAGCTAATTCAGTGGCCACGTCAGATGATTAGAATCGTTCGGATCAGTGTATATCTGGAACATCCTCCATCCATCGTGGGGACCATAATTTCGATCCGTCCCAGCACACCCACATGATGATCGATGAGTTACAACCATTTAAAAACGAATGGAACTAGCCTAAAAATCACACTGATTGGATGATCACAAGATCTAAATTTTCACGTTGAATTTGTATTGCTGACTATTTTCATTTTAATTATCCATTTTATGGCCTCAAATCAGACGACTAGGAACATCTAATCAGTTTAATTTCAGGGCAATGCTCCGTCCAAGGTGGAGCCCACTGATCTAATGGCCTGGATTGGTGAGCATGTGTGCCACATGTGCCACAGGATGAGTTGCTACAATCTAGTACTTCGCTACAAACGCACACTGGAGTCCGACGAGTTTCTACAATGACCAAACTACATTCATGTGTGTGGAATTATCAATTTTATGGGTGGAAATATCAATTCCAGTGGTTGATTGGCGGTTTAGGTTTGAATTCCAAACGAGCCTGGTGCAATTTTCCTCAGATGCGATGGATCACGAGGAGTATTCGTCACCTGATACTTGACACGTGAAAGTTTAATCAATGAATCCAGGCCATCTATCTTCCACTAAATTTCCATAAATAGCCTGCGCATGAAACTTTGAATGGAACTGTCGACTCTTCCAATGTGGACGGTCTAGATGAAAACAATTCAACAACAGAACTGATTGATCTCATCGTCCATCCGTTGTGATCGAAAATCAAGGTATGTCTATGGATGGGGGAATAATGGACGGACAGGATCCATCTCAAGACCTGAGACATGTCCTGTGTTTGGCGACGAATGGCCCTTAGTGAATCAAGAATGACCGATCAATATGAGCCTCTTAAAATAATGTCATTTCTTTGATGATAAGATATCATATCGGGGACAAAGCACTTGCATGCTAGCCACCTATAGTAGTGGAACCTTCCCTAGCCTACGATGAGAAATTTATCTCCTACAGGCAGTGGTACCACAACCTGTGGTACTCTACGTCTTTTCCACAACATAACACTCTTATGTAGAAATCAGTACCGTAAAAATTGTAGGGCCCACCTTGAAGATCATCTTTTTTAAAATCGGGGTTATTCACATACAATTTGAGCCACAAATGCATACTGAGCCATATAGTTGGCTGTCCATATCTTCCAACATTGTGGCCCACCTAATGAGAATAGCGACCTGATTTTTGTCGTGGGTGATCTTTATGGTGTGGTCTGTAGTTTTTATAGTATTGATGTCCTGTACGTTTGGGATGCTGGGAGGAAAGATGTACGGTCAAACAGGCTGTGGTGCCTTACCCGTAGGTGATGATTTCTGGCCCACAACAGCTTGCCATTTTATTATGGCGGGATCGCTCATACCGAATATTTGATGAGCTAAGTCGACAACTGTCCGATCTTGTTCGGACTCATGTCACGTGTGGGGCCCACCGTTTGATTGGGCTGAGGGCCCCACACATGCTTGATTGGCATGGCCCCATAGTTCCCCCATTTGACAACAGGCTGAGTCATCCCCAAACGTCCGTGCATCCCACTCACCGAAGGAAGCCGTGATCGTACTCTCTTGGCTGAGATAGATGAAGGGCTTTGTGGCATACAGGCCAGAGTGGCACACGTGTGTAAGATCAGGGCCGTTCATCGCGAAGAAATCGCTGTGACCATGCTCTGCTCAAAACACTAGATGTTCATCGGGTGGGCCGCAATTGCTTGAGAGTCATGGACAGTTGCCACGTAGCCATTTGTCCTGTTGTAAAAGTGCGTGGAAAGTGTGCTAAAGTCCAGCAAACCTACTTCAATGATTCCTCTCTATCAGCCAATCGCAACAGCCCAAGTGGATGGACACAACTATACCTTTTTTTCTTTTTAATTTCGGAAGACAGCGAGTGGCAACTCAATTGGTGGAGAACGTAAACTTCCGTACACATGCACCCATCCAGAGCGAATTAGGTGTTAGCCGGGTGACAGCTTTGTGGGTGTTACCCCTACTGTGGGGCCCACCTTGATGATTTTCTGTATATCAACGCTGTCCATCCATTTATCCAGACCATTTTAGGACAGGGGTACCAAAATTTATGCTGATCCAAATCTCAGGTGGACCACACCAAAGGAAACAGTGGTGATTGTGTGCCTCACCATTAAAACTCCAAAGGGTCCATCGTAACCTTTTATTAATGTTTATTTACAATCCAAACCTGTTGATAATGTCAAGAAGATCTGGATGAAGGTAAATTAGAAACATCAGATTGATCCAAAACTTTTGTGGCCCACAAAAAGTTTTTAATAATCATTCATCACTATTTCTATTGGTATTATCCACATGAGATTTAGATCTTCTTATGATTTTGGATCACGCCCTAAAATGATATGTAAAAACAGATGGACTGCGTGGATATACAATAAATATATCAAGGTAGGCCCCACACGGTTACGGGTAAACCCCACCATTTTTTTTTTTTTTTGTCACCTTGGTAACAGCTAATTCACTCCCCACTTTTTTCATCCGTGTGACTCAATCCAAAGAATCCAAATCATAGAAAAAAAACCATAGATGGGGAATACAGACAAAGAGAAATTAGTTAGACCATTTTAAATTCCAAATAATGAACAGAACCACTAATTTTCCACATCCAACCATCAATTTTCGTCCATCAATCCTATGTATCAGATCATTTCCCAGTAAAAATTCATGGATAATAATCAATCAAGCGTGTGGATTAGAATACAAGTATGTCACTTGTACAGTTGTAATCTGCATGTTTACGAAGCATCATGGGACAGCAGAACAAGAAAGATATCAGTGGAGCAACGTGACATGTTTGGCGTGCCTGACCTGGCATCTGATGTCGTAGCTTTGCCACGCGGCGACTGGCGATGCTTCTTTCGCTATCCTCGGAGTCAGGTCATGGTGTGATGTTTCAAGCGTGGGTTGCGTATCGTCGAATGGTTGACTAGTCTTCATTCGAACATCACCTCACTCCACAGTGAGGAGGAGACGCGACGTGGATCTAACCTTGTGGTGGCCCACCTGTGACCTGTTGTTTGTTTCGTATAAACTGTGTCCACCCATTTTATCAGCTTAGGCAGTGGGACCCGGATTTGGGCAGCGTTAAGCCCACACCACCCCCGATGGGCGCGGCCTTCGGTTGGAAGTTCCTGAACTGGAAACTAAGGTGGGGCCTACTTTGATGTTTTTGAGAAATCCACCTGGTCCATCCGTTTTGTGAGCTCATTTGAGGACATTTGAGACTCAAGTAGGCTGCATTAAAGAAAAAGGTGGGTAGGAAAATTATTATTTTTGAAACCTCCTAGAGTCTCACAGTGATGTTTATATGCCATCCATGGGCCATACTGTCCATAACGTCATTCTTACTGTGATGAACTGAAAACACAAATATTAACCTGATTCAAAACTTCCATGGCCCCATGAAATATTTCAACTGTAAGGGTTCGATCATCACATTTTCAGCTCATTTGACTCTCGGATGGGGATATTTTTTGTTGCATGTCCTCAAATGAGCTCAAAAAACGGATGGACAAAGTGGATTTCTCGCAAACATCACAGTGGGCCCCACCTAATGAACTTCCTATAGGAAATCCACGTCCACCCCTAGTGGTGGTGAAATTATATGGTAATTATTTATTAGCCAGTCATACGTGGGCCTATAGCCTTTTTCCATAAGTATTTTGCTGAACGTCCTTGGCTGTTTGACAGTGCGTACAGCCCACATACCCCTGGCTGATAAAATAACGCCATGTCATTTCACCACCATTGAAGTGGTGTTGGCTTTGCTGCTCAATTGACGCCCCTGAGCTCAAATATAAAAGAAATCATAAACACAAGTGGGCTACACCAAAGTAAATAGTGGAGATAGAAACATAGAGCTTTGAAAGCCTCTTTGGGTCGACCATGATGTTTATATGTCATCAAATGCTTTCATAAATTGATTTTTCCATGAAACTCAAACAACAACCATATTCGGAACTCACACCGCCCTTCTTTTTAAGGGTGACCGAGTTTTGGATCTCCCTCGTCTTCAACGAGTTAAGTCTGTGCTGGGTCAAGCCCAGCCTGACACTTAAAGACCCAAGGCTCAAGCATAGCCCAAGCTTGTCATGGGCCTATTATATACCCAAGCCCGACCTGAAGAAATTTGGTAGGGATCCAATTTGACCCAACTTGAAAATTAATGAAATCTCTATTTTTCCTTTGAATTTTTCTAGTCTATCAATTTATAAAATAGGTTACATGTGCATAAAGAAATAAACATTTTAGAAGAATGAAACCAATGGTCCGCTTTCAAGATAGATAATTGCCTGAGAATTAGAATGATGCATTTTAGTATATAGCACATGTATGCATAAAGTTGGGTTGGGTTAAATTGACTTGAGCTTAAGCCTGACCTGAAAATAAATTAAACCATGCATGTGAGGCCCAAGATTGGCCAAAGGGACAAGTTAGTAGGTCCAAGCCTGGCCTAAAGTTGGGTTAGCATTGTCAGACCAGGCAGGGTATCTAGCTTAAAGATATACCACAAACATCACATTGGGTCTCATAGAGCTTCGGATTATAGAGATTTCCGTTACCTAGGTTATAGGCAAGTCACATCCGTGAGGGTCTCGATGAATGGGTTAGTGGTAGATGCTCTGCGTTACAAGTCTTGGGTTCGATTGCTCATGTGGGTGTCTGTGTAAAAAGAAAAAGAAAAGTCTCATCCAAGAGGAGATATTGTGCACATGGATGGGATGAAGCTGTTAATTTTGAATTCAAATATTAGATGGGCAATTGTCCAAAAATTACATGGATTGTTGTCAAGACCTCCACTATGGTTTGGATTATTGCATGCACCTCGCCTCCTAGCTAGCTATACACTCAATGGCAAAAATACCCTCATTTGAGGAGTTTGTTTTGTGCATGTGCAGCCACCGCTATATGTAAATGGTTTCCAAATTGTCTAGTAGAGTCCCTCTGCCATAAATATTGGATGCCGGAATTTTTTAGCTAAGTCTAACCATAGGGTGGGCCAACCCAAAGATCTCCAAATATGCCTATTTAATGGTTGGATCAACTTGATTTTGAGCTTTCCAATTTTCATGTAGTGTTCATGTTGAACGGGGTTGGATAACATGCATCCTTGATTTTTCAAGGGGGTGGGGGGTCAATTTGAATTTGGGCAAAGTTATATCCTGAACTTTGCCTGATTAGTAGTCCTATTAACACACTCATGTACAAGAACTCATGCACTTTTGTACAAGGAAGTCATGAATATGTGGGACACGGATTACTTGCAGGCCTATGCTCCATGGCCCCCCATGATGTATATGTTATATTCACTTCATTCATCTATTTTGCCATCTCATTTCAAGACATGAATACAAGCATAAGACCGACCTAAATCACAAGTGGACCATACCATAGAAAATAATGGGGATAAAAACACTTATCAATGAAACTTTGCTAGGACCTATTGTCATGTTTATATGCTATCCAACCCATTCTTATAATCTAACTCTAAGGTAGATGAAGGGAAAAACAAATATCAACTTGATCTAAGCTTCTATGGCCGTCAATAAATTTTTACTTATGGACGTTCAATATCTACTATTTCTTATAGTGTAGTCCATTTGTACTTTGGATTTGCATCATGTTTAGGCTCAAGTCCTAAATATTAGGATTATACTTGAAAACCAATGTTATTAAACTTCAATTAATAAGTATGATGCATTTACTTTCTAAGTTAATTCTTGAAGAACATGTTTATGTGGGTTTAGGCTTTTAAGACTCTTAGGCATTTGAGATTGTATGCTTGGTAACCAAGGGAGAGTTGTGCTTCATGGATCCCATTATCCTGGCCATGACCATACAAGGATACTTGTGATATGATTGGATGATCATCTCATGTAAGGGGATTGACTTGGTGTTAGGATGGATAGTATCTGTTCATTATTGGAGTTGACTTGATTTCAATTTGCCTTATTCTTTGTCCCATGTGAGTACATAGGTGTGCTATGGATGATACCTGTGATATGACCTTTTTTTGTTAATTGCATTGGTAAGAAACAACCCATCATACCCATACATGAATAGGCTTGCAATTGCACCATAGAAAATTCCAATGACCTTAGGACGTGCGGATGGAGAACCTCTAATTATTATAGTACTTTGACTCTTCTGGAAGTACATGTATTTGGATTTCTTCAACAAGATCTTTTAAGTACACATAATCATATATGGGATCCATTTAGTCTACCTAGAACATAAATAGGTAAGTTCTTAAGATTTAGACAGTTCATCTAGTGTTTAAAAAGTTGTTCGGCACCTCTAGGGTTTCTAATTGGTTAATTATGATTTTTTAACCATTTACTTTTATTTTTAACCATTGTTGATTTATTTTATCATGTTTGGTCAACATCTGATGGTTGGCACCTATTTTAATCCATACCTAAGTAGCATGGGAATTGCCCAAAGATGGTGACCATGGATAGTAAATGAATTTAAATAGTTAGAGTGCATGGACTAGGTAGGTAAATGGACATCCTTTACAATAAGGTCAGTAAAATAATATATATGGTATATATCCTCTTGGAACCCAAACTCCTTATGAAATATCTTATTTTAGAGGGAGATGGAAGAGAGCTTGGACATCCACACCCTCCCTAGCCCCATGGTGGGCGTCTCCACAGAGCAAAGAATACAAAGAGAAGAATGAGAAGAGAGAGGAGTGAGCCACGCCCAGGCCTCCTCATTTTCATGCCACACATCCTGTTATGGGTTTCGCTTCACGGATGGCTCAGACCCATACCAAGATTCTAATGAAAGCTTTTTACTCTTCTCATTTAAGATAGATTTGAGAGAGATTCATTGCGTTAAGACGTCGATAATAGCACTCAATCAATAGATTTTTGCTTCAAGAATAATTAGAAATATAATTTTTTTGTTCTTTTTCCATTTTTGAAACATGAGATGCTCTAGAGAAAGATCCTGCAATAATATTGTAATCGATTTTTGAAAACTTTTAATTCCATCATGTTTCAACCCTAAAAACTAACACTAAAATTATCTGACGAAATGGATGGGCAAAGTGAATATAACACATACGTTTTGATGGGCCCATTAAGCTTAGAGATGCAAGAATCCCTAGAGCCTGCATCGGGAATGTGATAAGTGAGACCATGAATTGGATGTTTCTAGTGGAGAAATTGAACTATTTGTCAATACTTTATAGTTTTGTGCACATGAGGATTATATTTATTTGTGCACATTTATGACTTGTTTCAATGTTCTACATGTGTGGCTGACTAAGTTCAAGCATTTCTATGTGACTATAAGCAACCATTTATCTTCAAACACTAAAAAATGTGATGCATGGGTCAAACGTGCATATATATATCCTGATTAGTAGTCCTATTAACACACTCATGTACAAGAACTCATGCACTTTTGTACAAGGAAGTCATGAATATGTGGGACACGGATTACTTGCAGGCCTATGCTCCATGGCCCCCCATGATGCATATGTTATATTCACTTCATTCATCTATTTTGCCATCTCATTTCAAGACATGAATACAAGCATAAGACCGACCTAAATCACAAGTGGACCATACCATAGAAAATAATGGGGATAAAAACACTTATCAATGAAACTTTGCTAGGACCTATTGTCATGTTTATATGCTATCCAACCCATTATTATAATCTAACTCTAAGGTAGATGAAGGGAAAAATAAATATCAACTTGATCTAAGCTTCTATGGCCGTCAATAAATTTTTACTTATGGACGTTCAATATCTACTATTTCTTATAGTGTAGTCCATTTGTACTTTGGATTTGCATCATGTTTAGGCTCAAGTCCTAAATATTAGGATTATACTTGAAAACCAATGTTATTAAACTTCAATTAATAAGTATGATGCATTTACTTTCTAAGTTAATTCTTGAAGAACATGTTTACGTGGGTTTAGGCTTTTAAGACTCTTAGGCATTTGAGATTGTATGCTTGGTAACCAAGGGAGAGTTGTGCTTCATGGATCCCATTATCCTGGCCATGACCATACAAGGATACTTGTGATATGATTGGATGATCATCTCATATAAGGGGATTGACTTGGTGTTAGGATGGATAGTGTCTGTTCATTATTGGAGTTGACTTGATTTCAATTTGCCTTATTCTTTGTCCCATGTGAGTACATAGGTGTGCTATGGATGATACCTGTGATATGACCTTTTTTTGTTAATTGCATTGGTAAGAAACAACCCATCATACCCATACATGAATAGGCTTGCAATTGCACCATAGAAAATTCCAATGACCTTAGGACGTGCGGATGGAGAACCTCTAATTATTATAGTACTTTGACTCTTCTGGAAGTACATGTATTTGGATTTCTTCAACAAGATCTTTTAAGTACACATAATCATATATGGGATCCATTTAGTGTACCTAGAACATAAATAGGTAAGTTCTTAAGATTTAGCCAGTTCATCTAGTGTTTAAAAAGTTGTTCGGCACCTCTAGGGTTTCTAATTGGTTAATTATGATTTTTTAACCATTTACTTTTATTTTTAACCATTGTTGATTTATTTTATCATGTTTGGTCAACATCTGATGGTTGGCGCCTATTTTAATCCATACCTAAGTAGCATGGGAATTGCCCAAAGATGGTGACCATGGATAGTAAATGAATTTAAATAGTTAGAGTGCATGGACTAGGTAGGTAAATGGGCATCCTTTACAATAAGGTCGGTAAAATAACATATATGGTATATATCCTCTTGGAACCCAAACTCCTTATGAAATATCTTATTTTAGAGGGAGATGGAAGAGAGCTTGGACATCCACACCCTCCCCAGCCCCATGGTGGGCGTCTCCACAGAGCAAAGAATACAAAGAGAAGAATGAGAAGAGAGAGGAGTGAGCCACGCCTAGGCCTCCTCATTTTCACGCCACACATCCTGTTATGGGTTTTGCTTCACAGATGGCTCAGACCCATACCAAGATTCTAATGAAAGCTTTTTACTCTTCTCATTTAAGATAGATTTGAGAGAGATTCATTGTGTTAAGACGTTGATAATAGCACTCAATCAATAGATTTTTGCTTCAAGAATGATTAGAAATATAATTTTTTTGTTCTTTTTCCATTTTTGAAACATGGGATGCTCTAGAGAAAGATCGTGCAATAATATTGTAATCGATTTTTGAAAACTTTTAATTCCATTATGTTTCAACCCTAAAAACTAACACTAAAATTATCTGACGAAATGGATGGGCAAAGTGAATATAACACATACGTTTCGATGGGCCCATTAAGCTTAGAGATGCAAGAATCCCTAGAGCCTGCATCGGGAATGTGATAAGTGAGACCATGAATTGGATGTTTCTAGTGGAGAAATTGAACTATTTGTCAATACTTTATAGTTTTGTGCACATAAGGATTATATTTATTTGTGCACATTTATGACTTGTTTCAATGTTCTGCATGTGCGGCTGACTAAGTTCAAGCATTTCTATGTGACTATAAGCAACCATTTATCTTCAAACACTAAAAAATGTGATGCATGGGTCAAACGTGCATATATATATGTGTGTGTGTGTGTGTGTGTGTCTTACACGTGCCACAATATATCCTATGCATGATTCAGGTTGTTTGGCAAATAAGAAACTGTACAATATTGAGTCGGCAGTACTTCCATGTCTATGACTAACATCCCTTAGCATGGATTACTATTTGTGACAAAACTTTGCCTAAATCCAAAGAAGCTCTAAATTAGATTAAGTAGATGATTCTTACTCTATCCCTCACACCTAGCATGCAAAGGTAGTGGCATAAGACAAAATTCAAACCACACATACCAAGCCAAGAACGACTGTTTATCAGATGGTCCAAGCATTCTAAAGTTTGGTTGGGGAGCAATTGCAACTGACCCCACTGGATGCATGGTTAGGATCATGATACACATGTGCCTAGTGTGTGGCCTACCCATAATGTGTTTGGTCTTTTATGTGGTTGAACAAGAACCTTGGTTGTTTTTCCTTTCTCAAAACTTAATTGTTTGCATCTACTGGGCATCATTTTTCCATTTGGGAGACTCTTTTTTATTGCACTCAGGACATCCATAGTGTGGGGCCCAGCATATCAACCGACCGGATCACTGACCTAGGGCTTCATGGGCCATGTACAAACTAAAAATGCAAGCTACCCTGCACAAACTTTCGGCTCATCATATAGCCATATATTACCATTTTAGGGCTTGTTTGGCACATATCTTATAAATTTGTGGAATGCATGGATAAGATTATTTTATGATGATAAAAGTTGTCATGATAACGACTATAAGGCATTTGGTAGAGCCATTAACTATCCCTAGCCATCCATATAAATGAGTGGATAATGAAAAGTGTTTACGGGGTACTTTTTCACATCACCAATTGGGTGAGCGGCTTAGTTTAAGTTATTTTGTCATGATGCATCCATAGCAGATTCAACGATTTGGATTGTCTTATGAAAATTCAGGTGGGACAAAAAATAGGTAAACAGTGTAAAATAATGGCTATCTAAATTCATGTGGTGGGGTCCACCTTATTTCTGGAATGGACTTCTTGCTTGAAATGAGGCAGCACACCTGATGGACGGTTTGGATCTCACTCATATTCTCTCCCTCCACATGCTATATAACTAGGGCAGACAATCCTTGTTGGTTATGATTTATGAGCGTCGCGTGTTAAGATCCAAACGCATGAGACAACCACGCAAATAACTTTATCTCACGTGCGTAATGCTATGCCCCGCCAAAAGAGCCGTATGTGGTACAGTCAACCCGAGTATACAAGTATTTGAGATTATAATAACGCAAGTCAGCAGAATCAACTAACCATACAGCACCCTTCTTCCCATCAATGTGTCCAAGTACGTAGCATATCCTACCCGTTAAAATGTTTTGTCCCATAGTGGAGATCATTCAGCGTGAAAGTAGAACGATCCACTCATCTTGATGGTCAGATCTGTTTGTTGGGTCATATCAACGGCTGTCCATTGAATTTGATAGTCTGGCCAAACTATTTAATGGAACGGTCTGATTTTTCGACAGTTAATTTTCATGACGGGTCCCCTCTTTCTAACTGATCTGATGTCGTGAAATAAAGTATTTTTGGCTGAAAAGGAAAAGGACGCACGGTATGCTTGTGACGCTGGTGCAGTACAAGTTCATTTATCAAATAAGTAACGTTTTGCTTTTATTTGAATGTTTATCCAAGTAATGCTTGCGTTAATCGAATAAATAATTAGAGACACGTGCATCGCGTTGGAGCGAAAAAGAAAAGTGAGTAATTATTAAATCTGGCAAAGCGCATGTGGTGCTCTGCCAATAGACACGCAAGCACGCGTGCCAACATATGATATATGTGCGTTATCTTGGCTTTACATAAGTGGGCCCTGTTGTTTAAGATCATTTGGCGTAAAAAGTCGGTCATGTTACTCCTGCTGGGTTGCAGTGCACAAAACAATTGCATGGTGAGGAGAGAGAGAGAGTTTCATGTAGTATGGTACACCTAAGATTTGGGCATGCTTCATTTTTGGAATCATGCCTTAAAATGAACTTTGAAAATGGTTGGACGGTGGGGATTTAAGGCACATATATCACTGTGAACCCCACAATTAGAGTCCCATGCACCCACCTGGGTGGATCGGGGTCTCACCTAATATGCTACATTTTGGGATAATAGTTGAAAACGTAGATTTATGATGTCATTTGTGATGTTCGCATGCATGTTAGAGCCCTTTATTTATTTAGCCCGTTAGCATTGTTTGGAATTTTGTTGGATCAAAATGCTTTACCACTCCTCTAGCATGGAGTAACTTTTTTGAAAGTCGAGAGGGCTTTTTTAGAATTGGGTGTGGGCCTCACAAAATTGATTGTTGGGGCCACCCTCGACCGATCTGATCCATTCACTTTAATCGAACATCCATGAACCCATGAGAGGGTCATTTCAGAAGAAAAAAAATGACACTTTGTGGCCCATACCTACGTTAACGTTGTGAGTTAATTTTGAATTATTTTTTCTAGTGTGGTCTATTCTTGGTGAGTTTTGCCCTCAAATATGGACAGATGACATGAAATTAAAACCCCTTTCATGTGGATAGCTTGGATCTACTCTAAGACTATCCAATGGACCTCACATAAGACGTGAGATAGGTCCTTTGTGTGGGAAAAGCCATTTGATCGTTTTCTTCTTTTTTTTCCGGATGGAGACTATTTGGCTGTTAGGACTGTTGCCACCTTCGTGGAACCCATTCTGGCGCCCTTCCGATGTGCATCTACCATTATTCTCTCCATTCCAGCGAGCTTTTGAGTGTTTGTTTAGTTAATTGTCATAACTCCATACAGGTTGCAGATCCCAAGAAAATAGGGCCTACTTTTGGGCAATCAAGTGGTGTCAAAATGAGGTGATTTTAAAGCCACTACAAAGTTCATCAAATTACCTTTTCACCAAGTACAAGATCACCCAAATCGGACATGTAACGAGGGAGTTATGACCGTTTTCATCGAATCTGCAAATGACGGAGTATCGATGAACGACAATAACTTTGGAGCAATCGAGTGGTGTTCAAATGAGGTGATTATAAGTCCATCTAAAAGTTCATCAAATTATATTTTCCAAAAAGTATAAAATCACCTAAATCAAACATGTAATGAGAGAATTATGATCATTTTCGTGAGTGTCAGCGATCAGTGACAGTCAATGAGTATCAAAGATTGGTGACGGTCAGTGAGTATCGACAATTGGCGACGATCAATGATTGTCGGCGATCGCCAATACTCATCGAGTATCAATGACGGTCAGTAGTATCGACGACGATTGGTGACGGTCAATGGATGTAGGCGATCTCCGATACTCACTGAGTATCAGCAACGGTCAGTGAGTATCGGCGATTGGTGACGGTCAATGAGCGTCGGCGATCATCGATACTCACCAAGTATCAGCAACGATCAGTGAATATCAACAACGGTTAATGAGTATAGATGATTATCGACGATTTGTGAGTGTCGGCAATCACCGATAGTCACCGAGTATCAGCGAAGGTCAGTGAGTATCGGGGATTGGTAATGGTTGGTGTCTGTCAGCGATCGGCAATGTCTATCGATGAAAACGGTCATAACTCTCTTGTTATATTTTCGATTTGGGTGATCTTATACTTGTTGGAAAAGTAATTTGATGAACTTTCTGATGGCTTTGGAATCACCTCTTTTCACATCACTTGATTTCCCAAAAGTGAGCCTAAAGTAACTATCGTTCGTCGATACTCTATCCTTCATAGATATGACAAAAAGGGTCATTACTGCCTCATTACATATCCGATTTAGGTGATCTTGTACTTGTTAGAAAGGTAATTTGATGAAATTTCTGATGGCTTTAGAATCACCTCATTTGGACACTACTTGATTGCCCAAATGTGGCCCAACTTAATGTCATTTGTCAATACTCCATCGTTTGTAAATCCGACAAAACTATCATAACTCCCTTGTAACATGTTTGATTTGGGTGATCTTGTACTTGTTGGAAAGGTAATTTGATGAAATTTCTGATAGCTTTGGAATCACCTCATTTGAACACCACTTGATTGCCCAAAATTGGTCCCAAATTTATTGTTGTTCGTTGATATTCCATCATTCGTAGATCCGACGAAAATGATCATAACTCTCTCATTATATGTTCGATTTGGGTGATCATATACTTGTTAGAAAGTTAATTTGATAAAATTTTTAAAGGATTTTGAATCACCTCATTTAGACACCACTTGATTTCTCAAAAGTGAGCCCAAAGTCACTGTTGTTCGTCGATAGTCCGTCATTCATAGATCCAATGAAAACGGTCATAACTCCCTTGTTACATATCCGATTTAGGTGATCTTTTACTTGTTAGAAAGGTAATTTGATAAAATTTCTGATGGATTTGGAATCACCTCATTTAGACACCACTTGAATGCCCAAAAGTGGGCCCAAAGTTATTGTCATTCGTTAATATTCCGTCATTCGCAGATCCGACGAAAACGATCATAATTCCCTCGTTACATGTTCGATTTGGGTGATCTTATACTTGTTGGAAAGGAAATTTGATGAAATTTTAAATGGCTTTAGAATTATCTCATTTGGACACCATTTGATTTTCCAAAAGTGATCTCCGTGTTCATGAGATTTGCAACCTACGTGGACTTATGACAGTTAACTTCAAAAAAATACTCAGAAGCTCGCTGGAATGGAGGGAGTGACGCTAGATACACACCGAAAGCTTATCAGCATGTGTCCCATGGAAGTGACAACGGTCCTAATGGCCAAATGGTCTCCTTCCGAAAAAAAAAAGAAGAAGAAAAGAAGGAAAAAGTCCAAATGGCCTTTCCCGCGCAAGGGACCCATCTATTGAACACATCCCATATCTTATGTGGGGTCCACTGGATAGTCTTAGAGTTGATCCAAGCCGTCCACATGAAAGGGGTTTTACTTTCATGCTATCTACCCAAGTTTTAAGGGCAAAACTCATCACGAATGGACCACATGCACTAGAGGAAACAATTCAGACTTAACTCATAGTGTTAATATAGGTGTGGGCCATAGAAAGGTACAATTATATTTAAAATGACCATTTGCGGGTTCACAAATATTCAATTAAAGTGAACAGATTAGATCGGCCGAGGGGTGGCCCCAACAATCAATTTTATGGGGCCCATGCCCAATTCTTAAAAGGCCCTCTCGACTTCTGCAAAAAGTTGCTATCTACAAGAGGTGTGGCATAGGGGCATTTTGGTCCAGTGAAAATCCAAACAGTGCCCAACATGCTAAATAAATAAAGGGCTCTGACATGCAGGCCAACGTCCTAAATGACGTAGAGGCCTTTTCAATTATTATCCCCTACATTTTGATGGATAGAAGCGGATTGCGTCCTAACTAGAGGTGGCAATGGGTCTATCGGGTCAAGTTCAGGTCGGGTCGTTTCCACCTCACCCCTAACTCGACCCAAATTGAATTCGGGTTGGATTTTTCCAACCCAAATTAAACCGAGTCGAGTCGAGTTGACCCGCATTTTAATGATCAACTAACTAATTTTTAGATTAAACTAGATGCATATAACACTAGCATTCAATTGAAAACTAAACCATTTATGTTTAATAGGTACGTAAGTGCGCATATATATATATATATATATATATATATATATATATATATATATATATATATATATATATATATATATATATATATATATAACCAAGGCTTTTTTTATAGAGTATTTTTATAGCTACCATTTCGGTTCTTTAATAAAGGAGCACTGAAAAAAAAAAAAATCTCATGATATTTTAGTTCTACATGTCATAAAATATGATCATTGGTGTGCACATGTTTATTAAATTGACAGACATGTGGACCGTTCTCAGCAGGGTGTGTGAGAAAAAAGAACTATGTATTATTTAACTAATAAGAAAATCAATATATAATAGTCTAATTAACCCCTATAAGATTCAGGTCGGGTTGGGTCACCTTTAACCTTAACTTGACCCATAAAAATCCAGGTCAGGCCGTGTTAACCCAAAAATTGAATTCAGGTTAAAATTTTCAACCCTAAACTAGAAAAAAATGAATCAAGTGGGGTTAGCCGATTGGGTTAAATTTTGCCGAGTCTAGTCCTGCCCAGCCTGGAAGAGAATCCATTCAGGCAGGATTACGTATGGCCCACTGTGACATATGCGTTTTATCAACTCCATTCATCCATTTTTCCATATCATTTTAGGGTCTGAACTAAAAAACGAGGCAGATCCGAGGCTCATGTGGACCACACAGTGGGGATCAAATGCCCACCACTAAAAATTTATTGGGAGCCACATAAGTTTGGAACCGAGCTGATATTTGTGCTTTCTTTTATCCAGGTTTATATGAACTTATGAATAGGTTGATGGCAAATAAACATCATTATGGCTTTTAGGACATTTCAACGGTGAGTGTCATTATTACCTTTGCTTCCTGTGGTGTGGTCCACTTGAAATATGGATCTGCTTCATTTTTGGGCTCACATCCTGAAATGATAGGTAAAAGTGGATGGACAGCGTTGATAAAACCCATGCATCATGGTAGGCCCCATAGAGCCCCTGCCTAGATGGATTATCATCCCGGCGACGGCACGATGTAATCCGCTTCCTTAATTGATGGGTTGGACGGTGTGGATGCATCGAGTAGGCCTCAATTTTGTCCAGTACAACCGTAAGGCTATACATAATGGTGGTCCCACACAGCTCCTATCACGACCGTCCGTCTCTAGCTACGTCATGGTGGGGTGGTACCCAATCCGCGTGGCATTATTAGGAGCATCCAAGGCTCCAAGCAGTTCATCTGGTCGGCCAATGTGTATGCCATGACCAAAAATCAAGCCAGTCCACTCATGTCTACAAAAGGATCCGCCGATGGGCCATAGAGTACAAAACAAATGGACGGCTGCATTAACACCTGGTTAATTAGTGGACTGGCCTGATCTTAATTAGAGCGATGGGAAGCCTAGATATTGCAGACGTGGATAGCTTGATACACGTGCTAGCGTGTAGAGGGGCTGGGTTATTGCTTGCCAACTCACTAGGTAGGCCACTGATGAATATAAAAAAAAAAAAAAAAAAAAAGAGTCGGCGTTTAGAGAAAAAAAAATATAAAAAAATGCCAATGGTCCATATGTAGCCTGTGTTTGTGGACTTTCGTAATGCCGGGCCA
This sequence comes from Liriodendron chinense, assembly GCA_003013855.2. Taxonomy (NCBI): domain Eukaryota; kingdom Viridiplantae; phylum Streptophyta; class Magnoliopsida; order Magnoliales; family Magnoliaceae; genus Liriodendron; species Liriodendron chinense. The sequence goes on from ML058513.1 coordinate 8,112,628, forward strand.
GGTCATTCACACGGTGGGACCACCTGAGATTTCAGCGTTGAAGCTTCGTTGAGTTGCAAGCTCGATCCCGCCATTTGCAAGGTGCATGAACATGCATGATTCCTTTTTAAACGTAACAGAAGAATCGCGTGTTTGGAGTCACACACCACATGTGCTGTTCAGGCAAGCGTGTGAGATATTCAGGCTGTTCTTCCCTTCCTTTCCTTTTTTTTTTTTTTACACCCCTCACCAGGCCGACCGAGTCTAAGGGAAGTGGATTCCCTGGTGACCCTGCCACCAAGGATATCCATGGTGGCCGGCAGTCTACGGCCAATGATGTTTGTGTTTTATATAAATCTCTTTTTATGGCATGAGCACAGAAGTGAAGCAGATCGGAAGATAAAGTGGATCACACCACATGAAATAGTGAGGATGATGACCGTCACTTTTGAAGCCTTTCTAGGGCCCTTTTGATGTTTATTTGCTAACCGACCTATTCACAAGGCCACACGGCCTTAGATGTAAGGAGAACATATATATCAACTTTATCCAAAATCATTTTGCCCCCAAGAAGTTTTTAATGATGGGCGTTCAATCACCACTACCTATTGTGTGATCTGCTAGAGCTTTGGATCTGTTTTATTTTGGGGCTCATGCCCTCAAATGAGTTGGAAAAATAGGTTAAAGGTGCAAATAACAAATAAAACACATGCTAGGTGAGTCCCACATAGTCTACTATTAGGCAAGCCACTTCCAATCTCAGGTGAGCCATGTGTTCGTGGAGCTGGTTTCAGTGGGGCCAGGGAAATGTGGAGCTCATCGTGTCTCCATTAGAGATAGGGCATGCAAAGCGCTTTTGAAAGGAGTTTGGTCAACTATACATTCAACTTAGAGCTAAATCAATGAGGCTGTTGGGGATATTTTATTATTTATTTATTTTTTAAAGCATACACCCTTTTGCCCACACACACAACAATGGACACTAGAACCCATGACCTAAGTGTTGAAACTCCTGCGAGTCACTAAACCATGAGTATAGACCCAAAACACTGAGTTCAGCGAGACTAAGACATGGTTAGTTTTAAATAGACTATATACCACCGTGAAAAATCAGTCACATGTTTGAAAGTAATTCCGTTGAATAACATAAGCAACATCACGTGTGTGAGTTGGACTAATCAACTCTCACTAAGTCAGAGCCTCACGGAATCGGATTGCTGTGCGGATCCGCACGCTCTGATCGTACGGAGTAAACTCAGTTGGGCCCACCTAGAATGTATGTGCTTTATCTATTCCGTCCATATATTTTTTCAGATCATTTTAGTGGTTGAGCCCACAATTTAAGCATATCCAAATCTCAAGTGGACCATGCCATGGGAAACTGTGGGAATAATGATTTCCACCGTTGAAACCTTCCCAGGCCCTACAATGATGTTTATTTGTCATCCAACCTGTTTATAAGATCACATGGATATGGATGAAGGGAAAACACAAATATCAGCTTGATACAAAACTTCTTTGTCCTCCTAGAATTTTTCAATGGTAGACATTTAGTTCACACTTTTCTTGTGGTGTGGTCCACTTTAGATTTTGATATGCTTCATTTTTTGATACCATACCTAAAATTTTCTGTTAAGATGGATGAACGGAGTGGATAAAATACGTAAATCACTGTGGGCCCCACAGAGTTTATTCCGCACGCTAGCGCGCGGAGTTACTCAGTACGCAATCCGCTTCCGAGCCTCACAAGCTAAGTATACACTGGCCTCCTAGGGTACTGAGACTGATGTGACACATGGACTGGACCTATTAAATCTTGCCACGTCGGTCCTCACGTGTAGTCAGCATTTTCGAACCTCACGTTCTGTACTCGACACATGTCAAACGGGCTGGACCAATCAAATCTCACCCATCGGAGCCTTCCCGAAATCACTGTTTCCCCACACACTCACCGAATCCGGTTCCTACGGATGAATAGCTAAGGATAATGGGCTAATTGTGGCCACACGATATACATGCGGCCAAACTGATGACAGGACTTTCAGCGTTCACGACCCACAAATCACATACAGCAGAGCCCACCTGATGAATAAGCAGGACGTGCGATCTCATTACTGCGAGTTACGACAGCAGGACGTGCGATCTCATTACTGACATCTATCCAACGAGTGCGGATTGTCTGTATCGAAGACGACGCAGGAAATTCCAGTGCCATCTTCTCATTGGTACACGTTGTTTAATCCAGCTAACAAGATACATCTGATTTCTCTCTTCCAAATGGGTTGCTGGTTATACAACACAACTTTTATAGTGTGGAACTTTTTTGAGTCATACCATGACTTTTGTGTTAGATCTATACCGGCCATCAATTTTTTCAGATTACTCTAGAGCATGAGCCCAAAAAGGCGGAACATCCAAAGCTCAAGTGGATCACACCACTGAAAGTAGTGGGGATTGAACAAACTATCGTCGAAACTTTCCTAAGGCCAACCATGAGGCTTATTTTCTATCTGACCTATTCATAAGATCACACATACTTAGATGAAGTTAAAATATAAACTATCAGCTTGATTAGAGCCTTCGGTGGCACCCATGAAGTTTTCAACAGTAACATTAATTCTTACTATTTTCCAGTGGTGCTATCCATTTTAGCTTTGGATCTGTACATTTTTTTGGACTTGTATCCAAGATTGATCCAAAAAAAAATGGATAGACAGTGTGAATATAAGAAATACATTATTGTGGGGCCCACATAAAAGTCACGGTCTTGAAAAATTGCTTTGCTTGATGTGTCGTGCAAGGAAGTGGATTAGGTGAGACCCCAACCTCACCCAAGATGGTGTAGCCCTTACCATGGGTCCAGTTTGACGTGTGTATCATGCATCCACCTAGTCCATTCCTTATTTCATATCATTTTAGAGCATGGTCCCAAAAATTAAGAAGATACAATGACCAAGTGGACCATACTCCAGGAAACAGTGGTAATTGAACACCATACTATTAAAAACTTATTACGACGAACCTTAATGTTTTCGTAGTTTTTATTTACCATCCAATCCGTTGATAAGTTCACATAAGCCTAAATGAAGGGGAAAAACAAATATCAAATTGGATTTGCTTCATTTTTTTAATAATGCCCAAAAATGATGTGGAAAAACGGATGGATGGGTTGGATACAAAATACACACATCAAGGTGGGTATGACAATAAGGGCTGCACTGCCTTAGATGAGGCCAGGGTCTCACTTAATCTTCTCCTGTGGTGTAGTACATTTTGGGTTGAGAGAAGAAAACCAGAAGTGTCCACATGTGTAGCTTTCATAGCCCCATCATGACGTATGTATCGGAACCACACCATCCATTCATTTTTTTATAACATCTTAGGGAATGAGACAAAAAAAGAGGCAAATCTAAGGTTCAAGTGGACTACACTATAAAACAATGGGAATTAGATGCCTACTAGTGAAAACTTCTTGGGGCCACAAAAGGCTCTGATCAAGCTGATATTTGTGTTTTCCCCTCATCTAGGTCTTTGTGACCTTATGAAGAGGTTAGATGGAAAATAAACCTCCTAGTAGACCTTCGAAAGGTTTAAACGGTAGTCATTTAATTGTGGTCCACTTGAGCTTTAGATGTGCCTCATTTTTTGGATCATGCTCTAGAATGATATGTAAAAGTTGATGGATGGTGTGGATCTAGAACATAAATAACTGTAGGGCTTAGAGAAGTTCCACACATTAAAAGTCTTGGTGTGTAGCACACCATATCTTGTTAGCTTTATTTGTGATGATGTGAATCAATGAGAAGTAACCGAGGGCTAAGTTTTTACGTGCCTTTGACTGAGACCCCTCGTATCCAACAAGCGATCCAGAGACTACCTCATTTTGTTGGGTTCACTAATTCCACATCCACATGTGGGAGCCATGTACATTCACATGTGGGCACAAGGAACGACTCAGCAGTTATGAGTAACAGCTTCGTGGGTGTTAACCCTACCGTGCAGGGCTACCTTGATATATTTGTTGTATATTCATGTTGTTCATTTGCTTTTCCTTTTCATTTTAGGATGAGATTCAAAATTATAAGAAGATTCAAATCTCATGCCAACCATACCAATAGAACGTATGATGAATAATCATTAAAAAAATTTGCAGGCCACAAATGCTTTGGATCAATATGATCTTTCTAATTTCCCTTCATCCAGATATTCTTGACAATGTCAACAGGTTGGATTAAAAATAAACATTAAAATGGCCTTTTGGAATTTTTAATGGTGAGTACTCAATCAACACTAGTGTGGTCCACCTGAGATTTGGATCTGTATAAATTTTGGTATCCCATCCTAAAACGGTCCATAGAAATGGATGGACAGCGTGGATATACAGAAAATCATCGATGTAGGCTCAACGGTAGGGGTAACACCCACTAAGTTGTTACTCAGGTAACACCTAATTCGCACCGTGGGCACATGTGTTATAACATGACGCGTGATATATCTGACCTTTCTATCACGTGGTCTACTCTGTTTAGATCTCCAGACAAAAATATGAGGCGATTTCACACCTCAGGTGAGCCATAGCAAATCACTACAAATTAATGGCTAGAAAACTTTCTCCTATCTGCCCACCTAAAGAGTGAATTTCTCTGATTTGTATGTTGAACATCTAAACATTAATAACCTTATGGAAAGCTCAGATCTCGCACGCTTGTTAAATATTTAAAGCGTGCCCCCCGTGTTCTTTACACGCGTGTGGAATTATCAAACCTCACCCATATTCATTTTGAGAAGTTTTCAAGTCCAACCTGTTTGAGCACAAGTTATGGTCCATTCATCAGATAACTTCCAATCTCTTATGTGAATAATAAATCCAATCCTTACAATCGGTTGGAACCACTATGAGGATCACGTATTACAAAAATCAGACTCATACACTCATCAGGTGGGTCTCATCATAGAAACAATTTCTAGCCACTGATAAATAGAAAAATACAATCGTGGTACACTCATTAAGTCGATGTGAATGATTTTTGTCTAATTTAATTCTCAGGTGGGGCCAACCTAACTGACACGTGGGATGTCTTATACAGATGAAAGGTTGGAAGTTATAAGCTTGGTGGACCCCAACTCGTTTGGACTTGAGAACTCATTTTATTTTAGTTAATTTTACTTTTGAACTTGAAAGCAATCATTGAATAGATTATTTTCCTATTTACCGTTATATTGCAGAGAAATAGCCGATATGTTAATATATCCCGAGAAAAAAAAAACGAGAAATAGCAGAGAAGAACATCACGACAACCCCATTTGGGTTGGTAGTTCATGAAACGGGAGTTCCAGCGTCAAATACCTTCCCTTGCAAACGACGTGCAAGCCCGAAATTAGCATCGGAGGATATTAGGGAGGCTCGCCCTTCCTGGCCCACTACAGGGTGATCCAGGCCATTCATTCAGAAATATGGATCTCTGGCCCAGGTGAAACAATCTAGCCGATCAAATATCACCATCGTTCATACAAAGGTGAGATATAAACAATGCTACAAATGTCAACGTACCGTTATCAGGGATGAACATATGATTTTGCTAGGGGCTCTTCTACCCAGGGTGGGCCATTGAGCCTCCCTATCAAACCTCGTTTTTTCACGTTGGAGCCCAACAGAGAAATTGGAGCAGTGGGTCCCACGAACAAACACAAGCGGAAAAAAAAAAAAAAAACGAGGGAGCCACTTGTTACACCCGACATTAGACAAAGACATCTCACGTACTGTATGGGGCCCACCTGTGATGCGTATATCCCAAGAATCATCCCAGTAATCCTAATTTATATATATTTTCACTTGTTGTGGTCGTTTTGGAATGGCTTGAGCTTTGCTGTCTCCCATCATAAAGATGGAGATGGGGGGTTCACCCATTGAACAGGTTGGATGACATGTAATCAGCATGAGTGGACCCATCATTCCATCTCCAAAATTTCTTTGGTGGGTCCTCCTTCCCAATGTCCCTATTCCCTTTGGTGGGACCCACCTGACCAATGGATGAGGCAGAATTTTTGGGAACTAGGCCTAACATGGGACTAATGGACAAGTTGGACTGTGCTCGCACAACATCACAGTGGGCCAAACACAACGCATGTGATCATTCCCAAAATCTCCGTACCCATGGCCCACTTACTTTTAATATAAAAACCATCCATGCTGGCTTGGTGCATTCCTTGTCACAACTCACATGCACCTAGAGAGAGTAACTGCTCTACCATATTCTGGCTTGACCTTATCAATCGCTAGTAATAAAGTCAAGGTCTTCCCTACAACTGGCTTTAAATGCAGCTAGCTGGGAGGCAATGTGTTTATGGCATCCAACTGGTAAAATGCGGCTGCCCCATAAAAATGGAATGCTCCAAAAATCAGGCTAATTCAACTTTAGGTAAACCACTGCTTGAATTTCATGGTTTTTGGGCCGTTGTCTATTATTTTCTATCATATGACCTTCATGATGCTTGAAATAGCATGATTATTTTGCCACTCCCATTTTCATGATGAAGCCCTACTGGATGGATAGGATGACATACATACAAATAGTGGGCCCCACACACAGCTAGTCGCATCAACAACCAGTAGCATGTGATAGCTTCCCACTAATAAAATATTACAACTTGGTACACATGCATTATCAAAAGAAGGGGAGCACTTATCCAACAAAGTAGATTTTTAAAATGTGAGGGCCTTCACTTATCGAAAGAGGTAAGTTTTTTAAATGTGAGGGCGTTTGGTAGAGCACGAGTTCATCTTGCCTCCATCGCCATTCACAGTCCAGCATGTGTTGCTACCTACTGGGCCGCTCATGTTGAGCGATCTTATGACTTAGTCTATGTTATGGGTCGCCATACAAGAATTACTTTGGAAGGTATGGTTGGGATCATCGCCTTGTGTAGATAGATGAATTTAGAATAAATGAAAATAAAATTTTTGATGGTTTGAATTCAATGGTAAAAATCTAAAGATAGGATCATTATCAAAGCATGGCCGTTTCATAATAGCTAATTCACGGTAGTAAATTGGACATGGACGGTCCAAATCATCATTGGACCATCTCATCATGTAGATCCAGAGCTGCGATACAGTCTGGATCGGAGGTGGTGAAGGAGGAAAAAGGAATTCATGATTATTTTTTTTTCTTTTTGTTAAAACACTCATCATTTTCAAGTTAGCCATCCTTTTCCATTTTTCATAGCCGTTGACTGAAATACCAGGCAGCCTATGCAAGGTTGTAATTCTAATTTTTAAATGAGGCCGGTTCATCTACAAGTCCTCGTGGAATGGGCATATTCTGCAAGGGTTGCACGTGGGGCCCACTGTAGTATGCTTATGGCGTCCAACCCATCCATCATAGTCGCCCCACCATGAGGCCCCAAAAGTCAGGCTGATCCAACCATACCATGGGCTAGAACGTGAATTTGGAGGGTTTTATTTATTTATTTATTTATTTATTTTTTATTCTATGTAGGGCTGAAAGTTGGGCGGGTTCAACCCGACCGACCCGTGACCGACCCGACATTGGGTTGGGCTTGGGCAAGAAGTATCGAACTCGATCTCGAGCTTGGGCTATGAAAACATCAACCCGATGAAGTTTGGGTCGGGCTTGGGTTGAGGTCTCGGGTTGCCCGACCCAACTCGAACCCGATCTATATACAAGTTACTTATACTTTTATTATACTTTAATGAAGTAAACTTATAATGTTTACTTGTATTTTAACTTATTTGTTTAAGAAAAGTGGAGTTCTTTACATAAATAAGTACATATATAATTAATAAAGCCATAGGTACAAAAAAATAAGGAGTGTATTGAAACATAATAGACTAATGTAATAATGAAAATATTAGCATGTATCAACCCGGCCAACCCGATCAACCCGACCGAGCCCACTTGGGTTGGGCTTGGGTTGAGAATTCCCAACCCGAGGTTAGGTTGGGTTGGGTTAGGGTTGAGGTATAGGAAGCTTGGGTTGGGTTAGGGTTCAGCACCAACCCGACCCAACCCGCCCGACTTTCAGCCCTAATTCTATGTTTGTCTAATGTTAGATAAGGTGGATGGTCCTGATTTTCTGGGTCCCACCTAATGATCGGACAGTCCTGCTTTTTGGGTCAATCCCATCATGTAAGGGTTCACTTAATGCTCTGGTTTGATGGCACTCTCAGCATTGTATGCCCAACATATAAGCAACAGGTGAATAAGCAGATGAATAGCTGTGTGATTTCCCACTACCCACAAAAGTAGCACACGTATGTCAACGAAAGCCGCTCAAATAGTAAACACCATCACAGATGGAGCGTAGTCCAGAAAATCAATCTAGTTAGATAATAGCCACTGAAGTTTTACAGTCGACCAGTTTTTATATAATCGTGATTTTAATGGCCACTAATCAGACGGTTCAGATCATCCTATCAGTGTCAATGTCAGGCGATGCTGTCAATAATACACCCCAAAACATGGGAAGGCCTACCGTTGACATGCATGGACACCGCACCTAGTGGATGAGTTGCCAGCTTCTAAGAAATCTGTATGGTCCTCGTGTAAGAAAGAGAACCACCATTCAATACCAATTTAAATCTATGTGCTGCTGTGCATGTGGCATACATGCTGTTGGGACCATTCAAGAGGTGGACCACATCATCGAAATCATCAGCCGACCAAAGATTACAGTCATCCAATCAATGGACTTGAATGTGGACGGTTGCCTCTCTCCCTTTGACCCGTCCACTTCTCCAAACTTTAGGATTCGTTTGTACGGACAGGTCTATGGTCCATCCATTATGGACCCTGCGGACCTGCCTCTTGAGCGGTTACGATCACCTGCTGCAGGTAGCACGCGGATTAGCTGCGACCCCGGATCCAGCCGTGTGGGTGCGACCCTAACCGTGGGGCCTGATATATCTGTTGTATATCCACGCTGCCCATCTGTTTTGCCAGCTTATTTTAGGGCATGGTCCAAAAAACGAAGCAGATACAAATCTCAGGTGGACCAAACAGTAGGGATTGAATGCCCACTATTAAAAGCTTCTTGATGGCCACGAAAGTTTTGGATCAAGCTGGTATTTGTGCTTTCCCTTCATCCAGGTCTGTGTTCACTTACCAACAGGTTTGATGGAAAATAAACATTACGATGGACCTTAGGATGTTTTTAATGGTGGGCATTCAATGAGCATTGTTTCCTGTGGTGAGGTCCACCTGAGATGGAAAAACGGATGGACGGCGTGGATATACAGCACATACATCAGGACGGGCCCCACAGGTCAGGGTCGGACCCACCTGGCTGGATGGAGGTTGCAGCTAATCTGCGTACTGGGCCTGGCCCGCTTTTATCGGGATTGGGCTGGAATATGAGGGCCACGCCCAGGCCTAAAATTTTAAGATTGTCTAATACCTGGGCTAGACTCAGGCTTTGTTTGCGAGTCTGTTAGCCCCGCCGACCCCGGACTCACTCCAGACGGTGTGGCCCTTACTGTGGGGCTCACCTTGATGTATGTATTCTATATCCACACCGTCCATCCTTTTTTTCAGATCATTTTAGTACATTCTCCCAGAAGTGAAGCAGATCCAATAATCAGATGGACCATACCATAGGAAACAGTGTTTATTAAACGCCCTACCATTAAAAACTTCTTAGGTCGCACCTTAATGTTTCCATAGCGTTTATTTGCCATCCAATCAACAGATTGGTCACATAAGCTTGGATGAAGGGGAAAAACAAATATCAGCTTGATCCAAACTTTTGTGGCCCATTAATGATCAATCACCACTGTTTCCTATGGTAATGGTCTACTGGGTAATTGGATCTGCTTCATTTTTGGTTAATGCCCTAAAATGATTTGGGAAAAAGGATGGAAGGAGTGATACATCATGGTGGGCCCATGGTAGAGGCCGCACTGTCTTGGGTGAGTCCGGGGTCTCACGTAATCTGCTCCAGTAGAATATAAGGGCATTTGCCGCATGTCAGCATGATGGGTCTTGCACAAAAGTGGGTGGCTCAGGTTCATGCTCAGGCTGTGCATAATCATTACAGCTGGGCTTGGGCGGGTTCGTTTTGACCTGGCTCGGTCCTAGGTTTTATTTTGTAAGCTGTGCTCAAACAGACCTTGGCCCGGCCTAAGCTTCACAGTCCTACGGACGTTTGAAACTGTGGTCAGGCAGAATTGGTTTGTGCATGTAGTCACTTCTGATTTGTGTATGTAACGACAACACTGTTTGATTCTCATACACACTCCAGGTCACGGCAGGCCTCTGTACTTGAAATCTGGCGTGGTTTAGCTTGGATGGTGGAAACATCAAAGCCCTCACTGATTCTAATGGGAAAAGCAATACCTATTCATAAATGGGGTTGTTATTGCCCCTCTTGCCACCCCTCACTGCAAGCCCTTTTTTCCTCCTGTATGTGCAAACCTGAGATCCCTGGATACCCTTGTGAGCACACAATGCGGCAAGGATCTATGACTTAAATTGACTATACCCTTGTGAGCACAGACAACACCACGAAGATCTATGACTTAAATTGACTAGAAAAACACCATGATTTTAAGGAAGCCAAGGGTACCATCAGTCTTTTCCTAGATAATCCTAAAGACGTGGATATTAGAAAGAAAAACCATTGAAGAAGAAAGAACAAAGCTATAGCCCACCGAAATCATAGCAAATATCTCATAAAGATTGGAGTATCGAAGGGTGGCTCAGATCCAAAAAAAAATCCAAATGATTGGACATAGGGCTGTCAATGGGTACCCAATGGACCTGACCTAGTTTTAATGGGTCCAGGTCCTACCATTTAGACATGCTAGGAAATCTGGTTGGGTTCAGGTTTCCCCCTTTCAGATCTGGCTAAGAATCGGATGGAATCAGTTTTCGGTCGGGTACATTGGTTTCCTAAACCACACTCATGTGAGAGAGCCCATTTAGAGACCAAACATGTCTCAAAGTGGCACATGTGTGTGCAATCTAATCCATGCATTGGGTGGGCCCAACCATGTAATTGCTTCTTTTTTTTTCTTTTCTTTTTTTCCCCCGAACTCAATTCAAAACCTAGATCCCAAGGACCCAATAAGTACCCAGTGGGTACCTGAACCTGAAGGGATCCAGATCAGGAAAGACCTGAAAAGCAGTTCACAGTTAGCCTATAGGATTCAATGTGAGAACCCGACCCACCCATTGACAGCCCTAATTGAATGTTCATATTTGTCCATGGATTTGCATGCTGTTAAGATGTGTAACCAGGGAGTGTGTGGGCTGACCCACCCAAAATGAGGACTGCATGATGAATGATACAAATCACAAGAAAATTGGTCCACATGGCTATGGTGTCTAATTCCTCAAGGCATATTCCAACTGTCGAAGGAAATAAAAGATGGAAGTCAGCTAGAATTAAATTATAGAATGCACAGAGAGCAATACCTTGTATGGAAGTTCTGTGTGAATTGCAAGCTTTTGAGCTACTCATTAATGGCCTCAAGCCAATTATCAAGAAGAAACATATTATTGGCCTTGAGCGAGCATGCACTAAAGTGACTAAATATCATAAGACGCATATAGAACTTGAAAATCCCACCAACTGAGGCCAAATAAAGATGGTGCGAAACACAACTTAGAATTTTTTTTTTTGTTAGTCATGCAACGCACCCACCCTGTTTGCTGCAAAACACATCCACGCAGTTAGTCACACGATGCACCCACCCACCGGTGGGGTCAGTGTGTCTCCTTAACACAACTTAGAAATTGACAGGTCATTATCCTGTTTATTGCGTCTCGCAAAATGTGTAAACCATGGTATGCCGTAACAGCCATTATATAAAGGTAACGGTGGCAATCGTTATACATTACGGGTCGTAATAGCCGTTATGGAAAAAATGACCCATAATCATTTCTACGGCTCGTTACGCCCCATAATAGTCCGTTACAGGCAAAAATAAGTTTTTTCGGATTTTTTTTTTTCAATAAAAAATGAGACCGTATCGTAAAGGTAAGTAGTGGTGGCTGTTACGGCCACCACCGTTACTATTACAGAATACCTTGGTGTAAACAAGATGCATTGCCAGGCCGAAAACTAGACTGATATAAACCTGGCTATAATGTTTATAGAAAATGGATGGCTAGCAGATAACAGCAAATTGGTTGCATTCATGGAAAGGGACTGCTTAGATCAATTGAACCGATGGGGCCTAGATAATGGATGGCTTGGATCTCACATGCTTGTGCATGGGCAGATTGTGGGCAGCTCAACATGCATGGGTCTAATTTAATTTCATAACTAAAATACATCGCCACCATACCATCATTTATCGGACGCTGATTATTTAATGAAGGATTATATGAATTGTATACAGTACAAAGTGTTCTTATTGTTTTCATTTTGGTATTTCAGGTGAAATGTTGGCGAAAAAGGGGCCCAACAGATGGATGTGATGAGAATAGTCTCTCATTTGTTATCATCACATTCATATTTTGAGCATCTCTACATTTGGCAGCAGATACCAATTGGCCCTTGGTCTCCATAAGGCATGCACACATACACAGAACATGTACAGGGTTCCACCTGAGAATATCAGTTATATGTCTACCACGTGTAGCTGACATGTGTAGAGGTATTAGGGGTGTTTTGAATAAGTTTTGAGTTTGAATTGAAGAAGTCTTAGAGTACAGTTGGGAGAGGGATTTAGGGGTTTGTTTGGTTTGTTTCCGTTGAAGCAATCATCAAATCTTATCCATTAAAATTCTTCTTAAGAGTTACTGGAGGTTTGGATTCTCATCGAATTGAATCCTATTCATGCTTTTCTTCCTACATTAGGTAAGATAGCTCCCAGAAAGAGGCCGACGGCTAACGTTCACGCAAAAGAACATGACAACTTACTTATTAGAGACAGGCTATTCCGACATGGAGGAGGTGGTCAAGCAACTCTGCAAGACACTACTGAACAACTGGCTCGGAAGCTAGATCAACAAGGTGAGAGACTGGATATGATAGTCCAGATGCTGACTGCCTTAGACCTCAAATACAATCGACTGACATCGGCAAGGGCTCGAGAGTTGGAAGTAAACTCCAGCGGGCAAACCTCGGCTACCATGTTCCAACGTCCAAGGGAGGCTACCTCGACTATAGGTGGCGGCGGCGCCATTCAAAGTAGAACGCTAAAGCTGGATTTTCCAAAATTTGAAAGTGGAGACCCCCGCTGGTTGGGTTTATCGTGCCGAGCAATTTTTTCAGTTTCAAAACACAGCTGCTGAGCAACGCTTACCTCTTGCTTCCTTTCACTTGGAAGGGGAAGCGTTACAGTGGTACAGGTGGTACCAGCAATTTCAATCTGAAATTACATGGGAGGAATTCGTAATGGCGCTAACGGCAAGGTTTGTGCCAACAGAATATGAAGATTATGCTGGCACATTGGCCAAATTACGTCAAACTTCAACTATTCGTGACTACCAGACGAAGTTCGAGAAATTGTCAAACCGAACTGAAGGGCTTTCTGAAGCCTTCTTGGTGAGTTGCTTTGTGTGTGGGCTAAAGGACGAAATACGTTTAGAAGTCCAAATGTTTTGTCCCACCACCATAATGCAACCATTGGACTTGCCAGGTTGCAAGAAGAAAGGATCGTGGCAAGGCGAAAGCTTTTACTAGGGACAAGGCCCATGTCCACGACCACTAGTGTACCGGCCAGGCCTCCTCAGGTTCCGATCAAGCGTTTAACACCAGCTGAAGCTAAAGAAAGAAAGGACAAGGGGCTGTGCTACTATTGTAATGACAAATTTCAGTCAGGGCATAAGTGCAAGACACCCAGACTATTCATGATCGAAAGCTGTGTAGAAGACGAGGTGCCTTCAGTACAAATTCAAGAGATTGATATGGAGCTGGACGAGTTTGGGGATCTTTTACTTGAGATCTCCTTACACGCTGTAGCTGGGGCCGCTAACCCTCAGACCATGCGTGTTGGGGATGTCCTGTGTGGACAAGTTGTAACCATGCGGATTGACAATGGATCCACCCATAACTTTTTGGATCCAAAGGTGGCTCGTAAAGCTCGTGTGGTGGTCCGTCCTGGCACCAATTTTGAAGTTATGGTGGCTGATGGGGATCGGCTTATTGGAGAAGGTTGGCGTTCTTCTCTTTCGCATATCCAAGGCCATTTTATTAAGGTTGAATTTTTTTGTATTATTATTATTTCTTTTTTTTAGTTCTTTGGGAGGTTGTGATGTGGTACTACGGGCACAATGGCTTTGAACCCTAGGATTAGTCATATGGGATTTTTCCCAACTCACCATGAGATACAGAGATGGATCGAAGGAGTGTCAGCTCAAGGGATTAATGCCTACCGAGTTACTAAGTGACCAGCTAGCTCAACTCAAAAAGACAGCTAAGAATGTTCTAGTCATACAGCTTTGCAACCTAGAAGTTCCTGTCCGATCAGAGGTTATCGATGCAAGTTTGCGGTGTCTGTTGAATGAATTTTCTGAGGCCTTCAGAACCCAAGGGGCTTCCCCCCGCACAAGCTCAAGATCATGGCATTCCTTTGATTGAAGGAACTCCACTGTCAGTATCAAGCCGTACATGTATCACTTCTATAAAAAAGAATGAAATTGAAAGGATTGTTAAGTAAATGTTGGTTTCTGGTACCATTCGGCCCAGCACTAGCCCTTATTCTTCACCGGTCCTTTTGGTTCGCAAGTTGGATGGTAGTTGGTGCATGTGTGTTGATTACTGTGCCCTTAACCAAGTCACTATTAAGGACAAGTTTCCAATACCGATGCTCGATGAGTTTTTAGATGAGCTTAATGGATCTACATTCTTTTCAAAGTTGGACCTAAGGTCTGGTTACCACCAAATCCGGGTTCATGACAATGACATTCCTAAAACGGCATTCCAGACCCATGAGGGATATTACGAATTCCTCGTAATGTCGTTTGGTCTTACAAATGCCCCTGCTACATTCCAAGGATTGATGAATGAAGTCTTTAGACCATTCTTGCAGCGATTCGTCTTAGTTTTTTTTTTACGATATCTTAATATATAGCAAGAGTTGGAAGGAACATTTGTCTCATCTATGCATGGTATTGAATGTTTTGAGGCAACATCAATTGTATACCAAGGAATCTAAATGTCGCTTTGGCCGTCAAGAGATAGATTACTTGGGTCACCATATTTCAGCCCAAGGAGTTGCCGTAGATCCATCCAAGGTCAGGTGTATGATAGAATGGCCGAAACCTATGACACCCCGAGCATTGCATGGCTTCTTTGGTCTCACCGGCTACTACAGAAAATTCATTAAGGATTATGGGAAGGTCGCAGCACCATTGACAACTTTACTCAAGAAAAATGCTTGGTATTGGAATGAAGTTGCTGAACGGGCCTTCAATGACCTTAAACTTGCCATGACCCAAGCACCGGTTTTGGCTCTTCCTGACTTTACCAAGCAGTTCACTGTGGAGTGTGATGCCTCTGGAGCCGGGATTGGTGGTGTTTTGATGCAAGATGGACACCTTATCGCTTTTTTCAGCTGGGCTTTACATGGTAAGAATTTAACGTTATCTACTTATGAAAGGGAACTGATGGCTTTGGTTGTAGTTGTACAAAAATGGAGGCCCTATCTGCTTGGAAGGAAGTTTGTGGTGCGTACAGACCACCAAAGTATAAAGTTCCTTCCTTCTTGAGCAGAAAATTTCCACTTCGGATCAACATAGGTGGATGTCTAAGTTGCTTGGGTATGACTTCACGATTGAATTTAAAAGGGGCAAGGAAAATACAGTGGCCGACGCTCTTTCTAGAAGGAACGAGGAGATGTCACTTTCAGCCTTATCAACCTCAGTTGCCACTTGGGTCGATGCGGTTGAGTCAGAGGCAGCCATAGATTCCTATCTTTTGGATCAAATAAGGAGGTGCAAGGAAAGGAAACTGGATTCTAAAAAATATTCCATGCAGGAAGGTATTTTGTTTAGAAAAGGGAAGATTATTTTGGGGCCTACCTCGCCAACCTGAAACCTTATCCTCACTGAATTACATTCTACACCAGCTTCAGGTCATTCTGGTTATCACAAGACTCTTAAGAGAGTCAAAGACACCTTCTATTGGCCGAGCCTCAAGAAGGAGGTGTTAACCTTTGTTAAAGAATGTGACATCTGCTAGCACCACAAAAATGAGAATGTGGCACCTGCCTTCTTCAGCCTCTCCCCATTCCAAATCAGATTTGGACAGATATTGCCATGGATTTCGTAGAAGGGTTGCCAATTTCTCAAGGTCGCTCGGTTATTCTAGTAGTGGTGGATAGGCTTTCCAAGTATGGCCATTTCCAAGAATGTGACATCTGCTAGCGCCACAAAAATGAGAATGTGGCACCTCTAGGCCTTCTTCAGCCACTCCCCATTCCAAATCAGATTTGGACGGATATTGCCATGGATTTCGTAGAATGGTTGCCAATTTCTTAAGGTCGCTCGGTTATTCTAGTAGTGGTGGATAGGCTTTCCAAGTACGACCATTTTATTGCCCTAAGCCATCCCTATTCAGCTTCCTCTGTGGCAAGGCTCTTCTTCGAACATATACTCAAGCTTCATGGGATGCCCGCTTTGATAGTCAGCGATAGAGACCCTACCTTTACTCGCCAATTTCTCAAGGTCGCTCGGTTATTCTAGTAGTGGTGGATAGGCTTTCCAAGTATGACCATTTTATTGCCCTAAGCCATCCCTATTCAGCTTCCTCTATGGCAAGGCTCTTCGTCGAACATATATTCAAACTTAATGGGATGCCCGCTTCGATAGTCAGCGATAGAGACCCTACCTTTACCAATCAATTTTGGAAGGAACTCTTTATGTTGCAAGGTACGCATCTAAAAATGAGCTCAACTTATCATCCCCAATCGGATGGTCAAAGTGAAGTCTTAAATCGTTCCGTAGAAAATTATCTCCGCTGTTTCACCAGTAATTGGCCCAAAGAATGGGTACGTTGGCTACCTTGGGCCGAGTGGTGGTACAACACCACTTACCATTCCTCTTCCAAAATGACTCCGTACAATGTTGTTTATGGAGTCGTTCCCCCTCCCCCCCCCCCCCCCCCCCCCCCCTCTCAAGTAAAGGCCTACATATTAGGAACCACCAAGGTGAAAGCAGTTAAGGAAGAGCTGAGTAAAGATAAAATTTTGGAGCTCTTAAAGCAGAATTTGAGGGCAGCCCAAGAGCTAATGAAGAAGTTTGTAGACCAACGTCGGACTGTGAGAGAGAGAGAGAGTTTGTTGTAGGAGATTGGATATATTTGAGGCTCCAGCCATATCATCAAACTTTAATAGTTGTTTGGAGATCGCTTAAGCTATCAGCTAGATACTATGGGCCATACCAAATCACCCAGCGTGTCGGACAGGTGGCCTACCGGCTTGACTTACCGCCAGGCTCAAGGATCCATCCCGTATTTCATGTTTCGAGCCTTAAGAAAAAGCTGGGGAATCAAGTACAACCGATTGATTCTCTACCGCCATTAATGGATGAGGGGTTACTTCAGCCCGAGCCAGTGGCCATTCTAAATCATTGGATGGTTAAAAGGAGAAATCAAGCGATAACGGAAGTACTCATTCAGTGGCAAGGAGTTCCAATTGAAGGCGCAACATGGCAAGGAGTTCCTGATGCTCACCTTGAGGACAAGGTGACTCTTAGAGGGGGGGATTAGTTGTCACATTCTTTTGCGTGAACGTTAGCCGTCGACCTCTTTTTGGGAGCTATCTTGCCTAATGGAGGGAGAAAAGCATGAACACAATTCAATTCGAGGAGAATCCAAACCTCCAGTAACTCTCAAGAAGAATTTTAATGGATAAGATTTGATGATCTCTTTACTAAAACCATGAAAATAAATACAATAGCTTCAACGGAAACAAACCAAACAAACCCCTAAAATCCCTCTCCTAATGGTACTCTAAGACTTATTCAATAACATACTCATGACTTACTCAAAACACCACTAATACCTCTACACGTGTCAACTACATGTGGTAGATGTATCAATCAAAAGTTCTCAGGCTTTCAGTTTGAACAAGTCAGGCTGTGATTTAGTGATCCAACCATTGATATGACCTAAATGGGAAAATCTAAAAATATGTTGTCCTCCAATTTCCTTCCTTTTCCATCTATTCTTGTTCTGATATCCTCATGGGGTTACTACAGCATTGTCTCACATGCAAAGACACCAATTGAGACTAACTAGCCCCTGCACCATGCAACTGCAAGTTATCATGTTCGTACTACAAAATCATAATCCCTCCCTAATAAATTGATAATTTTATTTTTAAATCTTATTAGTGTAGTCATAGTTTACCCAACATTTTATAAGGTATGCTCTAGTAGTACTGGTACTATCGTAAGCTTACAGTGGTATCGACAGATGTGGGGCCATGTGGTGTACGTAACACAAAAAAACCTATCCATCAGATGCATATCATTAGTCAACACCCACGGCCTGAAAATTAGTGCGATCCAACACTTTGGTGATCCACAGCTCAGGGAGGAAGGTAGGAGGGGATGCCGCCCTTAATTCTCATTGAGGCCTCAACTGAGTTGCATAAAAGCCTTATTTTTTTCCTAACCCATAAGGGTCTGGATGGCCTGGATTTCGTATAACAACATTGTGGGCCCCCCATATGAATCAAGGGTGGGCACTCCCACAACTTGTTTCCTGTTTTGTGGCCCACCTGAGTTTTCATTTGGGCTTAGTTTTGGGCCCTTGGATGTAAAATCGAAGCATCAACTGATTGGATGTTGTAAATACATGGACAGTTGGACCCCACTTCTGCCCAGTACAACCATAGCTTGTAGGTTTTACCAGACCACAACACACCCCTCATTTTACTACCTGTACCACCAATGAAATCCCCTTCAGGGTAATGTCATAATTATGCATTTCTCTTCTATTAAGGTGTCAATGAAGAACAGTCAAACACTTTTCTCCAAATCCTTTTCTTCTTCAATAAAATATCTCATTTTATTACCTTGTACCACCAAATAAAGCCCCTTCAGGGTAATGTCATAATTATGCATTTCTCTTCTGTTAAGGTGTCAATGAAGAACAGTCAAACACTTTTCTCCAAATCCTTTTCTTCTTCAATAAAATATCTCATTTTATTACTTGTACCA
Source organism: Liriodendron chinense (assembly GCA_003013855.2). NCBI lineage: Eukaryota > Viridiplantae > Streptophyta > Magnoliopsida > Magnoliales > Magnoliaceae > Liriodendron > Liriodendron chinense. The sequence continues at coordinate 8,131,743 of ML058513.1, forward strand.
CCAGATAAAGCCCCTTCAGGGTAATGTCATAATTATGCATTTCTCTTCTGTTAAGGTGTCAATGAAGAACGGTCAAACACTTTTCTCCAAATCCTTTTCTTCTTCAATAAAATATCTCTATGCAAATGAGGAAATAGAAATTTCAGTCTATCGCAATCGTGAGCTCCATTTTGGTTTCGCAACATAAAGATAAAACTTTTTCTTTCTCATGGTTCCTATTAACTTGCTTCTGTTACATTTCTGACATTGATGACTAGCTCCAATTCAAAAAGTTCATTTACCAGGATTAGATATTTGCTAGAATCTCAAGTTAGGGAACAAATAAGTGTTAGCGCTAGATACAATAACACAAGGCCACTAACAATCTTCTGTAAATGTCTATGTAAAACTCATGCAAACAAGGTTACTCTCTTCACCAGAAACAAGTACAATCTAGTCAATTTCTTTAGAAGATTCACTAATTAAAATTTTAAAAAAAAAACAGATAAAACGAACTTTTTTTTACATGCAAAAACTATTATTGAAGGCTTCAACAAACTTGTAAGAAGGATATGCGGTATCCCTCATATAGTTGCACAAAGTGGGAATTGAATCAGCAACAGATTTGGGTTTGTGATCGGGGAAGCATCAGTTTCAAAATGTTGGCTTGTATAAACATCTAGGTTTATACAAGTGGGAGTGCAAGTCTAAGCATCAGCAGCACCTAGTTAGACGGTCTGTGCAACTAATTCTCACATAAGGAGTATCAAACTCCAAAGAACCATCAAGTTTGAAAAGGAAAAACACCAAGCTCCTGTTGGAATAGGAGGGCCGGCAGCAAAAACAAAGCCGCATCAGCAGCACCTAGTTAGACGGTCTGTGCAACTAATTCTCACATAAAGAGTATCAAACTCCAAAGAACCATCAAGTTTGAAAAGGAAAAACACCAATCTCCTGTTTGGATAGGAGGGCCGGCAGCAAAAACAAAGCCGAACACAAACAGCAAATTGAATCAAACAAGCAACACAATGCAATCACAATGCATGCAATCACCCACACATAGTCAATCCGAATTTAATGTGGAAAAACCCCTCATGGGTAAAAAACCACGGCACAAAGCGACACTAATACACTATAATCTCAGAAGTTACAAATAAGCCTATTGAAATTGCTATGTGGCTCTCGACATCGGCCCCCTCCGTCATCCTCAAATTTTACAACTGAAGCTTTAAGTATATGCGATTTTTCAGAGATTTCTTCACGTAGATATTCTCCAACTTCGCCCACGTTGCAGCCGCAGTCTTCTCTTTCATGACGTTATACAGGACCTCATCTGCCAGGCACAACTGGATTGAGACATTGGCCTTTTCATCGATCTTCTTCCACTCTCCTTCTTTCATAGCTTCTGGTCGCTTTCTAAGGAGCGCATCTTGCAATCCTTGCTGAACTAGAAGGCCTTTCATCTTCACCTTCCAAAGTTTAAAATTATTTTTCCCCGAATATTCCTCTATGTCGAACCTCTTGCCCAATGCCATGCTCTTGTCTTAGATTCGAATTTCTACTACAACCCAACGATCTCTCTGATACCAGTTGTTGGGATAGGAGGGCCGGTAGCGGAAACAAAGCTGAACACAAACAACAAATTGAATCAAACAAGCAACACAATGCAATCGCAATGCATGCAATCACCCACACATAGACAATCCGAATTTAACATGGAAAAACCCCTCACGGGTAAAAAACCACGGCACAAAGCGACACCAATCCACTATAATCTTAGAAGTTACAAGAGATGGGGGTGGATTCGGACCTAGATCCGACCCGAATCCGATGGTTATATGGATTTTGGATCGGAAATGGATCTAACAATTTATAAATGGATCGGATATGGATATCACCTTTTGGATCCAAGTTTGATCCGAATCCGATCCGAATTTGTCTACAGATATATGGACTTGGAGCCTGATCCAACTGGATCCGATCCAGATTCGACCCATTGAGAGCCCTAAGCCAGATAAATTGTTTCGATCATTGATATAGTTTTCCTTCCACACGAAACAATTTAGAATGTATGAAACAACCTGTCTTATCTTAACAACATTGATAACTAAAAATTTGCCCAACCATATAGCTAGCTTGAATTACCAAAGATCAATCCAACCATATTCACAACTTGGATCATTAAATGTGAGTCTGAGTACATGATTAGCCCAATCATATAAACGTCTCAGATGATAGGAGACTAGCCCACTCATATTAACGATTTAGATCTTAATACAAGCCTAGTCATATGAATGTTTGGATAATTCAAATGCTCTCATTCATATGAACAGTTTGATCATAAACAATATGCCGAGTGATAAGAACAATTAAGATCACTACAAATAGTCCCAGAATAGCATAAAACGTATAAATTGATTGAAACTTGCCCCTCGCATTACCGAATTTGATCATTGAGTACGGGCCCAGTCATAAGAAATATTTGGATCATTGATAATGAGTTCATCTGAACAAAATACTCTAGAATTCAGAAAAGTGGAAGAGTCGTATGAACATTTTGGATTGTAGAAAAGAGGCCCAACCATGCGTACCGGCTATAATCATTGGGACCAGTGTTCATAGTATCAGTATCGTGTTACGTTTCGCACCCTTGGGAAACATATACATATCGCGTATCGCTAGGGATATATCGGTTGTATCGCGTAATGTGTTGTACTTTTTGAAAAACATGGGGAAACATTGGGAAATTGATTGAATTTTTCAATGAAACTTCAGGGATTGTTAAAATGGACTTTAATACACATTTAAATCATAATATGTAAAAACAAAAGTCCACATAATGGAGTGCCTTTGTAAAAGGATCCTAAGTTATGCACTGTCTGACTGAACTGATGCAACTATTGTTGAAATTGATTCAATAAAATATATAAATGTAAGAAGACATTAATGAAAACACAACCAATTCATTAACAAAGTATAACAAGTAAGAGAGTTGAAAAACATACATGGATGATGCAACTGGCTAGGTATCCTCCAAATGCAATTTTGACTATCCTAGTTCAACGCAATGCAAGTTTCCTTATATAGGTTAGATCATCCATATGGGGACTCAACAAAACCTATAAAATAGTTAATTAGACTCAACAAAATATGACCCCTTCACAGAGTTAGTACGCGGGTCGAATCATTGGGACAATAGTAACATACTAGGATAGTTGATACACGACTAGGTATATAACTGGCCCAATCACATAAACGCCTTGGAAAAAACTAACCTAATAATATGAATGATTTGGATCGATAATACAGGACTAGTCAATTGAATGGTTTCGATCATTATAGTGACTACATTCCCCTAAGACCCACAATATCGTAGCGAGATCTGGATTCCAACATATAATCACTCTATCCATAAAATATCCCTCCACATTAATGATTTGCAACACGGAGTATGCGCCTAGCCATATATATTGTTTACAACATTCATAATGTTTTTACTCGACATGAAACAATTTTAAATGTAGGAAACAACCTGTCTCATTTGAACAGCATGAATAACTGAAAACATGCCCAACCATGCAGCCAGCTTAAATTACCAGAGATCAATCGAACCATTTTCACGACTTGGATCATTAAATGTGGGTCTGAGTATATGATTTGCCCAATCATATGAACGGCTTAAATGGTGGAAGACTAGCAAAATCATATTAACGATTTAGATAACTTAATACAAGCCTAGTCATATGAATATTTGGATCATTGAAATTCACTCATTCATATGAACAATTTGATCATAAACACTGGGTCAAGACATAAGAACAATCAGGATCACTAGAAATAGTCCCAAAATCATATGAATGGTACAAATTGCTTGACACTTGCCCTTCACATTACCGATTTGGATAACTGAGTATGGTCCCAGTCATACGAAAGGTTCGGATCATTGATAAAGAGGTCATCCAGACAAAATACTCGAGAATTAAGAAAACTGGATGAGTCGTATGAACAGTTTGGATCGTAAAAAAGAAGACCAACCATGTACTCTGGCTAAAATCATTGGGACTATATTAACCTACTAAGATAGTTCTTACACAACTCAGTATATAACTGGCCCAATCACATGAATGCCTTAGAAGAGATTAGGTGAACAAAAAATATGATATGGATCCATAATAAAGGCCTAGTCATATGAATGATTAGGATCGTTATAATGAGTACATTCCTCTATGAACCACAAAATCATAGCTAGATCTGGATAACAACATTTAATTACTACATACATAAAATATCACTCCACATTAACGTTTTGAAACATGAAGTATGGGCCAAGCCAGATAAATTGCTTCGATCATTAATAAAATTTTCTTCCACATGAAACAATTTGAAATGTAGGAAAACACCTCTCTCAGCTTAACAAACGGATTACTAAAAATTTGCCTTACCATATAGCCAGCTTGAATTGTAGGAGACCAATCCAACCATATTCAGAACATGGATCTTTAAATGTGAGTCTGAGTACATGATTGGCCCAATCTTACGAACGACTTAGATGATGGTAGACTAGCGAAATCATATCAACAATTTAGATCACTTAATACAAGCCTAATCATATGAATGTTTGGATCATAAAAATGCGCTCATTTATATTAACAGTTTGATCATAAACAATGGGCCGAGTCATAACAACAATCAAGATCACGAGAAATAATTCCAAAATCATATGAAAGGTATAAATCGCTTGAAACTTGCCCTTCACATTACCGATTTGGATCACTGAGTACGGTCCTAGTCATACGAAATATTTGGATCGTTGATAATGAGTTCTTCCGAACAAAATACTCTAGAATTCAGAAAAGTGGATGAGTCATGTGAATAGTTTGGATTGTAGAAAAGAGGCACAACCATGCATACCGGTTATAATCATTGCGACCATACTAACCTACTAAGAGAGTTGATACGCGACTAGGTATATAACTGGCCCAATCACATGAACGCCTTGGAAGAAACTAACCCAATAATATGAATGATTTGGATCGATAATACAGGACTAGTCAATTGAGTGGTTTTCATCATAATAGTGACTACATTCCCCTAAGACGCACAATATCGTAACTAGATCTTGATTCCAACATTTAATTACCGCATCAAAAAAATATCCCTCCACATTAACGATTTACAACACGGAGCATGGGCCTAGCCATACAAATTGTTTAGATCATGCAGAATGTTTTTACTCGGCACTAAACAATTTTAAATGTAGGAAACAACCTGTCTCATCTGAACAGCATGAATAACTGAAAACATGACCAACCATGCAGCCAGCTTAAATTGCCAGAGATCAATCGAACCATTTTCACAACTTGGATCATTAAATGGGGCTCTGAGTACATGATTTACCCAATCATATAGACGGCTTAAATGGTGGAATACTGGCAAAATCATATTAACGAATTAGATCACTTAATACAAGCGTAGTCAAATGAATATTTGGTTCATTGAAATTCACTCATTCATATGAACAATTTGATCATAAACACTGGGTCGAGTAATAAGAACAATCAGGATCACTAGAAATAGTCCCGGAATCATATGAATGATACAAATCGCCTAACACTTGCCCTTCACATTGCCAATTTTAATGACTGAATACGGTTCCAGTCATACGAAAGGTTCAAATCATTGATAAAGCGTTCATCCAGACAAAATACTCCAGAATTCAGAAAACTGGATGAGTCGCATGAATAGTTTGGATCGCAGAAAAGAGGACCAACCATGTATTGCGGCTAAAATCATTGGGAATATATTAACCTACTAAGATAGTTCATACACGACTTGGTATATAAATGGCCCAATCACATGAATGCCATAGAAGAGATTGGGTGAACAAAAAATGTGATACGGATCCATAATAAAGGCCTACTCATATCAATGATTAGGATCATTAAAATGAGTACATTCCCCTATGAACCAAAAAAATCATAGCTAGATCAGGTTAACAACATTTAATTACTGCATCCATAAAATATGCCTCCACATCAACGTTTTAAAACATGCAGTATGGGCCTAGACAGATAAATTCTTTCGATCATTGATGAAGTTTTTCTTCTACACAAAACAATTTAAAATGTAGGAAAACACCTGTCTCAGCTTCACAACACGAATAACTAAAAATTTGCCGAACCATATAGCCAGCTTAAATTGCAGGAGACCAATCCAACCATATTCACAACATGCATCTTTAAATGTGAGTTTGAGTACATGATTGGCCCAATCTTATGAACGACTTAAATGATGGTAGACTGGCGAAATCATATTAACGATTTAGATCACTTAATACAAGCCAAGTCATATGAATGTTTGGATCATAAAAATGTGCTCATTCATATGAACAGTTTGATCATAAACAATGGGCCGAGTCATAACAACAATCAAGATCTCGAGAAACAGTTCCAAAATCATATGAACGGTATCAATCGCTTGAAACTTGCCCTTCACATTCCGATTTGGATCACTAAGCACAGTCCCAGTCATACGAAATATTCGAGATTGTTGATAATGAGTTCTTCCGAACAAAATATTATGGAATTCAGAAAAGTACGGTCCCAGTCATTCGAAAGCCGATATGCATGGATCTGAACAGCATGAATAACTGATAGCTGGTATGCATGGATCACTAAGTACGGTCCCAGTCATACGAAATAAGTTGTCTCATCTGAACAGCATGAATAACTGATAACCGGTATGCATGGATCATGGGGACCATAGTAACCTACTAAGATAGTTGATACACGACTAAGTATATAACCAGCCCAATCACATGAACGCCTTGGAAGAAACTAACCCAACAATATAAATGATTTGGATCGATAATATAGCACTAGTCAATTGAATAGTTTCGATCATTAAATGTGGGTCTGATTACATGATTTGCCCAATCATATGAACGGCTTAAATGGTGGAAGACTGGCAAAATCATACTAACGATTTAGATCACTTAATACAAGCCTCATCATATGAATATTTGGATCATTGAAATTCGCTCATTCATATGAACAATTTGATCGTAAACGCTGGGCCGAGTCATAAGAACAGCAGCATCACTAGAAATAGTCCTGAAATCATACGAATGATACACATTACTTGACACTTGCCCTTCACATTACCGATCTGGATCACAAAGTCCGATCACATTACCGATCAGGATCACTAGAAATAGTCCTGAAATCATATGAATGATACACATCACTTGACACTTGCCCTTCACATTACCGATCTGGAAGACTGGCAAAATCATATTAACGATTTAGATCACTTAATACAAGCCTCATCATATGAATATTTGGATCATTGAAATTCGCTCATTCATATGAACAATTTGATCGTAAACGCTGGGCCGAGTCATAAGAACAATCAGGATCACTAGAAATAGTCCTGAAATCATATGAATGATACACATCACCTGACAATTGCCCTTCACATTACCGATTTGGATCACAAAGTACGGTCCAGTCATACAAAAGGTTCGGATCATTGATAAAGCGTTCATCCAGACAAAATACTCGAGAATTCAAAAAATTGGACGAGTCGTATGAACAGTTTGGATCGTAGAAAAGAGGACCAACCATGTACTCCGGCGAAAATAATTGGGACTATATTAACCTACTAAGATAGTTCATACACGACTCGGTCTATAACTGGCTTAGTCACATGAATGCCATAGAAGAGATTGGACGAACAAAAAATATGATACTATGCAATTCGGAAAAGTGGAGGACTCATGTGAATAGTCTGGATAGTAGAAAAGAGGCCATCCATGCATACTGGCTTTAGTCATTGGGTCTATAGTAACCTAGTAAGAGAGTTGATAGATGACTAGGTATATAATTGGCCCATTCACATGAACGCCTTGGAAGAAACCAACCAAACAATATAAATGATTTGGATCGATAATATAGCACCAGTCAATTAAATGGTTTCGATCATTAAATGTGGGTCTGATTACATGATTTGCCCAATCATATGAACGGGTTAAATGGTGGAAGACTGGCAAAATCATGTTAACGATTTAGATCACTTAATACAAGCCTAATCATATGAATATTTGGATCATTGAAATTCGCTCATTCATATGAACAATTTGTTCATAAACGCTGGGTCGAGTCATAAGAACAATCAGGATCACTAGAAATAGTCCCGAAATCATATGAATGAGACAAATCACTTGACACTTGCCCTTCACATTACCGATCTGGATCACTGAGTACGGTCCCAGTCATAGGAAAGGTTCGGATCAATGATAAAGCGTTCATCCAGATAAAATGCTCGAGAATTCAAAAAATTGGATGAGTCGTATGAACAGTTTGGATCGCAAAAAAGAGGACCAACAATGTACTCTGGCTAAAATAATTGGGACTCCATTAACCTACTAAGATAGTTCATACACGACTCAGTCTATAACTGGCTTAGTCACATGAATGCCAAAGAAGAGATTGGGGGAACAAAACATATCATACTATGGAATTCAGAAAAGTGGAGGAGTCATGTGAATAGTTTGGATTGCAGAAAAGAGGCCCATCCATGCATACCGGCTTCAATCATTGGGACCATTGTAACCTAGTAAGAGTGTTGATACATGATTAGGTATATAACTGGCCCATTCACATGAACGCCTTGGAAGAAACCAACCCAACAATATAAATGATTTGGATCGATAATATAGCACTACTCAATTGAATGGTTTCGATCATTAAGTGTTGGTCCGATTACATGATTTGCCCAATCATATGAACGGGTTAAATGGTGGAAGACTGGCAAAATCATATTAACGATTTAGATCACTTAATACAAGCCTCATCATATGAATATTTGGATCATTGAAATTCGCTCATTCATATGAACAATTTGAGCGTAAACGCTGGGCTGAGTCATAAGAACAATCAGGATCACTAGAAATAGTCCTGAAATCATATGAATGATACACATCACCTGACAATTGCCCTTCACATTACCGATTTGGATCACAAAGTACGGTCCAGTCATACGAAAGGTTCGGATCATTGATAAAGCGTTCATCCAGACAAAATACTCGAGAATTCAAAAAATTGGACGAGTCGTATGAACAGTTTGGATCGTAGAAAAGAGGACCAACCATGTACTCTGGCGAAAATAATTGGGACTATATTAACCTACTAAGATAGTTTATACACGACTCGGTCGATAACTGGCTTAGTTACATGAATGCCATAGAAGAGATTGGACTAACAAAATATATGATACTATGGAATTCGGAAAAGTGGAGGACTCATGTGAATAGTTTGGATAGTAGAAAAGAGGCCCATCCATGCATACCGGCTTTAATCATTGGGTCTATAGTAACCTAGTAAGAGAGTTGATAGATGACTAGGTATATAATTGGCCCATTCACATGAACGCCTTGGAAGAAACCAACCCAACAATATAAATGATTTGGATCGATAATATAGCACTAGTCAATTGAATGGTTTCGATCATTAAATGTGGGACTGATTACATGATTTGCCCAATCATATGAACGGGTTAAATGGTGGAAGACTGGCAAAATCATATTAACGATTTAGATCACTTAATACAAGCCTCATCATATGAATATTTGGATCATTGAAATTCGCTCATTCATATGAACAATTTGAGCGTAAAGGCTGGGCTGAGTCATAAGAACAATCAGGATCACTAGAAATAGTCCTGAAATCATATGAATGATACACATCACCTGACAATTGCCCTTCACATTACCGATTTGGATCACAAAGTACGGTCCAGTCATACGAAAGGTTCGGATCATTGATAAAGCGTTCATCCAGACAAAATACTCGAGAATTCAAAAAATTGGACGGGTCGTATGAACAGTTTGGATCGTAGAAAAGAGGACCAACCATGTACTCTAGGCGAAAATAATTGGGACTATATTAACCTACTAAGATAGTTCATACACGACTCGGTCGATAACTGGCTTAGTTACATGAATGCCATAGAAGAGATTGGACGAACAAAAAATATGATACTATGGAATTCGGAAAAGTGGAGGACTCATGTGAATAGTTTGGATAGTAGAAAAGAGGCCCATCCATGCATACCGGCTTTAATCATTGGGTATATAGTAACCTAGTAAGAGAGTTGATAGATGACTAGGTATATAATTGGCCCATTCACATGAACGCCTTGGAAGAAACCAACCCAACAATATAAATGATTTGGATCGATAATATAGCACTAGTCAATTGAATGGTTTCGATCATTAAATGTGGGACTGATTACATGATTTGCCCAATCATATGAACGGGTTAAATGGTGGAAGACTGGCAAAATCATATTAACGATTTAGATCACTTAATACAAGCCTAATCATATGAATACTTGGATCATTGAAATTCGCTCATTCATATGAACAATTTGATCATAAACGCTGGGTCGAGTCAGAAGAACAACCAGGATCACTAGAAATAGTCCTGAAATCATATGAACGACACAAATCACTTGACACTTGCCCTTCACATTACCGATCTGGATCACTGAGTACGGTCCAGTCATACGAAAGGTTCGGATCATTGATAACGCGTTCATCTAGACAAAATACTTGAGAATTCAAAAAATTGGACGAGTCGTATGAACAGTTTGTATCGTAGGAAAGAGGACCAACCATGTACTCCGGCGAAAATAATTGGGACTATATGAACCTACTAAGATAGTTCATACACGACTCGGTCTATAACTGGCTTAGTCACATGAATGCCATAGAAGAGATTGGGCAAACAAAAATCTGATACTATGGAATTCAGAAAAGTGGAGGAGTCATGTGAATAGTTTGAATAGTAGAAAAGAGGCCTAACCATGCATACCGGCTTTAATCATTGGGACTATAGTAACCTAGTACGAGAGTTGATACATGACTAGGTATACAACTGGCCCATTCACATGAACGCCTTGGAAGAAACCAACCCAATAATATAAATGATTTGGATCGATAATATAGCACAAGTCAATTGAATGGTTTCGATCATTAAGTATTGGTCTGATTACATGATTTGCCCAATCATATGAACGGGTTAAATGGTAGAAGACTGGCAAAATCATATTAACGATTTAGATCACTTAATACAAGCCTAATCATATGAATATTTGGAATCATTGAAATTCGCTCATTCATATGAACAATTTGATCATAAACACTGGGTCGGGTCATAAGAACAATCAGGATGACTAAAAATAGCCCTGGAATCATATGAATGGTACATTTCGCATGATACTTGCCCTTCACATTACCGATTTGCATCAGTGAGTAAGGTCACAGTTATACGAAAGGCTCATATCATTGATAAAGAGTTCATTGCGACAAAATACTCGAGAATTCAGAAAGCTCGATGAGTCGTATGATCAGTTTGGATCGCAGAAAAGAGGACCAACCATGTACTCCGGCGAAAATAATTGGGACTATATTAACCTACTAAGATAGTTCAAACACGACTCGGTATATAACCGGCCCAGTCACAGCACTGCCATAGAAGAGATTGGGCAAACAAAAAATATGATACTATGGAATTCATAAAAGTAGACGAGTCATGTGACTAGTTTGGATTGTAGAAAAGAGGCCCATCCATGCATACCGGCTTTAATCATTGGGACCATAGTAACCTAGTAAGAGAGTTGATACATGACTAGGTATATAACTGTCCCCTTCACATGAACGCCTTGGAAGAAACCAACCCAACGATATAAATGATTTGGATCGATAATATAGCACTAGTCAATTGAATGGTTTCGATCATTAAATGTGGGTCTGATTACATGATTTTCCCAAACATATGAACGGGTTAAATGGTGGAAGACTGGCAAAATCATATTAACGATTTAGATCACTTAATACAAGCCTAATCATATGAATATTTGGATCATTGAAATTCGCTCATTTATATGAACAATTTGATCATAAACGCTGGGTCGAGTCATAGGAACAACCAGGATCACTAGAAATAGTCCAGAAATCATATGAATGATACAAATCACTTGACACTTGCCCTTCACATTACCGATCTGGATCACTGAGTACGGTCCAGTCATACGAAAGGTTCGGATCATTGATAAAGCGTTCATCCAGACAAAATACTCGGGAATTCAAAAAATTGGACGAGTCGTATGAACAGTTTGGATCGCAGAAAAGAGGACCAACCACGTACTCCGGCTAAAATAATTGGCACTATATTAACCTACTAAGATGGTTCATACACAACTCGGTCTATAACTGGCTTAGTCACATGAATGCCATAGAAGAGATTGGGCGAACAGAAAATATGATACTATGGAATTCAGAAAAGTGGAGTCATGTGAATGGTTTGGATTGTAGAAAAGAGGCCTATCCATGCATACCGGCTTTAATCATTGGGACCATAGTAACCTACTAAGAGAGTTGATACATGACTAGGTATATAACTGGCCCATTCACATGAACGCCTAGGAAGAAACCAACCCAACAATATAAATGATTTGGATCGATAATATAGCACTAGTCAATTGAATGGTTTCGATCATTAAATGTTGGTCTGATTACATGATTTGCCCAATCATATGAACGGGTTAAATGGTGGAAGACTGGCAAAATCATATTAACGATTTAGATCACTTAATACAGGTTTAATCATATGAATATTTGGATCATTGAAATAAGCTCATTCATATGAACAATTTGATCATAAACGCTGGGTCGACACATAAGAACAATCAGGATCACTAGAAATAGTCCCGAAATCATATGAATGATACAAATCACTTGACACATGCCCTTCACATTGCCGATCTGGATCACTGAGTAAAGTCACAGTTATACAAAAGGTTCAGATCAATGATAAAGAGTTCATTGAGACAAAATACTCGAGAATTCAGAAAGCTCGCTGAGTCGTATGAACAGTTTGGATCGCAGAAAAGAGGACCAACCATGTACTCCGGCGAAAATAATTGGGACTATATTAACCTACTAAGATAGTTCAAACACGACTCGGTATATAACCGGCCCAGTCACATGAATGCCATAGAAGAGATTGGACGAATAAAAAATATGATACTATGGAATTCGGAAAAGTGGAGGACTCATGTGAATAGTTTGGATAGTAGAAAAGAGGCCCATCCATGCATACCGGCTTTAATCATTGGGTCTATAGTAACCTTGTAAGAGAGTTGATAGATGACTAGGTATATAATTGGCCCATTCACATGAACGCCTTGGAAGAAACCAACCAAACAATATAAATGATTTGGATCGATAATATAGCACTAGTCAATTGAATGGTTTCGATCATTAAATGTGGGTCTGATTACATGATTTGCCCAATCATATGAACGGGTCAAATGGTGGAAGACTGGCAAAATCATATTAACGATTTAGATCACTTAATACATGCCTCATCATATGAATATTTGGATCATTGAAATTCGCTCATTCATATGAACAATTTGATCATAAACGCTGGGTCGAGTCATAAGAACAATCAGGATCACTAGAAATAGTCCCGAAATCATATGAATGATACAAATCACTTGACACTTGCCCTTCACATTACCGATCTGGATCACCGAGTACGGTCCCAGTCATACGAAAGGTTCGGACCATTGATAAAGCGTTAATCCAGACAAAATACTCGAGAATTCAAAAAATTGGACGAGTCGTATGAACAGTTTGGATCGTAGAAAAGAGGACCAACCATGTACTCCGGCTAAAATAAGTGGGACTATATTAACCTACTAAGATGGTTCATACACGACTCGGTCTATAACTGGCTTAGTCACATGAATGCCATAGAAGAGATTGGGCGAACAGAAAATCTGATATTATGGAATTCAGAAAAGTGGAGGAGTCATGTGAATGGTTTGGATTGTAGAAAAGAGGCCCATCCATGCATACCAGCTTTAATCATTGGGACCATTGTAACCTACTAAGAGAGTTGATACATGACTAGGTATATAACTGGCCCATTCACATGAACGCCTAGGAAGAAACCAACCCAACAATATAAATGATTTGGATCGATAATATAGCACTAGTCAATTGAATGGTTTCGATCATTAAATGTTGGTCTGATTACATGATTTGCCCAATCATATGAACGGGTTAAATGGTGGAAGACTGGCAAAATCATATTAACGATTTAGATCACTTAATACAGGCTTAATCATATGAATATTTGGATCATTGAAATAAGCTCATTCATATGAACAATTTGATCGTAAACGCTGGGCCGAGTCATAAGAACAATCAGGATCACTAGAAATAGTCCTGAAATCATATGAATGATACACATCACTTGACACTTGCCCTTCACATTACCGATCTGGATCACAAAGTCCGATCACATTACCGATCAGGATCACTACAAATAGTCCTAAAATCATATGAATGATACACATCACTTGACACTTGCCCTTCACATTACCGATCTGGAAGACTGGCAAAATCATTTTAACGATTTAGATCACTTAATACAACCCTCATCATATGAATATTTGGATCATTGAAATTCGCTCATTCATATGAACAATTTGATCGTAAACGCTGGGCTGAGTCATAAGAACAATCAGGATCACTAGAAATAGTCCTGAAATCATATGAATGATACACATCACCTGACAGTTGCCCTTCACATTACCGATTTGGATCACAAAGTACGGTCCAGTCATACGAAAGGTTAGGATCATTGATAAAGCGTTCATCCAGACAAAATACTCGAGAATTCAAAAAATTGGACGAGTCGTATGAACAGTTTGGATCGTAGAAAAGAGGACCAACCATGTACTTCGGCGAAAATAATTCGGACTATATTAACCTACTAAGATAGTTCATACACGACTCGGTCTATAACTGGCTTGGTCACATGAATGCCATAGAAGAGATAGGACGAACAAAAAATATGATACTATAGAATTCGGAAAAGTGGAGGACTCATGTGAATAGTTTGGATAGTAGAAAAGAGGCCCATCCATGCATACCGGCTTTAATCATTGGGTCTATAGTAACCTAGTAAGAGAGTTGATAGATGACTAGGTATATAATTGGCCCATTCACATGAACGCCTTGGAAGAAACCAGCCAAACAATATAAATGATTTGGATCGATAATATAGCACTAGTCAATTGAATGGTTTCGATCATTAAATGTGGGTCTGATTACATGATTTGCCCAATCATATGAACGGGTTAAATGGTGGAAGACTGGCAAAATCATATTAACGATTTAGATCACTTAATACAAGCCTCATCATATGAATATTTGGATCATTGAAATTCGCTCATCCATATGAACAATTTGATCGTAAACGCTGGGCCGAGTCATAAGAACAATCAGGATCACTAGAAATAGTCCTGAAATCATATGAATGATACACATCACTTGACACTTGCCCTTCACATTACCGATCTGGATCACAAAGTCCGATCACATTACCGATCAGGATCACTAGAAATAGTCCTGAAATCATATGAATGATACACATCACTTGACACTTGCCCTTCACATTACCGATCTGGAAGACTGGCAAAATCATTTTAACGATTTAGATCACTTAATACAACCCTCATCATATGAATATTTGGATCATTGAAATTCGCTCATTCATATGAACAATTTGATCGTAAACGCTGGGCCGAGTCATAAGAACAATCAGGATCACTAGAAATAGTCCTGAAATCATATGAATGATACACATCACCTGACAGTTGCCCTTCACATTACCGATTTGGATCACAAAGTACGGTCCAGTCATACGAAAGGTTAGGATCATTGATAAAGCGTTCATCCAGACAAAATACTCGAGAATTCAAAAAATTGGCCGAGTCGTATGAACAGTTTGGATCGTAGAAAAGAGGACCAACCATGTACTCCGGCGAAAATAATTGGGACTATATTAACCTACTAAGATAGTTCATACACGACTCGGTCTATAACTGGCTTAGTCACATGAATGCCATAGAAGAGATTGGACGAACAAAAAATATGATACTATGGAATTCGGAAAAGTGGAGGACTCATGTGAATAGTTTGGATAGTAGAAAAGAGGCCCATCCATGCATACCGGCTTTAATCATTGGGTCTATAGCAACCTAGTAAGAGAGTTGATAGATGACTAGGTATATAATTGGCCCATTCACATGAACGCCTTGGAAGAAACCAACCCAACAATATAAATGATTTGGATCGATAATATAGCACTAGTCAATTGAATGGTTTCGATCATTAAATGTGGGTCTGATTACATGATTTGCCCAATCATATGAACGGGTCAAATGGTGGAAGACTGGCAAAATCATATTAACGATTTAGATCACTTAATACATGCCTAATCATATGAATATTTGGATCATTGAAAATCGCTCATTCATATGAACAATTTGATCATAAACGCTGGATCGAGTCATAAGAACAATCAGGATCACTAGAAATAGTCCCGAAATCATATGAATGATACAAATCACTTGACACTTGCCCTTCACATTACCGATCTGGATCACCGAGTACGGTCCCAGTCATACGAAAGGTTCGGACCATTGATAAAGCGTTAATCCAGACAAAATACTCGAGAATTCAATAAATTGGACGAGTCGTATGAACAGTTTGGATCGCAGAAAAGAGGACCAACCATGTACTCCGGCTAAAATAATTGGGACTATATTAACCTACTAAGATGGTTCATACACGACTCGGTCTATAACTGGCTTAGTCACATGAATGCCATAGAAGAGATTGGGCGAACAGAAAATATGATATTATGGAATTCAGAAAAGTGGAGGAGTCATGTGAATGGTTTGGATTGTAGAAAAGAGGCCCATCCATGCATACCGGCTTTAATCATTGGGACCATAGTAACCTAGTAAGAGAGTTGATACATGACTAGGTATATAACTGGCCCATTCACATGAACGCCAAGGAAGAAACCAACCCAACAATATAAATGATTTGGATCGATAATATAGCACTAGTCAATTGAATAATTTCGATCATTAAATGTGGGTCTGATTACATGATTTGCCCAATCATATGAACGGGTTAAATGGTGGAAGACTGGCAAAATCATATTAACGATTTAGATCACTTAATACAAGCCTCATCATATGAATATTTGGATCATTGAAATTCGCTCATTCATATGAACAATTTGATCATAAACACTGGGTCGGGTCATAAGAACAATCAGGATGACTAAAAATAGCCATGGAATCATATGAATGGTACATTTCGCTTGGCACTTGCCCTTCACATTACCGATTTGAATCACTGAGTAAGGTCACAGTTATACGAAAGGTTCAGATCATTGATAAAGAGTTCATTGAGACAAAATACTCGAGAATTCAAAAAATTGGACGAGTCGTATGAACAGTTTGGATCGTAGAAAAGAGGACCAACCATGTACTCCGGCGAAAATAATTGGGACTATATTAACCTACTAAGATAGTTCATACACGACTCGGTCTATAACTGGCTTAGTCACATGAATGCCATAGAAGAGATTGGGCGAACAAAAAATATGATACTACGGAATTCGGAAAAGTGGAGGAGTCATGTGACTAGTTTGGATTGTAGAAAAGAGGCCCATCCATGCATACCGGCATTAATCATTGGGACTATAGTAACCTAGTAAGAGAGTTGGATAGATAACTAGGTATATAATTGGCCCATTCACATGAACGCCTTAGAAGAAACCAACCCAACAATATAAATGATTTGGATCGATAATATAGCACTAGTCAATTGAATGGTTTCGATCATTAAATGTTAGTCTGATTACATGATTTGCCCAATCATATGAACGGGTTAAATGGTGGAAGACTGGCAAAATCATATTAACGATTTAGATCACTTAATACAAGCCTAATCATATGAATATTTGGATCATTGAAATTTGCTCATCATATTAACAATTTGTTCATAAACACTGGGTCAAGTCAGGATCACTAGAAATAGTCCCGAAATCATATGAATGATACAAATCACTTGACACTTGCCCTTCACATTACCGATCTGGATCACTGAGTACGGTCCCAGTCATACGAAAGGTTCAGATCATTGATAAAGCGTTCATCCAGACAAAATACTCGAGAATTCAAAAAATTGGATGAGTCGTATGAACAGTTTGGATTGCAAAAAAGAGGACCAACCATGTACTCCGGCTAAAATCATTGGGACTATATTAACCTACTAAGATAGTTCATACACGACTCGGTAGATAATTGGCCCAATCACATGAATGTCATAAAAGAGATTGGGCGAACAAAAAATATGATACAGATCCAAAATATAGGCCTACATATCATTAATTAGGATGACTAAAATGAGTACATTTCCCTACGAACCACAAAATCATAGCTAGATCTAATTTAATAACATTTAATTACTGCACCCATAAAATATGCCTCCACATCAACGTTTTAAAACATGGAGTATGGGCCTAGCCAGATAAATTGTTACAATCATTGATAAAGTATTTCCTCCACACGAAAAAATTTAAAATGTAGTAAAACACCTGTCTTAGCTGTACAACACGAATAACTAAAAATTTGCCTAACCATATAGCCAGCTTGAATTGTAGGAGACCAATCCAACCATATTCACAACATGGATCTTTAAATGTGAGTCTGAGTACAAGATTGGCCTAATCTTATGAACGACTTAGATGATGGTAGACTGGCGAAATCATATTAACGATTTAGATCACTTAATACAGGCCTAGTCATATGAATCTTTGGATCATAAAAATGCGCTCATTCATATGAATAGTTTGATCATAAACAATGGGCCGAGTCATAACAACAATCAAGATCTCGAGAAATAGTTCCAAAATCATATGAATGGTATAAATTGCTTGAAACTTGCCCTTCACATTACCGATTTGATCACTAAGTACGATCCCAATCATACGAAATATTCGGGATCCTTGATAATGAGTTCTTCCGAACAAAATACTATGGAATCTAGAAAAATGGAGTCATGTAACGATTGGAACAATCTTATGAACGACTTAGATGATGCTAGACTCACGACATCTTATTAACGATTTAGATCACTTAATACAAGCCTAGTCATATGAATGTTTGGATAATAAAAATGCGCTCATTCATATGAACAGTTTGATCATAAAAAATGGGCCAAGCCATAACAACAATCAAGATCTCGAGAAATAGTTCCAAAATCATATGAATGGTATAAATCGCTTGAAACTTGCCCTTCACATTACCGATTTGGAACACCAAGTACGGTCCCAATCATTCGAAATATTCGGGATAGTTGACAAGGAGTTCTTCCGAACAAAATACGATGGAATTCACAAAAGTGGAGGAGTCATGTGAATAGTTTGGATTGTAGAAAAGAGGCCCATCCGTGTATACCGACTATAATCATTGGGACCATAGTAACCTACTAAGAGAGTTGATACACGACTAGGTATATAACTAACCCAATCACATGAACGCCTTGGAAGAAACCAACCCAATAATATAAATGATTGGATCGTAATATAGCACTAGTCAATTGAATGGTTTCGATCTTATAGACTACTTCCGCATATGACCCACAATATCAGAGCCAGATCTGGATTCCAATATTTAATCACTCCCAAGCATAAAATATCCCCCCACATTAACGATTTGCAACTCGGAGTATGGGCCTAGCCATATAAATTTTTTAGAACATTCTTAATGTTTTTATGCCACACGAAACATTTTAATGTAGGAAACAATTGTCTCATCTGAACAGCATGATAACTGAAAACATGCCCAACCATTCAGGCCAGCTTAAATTTCAGAGTTCAATCGAACCATTTTCACGACTTGGATCATTAAATGTGGGTCTGATTACATGAATTGCCCAATCATATGAACAGCCAAAATGGTGGATGACTGGCTAAATCATATTAACGAATTAGATCACTTAATACAAGCTTAATCATATGAATATTTGGATCATTGAAATTCGCTCATTCATATGAACAATTTGATCATAAACACTGGGTCAAGTCATAAGAACAATCAGGATCACTAGAAATAGTCCCGGAATCATATGAATAGTACAAATCGCTTGACACTTGCCCTTCACATTACCGATTTGGATCAATGAGTAAGGTCACAGTTATACGAAAGGTTCAGATCATTGATAAAGCGTTCGTCGAGACAAAATACTCGAGAATTCAAAAAGCTGGATGATTCGTATGAAGGGTATGGATCGCGACAAAGAGGACCAACCATGTACTCCGGCTAAAATAATTGGGACTATATTAACCTACTAAGATAGTTCATACACGACTCGGTATACAACAGACTCAGTCACATCAATGCCATAGAAGAGATTGGGCGAACAAAAAATATAATACCATGGAATTCAGAAAATTGGAGGAGTCATGTGAATAGTTTGGATTGTAGAAAAGAGCCCCATCCATGCATACCGGCAATAATCATTGGGACAATAGTAACCTACTAAGAGAGTTGATACACGACTAAGTACATAACTGGCCCAATCACATGAACACCTTGGAAGAAACCAACCCAATAATATAAATGATTTGGATTGATAATATAGCACTAGTCAATTGAATGGTTTCGATCATTAAATGTGGGTCTGATTACATGATTTGCCCAATCATATGAACGGCTTAAATGGTGTAAGACTGGCAAAATCATATTAACGATTTAGATCACATAATATAAGCCTAATCATATGAATATTTGGATCATTGAAATTCGCTCATTCATATGAACAATTTGATCATAAACACCGGGTCGAGTCATAAGAACAATCAGGATCACTAGAAATAGCCCTGGAATCATATGAATGGTACATTTCTCTTGACACTTGCCCTTCACATTACCGATTTGGATCACTGAGTAAGGTCAGGGTTATACGAATGGTTCAAATCATTGATAAAGAGTTCATTGAGACAAAGTACTCGAGAATTCAGAAAGCTCGATGAGTCGTATGAACAGTTTAGATCGCAGAAAAGAGGACCAACCATGTACTCCGGCGAAAATAATTGGGACTATATTAACCTACTAAGATAGTTCATACACGACTCGGTATATAACAGGCCCAGTCACATGAATGCCATAGAAGAGATTGGGCAAACAAAAAATATGATACTATGGAATTCAGAAAAGTGGAGGAGTCATGTGACTAGTTTGGATTGTAGAAAAGAGGCCCATCCATGCATATCGGCTTTAATCATTGGGACTATAGTAACCTACAAAGAGAGTTGATACATGACTAGGTATATAACTGGCCCATTCACAAAAACGCCTTGGAAGAAACCAACCCAACAATATAAATGATTTGGATCGATAATATAGCACTAGTCAATTTAATGGTTTCGATCATTAAATGTGGATCTGATTACAAGATTTGCCCAATCATATGAACGGCTTAAATGGTGGAAGACCGGCAAAATCATATTAACGATTTAGATCACTTAATACAAGCCTAATCATATGAATATTTGGATCATTGAAATTCGCTCGTTCATATGAACAATTTGATCATAAACGCTGGGTCGAGTCATAAGAACAATCAGGATCACTAGAAATAGTCCCGAAATCATATGAATGATACAAATCCCTTGACACTTGCCCTTCACATTACCGATCTGGATCACTGAGTACGGTCCCAGTCATACGAAAGGTTCAGATCATTGATAAAGCGTTCATCCAGACAAAATACTCGAGAATTCAAAAAATTGGATGAGTCCTATGAACAGTTTGGATCGCACAAAAGAGGACCAACCATGTACTCCGGCTAAAATCATTGGGACTATATTAACCTACTAAGATAGTTCATACACGACTCGGTATATAATTGGCCCAATCACATGAATGCCATAAAAGAGATTGGGCGAACAAAAAATATGATACAGATCCATAATATAGGCGTAGTCATATCAATAATTAGGATCACTAAAATGAGTACATTCCCCTAACCAGAAAATCATAGCTAGATCTCTGCATCCATAAAATATGCCTCCACATCAACGTTTTAAAACATGGAGTATGGGCCTAGCCAGATAAATTGTTTCAATCATTGATAAAGTTTTTCTTCAACACGAAAAAATTTAAAATGTAGTAAAACACCTGCCTCAGCTTTACAACACGAATAACTAAAAATTTCCCTAACCTTATAGCCAGCTTGAATTCCAGGAGACCAATCCAACCATATTCACAACATGGATCTTTAAATGTGAGTCTGAGTACATGATTGGCCTAATCTTTTGAACGACTTAGATGATGGTAGACTGGCGAAATCATATTAACGATTTAGATCACTTAATACAGGCCTAGTCATATGAATCTTTGGATCATAAAAATGCGCTCATTCATATGAATAGTTTGATCATAAACAATAAGCTGGGTCATAACAACAATCAAGATCTCGAGAAATAGTTTCAAAATCATATGAATGGTATAAATCGCTTGAAACTTGCCCTTCACATTACCGTTTTGGATAAGTAAGTACGGTCCCAATCATACGAAATATTCGGGATCGTTGATAATGAGTTCTTCCGAACAAAATACTATGGAATCTAGAAAAGTGGAGTCATGTAACGGATTAGGCCCCAGCTTATGAACAACTTAGATATTGGTAGACGAGCGAAATCTTATTAACGATTTAGATCACTTAATACAAGCCTAGTCATATGAATGTTTGGATCATAAAAATGAGCTCATTCATATGAACATGTTGATCATAAACAATGGGCCGAGTCATAACAACAATCAAGATCTCGAGAAATAGTTCAAAAATCATAAGAATGGTATAAATCACTTGAAACTTGCCCTTCAAATTACCGATTTGGATCACTAAGTATGGTCCCGATCATTCGAAATATTCGGGATTGTTGATAATGAGTTCTTCCGAACAAAATACTATGGAATTCAGAAAACTGGAGGAGTCGTGTGAATAGTTTGGATTGTAGAATAGAGGCCCATCCATGCATACCGGCTATAATGATTGGGACCATAGTAACCTACTAAGAGAGTTGATACACGACTAGGTATATAACTGGCCCAATCACATGAACGCCTTGGAAGAAACTAACCCAATAATATAAATGATTTGGATCGATAATATAGCACTAGTCAATTGAATGGTTTCGATCATTATAGTGACTACATTCCCATAGGACCCACAATATCGTAGCTAGATCTGGATAGCAATATTTAATCACTCCATCCATAAAATATCCCTTCACATTAACGATTTGCAACACGGAGTATGGGCCTAGCCATATAAATTATTTAGAACATTCAAAATGTTTTTACGCCACACGAAACAATTTTAAATGTAGGAAACAAGTTGTCTCATCTGAATAGCATGAATAACTGAAAACATGCCCAACCATGCAGCCAGCTTAAATTGTCAGAGATCAATCGAACCATTTTCACGACTTGGATCATTAAATGTGGGTCTGATTACATGATTTGCCCAATCATATGAACGGCTTAAATGGTGGAAGACTGGCAAAATCATATTAACGATTTAGATCACTTAATACAAGCCTAATCATATGAATATTTGGATCATTGAAATTCGCTCATTCATATGAACAATTTGATCATAAACACCGGGTCGAGTCATAAGAACAATCAGGATCACTAGAAATAGCCCTGGAATCATATGAATGGTACATTTCTCTTGACACTTGCCCTTCACATTACCGATTTGGATCACTGAGTAAGGTCAGGGTTATACGAAGGGTTCAAATCATTGATAAAGAGTTCATTGAGACAAAATACTCGAGAATTCAGAAAGCTCGATGAGTCGTATGAACAGTTTAGATCGCAGAAAAGAGGACCAACCATGTACTCCGGCGAAAATAATTGGGACTATATTTAACCTACTAAGATAGTTCATACACGACTCGGTATATAACTGACCCAATCACATGAATGCCATAGAAGAGATAGGGTGAACAAAGAATATGATACGGATCCTTAATATAGGCCTAGTCATATGAATAATTAGGATCATTAAAATGAGTACATTCCCCTACGAACCACAAAATCATAGCTAGATCTGGTTAACAACATTTAATTACTGCACCCATAAAATATGCCTCCACATCAACGTTTTAAAACATGGAGTATGGGCCTAGCCAGATAAATTGTTTCAATCATTGATATAGTTTTTCTTCCACACGAAACAATTTGAAATGTAGTAAAACACCTATCCCAGCTTTACAACACGAATAACTAAAAATTTGCCTAACCATATAGCCAGCTTGAATTGCAGGAGACCAATCCAACCATATTCACAACATGGATATTTAAATGTGAGTCTGAGTACAAGATTGGCCTAATCTTATGAACGACTTAGATGATGGAGACTGGCAAAATCATATTAACGATTTAGATCACTTAATACAGACGTAGTCATATGAATCTTTGGATCATAAAAATGCGCTCATTCATATGAATAGTTTGATCATAAAACAATGGGCCGAGTCATAACAACAATCAAGATCTCGAGAAATAGTTCCAAAAACATATGAATGGTATAAATCGCTTGAAACTTGCCCTTCAGCATTACCGATTTGGATCACTAAGTACGGTCCCAATCATACGAAATATTCGGGATCGTTGATAATGAGTTCTTTCGAACAAAATAGTATGGAATCCAGAAGAGTGGAGTCATGTAACGATTGGCCCAATCTTATGAACGACTTAGATGATGGTAGACTGGCGAAATCATATTAACGATTTAGATCACTTAATACAGGCGTAGTCATATGAATCTTTGGATCATAAAAATGCGCTCATTCATATGAATAGTTTGATCATAAACAATGGGCCGAGTCATAACAACAATCAAGATCTCGAGAAATAGTTCCAAAATCATATGAATGGTATAAATTGCTTGAAACTTGCCCTTCATATTACCGATTTGGATCACTAAGTACGGTCCCAATCATACGAAATATTCGGGATCGTTGATAATGAGTTCTTCCGAACAAAATACTATGGAATCCAAAAAAGTGGAGTCATGTAACGATTGGCCCAATCTTATGAACGACTTAGATGATGGTAGACTGGCGAAATCTTATTAACAATTTAGATCAAGCCTAGTCATATGAATGTTTGGATCATAAAAATGCGCTCATTCATATGAACAGTTTGATCATAAACAATGGGCCGAGTCATAACAACAATCAAGATCTCGAGAAATAGTTCCAAAATCATATGAATGGTATAAATCGCTTGAAACTTGCCCTTCACATTACCGATTTGGATCACTAAGTACGGTCCCAATCATTCGAAATATTCAGGATCGTTGATAATGAGTTCTTCCGAACAAAATACATGGAATTCAGAAAAGTGGAGGAGTCATGTGAATAGTTTGGATTGTAGAAAAGAGGCCCATCCATGCATACCGGCTATATAATCATTGGGACCATAGTAACCTACTAAGAGAGTTGATACACGACTAGGTATATAACTGGCCCAATCACATGAACGCCTTGGAAGAAACTAACCCAATAATATAAATGATTTGGATCGATAATATAGCACTAGTCAATTGAATGGTTTCGATCATTATAGTGACTACATTCCCATGGGACCCACAATATCGTAGCTAGATCTGGATTCCAATATTTAATCATTCCATCCATAAAATATCCCTCCACATTAACGATTTGCAACACGGACTATGGGCCTAGCCATATAAATTATTTAGAACATTCAAAATGTTTTTACGCCACACGAAACAATTTTAAATGTAGGAAACAAGTTGTCTCATCTGAACAGCATGAATAACTGAAAACATGCCCAACCATGCAGCCAGCTTAAATTGCCAGAGATCAATCGAACCATTTTCACGACTTGGATCATTAAATGTGGGTTTGATTACATGATTTGCCCAATCATATGAACGGCTTAAATGGTGGAAGACTGGCAAAATCATATTAACGATTTAGATCACTTAATACAAGCCTAATGATATGAATATTTGGATCATTGAAATTCGCTCATTCATATGAACAATTTGATCATAAACACTGGGTCGAGTCATAAGAACAATCAGGATCACTAGAAATAGACCCGGAATCATATGATTGGTACAAATCGCTTGACACTTGCCCTTCACATTACCGATTTGGATCATTGAGTAAGGTCACAGTTATACGAAAGGTTCAAATAATTGACAAAGAGTTCATTGAGACAAAATACTCGAGAATTCAGAAAGCTCGATGAGTAGTATGAACAGTTTGGATCGCAGAAAAGAGGACCAACCATGTACTCCGGCGAAAATAATTGGGACTATATTAACCTTCTAAGATAGTTCATACACGACTCGGTATATAACAGGCCCAGTCACATGAATGCCATAGATGAGATTGGGCGAACAAAAAATATGATACTATGGAATTTAGAAAAGTGGAGGAGTCATGTGAATAGTTTGGATTGTAGAAAAGAGGCCCATCCATGCATACCGGCTTTAATCATTGGGACAATAGTAACCTACTAAGAGAGTTGATACACGACCAAGTATATAACTGGCCCATTCACATGAACGCCTTGAAAGAAACCAACCCAACAATGTAAATGATTTGGATCGATAATATAGCACTAGTCAATTGAATGGTTTCGATCATTAAATGTAGGTCTGATTACATGATTTGCCCAATCATATGAACGGGTTAAATGGTGGAAGACTGGCAAAATCATATTAACGATTTAGATCACTTAATACAAGCCTAATCATATGAATATTTGGATCATTGAAATTCGCTCATTCATATGAACAATTTGATCATCAACACTGAGTCGAGTCATAAGAACAATCAGGATCACTAGAAATAGTCCCGAAATCATATGAATGATACAAATCGCTTGATACTTGCCCTTCACATTACCGATCTGGATCATTGAGTACGGTTCCAGTAATATGAAAGGTTCAGATCATTGATAAAGCGTTCTTCCAGACAAAATACTCGAGAATTCAAAAAATTGGATGAGTCGTATGAATAATTTGGATCGCAGAAAAGGGGACCAACCATGTACTCCGGCTAAAATCATTGGGACTATATTAACCTACTAAGATAGTTCGTACACGACTCGGTATATAACTAGCCCAATCACATGAATGCCATAGAAGAGATTGGGCGAACAAAAAATATGATACGGATCCATAATATAGGCCTAGTCATATCAATAATTAGAATCATTAAAATGAGCACATTCCCCTACGAACCACAAAATCATAGCTAGATCTGGTTAACAACATTTAATTACTGCACCCATAAAATATGCCTCCACATCAACGTTTTCAAACATGGAGTATGGGCCTAGCCAGATAAATTGTTTCAATCATTGATAAAGTATTTCTTCCACACAAAATAATATAAAATGAAGTAAAACACCTGCCTCAGCTTTACAACACGAATAACTAAAAATTTGCCTAACCATATAGCCAGCTTGAATTGCAGGAGACCAATCCAACCATATTCATAACATGGATCTTTAAATGCGAGTCTGAGTACATGATTGGCCTAATCTTATGAACGACTTAGATGATGGTAGACTGGCGAAATCATATTAACGATTTAGATCACTTAATACAGACGTAGTCATATGAATCTTTGGATCATAAAAATGCGCTCATTCATATGAATAGTTTGATCATAAACAATGGGCCGAGTCATAACAACAATCAAGATCTCGAGAAATAGTTCCAAAATCATATGAATGGTATAAATTGCTTGAAACTTGCCCTTCATATTACCGATTTGGATCACTAAGTACGGTCCCAATCATACGAAATATTCGGGATCGTTGATAATGAGTTCTTCCGAACAAAATACTATGGAATCCAAAAAAGTGGAGTCATGTAACGATTGGCCCAATCTTATGAACGACTTAGATGATGGTAGACTGGCGAAATCTTATTAACGATTTAGATCACTTAATACAAGGCCTAGTCATATGAATGTTTGGATCATAAAAATGCGCTCATTCATATGAACAGTTTGATCATAAACAATGGGCCGAGTCATAACAACAATCAAGATCTCGAGAAATAGTTCCAAAATCATATGAATGGTATAAATCGCTTGAAACTTGCCCTTCACATTACCGATTTGGATCACTAAGTACGGTCCCAATCATTCGAAATATTCAGGATTGTTGATAATGAGTTCTTCCGAACAAAATACATGGAATTCAGAAAAGTGGAGGAGTCATGTGAATAGTTTGGATTGTAGAAAAGAGGCCCATCCATGCATACCGGCTATATAATCATTGGGACCATAGTAACCTACTAAGAGAGTTGATACACGACTAGGTATATAACTGGCCCAATCACATGAACGCCTTGGAAGAAACTAACCCAATAATATAAATGATTTGGATCGATAATATAGCACTAGTCAATTGAATGGTTTCGATCATTATAGTGACTACATTCCCATAGGACCCACAATATCGTAGCTAGATCTGGATAGCAATATTTAATCACTCCATCCATAAAATATCCCTTCACATTAACGATTTGCAACACGGAGTATGGGCCTAGCCATATAAATTATTTAGAACATTCAAAATGTTTTTACGCCACACGAAACAATTTTAAATGTAGGAAACAAGTTGTCTCATCTGAATAGCATGAATAACTGAAAACATGCCCAACCATGCAGCCAGCTTAAATTGTCAGAGATCAATCGAACCATTTTCACGACTTGGATCATTAAATGTGGGTCTGATTACATGATTTGCCCAATCATATGAACGGCTTAAATGGTGGAAGACTGGCAAAATCATATTAACGATTTAGATCACTTAATACAAGCCTAATCATATGAATATTTGGATCATTGAAATTCGCTCATTCATATGAACAATTTGATCATAAACACTGGGTCGAGTCATAAGAACAATCAGGATCACTAGAAATAGCCCCGGAATCATATGATTGGTACAAATCGCTTGACAATTGCCCTTCACATTACCGATTTGGATCACTGAGTAAGGTCACAGTTATACGAAAGGTTCAGATCATTGACAAAGGGTTCATCGAGACAAAATACTCGAGAATTTAGAAAGCTCGATGAGTCGTATGAACAGTTTGGATCGCAGAAAAGAGGACCAACTATGTACTCCCGCTAAAATCATTGGGACTATAATAACCTACTAAGATAGTTCATACACGACTCGGTATATAACTGACCCAATCACATGAATGCCATAGAAGAGATAGGGTGAACAAAGAATATGATACGGATCCTTAATATAGGCCTAGTCATATGAATAATTAGGATCATTAAAATGAGTACATTCCCCTACGAACCACAAAATCATAGCTAGATCTGGTTAACAACATTTAATTACTGCACCCATAAAATATGCCTCCACATCAACGTTTTAAAACAATGGAGTATGGGCCTAGCCAGATAAATTGTTTCAATCATTGATATAGTTTTTCTTCCACACGAAACATTTAAAATGTCGGAAAACACTTGTCTAAGGTTAACAACACGAATAACTAAAAATTTGGCTAACCATATAGCCAGCTTGAATTGCAGGAGACCAATCCAACCATATTCACAACATGGATCTTTAAATGTGAGTCTGAGTACAGGATTGGTCCAATCTTATGTGCGACTTAGATGATGGTAGACTGGCGAAATCAAATTAACGATTTAGATCCCTTAATACAAGCCTAGTCATATGAATGTTTAGATCATAAAAATGCGCTCATTCATATGGATAGTTTGATCATAAACAATGGGCCGAGTCATAACAACAATCAAGATCTCGAGAAATAGTTCCAAAATCATATGAATGGTATAAATCACTTGAAACTTGTCCTTCACATTACCGATTTGGATCACTAAGTACGGTCCCAGTCATACGAAATATTCGGGATCGTTGATAATGAGTTCTTCTGAACAAAATACTATGGAATTCAGAAAAGTGGAGTCATGTGAATAGTTTGGATTGTAGAAAAGAGGTCCATCCATGTATACCGGCTATAATCATTGGGACCATAGTAACCTACTAAGAGAGTTGATACACGACTAGGTATATAACTAGCCCAATCACATGAACGCCTTGGAAGAAACTAACCCAACAATATAAATGATTTGGATCGATAATATAGCACTAGTCAATTGAATGGTTTCGATCATTATAGTGACTACATTCCCATAGGACCCACAATATCGTAGCAAGAACTGGATTCCAACATTTAGTCACTCCATCCATAAAATATCCCTACACATTAACGATTTGCAACATGGAGTATGGGCTTAGCCATATAAATTATTTAGAACATTCATAATGTTTTTAAGCGACATGAAACAATTTCAAATGTAGGAAACAAGTTGTCTCATCTGAACAGCATGAATAACTGAAAACATGGCCAACCATGCTGCCAGCTTAAATTGCCAGAGATCAATCGAACCATTTTCACGACTTGGATCATTAAATGTGGGTCTGATTACATGATTTTCCCAATCATATGAACGGCTTAAATGGTGGAAGACTGGCAAAATCATATTAACGATTTAGATCACTTAATACAAGCCTAGTCATATGAATATTTGGATCATTGAAATTCGCTCATTCATATGGACAATTTGATGATAAACACTAGGTCAAGTCATAAGAACAATCAGGATCACTAGAAATAGTCCCGGAATCATATGAATGATACAAATCGCTTGACATTTGCCCTTCACATTACCGATTTGGATCACTAAGTACGGTCCCAGTCATACGAAAGGTTCGGATCATTGATAAAGAGTTCATCCAGACAAAATACTTGAGAATTCAAAAAACTGGATGAGTCGTATGAACAGTTTGGATCGCAAAAAAGAGGTCCAACCATGTATTCCAGCTAAAATCATTGGGACATATTAACCTACTAAGATAGTTCATACACGACTCGGTATATAACTGGCCCAATCACATGAATGCCATAGAAGAGATTAGGTGAACAAAAAATATGATACGGATCCATAATATAGGCCTAGTCATGTCAATGATTAGGATCATTATAATGAGTACATTCCCCTACGTACCACAAAATCATAGCTAGATCTGAATAACAACATTTAATTATTGCATCCATAAAATATGCCTCCACATTAACGTTTGGATCAATAATAATGATTTGGATTAATAATATAGGCCTAGTCATATGAATGGTTTGGATCATTATAATAAGTACATTCCCCTAGGACCCACAAAATCATAGATAGATCTGGATTCCCACATTTAATTACAGCATCCATAAACTAGCCCTCCATATTAATGATTTGAAACACAGAGTACGGGCCTAGACATATAAATTGTTTACATCATTGATAATTTTTTTCTTCCAGACGAAACAATTTCAAATGTAGAAAACATCCCATCTCATCTTAACCACATTGATAACTAAACAATTTCCCCAATGTTTCCCCACATTTCCAGTTATCAGCGATATTATTGGCGATATCAATATTGTTTCCATATTCCTGGCCAGCGAAACTTGTCGCAATACCAATACATCGAACACTGGGTACATCTAGTTATAAGAACATCAATACTGACATGCCTAATGCAATAGCAGACCCAACTCACACATCAATTTGAGATATTGATGAGATTCCTCAGAATCTCAAAAAGGAACACCAAGATACCATTTTTGCAGACAAATAACAGAGAATATAAACACCATGGGGGATTATAGTGATAGTCTAGGGACATTCTTAAGAATCTATCAAAGTTCATGGAATCATAGTTACCAAACAAGTCATGTTGTTTTGGATGCAAACAACGATGTAGATGTTCTTGTGAAGATGGGGGTGAATTGAATTCCCATTTTGTAATTGCTTCATCTTGTATTCTCTTAGCTTAAATTTTTCTTTCCTTCAACAAAATTTGTTATTATTGCAAAGAATAAAGGTTCTAAGCATACATTTTACTTTTCATGTTGACAATATTAGCCAATGAAAGCAGGAGCATATGCATAGTGCTCAGAGAACCAATCCAGCCACCCAACTAAAAATCCTACAAACAATTACCAGAATAAATAAATAAATTCCACACTATAAAAAAAGGGAATACCAGTTGCCAAGTTGTTGTACAACAAAATAACCGAGAAACCCAGTAGCTCCAAACCACTGCGAAAATGGACATACAAGCTAATTAGACTGATAAAAATTAAAAAAATAAAAAATAAATAAAAATCAAAAGCTCTGAAGTAGATAACAAAATCAAAATGGAGGAAAATCTTAGCCTATTTCTATAAATCTTTTGAGGTGAGATCCATTTGTAAATAATGCCGACCTTATAACCCATAAGACGAGCAAAATAAGTGAATCAATCTGGACTGATCAACTCATAGGCCACCTTATGGTGAGCAGCCTGTTTCTTGAAAAATGTAGCAAGTGGGTGTTTCTGACCATGCAATCCATATGCAATTTTCAGGAGCATTTCTGTAAATTTATTGACCATCCAAAAAAGTTAAGGTCATGTGTAAGGCCGTATGCCAAATGGTGTAACTTTTGGGCCATGGCCCTCACTATGGAGATGGGCCTAGTGCCAAAAATCAGGACTGTATGCTCCTCAAAATGGACACACATGTACATTAGACTGATTGTTGGACTGACCAATTCATAGTCCACCGTATGGATGGTCCATTTCTCGAAAAATGCAGCAAATGGGTGTTTCTAACCATTCACTCCACAAACAACTTTCACAAAGATTTCTCTAGGTTTATTGACTACCCAAAAAAGGCCATGTATAAGGAAAGTATGCCAAATGGTGTGATTTTTGGGCCATAGCGCTCTGTATGGAGATGACTTGGTGCCAAAATAAGGACCATACACTCCTCAAAATGGACACACGTGTGCATTAGCCTGTGGGCTATCTGACTGACCACTTCATAGCCCATCTTATGGATGGTCCATTTCTCAAAAAATGCATCAAATGGGTTTCAGCATTCAATCCATAAACAATTTTGAGGACCATTTCTCTATGTGTATTGACTATTGACCATACAAAGAAGGCCATGTATAGGACGGTATGCTACATGGTGTGTAACTTTTGAGCCATAGCCCTCACTATGGAGATGACCTTGTGCCAAAAATCAGGACCATACACTCCTCAAAATGGACACAGATGTACATTAGACTGTGGGCTGTTGGCAAGTATTTTTATACCATCCATTGTTTTCATAGTTCATACACTGGTACCCAGCCTGATTTTTGCACTAGCTCGTCCACAAGGTGGAGTCCACCTTATGCACAACAACACTGATCTCCCATGCAAGTGCCAGGTTGGCATGCAGCACTGCATGTGAATGTGAGTTTTGGCAAAATACATCATGGGCTAGCAAACATCATGTAGATCAAAGCCAGAATCAAGATCTACAGGCAGAGGTTTACTTAGCCCCTATGCATATGGAGGCCTGCCCATCCACACTCATGCTCAGACATGAGCAAATATGGCACGTGTATGGCATGCGAGCTTCCCATCATGTCAGGTGGGCCACATTGTTTAGATCATATTGCCTAAACATCTAGTTGTTTCACTCAAGTGGGCAGAGCATGGTTAAAACACTCGGTGACTTGACCCGACTCGTTCAGCCCTGAGTTGTCGCAACTCATCTGAGACGGGGCTGAATTGGCCCGACTGTCCAAGTCGGGCTGACTCGTGGTATCAAAACGGATCAGGTCTGGCCAAGTCCAAGTCGACTCATGTAAATCGTATCAGACTCATCCGAGTCTTAAAAGCATGTCAAAGTGTTCAAAACCAATGAAT
The DNA here is from genome assembly GCA_003013855.2 of Liriodendron chinense. Taxonomy (NCBI): domain Eukaryota; kingdom Viridiplantae; phylum Streptophyta; class Magnoliopsida; order Magnoliales; family Magnoliaceae; genus Liriodendron; species Liriodendron chinense. The sequence goes on from ML058513.1 coordinate 8,165,517, forward strand.
GGCTACAAAAAAAAAAAAAAAAAAAAAGAAAAGAAAAAGGCCTTCCCTTTGTTTGTACATTGTGGCACCCCTCAGGAGTGAAATAGCTTGAAGTTTGAGACAGGAGGTCTAATCAGTGTGACCCACCTGATGGAAACCTCAATTCTCACACACGTGCATCAAATTGGGATGTGTGTTTGCGTGTGAGGACAGGGTCCCACAGAAGTACGTGGATTCAACAAACCTTTCTAGTTGCGAGGGGGATTTCATTGATTCTACAACATAATTTGCTATTAAATCGCACATATTTAATTAATTACAAATTTTCGGGCTGGGATGATGAAATGCAGTAGACTGCCATACCTAACGGATGACCTTCAGCCTTCAGCCAGTACCTTGCCTGACCAAGACGCCTCACACCCTTCGAGGTGAGGATAGATCATAGCCGTGAACGATCGGTTCCCCTGTCTGCAGCCAAAACCAAAAATTAAATGGATTGCAGTCGGAAAAAAAAAGGATGCGATAATCACATGAAAGAGAGAAATGGAGAGAAACTAGAACCCTGAGAGAGAGAGAGAGAGAGAGAGAGAGAGAGGATGGAAATGAGAGAGGCGAGACGGAGACTGTTGCACTACATACCTACGGTACCCCTGCATCATTCTTCCAATGGCGATGAGAGAGAGGAAAAGGGGTTTTCAGAGAGAGAGAGAGACGGGGAAGGAGGGAGAGGTTTTCGGGGGGAGAGAGACAGGGAAGGAAAGTTTTCAGAAGAGAAGAAACAAGAGAGAGAGAGACCGGACTCATATAAAAATCATCGGACCGTTAAGGGTATCTTGGTCATTTGATATAAATGTACAGCTGTGCGACCGTTTTACGCACGTGGACGTGATGGCGTCATCTCGGAACCATCGGTCACGCATGTTATCGAGGCACGTACGGGAGATCCGTGCCGTTCATACTCGCACTTGCGATGAAGATACATGGGTTGGCCAAAAAAGATCAGATTTGTCTGATTGTCAGGTACCAGTTGCGTAGGAAGGAAGGGCGTGGATTATGTGTTACCAGGGTAAGAGCTTAGTGGGTGTTACCCCTGCCGTAGGGCCCACCTTGATGGTATGTTGTATATCCACTCCGTCCATTCGTTTTCACAGCCCATTTTAGGACGCCCCCCCAAACATTAAACCCATCTAAATCTAATAGGTGGACCACACCACAAGAAGTAGTGATGATTGAACACTCACCATTAAAAGTTTTCCAAGGCCCACGCAGATCCTTAATGTTTATTTTCCATCCAACCCTTTGATAAGGTCAAACATAACTGGATGAAGGGAAAATACAAAGATTAGATTGATCTAAAACTTTTGTGGCCTATAAAACGCTTTTGATGATCATTCAATACTTTTTGTCAGTAATGTGGTCCACCCGAGATTTATATGATCTTAATTTTTGGGATAACGTCCTTAAATGAGAGGAGATAATAGATGGACGGCATGGATATGAAATGCATTCATCAAGGTAGGCCCCTTACAGTAAGGGTAACACCGGCTGTTACCCGGGTAACAGCTAATCCGCTCCTAGGAAGTAAAGGGAGCTGTCCACGGGCGCGCCCAGGTGTTACCCGGTAACAGCTTAGTGGGTGTTACCCCTACCATATGGCCCACATGGATGATATTTTGTATATCCACTCCGTCCATCCGTTTTATACAGCCCATTTTATGATAAGGTTCCAAAAATTATGCAGATCCAAATTCAAATGGACCATACCACTGGAAACAGTGTCATTGAGTGCCCCACCTTTAAAAATTCCAAAGAGCCCATGGTAAGGTTTTGGTAATGTTTATTTTCAATCCAAGCTCTTGATAATGTCAATAAGGTCTTGATTAAGGGAAAATATAAATATCAGATTGATCAAAAACTTTTGTGGCCCACAAAACGTTTTTAATGGTTATTAATCACTGTTTTTAGTGGTATGGTCCACCTGAGATTTGGATCTTCTTCAGGTTTTGGATCATATCCTAAAATGATATGAGAAAACAGATAAACGGCATAGATATATAAAAAATATATCAAGATGGGCCCCACACGGTAGGGGTAACACCCACTAAGGTGTTACTAGGGTAACATCTAATTCGCTCCCCGCCTAGGTATAGGGCTGTCAACGGGTCGGATACGGGCCGGATCAGTGATGATCCGAATCCGACCCGATTAAGAATATATCCGACCCGAATCCGATTGGGATCACAAGTATATGATCCGAACCCGACCCGATTAAATTTTTCGAAATCCGTTTCCGATCCGATTATGATCCGACCCGATATCCAACCGAATATTCGAGAGAGGAGAGAGAGAAAGAGAGAGAGAAAGAGAGATTATCCTATGTTTTTATTTTATTTTATTTTATTTTATTTTATTTATTTATTTTTTTATCGGGTCGGATCGTTAACGGGCCGGATCAAGGTTGATCCGAATCCGACCCGAATATTAAACGGATCATCTTTGGATATCCGTATCCGACCCGATTATCCGATTATTGATCCGAATCCGATTAAATCGGATCGGATACGGATCGGATACGGATCAAGATCCGTGCCATTGACAGCCCTACCTAGGTATGTCTTGTAACAGCTTAGTGGGTGTTACCATTAACGTGTGGGGCCCACATTAATTTATTTTATGTACATCCATGCCGTCCATTTGTCTATACATATCATTTTAGGATGTTGTCCCAAATATTAAGAAGATCAAATCTCAAGTGGACCATACCACCGTAAACAATGATGAATGACAATTAATAACTTTTTGTGGACCAGAAATGTTTTAGATCAAGCTCATATTTTAGGGCTCTCAATGGAGCAGGTCAGATCTGAGATCCAATTCGCTCTGAATCCATATAATGCGGATTTGGATCTTAAAATAGCTCTGATTAGTTAAATGGAGCGGATTTGGATCCTAAAATAGGTCAGACTACTTAAATGGATCGGATATAGATTCACAGGAACATATCTGAGTTCAATCCGAATCCGAATAAGATCCGAGTCATTGTCACCTTACTGTATATGTTATATTCATGCTGACGATCCAGTTTTACAAATTATTTTAGGCCATGTCGACCATACCATAGTAAATAGTGGGATTTGCATCATTTTTCTACTAAATTAAATATATTATATTATATATTTTATATCATTTTTTTAAAGATTTGTAATGGGGTGGATTTGGACCTAGATCCAACCCGAATCCGGTGATTATATGAATTTTGGATCGGAAATGGATCTAACAATTTATAAATGGATCGGATATGGATATCACCATTTGGATCCGAGTTGGATCTGAATCCGATCCGAATCCGTCTACAAATATATAGACTTGGAGCCGGATCCAACTAGATCCGATCCAAATCCGACCCTTTGAGAGCCCTATCATATTTGTATTTTCCTTTCATCCAAGTCTTTTTGACATCATCAAAAGGTTGGATTGTAAATAAAAATTATGAAAACCTTACAATGGGCTCTTTGGAATTTTTAATGGTGAGGCACTCAATCACCACTGTTTCCTGTGTCGTGGTCCAACTGAGATTTAGATCTGCATAATTTTTGGATACTCATCCTACAATGGTCTCTGGTGAATCAGATGAACGGCATGGATATACAAAAAATCATCGAAGGTAGGCCCCATGATAAGGGTAACACCCACTAATTTGTCACCGTAACACCTAATCTGACGGGTTAGTATGCTGAGTAAACTCTATGGGCCCAATATGATGTGTCTTACCACTTTTTAAGCTCATTTTAGGGCAGTGAGCCCACAATTGAAACATATCCAAAGATCCAATAAGCCACACCCCAAGGAACAATGGGAATTGAAATGCATACCGTTGAAAACTTCTTGAGGCCACATTAAATTTTGTGTACTCCATGTTTGTGTGACCTCGGGAGCAAGTTTGATGACAAATAAATATCAGTGTGAGCCCTAAGAAGGTTTCAACAGTGGGCATCATTTTCCCCCTTTTGCCTGTGGTGGTTCACTTTAAGCTTTGGACATCTTCGATTTTAAGCTCATTCCCTAAAATGTGCTGTGAAAATGGATGGACAGCGTGGATAAGACACATACATCATAGTGGGCCTCACAGAGTTTTTGCTTAGTACTCAATCCATGCCCAACAGAAGTAAACCAATGTTGCAAATTGAATTCGGGCTTGTGGTCCACCGGACCAGCTGACTTACTGTTTTAGCCCAGAGTATCTACCGGTGAGGTTCATTCGTTCCCTTGTATTCCATGCCCATGATGGCTCTGTGCGGGCCGTGGATGATTGTGCTCCCTGGAATAGCAATCTTTTTTCGTACAACCCAACTCATCGAATAGTACTGTCACCTTTTTTGACATACACGTGTCTTTGTTAGAAGTTTTGACAGTTGGGGTTGTCACCGTTGGAAGATGTGGCGGTGGAATGAGGATTCTTACCGAATGGAGCCGTTGAAAGGGATTAGCCTCTTTTCCGTTTCTTTTTCTTGTTGGCCTCCTCGCACTTTTTTTTTTTTTTGTATTTTTTGGTAAGATGAAGATACCCTTGTTTTTATTAGTTTGGCCGTTGCATACTCTGCTTGCGCTAAAAGCGGGTTGCCTACTTTTGCTTGAGCTGAAAGCTTTGTAGCACCTATCCTAATACATGATGCGACATCAGATGATGATTGGGCCCACTTAAATGCATATTCAATCCATTTATTTTCTTCATAGCTCACCGTTTTAGTGGGAAGACACAAGTTTTAGCTAGATATGAGTTTTCTGTGACCCATAACAACTAATAACGGTGATCGTTCACTTCCAACTATGCTCTTATGGTGTGGTCTACCTTATCTGTGGATGTGAATAATTCTTTGGCCCATAATCTTAAATTAAATTTTGAGTCCAGTGGACAGAATGAATTCAACACATACCCCCACAATGGCCCCCACAACCCTTAACATAGACAACCAAAACCCTTAACACTAAACAACCCAAACCCTTAAGGCATGACGACCTCGACTCTTAACATATGACAACTTTAACCTTGACAACCTAGACCTTAACACATGATAACCTCGACCCTAAAAATGTAGACACTTAACACATGACAACATTGACCTTGACAATCTAGACCCTTACACATATGACAACTCAACCTTGACAACCTAAACCTTTAACACATGACAACCTCAACCATTAATTAATGCATGACAACCTTGACCCTAGCCCTTAACACCTTAAGACGTCATCTATGGGGGCCCATTGTCGGGTATATGCCAAATCCACTTTGTCCATTGTAGCCAGCATTTCATAAGAGGCCATGGGCAAAAAGAATGAGCCATATTTGTAGATCAGGTAGACCATACCACAAAGAAAATAGTTGAGAGTAAACAGCTACCATTATCGTTTGTTTCAACCACAATGAGCTCATATCAGGCTGAAGTTAGTGTATTCTTACTGAAATAGTAGGCCACGAAGAGAATGAACAGATTCGTTCTACCATTAAGTGCACCCAATCACCACATTATTACCGCCTCATGATTGAAAGTGGATCTTGGAAGTTTCTCTTACAAGGAAAAACAAGTGGGGGGGGGGGGGGGGGGGGGGGGGGGGGAGTAAAAATCTCATTGCTCCGACCAAATGACACACATGGATTAGGTACTATCCCTACCTATCCTAAGCTTGGAATAGGTTAGGGATCTCAGGGGCCATCGTGATTCATGGGTTTATCCACATCATTCATCCATTTTTCTATATCATTTTAGGATATAGGCCAAAAAAATGAGCCATATCCAATGCTTGTGAACCACACACTGGGGATTAAACGCTCACCATTAAAAACTTCTTGGGAGCTATAAAAATTTGGGATCAAGTTGATATTTGTGTTTTGCTTTCATTTGGGTCTATGTGACCTTATAAACAAGTTGGATGAAAAATAAATATCATGGTGGGCCCTAAGAAGGTTACAACGGTAGACATCATGATAATCGATGCTTCCTATGGTGTGGTCCGCTTGGAGCCTAATATTTGCCTCATTTTTAGGTTTATATCCTAAAATGATTTGAAAAAATGGACAAACTGCATGGATAAACATACATAATGGTGGGCTCGTCACAGCCCCAAGCCTATTCTGAGCTCGAGACAAAGGGGTAGTACCTAATCCATGTGCCTCAAATGACCACGTACATCTAATGATCAATTAAGATAGAATTAGCCCATGTACCACTCTCAAAGATTGCCCCGAGGACCAGTGTGGTTTTGCCAACACTGTCCCAGCGGTGGCTGTGGTGATATGTTGAAGGTAGGGAATGTGATTAGCATCCTAGCTGGATCTTGATGGCTTAAGTTCTTTTGGACATGATATGTTTTTTACTATATTTAGTGTTGTTTTAAACTAATTATTGTGTAAGTTATGTGAAGAATACATCTTTCAATTATTAAAAACTTAAAATTGGATATACTGATTACTAACTGAAAAGAGTTATGCTCCATCGATATTGGTATTATAATGAGCCATAACTAACACAAATGCTTAAACACACTTGCGGACATTTTTTTTTAAAGATGCACAGTCATCCTACGTGAGGATAATTTAAATCATAGATCAGGATAGTATAACTTGAGTTAATCTAAGTCTAGTTAAGGTTTGTGTTGTCTATGACACTCAGCCACCATGATGCATACAGGGAATCAATTCACGAGTCTAGTGCAACTATTTATGACAACCTTAACTCCCAAGAATCGTATCTAGTCAATAACTCAGGTGAACACACCATAGGAAGCTACATACATCCTTAAAATCTATATATACACTTGCTTTTGCTATAAAAACTGGAATGCCTCAGACTTCTAATGTCCTCCTTTGCCCTAACAAAGCTACTTGAGTTTTGACTCTACCTTATTTTTTGGCCCATGTCCTAATATGATATGGCAAAACGGATGGACGGGGTGAATTTCTCACAAGCATCACGGTGAGCCCCACCTAGCTTCCCATTGCAATCCGCGTCCCGAGCAAGTTTGTCTTCCACTGACTCAGCCAATGAGAGAACTATCCTACAAGAATCTGGCGTTACTTGGATAGCCAACTGGCACTCAGGTCAGGCTCTCATTGGTGAAGATAGCCTCGTTTCAACACCTGAGGTCTTGGTATCGATTCCCAAGTGGGGGTGACTAACATTGGGTGTTACTAATTGTAGGGTGTGTATACTAACCAAAAAAAAAAAAAAAAAAGGTTAGGCTCTCATTCTTTAGGACTGGGACATGGACCTAATTGAGTCTGGTACCATTGGGTCGTTAGACCTATTATTTCGGGTTCAGTCCAGGGTCAAGTAAGAGCAATTACATGGTCAGGACCATCTGACGAATAGGTTAGATCGCACAAATGTCCCTCTTCTGCACTGCGTGGTATGTAAATAGGCTCTCTTACACACATGTGGCTATTTCCTTAATAGATTAATCAATATATATTTAATAATATCAGTAATAAAATTAATTAGATCCGGCCGACCCGATTTCAACCTCATGTAAGATGGTAAACCTGATCCAATCCTGTGTAGATTAAATGTTAGACCCGAACTCCACCTGATTACTAAATGGTTCTGAAAAATTGGACTCTGGCATGCAAAAATTGAGTCGGGTCCACCCGTTGGAAACCCTCTCTACAATGGAGTGCTACAGTCAGCTCAGCACTCTCTGCCACTTCTGTTAATTATTAAGACGTTGAAAAAGCAGCTAACCTATAAGGTCTGTTGGACACCTGAGAGGCAAATATGGTGGACCCACCCACCCGTGAACCTAACCACGTGCAAAAAAATAAGGCTTGTCCACTCAGCAGGTGGTTCACGGTTAGTTGAAAATACTGCCAAAGTCCAAAGACAACTATGTAGGTGGGGCGTCGCCCTCCTGACGAGTGGAGTGGTCTGCATTACTTCCATACTCGTTTCCAGAGGGAAGGTCACTAGGCAACCTGTGATCAAGGGTCAGATATCCCTTGCAGCTGTAGGTTTGCAGCTGTGCTGCCTGTAAAGATACTCCCAGAGAGAGCTGCGTGTGGGTCAGTGAATAAGGTGGCAATGGGCCAGGTAGTCCATCGGACCCAATGAGCACCACTCAGCTTTACGTCTTAGCTTGACCCAGTGGATTGGGATTGGATCTGACGTGCACGGGTCAATCAGTTTTAAGTCATGCTTGGGCTCAAGTCATTTTAGCCCAACCAAGCATGACCCAATATAAGCTATTAGATAGCGCTTGATTGTAAGAACCCATGTAATAGTCCTCTCATTCTACACTTGTAAGAGTCCTAAGCTCTTGTTGCCAGTCCCTAACCTGAATAAAGAAGGGTTAAGTCTGTTGGAGTTAGGAGCCCCGCAGCGGAAGCAATCAAAGCAGGCGAGGAACACACCTTAATAGCAAGTCACAATAGCAAATCAACACACGCAAGACGCAATCCAATTTTTAACATGGAAAAACCTCTCACGGGTAAAAAAAACCACGGCACAACGCGACACTAATCCACTATGATATCAAAAGTTACAAGAGAGAAGAAACATAACCCGGATCACAGCCCACAAGAGAAAACCTAAGCTAACAAAGCTAATTCTCACATGAGGAGGACAAACACATCCCTTTCCCTTATCTCAGAGAACTTCAAGCTTCCTCCTAGCTCTTTCTCTTACCCTAGAATTCTCCCAATCCCTTCGCCCATAGGCAGCAACCCTAATCTCGGATTACATCCCTTGAAATAGGGAAAAATCGGAATTAGAAACTCCTTGTGCAATAAACCGCGCAAGAGACCAAGTCCAATTAGGACACTGCCGGCTGGCCGGATGGCTTAAAAATAGTCCAGCGTGCATGCCTATTCTGATCTCCACCGTGGCTAGCCGATGGTCTTCATGCTTGAAGATTGAGGCGTCCAATCCCAACAAACTCCACTACGACTCAAATCTCCATGCAACACCTTGCCACATACATCTTCAATCTCTACTCCGTCATCATCATAGCTCCACCACTTCTTATACCTCATCGACTTCATCCTTGCACCTTCACCACCCACCCGTGGCATACCATACACGAGCAACCGTAGATCCCGCTACCGATCCCGCAACTCCATCATGAATAGTGCTCCCGATCAAACCCGATCGCAGTCGATAAACTTAATTGAGATATTGGCGTACTAATCCACCTTCTTCAACTATTCTTCTTTCATAGATACCAATCGCTTTCCATGTTTTTCTTTCACGGAATCATTCGCCACGTCGAATCTCATGCTAGAAGACGCCATTGATGCCTCGCCTCAGATTCTCTCCGTCTCCTTCGCAACTTTTATCTCTGATACCACTTGTTGGGGTTAGGAGCCCCGTAGCGGAAGCAATCAAAGCAGGCGAGGAACACACCTCAATGACAATCACAACAGCAAATCAACACACAAAAGAGGCAATCCAATTTGTAACGTGGAAAAACCCCTCATAGGTAAAAAAAACTATGGCATAAAGCGACACTAATCCACTATGATATCAGAAGTTACAAGAGACAGAAGAAACGTAACCCAAATCACAGCCCACAAGAGAAAACTCAAGCTAATAAAGCTAATTCTCACATGAGGAGCACAAACCCATCCCTTTCCCTCATCCCAAAGAACTCCAAGCTTCCTCCTAGCTCTTTCTCTCACCCTAGAACTCTCCCAGTCCCTTGACCCATAGGTGGCAACCCTAATCTCGGATTACATCCCCTTAAATAGGGAAAAATCGAAATTAGAAACTCCTTGCGCAACAAATCGAATAAGAGATGAACTCTAATTAGGACACTGTCGGCCGACTAGATGGCTTAAAAACAGTCCAGTGTGCATGCCTGTTCTGATCTCCACTTGAAGATTGAGGCGTCCAATCCCAACAAAGTCAAGTTGGCAGCTGGTGTCAAACTTATGCCAAAGCTTCCAACATGAATATGAAGAATATGAAGAAGTCTGGCCAAGTGTGCATGTATTCACCCTTGGTTTTAGGCCACTCATGTCCTATATATGCCTAGGGATGGCATTGGGCTGGCTACCTGCCCCAAGTCATGTGACCCGACCTCGGCAGGCTAGGGCTTGAACTGCTAAAATTGGCCAAAAGGCTGGGATTGGGCTTGAAATTTAGGCCCCATATTCGGGCTGGGCTAGGCCACGCCATCCAACCCATTGCCCTAGTGCATAGGTATTAATAATGTAGACTGAGTTCATATGCTAGTAGTATAGAGTAACATGAAGAACTTTGATGCTCTATTAGAGTGGTGGGACCATACCCTACCAGTTAGAAATTACCATGACTTGTTGGATTTGAGACCTCTATTTTAAATATTTCGGCAGAAATCTCTGGAACAATTTGGAGGAGGCGGCAACCACTTGATTTTTGGTGAGGTCCATAGTGATGTGTATATAAAATGCACTCTGCCCATTAGATGTTTAATCTCACTTTAGGCCTAAGGCTAAAATGTTATGCTGACTTGTGATTCAGGTGGGCCACACCAATGAAAACAATTTAGAGAGACACGTCGCCCTTGATTTTTACATAGCCCCACCGTGATTATTATATAAAATCCGCTCTAACCATCAAATGCGACACCATAAATTACACCTGGACCTAACACTCATGCCTATTTGTGATTTATGTGGGCCACATGAAGAGAAATGGTTCAGAGGGTGAGCATTATCTTATATATTGTTTTCAATCATGTGGTCCACTCAAGTTTCTGATGGGGCTAAGTTGTGGGTCCAATGCCTAAAATGGGGTGATACACCTTATGGTTGGGATTGATTTTTCATAAGCATCACAGTGGGTTCACTAGAGCTGCCAAATATAATGGAATTTAACACTTGGATTAGTGAGATAACTTTTTGAAAAAAAGGCACCCCATGTAAATTTGATATCACTTGGATAGTTTTATGTGAAATTCTTAAAATAAATAGCTTATTTGCTACTGTAACTAAAAAAAAGTACGTTGTGGGGTGAATACACTATACAAGCCAGAGAAAAACTCTGTTACTCTGGCCATCGTATGATGAATGATAAGCCGGCATTTAGAAATTACTTAAAACTTGCATAAGTGGGATGGGAATTAAATTTCAAATTAAAATTTCCACAATATGGTTCCAATCATTTGACTATCAAGTTTATTGGACCGTTAAAGATGCATTGAACCAATTTTCTTTTACTTAGTTATTTGACTATCAAATTTATTGGACGACTAATGATGAAAACCCAATGGTCCTATTTCAACGAACAAGTGCTTTCCAATCAAAGGACAAGATTGTTTAGTGAAACAGATTTGTTTATCTGTAACCGAAGAATAATAAGTTCCACAATTTTAGTCAGTTTTTGAGTTATATAGGCAAGGTGAGTAAACTCTGTGGGGCGCTCCACTGTGATTTACGTATTTTATCCACTCCGCCCATCCATCTTAAGAGAAAGTTTTAGGTATGGTGCCAAAAAATGAAGCATATCAAAATTTAAAGTGGACCACACCACAGGAGAAGTGTGAACTGAATTTCTACCATTGAAAATTATCAGAGGACATAGAAGTTTTGGATCAAGCTGATATTTGTGTTTTCCCTTCATCCATATCCATATGATCTGATGAACAGGTTGGATGATAAATAAACATCACTGTGGGGCCTGGGAAGGTTACAATGGTGGAAATCATTATTCCCACTGTTACCCATGGCATGATCCACTTAAGATTTGGATATGCTTAAATTTTGGGCTCAACCCTTAAAATGAGCTGGAAAAACATATGAACGGAATAGATAAAGCACATACATTCTAGGTGGGCCGAACAGAGTTTACTCCGCACCGATGAGAGCATGCGGAGTCACTCCGCACGCAATCCGATTCCCTGCGTAGCAAGCCCAATATACTGGCAGAGCATCAAATAATTCCCCATCAAGAAAGTAAAGCTGGCTTGGGGGAATCATTTGATACTCTGGAAAGCAAATGGGTGATACGCGAGTAATAAGAAATCGTAAACCTGTATACATCAAGTCAACAGTTCCAAAAAAGGATTTGTTGAGCAATCCTAGCCTCTGATTGGTGGACACTTGTTTGTTGAAAGAGGACCATTGGATATTCTTCATTTTAACATCCAATAAATGTCCACCAAATCCAATGGTCAGATAATCAAACAAGCGTAATCTTAATCTTTGGTAGATGGTACATCTAAACAAGGGTCCATAATTTGGGCATTTTAATTTGAATTAGTTGTATCGATGCTTGCAATTTCTAAGTGATTCGTAAGCGCCCGCGTATCACCCATCAGTCTCTGCCAGAGTATAGAAGTTTTTCTCAAATGGCCAGCCTCGTCTCCATTTCTCCCGCTGTGTAAAGTGGGGAGAAGAAGAAGCTCTCTCCTCTCCGCTCCATTCCCTCCATCAATGGCGTCCGTTATAACGGTCGGAGGCAAAGGCTCCTCTCTCTCCTCATCTTCCGTCTACTCAGTCGCGACGTCCATGTCGCTTATAAAGATCGATTCCTCCATTCTCGAAAAGCTCTCTCAATCTCATTCCAAGAAATCCAACTCCAAATCCCTCTCTTCCATTCCTCCTCCTCCATCCAATCTCAAAACCCTAACCCTAGAAGAATCTCGAGCCTGTCTCGTCGTCCTCTTAAACAAGTTCCTCCTTGCTGATCCCGCCGTCCGCCCCGTCCTTCCCGTGCTAATCGAAGAGACCCTAAACCGTAGTTTCCTTCCAGAAAACCTAGATTTCAGTTCTGGTTCGGAACTTATCAGCTCGATCTTGAAGCTGAACGGTAAGAATTCGGAGGAGTTTGGAGCGGTTGTTGAAGAAATTGGGGTCATTGATGATTCTTTTGCGGCTTTGATAGGAATATATGCGCTTTTGGATTCTAATTTGTCGGCGCTGGTAACTGTGGCGGATGCGGTTGCTGCGTTGTCATGCGAGGCGGCCCATGCTGATGTCACAGTGTTTGATTTGCCAGTCTCTGGTGAGGGGTTTTCAGTTAAGGACGAAATGGATGTCGCGAGCGACATGAGGGATTTGTTATTTGGTTCGAAGCATGTTGGGAAGGTTGATTCTGATGCAGTCTCGGAGATTCTGATGGTTCATGGGAGTTTTAGGGGAGCAGCATAGTCGGCGCATGCACGGGTTCGGGTTGAGTTGAATTCAGTAGTAAGGAGGAAAGCAGGTTGCTGGGGGAGTGGGAAAGGGAAGGCATTGGTGGCAGCTGTGTTGCCTCTGGCAATGTCGATTCGGTCCTTGGGTGAATGTAGTGTGGGCTGTGCAAAATTGAGTATCAGATCGATTGAGGATGTTGATTTACAGACGTGTGTGGTCGAGGTGTTTGAGAAGAGTTGCCCAGGGGTTGAGGTTTTGAGAGATGGCTTTTGGTCAGTTTCAGAGAAAGCTGCTTTGGAGCCTGATTTTGTTGCCATTTTGCATGAAGTATATGAGTTGTTGATTGGATTGAGAGAATTTCTTTCTTGGGAAGCGGCATTGGCGCTTTTTGTACTTGATTTGAATGAACCGACTGAAAAAGGCCAAGTCGATGCATTGTCAAATGGGGGAAATGCAAATGCTGCAAGGAAGAATGAGAAGAGGAAGAAGAAAGTTTTAGGAAAGGGAACTATCGTTGTAAGGCAATTAATTAAAGAGAAGCTCCAGTGTAATGCCGGGACGTCAGCTGACAGTTCAAAGGTCCTGGTTGAGTGGGCAGAAGAGCTTTCTTCATTTTTTAATCCAAAGAATCCGGAACTTGATGCTCTTCTGAAGAAGGTTAAAGAGATTGTAGAAAGCAATGAAATCAGAAGACTTCCAAAAATTCCTAAGGTAAGAACTACTGACTCTGTTGGAACCTAAAAATTGTTGAATTTTTTTTCTTATCTCCTCTTATTTTACTACTGTTTTATAGTTTCGTGTTTTTCGACTGAGATGAATAAATTATTCTGTCTTGCATCTGGGAACACTTCTTTTGAAAAGTTGAATGATTCTGCCTGCAGTGACTGGCATAGCCCATTTATTTGTGGTAACTTGGATAGGGAAGACCACACAGCTTGGACTAACAGATGCTGAGATTTTCGCCCCATTATTATATTCTTTAATAAGTAGATGCTGCAACTACAGCGAACATACCTTTTCAAGTGTTTAGTAGTTTTTGCATAACTGTAGTTTTCCAATTCCCACCATTGGCTGTAAACTTGTATTGTCAAAGTGATTTTTCAACATAATATCTACAAAACCATTTGATCTTCAAGCACATTCTTATCTCTTGTGGTCTGCTGTGCATTGATATCCGTTTTGCTTTAATAACTTGTCCTCAAGTTTGTATATCTATCAGGGTACTCGGGATTTTGGGAAGGAGCAAATTGGCAGTAAGAGAGAGAGCATTTTCAGTCATTGTAGAAGTATTTAAAAGGCATGGAGCTGTGGCCCTAGACACTCCTGTTTTTGAATTAAGGGAGACTCTCATGGGAAAATATGGGGAAGATTCAAAGTTAATATATGACCTTGCTGACCAGGTATGTGTCAATTTGCATTGTTAGCTGTTTTCCTATCCTTCTTTTCCTTGGGGACAGGATTAGCTTGCTGTATTTGTTTTTGAAGATTCAAATGGTCATACAGTTATCTGGTCTGGTCCTTCATGTCAAGAGATTGTAAAGTTCCTGTTCCCCTGTCTGCAGGGTGGCGAGATTTGTTCTCTGCGGTATGACCTAACTGTTCCATTTGCCCGATACCTGGCCATGTATAATATCAATGCGCTCAAACGGTACCAAATAGCTAAAGTATACAGAAGGGATAACCCATCCAAGGGGAGGTACCGTGAATTCTATCAATGTGACTTTGATATTGCTGGCCAATATGATGCAATGGAGCCTGATTTTGAAGTGATTAAAGTTTTGACTGAACTGCTGGATGAATTAAGCATAGGCGATTACGAGGTACTGCATTTACTGGGTCAATCCATGAACCTTATTTGTTTTTGTACATGTTCTCTTTTTGATGTTATAAAATTTTCCTAAAGCCCAATATTAATACATTGTGTTGCATTAATAGTTACATCATCAGCTTACGTTCTTTCATTTGTTTATTGGCCTTAAATTGTTTTCTGTTGGCTGATAAATTGTTTTCTGGATCGTATTGAGAATCTGTTTTCCCATTGCAGATAAAGTTAAATCATCGTAAGTTGCTAGATGGAATGCTGGAGATTTGCGGAGTATCTTCTGAAAAATTTAGAACAGTGTGTTCAAGTATTGACAAGTTGGACAAGCAATCATTTGAGCAGGTCAAGAAGGAATTGGTGAGCTAATGCATCTGATAAGAATAAGACTAGTATATTTGTTGTCAAAGAAATATATATTTATAGCGGAATTCTCCAGTTTGCATTCTGCAGGAATCCCATGGGCGTCTCAGTCCATACAATTGTGCCACTTTAGGGATGAGGATTTCTTGTTTTGGTACAAAAATGATCAAGGAAGTTTACAGTTAAATATTATTAAAAGGGCCCATGATCCTCGTGTACTATGGTAGCGTTAGAATTTTAGTTTATTTTTCCATAAGGAGTAACTCTTTTTGCTTTGAAGCATCTTGGAAACGCTAGAACCCTTCCCACAAAATCACCATTATAGAGCTGGTATCCCATCCAAAGTTGGAAAGGGCCTTTTGTGTGGTATTCCTTGCTCTTTTTCAGTTTTTATTTTAATTTTTTCCCACTTTTTGTCTGTTTCTGTTGTTCATTTACTTGCTCTTCATTGCTCTTTTCTCTATTTGGGAATACGGAGCAAGGAATGGGATACTAAGTTTCATTTCTCATAGCTTGCTGCAGCTTCTATGGGGTGTCTACTCTTCTCTTGTACCTTCTCTTAATTTTTAAACCCATCCAAATGGTATTTACTTCATCATGTTCTATTGGGTCCTCATATTTTTATTTAAGGTGGGTCCTCATATTTACAGAGCAAGGAAGATGATACCAAGTTTCATTTCTCATAGTTATAGCTTACTGCACATTCTATTGGGTGTCTACTCTTCTCCTTTACCTTCTTTCAAATTTTTAAACTCATCCAAGTGGTATTTACTCCATCATATTCTATTGGGTCCTCATATTTTTATTTAAGGTGGATCTTGCCACTCTCTATTCTTGATGCATGGTGGCTTACATTTTGTGTTATGGATGTTTCAGCATCAATCCTTTGAGTCCCACTAATCTTATGCAAATAAGAAGATGTGATTCACCCTTTCACTGGGGCCTAAATAGAAAAGGTTGCCATACCCAGGTGGGTCAACCATGCGAACAGATTAATTGGTATGTTGGCCCCCTTTTCTTACTTGCTTGAGTAAGATTAGCATATTCCACAATCTTGTATTGATCCAGCTAGAATTATTTAATTCATCATCATCATCTAAGCCTCATCCCAACTAATTGGGGTTGACTACATGAATCCTTTTCTGCCGTAGCACTCTATCGACGACCATAACTTCAGTTTGAACATAGGTCATCAAGTCTTTTCAGTTAGAATTATTTAATCATTAATAAACAGCCATAACAGAGAACAGTTGACCTTGCTAACTATAGATTTTTTTGTTCGACTGATAAAGAGAAATTTAGGTCTTTCCATTTGTATTTCTCTGCCTACGTCCACTCAATCACTGTCATGCACAATATCATGAGGGGGTGACTTTTCCAAGTCAAACCCTGTTTCAGGAACTACTTTAAAGGAAGGACAGTAACAAGGATCGATTAACACAGTGGATAATGATTAGCACACAGCATTGCTTCCCTAAGGATCCCTTACTTAGCTATTCCATTGCTTCCATTAAGGTTAATTGTTCTTCTATTATAACTTGAAGTCATTATTTTTTGTCTTATCCTGTTGTGTTATTCTTCTCAGTCAATTATTGTATTGTCTTGAAATGGTGGACATATCTATATACTTTTTATGTCATCGTATGCTAGGTGGAGGAGAAGGGCTTAAGTGTCGAAACAGCGGAAAATATTGGTAAATTTGTGAAGAAAAGAGGACCCCCCTTGGAAATATTATCTGACTTGAAACAAGAGGGCAGCCAGTTTTTGGAGAATGATGGATCTGTCCTTGCACTGAATGACTTGGAGATTTTATTTAGAGCTCTAGAAAAATCAAAGTGTTTAAACAGTGGTTTTTGACTTGAGTCTTGCAAGAGGTCTTGATTATTATACTGGAGTTATATTCGAAGCTGTTTTCAGAGGAGGTTCTACACAGGTAAATATTTTATTTTACCAATGCGATGTATTTCCTTGCTACACATGGTCACTACGTGGTGATGATAATGCATCAAAGTCACACACACACACACACACACACACACACACACACACACACACACACACCAGTGTTTTTAATAGCGTCCATAGCGTAGTTACGACGCTTCGTAACGTTTGAAAAAAAATCAGAATTTTCAAAAAAAATTCAGAAGTTTGAAAGAAAATAGCGTAAATCCCCTGTAGCATACACTACAGAGGTTGTAGTGTATGCATAGCGCATGTAGCGTCGTAGCATACGTGTAGCGTGCATAGCGTATGTAGCGTATGCTACGTTTTTTTTATATATTTTTTTTTTTCTAAATGATAATTGTATTTAGTATTTTCTACTTAATGCTCTCAACCTGGGGGATTTTAATTTCTTTTCATACTTGTGACTTGTGTTTTCAACTAGACATTATTAATTTATGTGGTTTGCTTAGAAAGTTGTTGATGCGATAATGATTTGATTTGGTTTATATATGTGGAATGGCTCTTGATAAATGATAATTAGTAACTTGTTTGAACATGCTTGAAAAAACAAATCTTTTCGGCATTTTTTCCTTGCTATTTATCAGATTTTTCCTATTTTTAAACTAAAAAACAGGAGTACGCTGAATGCTACGCAACACGCTATCACTATTTAAAACAGTGTGTGTGTGGACTGTGGCACCTTGGTTTTTTTGCCGCCAAGTTTCTTCATCTGCAGTGGCGAACTTATATTTCCTTTATAATAATTAAACAACCTTGAGTTTTTTTTTGGGGAGAACCCTGTGTTTTTCCATTTAAAGTTGAGACTATTGTGATTGATAATATTATTTGAAATTCTGCATGAGAGGCACAATGAAATTGCAGAATTTATTCTACTGATTAGATCTTTTATACGTTTACTTCATACCCATAATATGTATTGTTTTCTTCCATATTAGGCGTCCTGCTTATCATAGACTTCTGTAATTATAATTGGCCTTCATTGGAAGATTTTATTCTGTAATGGAGGTACATTCTATTCAGATATGCCTATCTAACTCACCTGTCTGTAGGTTGGTTCCATTGCTGCTGGAGGCCGTTATGACAATCTTGTAGGTATGTTCAGTGGAAAGCAGGTCCCAGCAGTTGGTGTCAGCCTCGGAATTGAGCGAGTATTTACAATAATGGAGCAGCAGCTTGAAAAGGACAAAAACCAGGTGATTTTATGTTTCTATGGCTGTCACAGTATTGTGTTAGTGTGTATGCTACATTTTGATCTTGCTGTATGTTTATTGTGGTACTGAATGGTGTTGTTAATGCTATCTACTGTCTAGACATGAAAAATGATATAACACTGAGTATGAGAAAGTGTCTATTTTCCAACTCACGTCTGTTGTTGATCAATGGGAAGGGGAAGGCTCTAAAAGTGCAAGGCCCAAAAGGACATAGGTGAAGGTAGTAAGAAAAGACATGATGACTGGTCTAACTGAAGTTATGACCCGTGGAATGGTTGAAAAGGATTCATGTAGCCTGTATAGGCTCGTGCCACAGGGAAGGGAAGAAAGTGGTGATTTGCAAGTTAGATTTAGAAAAGGCATATGATCGATCATGTGGACTGGGAATTTTTGGACTATATGTTGTATTGGTTAGGTTATGGGCAGAAGTAGAGAAACTGGGTCTAAATTTGCGTACAAACATGCTAAGTTCTCAATCTTGGTAAATGAATCCCTAAAAGGCTTCTTTTCCACATCTAGAAGCTTGCGTCAGGGGGACCCGCTTCTCCATATTTGTTTGTGGTGGCGGCAGAGGCATTAAGCAGAGTGCATTGTTTTAAATAGCAGCATAGCTTAGCCTTAACGCTACATATCCATGAAAATTGCTTATATGGGCATGTAGCCCACACTACATGATAATTTGCATACGTTACACGGTACTTAGCTCATATGACAGGTAATTTTTTACTACAACGTTAAAATCAATTAATGTTTTCAATGATTTACTACATTTTTCTATTTTTTTTAACAATTGGTTAATCTTTTTAATGCTTTTAGTAAAATAATATAAATAAGAATATTAAATCAATTCCATTGCTCTTTCTTTACCTTTGTACTTAATCATTGCCATTTTCTATTATTTTAGGTTATGTTCGGTTGCGCCAAATACTATGAAATTTTGTTAAATTTCATTATTAACCAGTCTAATTTAGTGCAAAATATCACAAAATTGGTGTAACCAAGCACAATCTTGATTAAACATCTAGAAGTAGCATGTGGCTTACGCCACATACTATGTAGCTTACAATGAAATTGTGTCACTTTGATTACTCTTGTGGACGCATATGCGTGCAGAAGATAAGAGCGGAGCAACTAGAATTATGACTAAGTCGTAGAGGGGGGTGATTAGGACCTTTTGAAATTCTTTTCGCCTACTTACACAATTTAACAAATTAAACTAAGCAAGCAAGAACACTTCGGCTTCCAAGCCTAAGTGGGTCCAATTACAAGACTAGCATATGATAAGCAATTAAGCTACTTAGTCTAAGCATGCATAGATTATCAAATGCTTAAACTAATCAAGCACCTAATCTATGCAACTTAAGTAGACTATATGAGAATGGATTATATAAGCTCAAGTCTACTCAAGTAAGTGAAAGTACATCTTGTGTGTGTGGATGTGCCTATCAAGTGCCTAGCATACATTCTAATTAAGCATTCATAATTAAACAACTAAACATAATGCATAATAAGAAATGTGCTCAAATAAAATCATAAACACAACATTATATAGTCGTTCGACTTTGGGTCTATTCCACTCCCGGTTCAAGTACTCAACCCCTTTGAGCACACCGAGATTCACTAGGGAGTTTAAATCTGGTTCCTCCCAACCAAGGTGTTTTAACTCGGATCTACCCAACCGGGGAGTTTACAGGTTCTTTCCAACCTACACGTTCACACCCGTGTTGGTGGCTCCCCTTGGAGACTTGTTTAGGCTTACTCAAGCCAAGGTTCTACAACCGAACCTCAATTTAGACTCCACTCATGAGTCAAGGTCTTACAACCAAACCTCAATGATTTTAAGCTCTACAACCGAGCCAAGGTCCTACAACCGAGCCAAGGTCCTACAACCGAGCCAAGGTCCTAACATTTACTCCTGTCGGAGGCTCCTCACTTGGAGACTAGATTCAACCCTACAACCGGGCCTAGGTCCTACAATCGAACCTATCGAGTTTGATGACAAACTCTACACTCAATTCCCCATGGGAAGAGAGTGGATAGACTCTAACAAATGACAACCTTACTTATCGGATTTGAGTCCCGTTGTTGCGCTGCTTCGGATTGCTTCTTCTCGCTCTCTCGTGCTTGAATCAGCTCCCATTGTGCTCCCTCGATCATTGATGCCGTTGCGTCACCAATGCTCCAGCTCCAAGATCAGCCACCTTGCATATGATGCTCCAACGGAGATGCCCAAGGTGATAGGAGGCGGTGAAACCTCTACAAATGGTAGGAAATGGGTTTCCTAGATGAATTCACATATTTGGATCCCTAGGTGGTGTTTAGACAAATGATTTACCAATGATAAAGGTGTCTAAACTCCTAGGAATCAAGAGGGAACAAGCCCATTCTCATTTGAGCATTGAATGCCCCCATGTTTGTGATGAATCACAAGGAGAATGACTTGCAATCGGTTAGGAATGGAGCCTCTAATAATCTTCAACAATGGTGGCTTCTCTCCTCAAAATCCCTCTCTTAAGCCCAAAAACGAATCCCCCTGCTTTTATAGATTTTCTTCCAACGATAAAAAAACGAGCAGATTCGCGTGTCTCTGATTGATCAGAACATGGTCCGATTGATCGGAAATCTGTCCAGTGAATTTTTCAAATTCTCCGGAACAAATTCCGATTGATCGGAGGCACTGTCTGATTGATCGAAAATCTGTCCAGAGAGTTTGGAATTCTCTGGAACAAATTCCGATTGATCGGAGTCCCATCGGAACCACTGTCCAATTGATCAGAGATCAATAAGAAATTGTTGTTTGGACTGATTTAGTTTACAACAGCTTCCACCTCTTTAATTAACCTAATTTATCATGTTTTTCTATATGATCTAAGGTTAATAAGGATGACTAAGGGTATTCCTAATTAGTCTAAGTCATCTAAGAAGATGTGGGTGTTTTGGATCAAAGGGTTAGGGACACCAAGGCATCTCATTTACCTGTTCTTCTTCCTTGATGCTTCTGGTCTACTTGAATATTCGGTCTTCAGCTTACCAAGGCTCAACCGACATTACAACACAATGACCCACGTGATTGACAAATAAGGTGCACTAGTTTGCCACAGAAAAGTGTACTAACATACACCTCACGCTTAAGAGAGTTGAATGCTACGCTACACACTATTCACTATTCTGAACACTATCAAAATGCTAGAGAAAGGTAGCTGTAGGGCTTGTAGATGGCTTCAAGGTAGTCATATTTCCAATCTCATATTTAGTATGCAAATGACATGATCATCTTTTGTGACACAGATGAAGTAAAAGTGGATAATCTGAGGAAAATTATTATGTGCTTTGAGGTGGTATCCTGTCTAAAGGTGAACAAGAGCAAGTTATCAGGTTGTGCCTTCCAAAAGAGGACGAGCAGGTTTGCAAGTATCTTCGGTTGCTGTTCAAGGTCCTTTCCTTCGTCCTACCTCAGTTTACCATTGTGTATAGGGAAACCGGTGAAGCATTTGTGGACACAAAGTAGTTGATTGATTCAAAAGAAAACCTTCAAGATGGTAGAGTAGGCACCTTTATTTTTGAGGAGGCTAATGTTGATTAAGGCGTCAACATCCAATCTTCTGGTCTATTTTCTCTTTTCCGATGCCTGAAAGCTATTTTGAATTAGTTGGAAAGGCTTAGGGGAGATTTCTTATGGCAGGGAGCTTTGGAGAAGCTCAAATTCCGCCTTATGACATGGAAAGAGGTGTGTAGATTTTACAAAGATGGGGGAGCGGATATAATAAGTTTGGAGGCAATGAATTCCTCTCCTAGGAAGTGGCTTTGGAGGTTTGGTTCAGACAAGGACTATCTTTGGAAAGATATCATAAAGAAAAAAGATAAATAAATAAGGGTTGAGGTGGAATTTTTTGGAATGAGTGGGTTTCTCAATGGGCAATGGTGAAAGCATTCACTTCTGGGAGGATATCTGGTTGGGCACCAAGGCATTGTGGGGCGTTTTTCCTAAGGTTAGCTAAATTCTCAGTGGAAGTGAACGTCTCAGTTGCGTGTTGTTACTCCTTTTTAGGTGATGAGGTGGTTTGGGCCCAACCATGTCGGAGAAATATGTCTGACGAAGAATTGGAAGACTTTATTAAATTACTAGATATGTTTAGCAACATGAGACCACTTGGTGGGGGATAGAGATGCCATGGTATGGATCAAGGAGAAGTCTAGTCGGGGCACAGTCAAATCTCTTTATAAATTATCTGTCAGGCCTCCATTGGAAGGTCAGGTTCATCCTACAGCTTTTGTGTGGCGTTATGGTGCCCCGCCCAAGGTAGCAGTCATGGTGTAGTTAATGGGGAAGTACGTTGTTAACTATGAACGGTCGTCGTATGATGATGGTGCTCCCAAATGTATGTGTTATGTGTATGAAAAGTGAGGAGTCGGTCGGTTATCTCTGCGTCTTTTGCCCATTTGCCAAGGAGTTTTGGCATACCCTTTTTGCTTTATTTAGAGTATCATGGGTAATGTAGGGTTCAATGGAGAAATTCATTCAGGCTTGGCACAGCGGAGTAGTGGATAAGATAGGGAGAGCAATATGGAGGCTGTTCTTGCTGGTCGGCATATGGTTCCTTTGGGAAGAACGAAATAACCAATGTTTTAGAAACCGTAGTGGGCCTGTAGGGAAGGTGTTTAATGGGGTGAAATCATTGTAATGGGGAGAGTTCTACACATACTTATATTCATCCTTCTTATTTCCATTGATTCGTAAATTGTAGTTCCCTTGTGGTTAACATTGGCCTGTGTACACTGACAGTGAATGTTTCTGTCCTTGAAAGTTTGTGGACACTGGGCACTGGTTTGCATCTTATATTCTTTCACTTGTTGTATTTCTGTAGGCAATTCGTGCAACTGAAACACAAGTCTTGGTGGTTCTTGTGGGGAAGGATCTGTCTCTGGCTGCCGAACTGGTGAGTGAACTGTGGAATGCCAAACTGAAAGCAGAATTCGCAGTCACCAAAAGAGTGATGAAACAGATCGATCGTGCCAAGCAGTCTGGCATCCCTTGGTTGGTGATTGTGGGCGACTCAGAATTAGAGAAAGGTGTTGCCAACATAAAAGAAGTTGCTGTCAACAACGAGGTGATGGTCCCAAGAGATAAAGTAGTAGAGGAGCTGCAAAGAAGGTTGGATGCCACATCTCAGTCGCTCTCCAACCGCTAAGAGTCCATTTTGTGATTTATAGTTCTCTTGTTTGAGTGTACATTACAAATGGCATCCGTTTTGCTGTTGCAAAGGAGATCTCCCATCTGGTTTCATATTATTGGAAATTTGATGCATGGCGGTTAATGATGATGAATATCAGAGAACGCAAAATGTATCTGAGAATACCATTATCAATTGACAGGGAAAAGAAAAAGAAAAGGAAAAGGATTAAACTGATGATATGGACTGTTGATCTGATAGCCCTATTGGATGGGAGATGCTCCCATAATTTTTCTGGGGAGACGATCCTCGCTCTTTATTTGCTGGCTTAGTTTGCAATTTTATCAACTGTAAGTTTTGTAAGGCCAGTGATCAGTATTAGGATATTCTGGTGATCCAAAATAGATGTGCTGTACCCTCCTGGGGTTTGGGCGAATGGCTAGCATCATGGGTTTGCTCCCCATAGGCGCGAGTTTGATTCCTCTCCCCGTGATTTAACCTATGCATGTGGTTTGTGGGTGATTGGATGCATCTGCAGGGATTAGTCTTGCCTTAAAAAGGGGCAGAGACACCGCGTCATCATTAAAAAAAAAAAAATCTGCTGTGTTAATTGGTTTAGACATAAGCCTGCTTTTTTTTTTTTTCCCTTCTGTTGTTCCACTGTCAGTTATTTCTTGGATGGGAAGATGGGTCCAGAACCTTTGTAACAAAGACGCCAAATCTAACTATGAAGAGAAGAAGCTGCAGGCCGTCATCAGCATTGCCGTCTTTCCTTGTCACATGCACATCAATGCAAACCAAGAAAATACATGTAAATCTAGGGGAGAATTTGAGAATTCTTGCCCTGAGGCCATTTTTGTTTCTCACTGATGTACAACCTGGACATCATCTGTCACCTTCAAAACATTTCTGGGGCATTCAACTAGGGCAATTCACTATCAGCTGGGACCCCTTATAGGAGGCTTGTGGAACTTGGCTATGTACCCAGTCTATCTCGCCATCCTCTTTTCAGGAGGCTTCTACACGGTTAGTGACAAATGCTGCAGCTGATGGAGATCTTGATGGTAGTGGCCCTCCAGTTGCATGTGGCGTAGACAGACGGTGGAAATTGGCATTTGTGTCTGCTTTGAGGGCCGCCTCTTTGTGGAGGCATTGAAAAAAGGGCTGATTGGTTTGTCAAAAGGTTCATGGCTTTCAAGAAAGTAGATGTTACTGGAAGAATTAAGGGACGAGTTTGGAAACAAGATGCAAATGGTAAGTAATACCTAGCAATGTTACCATGCAATTGGAGGTGGGGGTTGGCAAGGATCAATAATTCCAAGTTGATCCGCTCCATCGAATTTGTGAGGTTATTTATTTATTTGGCCATCAGGGATCCCCAGGTATAAACCGTCAGCTCCGCTTGTAAACACTCAAGGCGCTTGAGGTGAGTGAATATCCTCTCTGGTGAGGAACATAATAATTCATGCAAAGTGGAACCCTAGGCCGCTTCTCCTTTCAACTACCTTTTAACTGTCCATTTGATGTTTCTATTGATTTGTCAGTGTGAATTCTGTGCCAAGACTTCATCTATAGTGGCGAGCCCATGACGTGTCTATTGCCATATCCCTCGCATTTATACCATATTTCCTCTTTTCCTTTTCCTGTTGGATGTGTTTCCTCAGCAAAGGTCTTAGAACCCACAGGGAAGACCCTATCTTCTTTTTCTCTCTGTGGGCCGTCAGGTCCAAACCAGTGCAAGCCACAACGTTTCTGGTACATATTAAATTGAAAATAGTAAGGGTCCATCATGTCCAAACCAGTGCATGCCATGACCTACCTAGTATATATTAAATTGAAAATAGTTAAGACCTGTTTAGCAGACGCCGGAAAATGAGTTCCATCTCATTTTAGTTAATCTCTAATAATACAAAATTACCAATAACTAAATGGAATTTACCCATTATAGATATGATATTGGAAGCATAATTATGATCAATTCAAATGAGATAGGCTCATTTTCAGGCGTCTACCAAACAGATCCTTAAAAGTTTGAAAAATGTTGTCCAGTTGAACTGGCTGTGTGACTAGGGCTGGCTACAGCTGGGCGGCCCGGTCCAGTTGTAGACTGGGCTGCAGCAGGTAGGTATGGCCTGATCAATTTTCAGACTGGGCGTAGGGTTAGGTCATTTTGGCCTTAGACCCAACCAGGCCCAGCCTGACTTCATGGGGACTTGTTCTATTCTACAAATACCATCATCGTCATCATCTAATCTTTATCCTGACGTGTTGTATTCTATTCTACATTTTCGGCAGTCCAATAATCAGTTAGGCAACACATGTATCATGCATGTGGGCCTTAGTTTTCATTTTTACAAATGGCCTATCCCTCCGTACATGTGCAGCCAACTGATCCTTGGGAACATTCACCATGGGACATCAGGGTCTGATCAAGTTTCAGGCTGGGCTGTGTGGGCCTGCCTCAACCATGGCCTGAAGCACTGGACCATGCCAGGCTCAGGCCTTGGGCCTTAGTGTCAGCCTGGGTGAGACTTCGCCCGACCCATAACTGGCCCATTGCCACCCCTATGGTTGGCTTAAGCAGTCCAAATCTGAAAGTGGGTAGCATGGTGGCCCAGCCCAGAAAGGCGTTGATTCTTCTGTCCCTGCTGATCCACCATATTCCATAGGGTTGGGTATATGGGTTTTAAAACATTGGACCCCAGCCCCTAAAAGTAAGAATCAGAATGTCCTGCAATTTCTGTTAAACGGTTCAGCCTTTGCTGATATATGTTTACTCACTAAAACTTTACAACATGGCAAAGGCACTGAAAGAAAAAAGGGCCAAAAAAAAGATTTTAAGGATATTTACGAATTGGTTGCCTGCACAGCCACAACTTCTGAGATCTGTTGATTGGTATGATCAGCATCAGCCATGACAGATGACAGCATCTCATGCCTTCTCCTTTCCTGCTCCTTTCTTCGGTTTGCTTCAAGGCAAATGAGAAGGGCTGTGATGTCAGCTGGGCTAACACCACCCACTCTGCTCGCTTGACCTATGGTTTGTGGTCGGACCTGAAAGGGCCACAACACTGATCAGAACATTAGCATTCCACAATCAGAACAGACACATCCGCAGGCCAAACTTCAGTGTCCGCAAACATCCCACTGTCTAAATATGGTGGGCAGGAATCCCGAATGTACATGTTGGGATACCCTCCTACCATACTGAATGGCCACCGCACATGACCACACAATGTTTTCCCAAGTAAACAAACCATATTCAAACAACTTGAATTAGCTATAATGTCATCCAATTAATCACTTAAGAGTGGAATGACATCTTACCCTCCTTATTTCCAGAGAGAGCCAATGACTGGTTTTGAGGATATCAAGAAAAGAAAATCATTCTCCTCTACATAACAGGTATTCTGAATGCAACATACCTTGGAAAGTTTTTCACGTGATTCCAAAGATAACGTTGTCATGGCATAGTAATCAAGGTCCTCTGGAAGAGGCCTATGATGTTGACGAACAATCTAAGAAAGGTCAGAACCACACAAGGTTAGTAGCTGCTATTGATCAGTCTTGCAAACTACAGATACATTTAGAAAGAGGAGTTTAAGTGATCCTTGGCCTGAGTATAAGAATAGCATATCATTTCTTCATTTCATACAAGTGGTGTCCATGGTCCAGAGATCCACTCGATTTATTTCTAGTCATCCGACTTCTGGCATCTTCTTTTCTGTGAATATGCATCTGGTTTCTTAACTGTCTATTTGCAGCCTGCATCATGTCATCCCTTCAGGAGATCTATGGGTAGGAGCCATGAACGGGAGGGCCCATCAAATGAGCAACTTGGGTCAAGAAGCCATGGACCCTCGCTCACATGGACTTGAAATCCATGAATACTCTTCGTATTCTCTGGTAGAGGATCATATGATTCCTCACATATAAATGGCCATAAATGTAGAGAACCTAGAGATCCTTGCAAACATGGTAGCGAATGAGCCATGCCAAAAAATGATTCAATATCGAACATCAACTCACCTGTTGGAGTTGACTCTGTTGGCGCAAAATGAAGCCCTCATACTTGATATCAATCTCAACACATTCTTTTTCCACCCTTGAAAGTTGTTCATTTCCAAACCCATGCTTATCGAGAACTTTATATTGTATATGTGGTTTCTTTAGAAGGTTCTCTAGTGTAGTGGAATCCTTGACTGGTTGACCAGATAACAGAGTGACATCCGCAGCCAAATCTCCCCCTGAAAATACATTATCTGTAAATGAGCAACTTGGATTGCAGTACATGACGTGAATACAACTCTTGGGATGGAAATGTGCTCAAGCAAGTGCAACTTTTCTGCATCCACATCATCGCAGCAGAAGCACATGCATGAGAGATCCAATTTGCTCATAGGGTGGGTTGCACTATAGATTCCTTGTGAGAAAATATCAGGCTGATTTGATCATCAGGTGTGACATCCATATCTGTTGAATTTGGAGCATCTATCAATTTATCTTGATGGTTAAATTCTTTTGTATCGACCCCTTTTCTTGGCTTTCCCTAGATTGACTTGCATAGCTACAGAGAGGGAGCTTACAATATCGCAATGCTTCTAATCTTGGGTGGTCAAGTGGCTTGGGCCCATTCTTGCAGCAGGAATTTGAATGACAATGAATTGGAAGAAATGATCGGACTGCTGGCAATCCTGCAGCGATGGACTCCACCTGTACATGTCAGGATAGATGGACTTGGAAATTGGAGAGAGTAAAAAATCAGTCTGATCTTTTTGTGCAGCTCTTTACTCTTCCTATTCAAGGTGTCCTACAAGCCTATGGAGTTTGTTTGGTCTTACAAAGGACCACCAAAGTCACCGCCTTCAGTTGGTTAGTGGGCAAGAATAAAGTGCTCACATCTGACAACCTCCATAAAAACACTACTGCAGTGCATCTTGTGCCTTCGAGATACCAAGACTGAACCACCTATTCATGCACTGGATCCTTAAAAGAACCTCCTTTCTTTCTTTTTCTTTTTCATATTCTTTTTTTTTAGTGGTACCTTTTGAGAGCCATATGGGTGAGATCTTTTTTTACTTATTCCAGGGCAATTGGCTTATCCCTTCCTTAATTGATATGTTTTCTCTTTCTTTCTTTCTTTTCTTTTCTTTTCTTTTTTTCTTTTGGTGTTTTTGTTTTTTGGTGTAGCATGGGGTGGTGTGGCCATAAAGGGAGAATACTGTGGATACTCTTATTTGGATTCTATGGTCGATTTGGGTTGAGCATGACAATAGATGATTCCCAATCGTCTCCACAACCCAATGAAGCATTCAGGACAGCCAAACAGTGTCATCAAGTGGGACTTGGCTCTCAGGCCTTCTGATAATTTCGTTGTCTTTTGTTTTCTTGGCACCATAGTTTCCCTTGGGATGTTGATTTTCTCGTCTTAGCCTGCCCTTTTCTTCCAATAAATCTTGAGTTACCTTTCCAACAACAACAAAAAAAAGAAAAAAAAAAGAAAAGAAAAAAAGAATTCTTTTGTAAATGTGTTGCCCACCTGATGATCAGATTGGCCTATGTGGGAGGCAAGTCCCAAAGAAGTGCATCTGTTATTCCTCTACAACTACCGAAAGAATAACATCCCCTCTAGATATATAACCAGAAATGTTCAAAGAAATCAACAATTTCAGCACCAGAGGTAAGATTTGATACTAGAATGTAAGTATGGAACAGAAACAGAATGCTACCAAAAATAAAACCCAGCAGAACCTGAAATGCGCACAGCCTTTAGACGCTTTTTTTCCTCCAATATCTGTGCTTGCTTATCCTGGTATAGTTTCCACCGCCGATCATCTATCAAACCAATCTCTCGTCCCAAAGGTGTGAGGCGACTATCCGCATTATCAGAACGTAGAAGTAATCGGTGTTCTGAGCGGCTAAACCAAAATAAGGTTAATGAGAGCAGATAACCTTTTTTCAACATAGAAGAGAGAATGAGG
This sequence comes from Liriodendron chinense, assembly GCA_003013855.2. Classification (NCBI taxonomy): domain Eukaryota; kingdom Viridiplantae; phylum Streptophyta; class Magnoliopsida; order Magnoliales; family Magnoliaceae; genus Liriodendron; species Liriodendron chinense. Next base: position 8,195,114 of record ML058513.1, read on the forward strand.
ACAAACACAATGTGCATAAGAAAAACATAATCCTGATTCTAAAACTCAAGAAGCAAACGGATTAGCATGCACATCAATTTTTTATTTCCAAATTATAGTTGCACTTCTGATGTTTTGAAAATCAAGCAATAAAATCATCTGAGTGTCCAATTAAACTGAATCATGAGGTTGTCAGATTCTATGATATATTTAGAAATTAAAGAAAAATGAAAAAAAAAAAAAATACTACATAGATCCAGAACAACAAGATATGGTCAAATCGTCCATAATCTGTGACACAACATCATATTCTGTTTTTGGTCCAACACTGCCCAAATATAAACTGTTGAAGTATTTGAATCAATTAGGCAAATTTTCATTAGTGGTGTTATAGAACATAACTCAGCCCATTATTATGTGTTTAGCTCTCTTTACTTAAACCTATTTTACATAAGTTTAGTTGTAGGACATGTTGGGTATTTTTAATTTTTTTTATTAATGGCATTATTGTAAATATTGCAAAGGCACTTCAAATGGATGTCCAAACCCTCCCACCCTCCCATACAAATACACAAGTGGCAATATGACATGATATTCAAATCCATTATGCGAACTTTTATTATCGACCAAAAATATAGAAAATCTGTCAATATGATCATATTCCTTCATCAAACTCTTCTCGTTCCCTTCAGCTCCACCTAAATGGATGGTTTAGCTTTTCCTTGCTTCTATGAAATCGAAATGAGATTCATGATTTCAATGGTTGTGATTAATTCTAGAATTTGAATGATTGTTTCATTTAGCCTAAATTTAAACCTCTTCCCTGCTCTCTTCAGTCTTCATTCATGTATGAAGTTAGTATTCAACGGGGATGGGTGAATGGGAGTTCTTAAGGGAAGGGTGTCTACAAGGAGTAGCATTAAGCCCGCTCGAATCCATTTCATTGGGTTGAAAGAGTTTCAAAGCTACAAATATTAAAATAACAGTACATTTTTTCTGTTTACATTAAGAAACAACAAAAAGATAGAGGCATTGCACCTAGATTTCATTCTAGAGGCGCTTACTCCTTGTTTGCCTAATTGCCTTTAACCATACAGAGAATCATGGGGGTCAGGAGAGGAATTAAAGAGGAAATTCTAGTTATGTAAAGAGTTGAAACTAACCCAAATATATCTAGCCAAAAAAAAAAAAAAAAATCTATTTTTTATTATTTTTATTTTTATTTTTTTGCAGTGAGTAATGGATGAACTTTTCAAAGTAGCACCTATTGCCTCTCAAGTGCAATCGTAAATATAGCCCTCAATGGAAAAATACGAGCAAGGCAACAATTCAATTAGGCATCCATCATCCACGACTTAACCAAGGCATTGATGAGAAAAAGAGCATCACTAGTAAAAAATAGTTGATGGAAGTGTAGAGCAATGATCTTGTACCAAATATTCTTGCCTTATACTAGTGCAAACTTCTTTTGGGAGCCAGGTGGACACCTATGGTCATGCTGGGCCTTGAATAGGTGGGATCCACAGTGGATTGCCCATGACCTGAAAAATTACCCATATTGGATTACCAAAGCTATCCAATTAAGTGCCTGAAAAATGGAAGGTAGGACCATTTTTTACTCTTGCCACCCATTTTGGATGCCCTCAAATGGATAAATTTTCATCATCTGATCATGGAACTATTGGGCCATATGCAATCCACAATCAGACCCACTGGTCATTAGGAGTGATGTGTGGGCCAACGTTGGCCCCACAGGCACAGACGAATGTGCACCGGAATAAAGTAAGAAGAATTTGTATTGGATCAGTGTTTTTGACATATAAAGTTGCTCAACACAAACAAGAATGAGGACTCATGACGAGAGATTATCAGTTCATGCAAACTTGATGTGTGGTAAAAAAAAAAAAAAAAACCATGAATATAACCTCTTTTCATCTACTCATGCTAACAATTATGGCCAGAACAGCAGGATTTACTGTCATTTTGTAATCTGGATGACCAGCAAACACAATCCATGATACCTTGTCAACATGCGGTAAGGCTCCCGAAGGTCCTTCGTGACAAGATCGTCAATCAAAGTCCCTATATAACTGCTCTCCCTCTCAAGAATGACGAGGGACTTCCCACATGAATGTCTTGCAGCATTAATACCAGAAATAAGACCCTGGCATAAGAGAAGAAATAAACTAAGACCAAGGCCTTACAAACTAAGTACCAGCGCAGAAAAAGTTTTTTTTCCTTTGCTTAGAGGTCAGAGCCACAACATACTATTATTATCCATCAGAATCCTTATACCGGAACAAGAACACAAATGGATTGAAGTCCACACGATATAGTCACGATATACAGCACTCTAACAAGATAAGTACCTGAGCAGCAGCTTCTTCATAACCTGTTGTTCCATTTATCTGACCAGAGAAGAAAAGTCCTTCAAATCTTTTCGTCATAAGAGACCGGGAGCACTGATAAGCAGGCAAGAAATCATACTCCACAGCATAAGCTGGCCTCAGCATCGCACAATTCTCAAGTCCAGGTAATGTTCTCAAGAGAGCCAACTGAAGCCTCTCAGGTAAACCTGTCGAGAACCCCTACTTAGGAAGTAAAAGTTTAAAATGTTATAGAGGCGATTTGTAGATTTCTCTACATAAGATCAAACAAAAATTCTAGATGGAATCATGCATCTCATAATATGATTAAGCAGAGGGGTTTAGTAGCCCACACAGACCATAGCTCTCACCTTTTATGGCCTCCTATTGGTTGCAGAAATAGGCAGCCTACACAAAATACTGAGGGTCCTATCACTTTTTGGGTAGGTCCCATAACTTCCACAAATGAAAAGGTGAGGTCTAGATCTCTCAGGAACATAAATTCTGGTTAAAGTACAGGTTTTAGAAGCACCAAAAGCTGTTGCATCTTTGAAAGTGAATTTATTCTACAGTTTTCATCTTGAATGTGTATATAAAAGAGATCAATCATTGAAACACAGCCATTAGCTTTAATTAGTCTCTAGGTTAGCTGTACAATTAGTGACATAAAGATGGCCTCGGAAACTGACCATATTTCTTCAGATTATTGAAGAGAGTTGTCCAGAGATGCCGATTAGCCCCTGGTTGTTGCTAGTGAGTCAGTGACTACCTGATGATTCTACATGCAATTAAATTGAATCTACACTACAGGTCGTGTGTGTGTGTGGAGAAAATAACCTTTGATTGGAACTGCTACTAATAAGGCAACCAGGCACCCTGAGAATGAGATTCTGAAATTTTTGCATGTTGCAGTACTAGGATGTTTTGGAACTTTTGTGCAGTATATGTTCTTAATAACACTGGGAAGTTCTCTGTGCACAAGCATCATAGTTGGTCTGCCCTAAATTCTGAAATGTCAGTCACTTCAGTATCCTTTTGATCAGATTTTGTGCCAACAAGGTGAAAAGAACTCTTTTCAGTAGTTCATAGAAGTAAATTACTTCAAAGGACATAAGCATCGCACATCAAGAGATTAGAGCTGCAAAATGTGACAGAAGAACTGAAGCATGCAGCCTCGAAAAGAACTGAAGTCTATGAACACTTGTGCACTTTCATGTGGTTATTATATTTATACCATGTAAACACCAAAGGCTTAATTCAACCTTGACTAGAAAGTATGTGTGTGTGTGTGTGTGTGTGTGTGTGTGTGTGTGTGTGTGTGTGTGTTGAAATGCTCACCCAGGAACTGGTTCTCACAAGAACTCCTGAGAACTTTTTGAGAACTCATCTCACGTGATATGAGCACAAAATCTGAATGGTCCACGTTATGCAGCACCCCATGAAACCCCCAGGGCCCAACTTTTACCTTGATACAAAACTTTGGTGGCCCATGGCAAAAGGAAACAGTTTCCTCCCCCCCACCCTTTTTTTTTTAACAATGATGAAAATTTATTAAGAAAAGGGTCGAAGCTAGAAAGAACAAACACCCGAAAAAACCGCAGCAGACAATTGTACAAATACCCAAAAACCTTTACAAGGTAGCCCAGCTATTCAGGAACCGATTTATAGCCTTCGAAGCCCGAGCCCATTCTATTACATGCACTTTCACTCGCTGAAAGACTTCCTCTACTCGCCCTGCACGATTCCTGAAACATCTATTATTCCTTTCCCTCCATAGGAACCATAGACCAGCCAACATCGCAAGATGCCGTACTTTTCTACCCGCGTTCGTATGCATACCTTCGTGCCATAGAAGGAAAAACTGGCTAATAGAAGATGGCGAGACCCACAAAACTCCAAAGGGATTGAAAAATCTATACCATAGCTTCATCGCAAACGTACAATGAATAAATAGGTGATCCACCGTCTCCTCATCTTGGAAGCACATCACGAAAACATTGGGAAGGATCATCTTCCTTTTCTTGAGGTTATTGATTGTAAGCACTTTGCTACACCCTACTAGCCATGTAAAAGCTGTCACCTTTGATGGTGCACCATAGCACCAAACAAACACCGTCGGACTTCTCTCTTCGGAAGAAGCATCTCCCTACAACATCTTATAAAAAGATCTAACCGAAAATTTGTTGGACCTCTCTTTCGTCCACACCAACAAATCTTATTCAAATGGCACTGGCCTCACCTGGGAAAGAAAGGACAACAAATTCGCCAGTTCCATAACCTCTTCCTCGAAGAGATTCCTTCTGCATAGCGGAGCCCAAATAACCTCATTCTCAAGGATTGAGAAGCAACTAACAACCCCAGTTCCCACCCCTAAAGCCAGCCTAGCTACCAATGGAAAGACTTCCCCCAAAGGCTGATCCCCTACCCATGTGTCCTCCCAAAACTTGATCTTTAAACCATTACCTAAAGAGAAACAGATTCCTTCCCACACCCTGCCCCTCATCCGGGCTATCCCTTTCCATAGCGAGGATGACCTATATAACGAGGAGGAGGAGCGCATCCACACAACCCCCCCCCCCCCCCCCCCCCCACACTTTCATCAACCCCATACTTCCTCCCTCCAAAGAAAAGATTCTTCCAACCCGAACCTCCAAACCCATTTACTTAACAAAGCATCATTAATTGTCTCCAATCTCCTCAAACCTGCACCCCCCCTCTCCCATGGCCTGCATACCTCATCCCACTTCATGAGATGAAACTTATATTTGTCTTTCGCTCCCTTCCACAGGAAGTCCCTTCTGATTTTCTCTAACATCTCAACTATCGATATCGGGCATTTGAATAAGGACATAAAGTATACTGGTAAGTTTGATATCGTCACCTTTATAAGCGTAAGCCTCCCCCCTAGGGAAAGAGCTCTATTCCGCCACTGCGAAAGTTTCTTCTGAAAACGTTCAATCACCTTGTCCCATACACCCTTGGGGGGCTTGCCTAAACACAAAGGGAGCCCAAGATAAATAGATGGAAAGGAACCCGTCTTGCAACCAAACAAGCTAGCAAAGAATGCCACTTCATCATTAGATAATCCCACTCCCAAAAGTTTGCTCTTTGCATTATTAATTCGAAGCCCCAAGACTACTTCAAAACAGACTAGGATCAATCGCAAATTCTCCACCAAGTCTTCATGCACCTCACAAAACAACAATGTACCATCCGCATACTGGAGGCGCGTCACTTGAAAGTCTGAATTGTCGATAGCAAAACCCCTCACCAGATTTTCTTTCGCCCCCTTATCGATCATTCTACTCAAAGCTTCCATAACGGCCACAAATAAATATGGAGATAACGGATCTCCTTGCCGCAACCCTCTAGACGCAGCAAAGAAACCATTTGGAGATCCATTTACCAACACCGAGAATTTAGCCGAATGAAGACATTCATAGATCCAGGCCCTGCCATTTCTCACCACAACCCAATCAGCTTAGCATGTAATCCAGAAACTCCCAATCAACATGATCGTACGCCTTTTTGATACCCAATTTACAAACTACCCCTCTTTCCTCTCTCATATAACATGCATAAATACTTTCATTCGCCACTAGCACACTATTTGCAATCTGCCTCCTCGCCACAAAAGCCCCTTGGGGCTTGGATATCACCCCTCCTATTGCTTCTTTAAATCTCGTTGCCAACATTTTGGCCAAAATTTTATATGGCCCACCCAAGAGACTAATCGGTCGGTAGCCTCTTAAACTTTCCGCACCTTCCTTCGGAATCAATGCTATAAATGTTGCACCTAGCTCCGGGGATATTTAACCTGAAATGAAAAAAAAAAAAAAAAAAAAAGTTAATAAAACTAACCACATCTTTTTCCACCACGTCCTAGAATTTCTGATAGAACAAGAACGGAAAACCATCCAGACCGGGCACCTTTTCACTCCCCAAATCACTTATTGCAGCTTTGATTTCTTCTTTCGAAAATACCTTTTCCAGATTAGCCATCGCTTCCCTTGATATCTTATAGAAAAATAGGTTGCCTAGCTTCGGCCGAACCCAGCCTTTTGGTTTAAAGAGACTCTTGTAGAAATTAATTATTGCCACACAAACATTAGCCTTCCCTTCTAGTCTTTACCCCTCCAACACTATTGACTTGATTTTATTAACCCTTGCACGCGCACTCACCATTTTGTGGAAAAACTTGATATTCTTATTGCCCTCTTTTAACCATAACGCCCTTGACCGATGTCTCCATTTAATCTCATCCTCCCTCAATCTCTCATTGTACTTCATGGAATGGACTTCCTTCCAGGCTTTCTTCCTCTGTTAGCTCACCATTTTCTTCTTTTAGATCTAAACTCTGGATTTCTGCTAAAATGGTTGAATATTCCTCATCCAGAACCTTAAAAACTTCCTTCTTCCACACATTGATCTTGCCTTTTAATAGCTTCAATTTCTTAAATAAATTAAAGCCTGCTCCCCTACGATCTGGAAATGAAACCCACCACTCTTTGATTAGATGCGCGAAGCCCTCAACTTCTAACCACGAGAACTCAAATCTAAACAGCCTAGGACCCCAGTCCTCCTTGTCCGACTCCAATAAAATCGGACAATGATCAGACAAGGGTCTCAGCAATCCCATTTGGTGCACCAACAGAAACTTCTCCAAAAATTCCGGCGAGAGAAGAAATATATCTATCTTGGATAGAATAGGATGAGCTTGCCCATCTGACCATGTAAACCTTACTACCCCCATCAACAAATCTATCAAGCCATTCCTATCTATCCAATCCAAGAAATCTTGCATGCTTCGATTTATTCTTCTGCCATTTGATTTTTCGTATGGAAATCTGACCATGTTGAAATCTCCACCCACACACCAAGAGAAAGACCACTTGCTACTACAAACATCAAGTTCTTTCCAAAACATCCTACCTTAAGGAGGGTTTGTTTGGATCATATACGATGGACAACGACCAAGAAAAACCGGAAGAGGAATCTATGAACAATAGCGATAAAGAAAACTGACCTTTGAAGCAATCCACCATGCTCCAAGTTTGAGTATTCCAGATCACCAATATACCCCCAGAGAAGCCAATAGCATCTAGAGACTCCCATGCTTTGTTTTGCCCTCCCCACAACGAATAAACCAATCTTCCATCAACCCGCTGCAATTGTGTTTCCTGAAAACCCACCACCTACGCTTTATATTTCTTACATAAGTCCCTAATTTGTAATCATTTTTGGGAGCATCCCAACCCACGAATATTCCAAGTAATTATCTTCATAAAGAAACTAAGGATACCCAGCTTCCCAAATGGCCAATGCCTAGTTAGAGATGGCCTCCAATAGGTATGTTCCCTCTTTGGTTTCCCCAGTAACCATATTTGCCTATGCTTGGGACATATTTTGATGTCCTCTATTTCCACCCACTCAAATAACGCCACATAATCCTCAGGCTTATCTCCAAATGTTACCCCCACTAGACGAGCGATCTCTTTAGCCACCTTCTTTACCCTTTTCATTCCCCAAGCCATAGACACCTTCTTCCCTCTGTCTTTCCCGCAAATCCTGCCTCTGCTAACCTATCCCTTATTATCTTCAGAATGGAGGTTTTTTTTCTCGACCCTTTGTCATCCATAATTACCGCCAGTGGACTTATAACTTGAGCATCTGCTAATTCCGGCATCGAAAATTGGCTTCTGATAGGCCCACCCCCAAAAGCGCCATTGCCTGCTAAGACCGCATCTTCTTGCACCACTGCACTCCCTTCTGCCAGCAAACCCTGCCTTTTATTCATCTCCTTCCAAAAGCTATCTTCTAGGGCTCCCAAAGATGCTTCAATGACTTCCATTTAAGAGGATTTGCAACCAAACTTGTCTTTGCAAAGAGGAACATTTATTTGTGAATCAGGAGAGCATAGATTTTTTAAGGATTCCCTAGGCTCTCTCCCTATATTGCAATGTGGAACTGACACAAGCTTGAAAATTGGGACACTTTTAGATATCGCCAATCGAAGCGGGTTGAAAACCCCCCTCACACTCATGTGATGACTTAAGGATGTTGCCACGTGAAAGCAAATCGCAACACGAGTTGCCTGTGCCAAAAGAGACTTCGCCCTGCACACGAGTCACACGATATTTTGAATGTGGGACAATTGTCAAACCAGTCTCAACGGAACTCTCTCTCCCATTTACTCCCTTGCCACGTGTCTTCTCTTTAGAAAGTCTCGCTTCCCTTGACCCTTGGTTTAAAAGGCTCTGACGATTCCATATTCGACACTTCCAAAACTACACGCGTCTCACTCTCAGTCCCCTGCTTCGAAAATACCTGTCGTCACCTCCAAACATCCAAGTCTTGCCGCAACAGGTGTCGATTCGAGACGAGTTTCTACTTCTTCACCTTTTTCGTAACCTATCCCCTCAGTACAGCGCACTGGTTCCTCTTCCGAAGTACCACGGGAGCATGGCGATGATGCTCCTTCATCAAACACGTCTCCAAACAACGCATTCCGACTGTCCTCTCCTACGATCTGAGTCCTTGCCCTCTCCTACCTCACGTAAATGTTGATTTTCACGTCACCTACTTTAGAGTACACTGTTTCGGAGCCTGAACATACTTTCTCTTTCTGATCTTCAGCCTAGCAAATAACAGATCTCTGATCTCCTCAGTATCTTTTTCCATTTCCACCATTTGACCAACGCAGGCTCCTAGTTCTCTAATAATATCATCCATCCAAAGCTCGAGCGGGATATTCCAAAATTGATACCAATGTTATTCCGAGCCAAACATCGATCCATCCTCCCACCTTTTTATCTCCCAAATCGCATCATCCTGCTCCTCTTTGTAACTCGCATAAACTTTCTCTGCCTGATCTTTGCTTGCAAAAGATATAAGCACCCTGTCGGAGTAGAACCTCTTGACGACAATGTCTTGAACTTCTACCCCATCGCACTTCCCAGCAAACCAATCAGCCACATTTTCTTCCGATGTCTCCGGTTTAGCCCTTGCCACAAGGCTAGAGTCGAACGAAGAGAGGGATTCCTGTAACACCTTTTCGTGAACTATTACCACTGGGCCATCAACTGTTCGCTCCATCCAAATCCATCTTTCTTCTTCATTTGCTACAGTCTGCGAGTGTTTGTTTCCTTTATTTGATGTAGAAGCTACCACATCCTTAAAAGCTCTATCTCCCCACATCGACTTCTCATGCTCTACAGTCAGCACCCCCACTGAATGCCCCTTCTTTGTGTTTCCCTTCGTAACCTTCCCTTTCATCTGTTGAAACCCAGATTTGCTATCAACCTTCTACTCTCTGTTCTTTCTCTCCAGTCCGAACTTAGCTTTTTGCACTTTCAACTCTGTCCCTCAGAAACTCTCCCCATTCAGATTAAGAGCTTCCTTCTCCACTTCCTCAGTAGTGCTCATTCTGACAAAAGAAAAACCCCGTGGGGACTTTGAGAATTTGTCTTTCGCAACCACCACCTCCATAAGTAAGCCAAAACCACCAAATACCCTCTTGAAATTAACTGGCGACCAACCTTCCAGATAGGATTCGACAAAGAGTGTTGGGTGTTCCAATAATGGCCTCCTTTTATAGGTAAGTGTAACCATCCGCCATGCCTCCTGATCTTCTCCTTCCCTGGTCACTAAAATCTCTTTCCCACTTGCCTCTCTTTACTATGGCCCGCAAGAGTTTTGGATCAGGTTGAAAGTTGGGCCCCGGGGGTTTCATGGGGTGCCGCATCACATGGACCATTCAGATTTTGTGCCCATGACACGTGTGCAAAGGTGCGCAGGTGAGCATTACTCTCTCTCTCTCTCTCTCTCTCTCTCTCTCTCTCTCTCTCTCTCTCTCTCTGCGCAGGTGAGCATACTCTCTCTCTCTCTCTCTCTCTCTCTCTCTCTCTCTCTCTCTCTATATATATATATATATATATATTGTTAATAAGAAAAAATAAAAAATACATTAAAAAGAAAAATAACATGATATGGAGCCTAAATTATATGACCCCCAAACTGATAAAAAAAAAAAGAAGTATATCCCATCCATATGATATGTAAATAACAATAAAATAGTAAAATTTATTGAGGTAAATATTCCTGAATATGTAACAGCACTGTTCAGACTGAAAAACAAATATGAGACCATTTGCAGTTATAAGATAAATGAAGTGATGACCATTGCTAATATGGAAAGCAACACAAAGTAAAGATGAAAAAACTGCACATTTTGTATACTAGAGCCTCAGGGATCTCCTGTAAACCCCATGATGCGGTAAGGGGAGGATATTAAGGGAAGCAGTGAGTGGAGATTTAGAAGCAGAACAAGTATTACAAAAGAATATTGAGTAGAGCTCTAACATACCTGCACATAAAGTTCAGGTACATTTCGACCCTCAGGTTCGAGAAAAATTTGATGAGAATCTTTATCATGAAACCTCACTATCTGAAAAGCCATTCAATTAATAATTTTAGAAAAATTGACATAATAATCATTCAATTGGAGAACAGATGATTTCAACTAGTGTTCATTGTCACAAATGAATATCAACAGAGAACCAGTGTTGTGATAAAAGGGCAGAAAATTCTAGGCATTGAATTATATTCTGTTTTACTGACAAGAACAAACTCCATTTTTTCCCATAAAAAAACTTGTCAAAAGAAAAAGGACAGTCATAATAAAACACTGACAACAAAGATGATTGGCACCAACAATATAAATAAGGAAAGCAGAATGTTTGCACTAGTTATTTCAACAAAACTAAAGCATTTCATGGCCCAGTAATGTCCACGAACATTACTAGAAACACTGCAGTGAGATACCTCAAAATATTGGCTGGCCAAATCATAGCATGTCCTTATAAAGTATCTAGAAGAAGCTTTCTTAAACATTGCAAGATATCAACTAAAAGTTGGAACTTGGAAGCATGAAGCACAAACAAGAAGGTAAGAGATAGGCACACAGGCAGGTGCACACGCACACACAGATCAGGGAGGGAAGGTATAATAGAAGTAGAGAGAGAGAGAGAGAGAGAGAGAGAGAGAGAGAGAGAGAGAGAGAGAGAGAGAGAGAGAGAGCTATGAGTACAGACGCACATGTATACAAAATAAAGGCAAATATAATAGAAAGAACAGGTGCAGCTCAATACACGACTCATATAGGACGGTTTTTTTTTCTCTAAATGACAAGCTTTATTAAGGAAAGAAAAAAGTACAACCAATCACCATAGACTAGACGCCAAGGTTGGGTCTAACCAAGAACCCTGCAGCTCACCTTTTAAGGACTTTCAAGAGTTTATATGCTATAAGTAAACCTAAGGTGCGTACAACACGAGTAATAATTGGGTGAGTATGGGTATAACCCTGCTTGTACTATTACCCAAACCTGACCCATACCCTATTATGTTATATATTGTATGTCCAATACTCCAATTAATTATAATCAGTAATTACTAATTAGTGATAATGAAGCATTTTTTTTTAATTTACAAACTATAAAAAGGGTAGTGATTTGATACTTTGACTGCATAAGGCGCTTGACACACAGGCACTTAGAAATCGTACACACGGCATATACTAAAATTAAACCAACTAAATTGTGGACTGTTGTTGAGTTACCGTCCAAAACTCAGATTGGTTGAACAGTCCTAACCTCTGATTTGTGGATGTGTTCAAAATGCACTAACCTATATAGATGAGTAATAATTGGGTGGGTGTGGGTATACCCTTGCCTGTGCCTATACCTGCACCTAGCCCACACCCTTCATATTATATATTGTGGGATGTCCAAATACTCCAATTAATTTATAATCAGCAATTACTATTCACTAATAATGAAGCCTTTTTTTAATTCGCAAAACTATAAAATAAAAAGGGTAGTTATTTAATACTCTAGCTGTGTATGGCGCATGATACACATGCACTTAGAAATGGTACACATGGCATATATTAACTCAAAATAAACCAACTAAATTGTGGAAACCAATGTCATTGAGTTACTGTCCAAAACTCAGATTTGTTGAACAATCCTAACCTCTGATTCCGTGGACACTTCCTTGTTGAAATGAGTCCATTGTTTAACAGTCACTTAAAAAAAAAAACATCCAACAAAAGTCCACCAATTTGATAGTCATATAAGTGTACAACTAAATGAGCGTAGTTTTTAGATTATAATACATCTAAACTGGAAGCATAATCTGGACGGTTTAGTTTCAATTACTTGTATGACACGTACAATTTGGAATAATTTCTAAGTGCCTGTGTATCATCCGTCAAACTCTCCCAGAGTATCAAAGTTTTAACTCACAAAAAAGGCAGTTGGTTCCTCAACACTGTTTAAGCTTATTGGACTACACTTTGCACATGTGGCCCACATGGTGTGTGGTGTGTATGCCATCCAACCCATTGACTGGTGCATGCAGTCTGTATGCTATCCAATTCATCCAAAAAGGTTGCCGCACCATGAAAGTGGGGCGCTCCATCATTAATAGATGTTCATGTTACCATGCTATATCTTATGTTCTCGAAGAAAATACAGTTTTTTTTTTTTTTAAATTCACAGTATAAGATCTAATATTTGACTTAATGGTTACATTTTCTTTTCAAAACTTACAAATCATAAATGAGTACCCAATGCCCTAATAGGTGTTCGACACCCTAATGAGTACGGGTATGGGTAATGGGGATGGTGCATTACCCATTGGCGGGTATTGGATAAATCCAAAGCCAGCCCATTGCCACCCCTAACCTATGGTCCCGTATGCCAATGTCTCCAAAATAGGCTACTGACCAACAAACACAAGATTGGCATTTGGCATATGGAGTGGGTGATCTACACGTGCCAAATAATACAAGTCAAGAAAAGCAGTAACCAAGATTTAAACTCATTGGGTGTGGATTCGAGCCTAAAACGACCTTAGAGAATGAAGAACACTCAAGAAGGGGACAAGAACACTCCTGCTGAGGCCTTCTAGATTATTGCGCATCTCATACTAATGTTACAGAAGAGATGAGCGTTTGAGTCCAACTAACATATACTCCATTTATTTATGCTTCAAGAGATAAAAACTTGAACTAGGACCTTGGAATGGCTAACCACTACACTGCTAGGTCTGCACCAATCACTGCATCTTCTTACCTCTAGTGCTTTTTGAAGAAGTTAAGAGTGCTCAAAGCAAGCCCAAGCTAAGATACATAGCATGGGTAAACATCATTGTTGTCATGTGCAATCACATATGCCATTTTTGTCAGAAGGATCGCATATGCCACTAGGATAGTATGTGATGGCATTATTTTTTGTGTGACAAGTATGTGATCACATATGTGAGTATGCGATGGCATACTCCATATGCGATCACACATAGGTCCGAACGGTAAAATAAAATGGCCGTTGAATCCATGTATCCAAACATCATATATGTGTATGGTAGCCTATGTTAGTATGCTTAGTTTTTTACATTTTAAATTTGCAAGTCAATAAATTGAAACTTGTGACTTTGTAAGTTATGCTTTTTTTTTTGAAAGTTAACTATTTTATTAAAAGACCGCCAAAGGCAAAAAAGAATACAAAAAGGAAGAAGCAAAGCAGTAAAAGAGACCACAGCCCCAAAAGGGCAAAGAGGATATAAATATCAAGATCTTTGAATCCCGCTGCCCATTCTAAAGCCCATCGAGCAGCCTTGCGATAGATGACCTCTGCTGTAGCCGCTTTGTTGTCAAAGCACCTATCGTTCCTTTCTCCCCATATCGCCCATAAGCAAGCCATTGCCCCTAACCGCCAAATTGTTTTTCCTTCTTTTCCAACTCCCCCTTCATGCCAAGCCTCAAGCAAGAAAGGCATAGATTCCGGCATTACCCAAGCGACGTTGAGAGTTTTGAGGAAAAGCTCCCAGACCCTTGAAGCAAATGGATGAATGAATAGGTGGTCCACCGACTCCGCATCCCGCATGCATAACAAGCATATGTTTGGCAACACCATTCCTTTTTTACAAAGGTTGTCCACTGTTAATATTCTATTTCTTCCCAGAAGCCACACGAATGAGGCAACCTTAAGAGGAGCTCCGTATTTCCAAAAGTGAGAACTGTGAGATGATCTGGCTTTGGGTTTGGCTAATATCTTGTAGAAAGATCCCACCATGAATCTGCCTGAGAAGTGCCTTTTCCACACCATAGAGTCCTTAGAATTTGGGTCTATCCTTAGCAACTTGTCCAGTTCCGCGTCTGATAGGTCTCTTCAACAGGGGGGCATCCACACTAACCTATTTCCTTCCATAAAACAACAGCCTGCCACTGAGATGTTTCTGTCTGGTGGTAGGCATGCCAGATTAGGAAAAGCATCCTTTAGCAATCCCTCACCTATCCATAGGTCCTCCCAGAAGCGGATGCGATCCCCATCTCCAACAACCATGGATATTCCTATGAGTTATGCTTGTTTTTTTGTAAATTGTAAATTAAGTTGTAACTTGTAATTTTTAAGTTGTTCAAGTCATCTAGTTATCATTTATCAATAAAAGTTCTATGTTTGAAGTTTTTAATAATTAATTCTCTCAATGGAACTTGTTGATTGTTTTGTTAAATTTTATATAAATATAATTTAAGTAATTAAATATTTAACTTAATTTATAGATGGTCTAATAGTCTCAAACGCTCAAACTACAATGAAATAGGTAAAAGAACCCCCAATCCAATCACTTGTAGTTATTAGGCATAGTTTTTCCTTTTTCTTTTTCTTTTTTTTTCTAAAAATAAAAAGGCAGACCAATATGCAATCGCATATGCAAGTATGTGATTGCATATGCAAACAGCATATCTGCTCGCATACGATGCCATATGTGACTTGACAACATTGGCAAACATGTATGGGCTAATTGCTACTCCATGCAGCCAATTACTTGAATGTCCTATCCGCTTTTGGTCCAATAGTGGTAACTTTGTGTGCTTTCGTGCTTATTAGCAGTTTTCCTAGCAATTGCCCTGACATGACCCTTCCTTGCTTGCTCACCCTTTGGGCTTTGAGGCATGCATGTAGCAGTTGGGCTGGGGTGTATTGAGTGGGACTGTGCCAACATGTTAGTGGAGTCAATATCAGCCTCCACCATGGTTGGTGCAAAGAGTTTGAGTAAAAGAGGAAGGGTGGTGCCTAGCCAACACCCAATTGTAAAACTTTTCCCAATTGACCATTTAAAGGCAGCCCAAAATGCTGGGATAAAGGATAATATGATGACGATGATACCAATATGGCAACTCAACAAGCTAGTATCAGACTAATCAAGATTCTAATAAAAACATAAAGAGCTTACTTTGACCGTTAGGAGTAGGTAACCCGTTCCCTGTCTTTGTTTCTATTGCATTCTATCTCATCATATCACATTCTATTCTGCGATATTTGAGAATCACCGTCAATACCTCGGTGTAGATCCAAGATAATTCTTTGTTCCACAGCTCTGGGGCTATTTACAACTAGCCAATTAAGAATTGGAATGGATCGATATCTTTCTTGAAACAAACGAAAAGGAAAAGAAAGATGAACATAAATCATGGATCAACTAAGCCCTCCCTCTCAGGGGCTTGCTTAAGAATAAGAAAGAGGAATCTCATGGAAAATCTCTATGTTACCTAGGTGTTGATGCATCCAGACCCATAAGGCCAAAGGTGAACCGTACCTGCTGATTTTTTTTTTTTTAACGATGATAGTTTTATTAAAGGCCACAGCCAAAAAGAAAAAAAGAAAAACAAGACTAAATTACAAGTCAACCCAACTCTCAAGGAACTGCACAACTAACTTTGACGCATATGCCCATTCCTTGATCAGAGATTTCGCCTTTCGATAGACTGTTGATTGATCCTTGGTTTTTGGCCATAGAGCTGTCTGATTGGACTATGGGGCCCACAGATCCAAATCAATAGCCCAATTGGATTCTAGGGCCCACAGTTCCAACTGGGTGGGCCATTTAGTGGCCCAATTAACCTGTATGGCCCACAAGACCAATTGGGCAGACCTACTTATCGCCTGTGGGGGCCACTAAGCAATCCTCGATTTCTTCTTTGTTTAATATTAGTAGTTTCCTAGCAAGCAGATATTTTGGAGTCTTAATTAGATTAGGAAAGTTTGTAGCAAGCAAAAGTTGAACTTCTGATCAAATCAAGAAACCATGTATACAATGGAAAAAATACATAGACAAATACGTTGGCATCTTTTTTATTGATTAAATTGATGAAAAGATTCTCTTTATTTTTTTTAAGTTTACCTCAATTTTGGAAGAGTGATACTAGAATTAACCATAATTAGAAGTTCTTCTTAATTATTTTTCTAGTAACAATACTAAAAGACTTAGCATAAAATTTGTGGAGATTCTTTACAACTTAGAGGTGGAATTGTCTACTTGAAATTTGCACGTATGCCTGATTCTAGTTTTTTATTCAAATTTCATCTCACTCCGTCAAGTGTAAAACTTAAAGAGCAAGAGATGTGGATAATAATGACAAGCAAACACACTTTCCCTCATATGCATTTTCTTTGAGAACTCAATCTGAATTATATCATAAATCATGTCTTGCGGAATCCATGATGAGTTGGAAATTATGAGAATCTGAAGTATGAAGTGTACCTTATCTTCAATAGATGGGCAGTATCTAGGGCCCTTAGCTTCAACCCAACCTCCATACGTTGGTGTTTCATGCAAGTTCTCTTTAATAAGTTCATGAGTACTTTTTGTTGTACGTGTCATGTAGCAGCACATCTGTTCTCTTTCTATGTGGAATTCAGGATCAAAACTAAACCAGCTCACCTGTTCAAGGGCAGTTGGCAATCAGAACCACAAATCACACAACAATAATTTCTTAGTGGACATAAATAAACACAATTTCCTAAGGTAATTTTGACTAGTTTGGTCTTTGATTGTTCATATGAAATAATAGCACGGTACCATTTTATTGGATCCAAGAACACCTAGGATATTGCAATCCCTCATTGCCAGTATGGAGAAAGCACTATTTCAATGTTTGCATTACGTATAATTAGTTATTTCAATTCACTAAACGAGATTAGATATAAACACCTCTTCATCTCCATTTTGAGGTTCCAATCCAGAGAAATCTACACTACGGTAGTCAACACGTGCAGGAGTTCCAGTCTTCAACCGATCAGTTTCGAACCCCAGATGTAGTAGGTTTTCTGTGAGTCCATGAGAAGCTGACTCACCAGCTCTCCCCGCAGGCATAGATACTCTTCCAACCCAAATTTTACCACTCATAAAAGTGCCTGTTGTGAGTATGACAGAAGGAGCAAAAAAATTCACTCCAAAAAATGTCCGAACACCTTCCACATTGTCATTCTTGCCCACCAAAATCTCCGTTACCATAGCCTCTCTAATAGAAAGATTTGGAGTACTGAAATGGAAGACACACCACTAATTAGAAGATGATGGAGAAATTATATCCATAGCTCTATTTGAAAACATAAAAGACCATAAACATAATATGAAATGTTTCAGGGTACCACATCGAGGAATAAATAACCTAATCATATTTTGACAAAATGATGGTCCTCATTTCACAGAGAACAGAAAAACAATATTTTTTTTATTCCAGATGATCACTAAGAAAAGTTATTTAAATCATCATTAAATATTAAGACATATAAACGAACTATGGAGACCATATATACCTGATGCGGAACAAAAGCATTCAAGGTGTACCAACGAAGAAAGCGCCAACCACAAGTACCATCCTTGTGGATAGGCGACTATTGAGGAGCATTGAAGACCTTACACATGTAGTCCGAGACATTTGAAAGGACCCCACCTTGGGAAGACATGTGTAAGTTGCTTTGAGGAGATGATCAGACCGTTGGATCGTGATGATGATGTGATCGGACCGTTGGTTTATTGTGGCCCACTTTCATCACACCATCATTGGAGCGCATTGGACATCTTAGATTTGAGTTTATTTTACGCATTTTTTACTTATTTGAGTTTTGGGATAGTGTGGGTACGTTTTTTTCATGCAAATGTCTTTTTTTTGAAATTTTGTTAGTAGGGGTATTTTGGTAATTATGCTAATTCCGAATTTTATAAGGGTGTTGCCCTAAACCTTTTTGGTTAGTTGTTGATTTATGAAAAAGAGCAAACCTTTGGTTGCCATCCTTCCTCTTTCCCTCTCTCATGGTGCTTCTTCTTCTTCCTTGATCTCCTTCTTCTCTATTCTTCTTGTGCGCCCTCCAACTTCTTCCAGGTATTTCATCTTCTATTATTATCCTTCTAAACTTCTGTTTTGTTTATTCCCCACGATCTAAACCTTGAGAATCGATCTAAACCCTAAACCCCCAAATTCTCAAATCCCTAATCCGAGAAACTTTTTGATTCTTCGGACTAGTGATCATCATTGATCGATTGGGTATGACCATGCAAGATCGGGAGGTTCCATCCCTCGCCGGATCCAACCTATACACTACTTGAATCCCATACTCCATGGTTGTGATGATGGCCCGTCCCATTGCATGTTTCCTTTATGATTTTCTTAGTTTATGATGATTGATGCTAGATTTCATTATTATTATTGCTTTTATTTCCGCTGAATAATTGTGTTCATGAGCATGCATCATATTTAGGGCTGTCCTGCATCAAATTTGGTATCAGAGAATAGGCTTGCATGGTTTGTGTCTAGATCGAGTTATCAAATTAGGGTTTGATTTTAGGTTGTTTTAGGAAATTTTCGGATTTAGAAAGTTTCCAATTTAGAAAGTTTCCTAATTTGGAGAATTTCCAGATTTAGAAAGTTTCCAATTTTAGAAAGTTTCCTAATTTGGAAAATTTCCATATTTGAGTTGCATCATCTAGAATTAATTAGTGTCAGTTCAATGTGGTCTAAATTCATCGCATTCATATTGTGAGTCATCCAGTCCGTAGAGTCTTCCCGTAGTGAATGGAGTATAGGCGTTTGAGATCTTCAGGGCCATTAAGTGTTGTCGTGTGGCCGTCGAGACCCAACGGAAAGCCGAACTCCGATGATTTGGCTAACTTTAATGGTTACATGGACCCACAAACCTTCCTTGATTGGCTTAAGGACTTGGACTATTTTTTTTATTGGTATCATATGTCAAGTTATCGTCGAGTGAGGTTTGCCAAGTGGAAATTGGAGGGCCAAGCCAAGTCGTTTTGGACAGATTTGGAGCGACGACTTGATAAAGTTGGGAGAGCCCCGATATCACAATAGGACGAGATGAAAGAGCGTTTGAAAGAAAAATATCTTCCCATCTCTTATCGTGAAAAGCCCTTGGGTCAGAAGAGAGTTGCCCCACCTTCTCATCCAAACACAGAACCAATATGGTCCCCTCCTTGTAAAGTGGTCCAACCCATCATTAAGGAAATCTCGGCTTATGAACAATTTGAGTGTTTAACACCAATTATATTTCCTTGGAAGCGAGATAATACCTTGGTGAATGGCCAGTTGGAAGAATCCAATCAGGTTGTTTATGAAGTGGAAGAGTACGTGCCTAATGTTAGTAGTGAGGAAATGGAAGAAATTGAGGCATCGCTCATCATCGTTGAGGATGACAAAGTGTGTGCTAGTGATGAAAAGGCCGAAGAAATTGAGACCGCACCACTTCCAGATGTCATGTGTGACTTATGTGATGTAGAATCCCAATCTAAGTCTCTTACCATAATGCACACGAATGAATTTGAAAAGGAGACTAGTGAGGATATGATGGTAGACACCCACATGACTTGTGATATCCCACCAGATGATTTATGGGATAAATTTTCACCCATATGGGACATTCAACACACAATCGATCTTGTCCCTAGGTTAGTCCTGTCAAGCTTTCCTCCATACCAGGTGAACCCCGTAGAAAATACAGAAATGCAGCGTCAATTTGATAAACTTCTCGGGGAAGAATTCAATAAGGAAAGTTTAAGTTGGAGTTTTGTTCTGTGTGTCATGCCTGCCCTTTTCACTTTCAAGAACAATGGCATATGGCACACATGTGGGCATATCCTGACCGCCCACAAAGCTTCAATCAAGTGTCAAGCCATCATGCGACGTATTCACGTCATGGTGGATATGATGACCATATTCCTTATCCCGTATCTTGGTGACATTTTGGACATAACGGCTGATGCCAAGATCTGCTTAAGACTTGGTATTACTAATGTTTGTTCTCAAGTGTTGGGATACATGAAAATCATCCTTGTTTATAATACTTATAATGAGAAATTATGTGTCACCCATGGGAAGTGTCCTTTTGTTTTAGTTTTTCAAATTCTAGGTCATAGGATTGTTTATTTCCATAAGAGTGTTTATTTCCAGTTCGTTGATTTTTCAGAGCGTCCTTTAGTTTCACCCATATCTGTTATCCAAAAGTCTTCAAAGTCAGTCGATGCATTCGCATGCCATATTCATGATTTGCATACACATATTAAACAGCGGATAAATAAGAGCAATGATGATTATAAAATCTCAGCTGATTCTCATCGTAGATTGCAAGAATTTCAAGGAGGAGATAAATACCAGTAGTTATTTGTTCAATTTATCCCTCCCAACTAGGATGCCATGGGGCGGGCCTTGGCAAGTTTTGATAGGAGGAATTCACAAATCCTCCAGACAGAACTCGCAAGGCTCTGAACCCAAATGCGTTACCCATAATGGAAGTAAATATGTAACAGAACCTTCTTCAAAAAGTCTAAAGAGTAAGCTACATGAGCAATATATTGATTTTCCTCCTAGCAACGACTTAATGTGGTAGCTTTTTCCTTTATAATGATGAAGGCTGGTAAGTTCATCACTCTACACAGTTGTCCATGTACTCGTAGAAGCAGCAACTACTGTAGCCCCTACTTCCTCAAGCAGAACTCCAAGTTGAGGAGCTAAATGTCCAACACACATGGAGAGGGAGGAAGTGGTTTGTCTTGGGGGTGGGGGGGGTAAGAAGTTGAAAAGGGTAAGTTTCTTTTGAGAGGGTTGCTACTGTATGTCCCCCTTATTATAGCAGGATATGTGGGGACTATAGCCATTAGATTTGGGGCCATGTTTGAATGATCTAAACCATTTATATGACGGGCTTCACTATGGATGGGGGATAGCCAAAAAAAAAAACTCTCAAATTTGTCTACTCTTTGGTCATTTTAACTCTTTTACTTTGTATATGGACTGCCACCTCAAGCATTATTTTGGGGGCATTAATTGAAGGTGTTAAGAGTATAGGAAAGGTGTGTACAATTGTACATACCATAGATAGTTATATGGATGAATTCATGTATATCTGTTCAGATCTCCTACACATTTCATCTCTCTCTCTCTCTCTCAAAAAAAAAAAAAAAAAAAAAAAAAAACTCCATCTCTATAAATCTCTACATTCTATAGATAGCTATCTGGACGGATTCATGTATATCTGTTAAGATCTCCTATAGATCTCTCATCTTTTCTATTTAACTCGATGGAATAAAAAGAATATAGTTTCCACAATGTAGTCTCTAGTGTGTAATATGGGTATCAGAGCTATGTGGCAATGATCCATGTTCTCCCTTCTTCTTCTTCTTCTCCATCGTTGTTGTACCCAGGTTGCCCCACCAGTCACACTGCCCCCACTGTAAGATCACGGCTCCAGCCGCATCACTGCCACCATAGGGTTGCAGCTTCGTCTCAGCCACATTGCCACTGTTCCCCCACCACCACCTCCTTAGGGTTGTAGCAGCTTCTCTGGGCGCGGTAGCAGCTTCCGCTCCTCGACGCACTATGGCATTTGCCTTAACCCCAGCCCGCTTCAAACTCAATATGCTCGCCTTCACCACCTCCGCGCCTCAACTTTCCCGTAGGCTATTAAAAACCCATCTCTATGATAGCGATATCTTCTTCTCAGGTGGCCCATCTCTGGTAGCATCCACCCACCTATAATCACCATCACCTTTGATAGCACCCCAACCCAACACCACCAATGTCATCTCCTCCATACACACAACCCAATTCTAGATCTACTACAACTCACTGATTGCCATGCGATCATCATCGTCACCAAATATGATCCCCCAAAACTTCTAGATCTGACCACCGATCTCCATCCGAACCATCATTGTCGCCAGATCTGGTTGGATCTCCACTTATTATCCATGAACCCACTGATCACAACGATCAAACCCTTCCCCGCCATCTATTAAGGGAAAAAAAAATCTGTTTCCCCAAATCAGCAATTCGATTTCTCTACTAGTCATGGTTTCTAGAACCTACATCTTCTTTGACGCCAATACTCACCAAGCAGCAAGTGATGCTCCAAATTTAAACCACCCTAGTCATCAGTGCAAATCATCTTCTCCATCACAGTTGTAATGTACGAAATCTATGTTAGATGTGATCTCTCTTGGGGGTGATGGGGGAGTACGAGCTCGGTGCTCTCCCATCTTGTTAGCTTCGTGGACCCAGGAGAGCATTCGCACGCCGGAGCCGGACAGGCATGCTCGAGAGATTTCTCTCTCCCCTAGACTGCAAGTGAGGTTTGAAATCAGGCTCGGGCAAACTCGAAGGAGCATGCGATGGGTCGGGACTCGGTGGCAGATCTACGAGGATCGATAATGAGGCTCGGTTCCTGGCCAGGAGCCAAACCCCTTTATGTTCGACACATACACCAAGGTGTGTGGAGGAGGCACTACCACGTGTCGTTATGAGGGAAGCTCAGGTCTCTCTTGACGGAGAAGAGCCTTTATCTCCGATATGTCACTTGTCACATGCCGCAGATGTTATCTCTTCGCACGTGCCACGTGTGACTGAAGCCAACTCTTTAGCCCTAATTCCAACACCTGCTCAATCTAATTCTTCAATCCAGGTTACCCAAAGCATAGTCCCTTCCTGCTGCGGGGATCCAAGAGTTGTTCCATTGCAGGGAGAGGGGATTCCTCCTTTGGATCGTCCTCCTAGTCTCTCTGTGCTGGATCACGAAGCCTCCATGGAGTTAGTGCACGAGATTTCTCTCTTTTTTTTTACACACACACACACCCACACTCACGCCGTAGTGGGATTTCACCACCTATTGGTACTCGAATTCAAGACCTCGAGTTTAAACTCCTAGGAGTCTACCAAGACCGTAAGTGCACGAGCTTTCTTGATCGCAAGCAGATGCGAGTGAAGGAAGGTCTCCAGGGCTTGTGTTGGTCCAAGCAAGTTCTATGGGAGAAGGATCAGAAAGGGCGATGGTTTTGGTGGATTCACAGGGGTCAAGTTGTGCGGGGGAAGAGCTTTCAAAGGCGCTGGTAGTCACGCCTCTGCAAGCGATAGCTGAAATCCCTTTGAATGATGTCTACGAATTTGCTGACAAGACCGAAGATGGAGAAGAAGTGCAAACCAACATCAGCTTCACAAAGGAAGAGCTGGATTGGACTAAAGATGTGATCGATAGGGTAAGCAGGAAGATCGGTCTGTCATTTCATGCCCGGGACAAGGATGTGGTGGTTCTCTTTCACTTCATCGAGCAACATGGCAATGAGGAAAGCAGAATACCTCTAAAAAGAAATTTTAAAGGGCAAAGAGAACTTTTGTGGGTCAAAAGTTCTGTTAATTACGAGACGGGAAGCAAAAAGGGAGGGATCCCAAGGGGCAAGAGGGCACGATCAGTTTCCCAATGAAGATTCTTAGCTGGAACGTGCGGGGTTTAGGGTGTAAAGACAAGCGCATAATTATTAAGGACGTGCACGAAATCAAAGGCTAATGTCATTGCTCTTCAAGAAACCAAAACTTCTGCTTGTGATAGGAATTTGCTGAAAGAGGTATGGGGGTGAATTCTTTGGACTTTGTTTCGCTAGTTGCTAATGGATCTGCAGGGGGGCATCATTATGGCTTGGAATACCAACTTTTGGAGGAAAGAGGACTGTTGGCGCGAAGCCTTCTTAGTATCGGTGGTTCTAGTTGATGTATCTACTGGATTCAAGTGGTTGTTTACGTCTATCTGCAGGCTGAGCAGGGCTTCTATCAGAGCCAATTTTTGGGAGGAAATCCGATCTGTCTAATCGTTGGTCGCTTCCATGGTGCATAGGGGGGGACTTTAATATCATCCTCTTTAGCTTCGAGAAGTCCAATGGGTCAAGGCACACTAGGAGTATGAAGGATTTTGCAGATCCGACTCAGCAGCTGGAGTTGATCGATATCCCAATGTCTGGCGAGAAGTTCACATGGTCCAAAGACGGTTTTCTTCTGGCCTTCTTCCAAGAATTTTAGGAAGTTGTTAAGACGGATGTTGTGGCGTTTATCAAGGTGTTCTATGAAGAAGGTTGTATTCCTACAGAGTTGGGTGCATCTTTTATCATTCTAGTCCCTAAGGAGGAGGTTGTCGAATGTTTACAAGACTTTTGGCCGATAGGTCTCATTGGAAGTCCGTACAAGATTCTTGCCAAGATCCTCGAGACCAGATTCTGTGGAGTGTTTATCTTGTCATCGCAGAGAATCTAGGAGCGTTTATCTCAGGAAGACACATCCGAGATACTGTGTTGATAGCGCACGAATGCATTAATTCAAGATTCAGGGACAAGAAACCAGGATTGGTTTGCAAACTGGAAGTAGAGAAGGCCTATGATAGTGTCAATTGGGAATTTTTGAATTATATGCTGGAGAGGATTGGTTGTCGGGAAAAATGGAGGAGGTGGGTTCGGTCTTATGTCAGGTCCCCGTCTTTTTCCGTGTTAGTGAATGGATCCCCTAAAGGCTTTTTCAAGTCCTCTAGGGGTCTTCATCAGGAGGGACCCATTATCGCCCTATCTGTTCCTCGTGGTCGCGGAAGCGTTTGGTCGCATTATCTCTAAAGGGCAAGAGTCTAATCTTATTAGCGGATTCAAGGTTGCTACCTCGTCGAATTGGGTCTCTCATCTTCAGTTTGCAAATGACACTATGATCTTTTGCGACGCGGATCCGGCAATGTCATATAATCTTCGCAAAATAATAGCTTGCTTTGAAGTGGTATCAGGTTTGAAGGTTAACATCGGTAAAAGCGGGATTCTGGGTATTCATTTAAAAGACGACGAATTATAAAGAATGGCTGAGGTGTTTCGTTGCAAAGCAGGATCCTTTCCTTCTACTTATTTGGGTCTTCTGTTGTGTATTGAGAAGCACCCTATCCACCTTGGGGATAAGGTGGTGGAGAGAGTTGAAAGGAGGTTATCCAAATGAAGGGTCATTATATTTCCTTGGGTGGTCGTTTGACTCTCCTTAAAGTTGTCCTATCCAGCCTGCCGATTTATTTTATGTCATTATTCTAGTGTCCTAAACCAGTGTGAGATAAGCTAGAGAAATTGAGGAGGGACTTCCTATGGCAAGGCTCAGGGGATGGGTTTAAATTTCATTTGATGAAATGGAAAAGAGGTATGTATGCCACAGCATATAGGTGATGTAGGAATTCGTTTATTGAGCCTCATGAATCAGGGCCTACTCGGTAAATGACTTGGAGGTTTGCAAATGAGGAGGGACATATGTCGCGTGAAATCATAGCTTCGAAATACAGGGTCAAGGAAGGGGGTTGGGAGACGAAGGACTCTTCTCATTATAGAGCTTCTCATTTATGGCAGTCTATTGTGGATTTTTCCCTTGGAGATGGTACTAGAATAAATTTTTGGAAGGATCCTTGGAGTGGAGATGACCCGTTGATTAATTTCTACACATTGTTGGCAAGCATTGCGACTTCCGAAGAGCTGAAGGTAGCGGATTGCGTTGATGTCAGCAGCTCATCAACTACATGGCTCCCCCCTCGCAGGAGACCGCTCTCGGAATTTGAAACAGGGGAGCTTCTATCCTTGTTGGGGAGTCTTCACAACGTGGCACCTCCTAGGGGTCAGGATAAGATGGTGTGGTTTATCCACAGCTCCAGCAGATTTTCAGTTTCTTCCTTCTATGTTTTGCTTCTTCCGGAATCTAGGAATCCTCAAGGGACCTTCGCCCATCATTTTTGGTCCTATGGGGCTCCTCCCAAAGTGTTAGCCTTCACTTGGTTAGTTGGCAGGAAGAAAGTTTTGACAATCGATAATCTTCAAAAGCAAGCTATGGCTATCCCAAATATGTTGCCTATGCATGGAAGATGCGGGGTCCGTTGACCACCTATTCTTAACATGCCCGTTTTCAGCCAAGATTTGGGTGTTTTTCTTATCTCGATTCCAGATGCCTTGGGTGATGCTGGGTTCAGTTCCAGCCCTCCTTTGGGCCTGGCAAGGTGGAAGCATGTCTAAAAAGATTAGGCCTATTTGGAATCTAGTTTTACCAGCTGTTTGGTGGGCCGTTTGGGGAGAGCGAAATAGACGTCGCTTTCGGGACTCCATGTGATTGGCTGAAGCTCTATTGCTATCCATAAAAGTGAATATCATTGATAGGGATTCTAGTCTAAAGATAGATTTAGATTAATTGTGAATCTCTGTTAGGGATGTAATTTGCTTTCCGTTTTTCCTTGTATTCTTTTCCTGCTTGTTTGCAGGCGGGCCTTCAATAAAATTTCCATTAACCTTCAAAAAAAAAAAAAAGGCCATAACGGACTTCACGACCCAGTAACGTGTAATGGTTGCCGCTGTTACCTTTACGTAACGGCCTTTACGGCCCCATAACAGCCTTTATGGCACACACACTTAATGAATAACTACAATTGTCAACCAATCTTATGAATGAAGCTTCCGGGAACTGCATTTGCAGTCATAGTTTTTTTTTTTTTTTGAAAGGTAACTTTTTTTTATTGAAAGGCCGCCAAAGGCGGGAAAGAATACAAGCGAAAAAACAAAGACAGCGAAACGAATTACAGCCCTAAAAGGGCTAAAAGGATACAGATATCTAGATCCTTGAATCCCGCTGCCCATTTGCAGTCATAGTTTAATAAGCTGCTGAATAAAGCACCTCTCAAAAGATATCAAAAGACATGAATTTCAGCACCCACTGAGCTCCTGTTTTATATGTAACCCATGAACTTATTTTCAAGTGGCATCAAAGGGTAATGATGTGTTAATACCAGAAAACAACCGTGATGAAAAGAAACGACCGTACTGAAAATAAAGTTCAACAAATAAAGAATGCCAGCATCAGAAAGAAAAATCTAGTGAAAATTATTTGAACAATTAAGCATATAAACTTGCCTTTCAACAACTCTTTTCATTTCTAAAGCATATTCCCTTTTATCTGTTTGAGCACGCAACGCTCGAACAGCAGGGCCTTTTGAACTGTTAAGAACACGCTTTTGTAAGTAACACCTGCAAAGAGGTTAAATAGAATAATCATAATGTGAGAAAAACCAATAAACATGTAGAACTCGAACCGAAAGGTATGCTGCCTACAGAGGAATTTTATTTCCAAGATTCCATAGTTTCTGTAAAGCCTGTGGTCCTTGCTTTACAATTTATATTCAAGGAGTGCATTTGTAGAAGGTAAGTGAGGAAATATGCAGTTGAAATCACCAACTACAAAGTTATAGATATAAATGTTATGTCATTTATATAACATTAGACCAGAAAAAATTTGTAAAGCGCGTCAAAGCACAACAACAAAAGAAATATCTACATTTGGCTTCTTCAATGATCGAAATCACCAATTACGAAGTTATAATAACCGAGAGCAAGCTCTCACTAACATATAATTGGGAGTTCATTAAATCCACTCACAGGAAGACTCAAAATTCAGACCCAACACAACAAGGTAGACCCAAGGGAAAAATTGACACTTGATTGTTGTATTGGCTTCGTTTCAGAAGCATGGGATGATGCTACCTAATGTTTGCTTGATGTGTATGGCAAGTACTGAACCGGTCAATCACATTTTCATCCAGTGTCCGTTTGCCCACCAGGTGTGGAGTGGTTTTCTCTGGATATTTCATCTCCTGGGCTATGCCAAGTTTAGTTGGGAGCCTCCTTTTGGCTGGGCATGGTGTGGAGTTTGGAAGGAAAATGGGGGCTATATGGTAGCTTAGCTTGTTGGAAGTCTTATGGGCGATATGGGAAGGAAGGAATGGGAGGTGCTTCCGAAATTCAAGCAATAATGTCAATCAGGTCTCAATGAGGGTGATGCGTTTTATTGTTGAATGGGCATCGTATATTGAAGGGTTGAAAGATTGTATTTTCCTTTTTAGGTTGTATTTTGTGCCACCTCGGCACTTCTCTTAATTAAATTACCATTACCTTTCAAAAAAAATGCAGTTGACATGGTTTGCTCACCAGTGTCTTCCTCAGAAATCCTGCATTTCTTGGGAAAGATAGTCGTAGGACAAACAAGCATAAAGCCATCTTGATGACTTGCAGTAAAATTATATACCTTTGGAATTTTCCTTCGTGGTAACAATAACATTAGCATTAGTGTTGACCAAGATCTTCAAGAAGATATGAAGCACATGAATTTTTTTATTGTTCAATTGTCAGAGGTACTTGGCAGAAAGTGCCCCTTACATCCTTCTAGTCATCAGATAGCCTATATATTCGCTAAGGACATGTCTAAAAATTAAGAGTGTTTGTTAACAAACTGTCACTCAATAATTTAATGGTTCCAGTTTGGCAGAGAATGGTGATCCTTGACATCTATCAGATAGACTTCATCTATACCACAGAACTTATTCAAATGCAGGAAAAGATGCATGAGGGAAATGATTTCCTGGAGTCCGAAACACTAGCATTGCCACAATAACTGTTGGGTGTAGTATAGTGAGATGCAAATAGTTAAGTACTCTACAGCTATCATAGTGAGTATCTAGATCTCCAGAGGTCACTCATGAGAAGAGGCATTAAAGTTTTTCTCCAGTAGACACACTATGACTGTTAAAAAAAAAATTTAGGATACATCCTTCAAAAAAAAAAAAAAAACAAACATTTAGGATACATCAGAGATATCGGCAGACAACCGAGAAGTGCAGAATGAAACAGACAGAAAAGATACATGATAAAAAAAAATGTTTCCATTGGCCAGTGAACATTGAATCCATAGATATGCTCCCTACTGGTACACAATAGAGGCAGTAACTAATCCATGGTTTGAAGACCATCAACAATTACAAATCAACCAAAACTGATGCAGAAAACCATGGATAATTCAAATTTAAATTAGCACAACCAAATGAAATAACCACAAGGAATACTTTCTAGTTTCTGACAAGGATTATCAAATCAATAAAGTGTCAGAGGAAAATTCAGTCAAAATAAAGTGTTTCCTGGAATATTACCTATCAGCAATTTTCCCAATTTCACCACCCAGTGCATCTACCTCATGTACCAGTTGAGATTTTGCAGGGCCACCCACTGCAGGATTGCAAGGCTGTATATCATAAAAACCAGTAATTACAATGCAACCTTCAAGATCTATCATGGTTTCAAATTGCCATAGTTGATTTTCATATTATACTAAATGTTAGTTTTTGAGAGCCCAGAATGACAATCTTTCAGTTTAGAAAAATGCTGACGGGTGTCATGGTGATTTCACATACACAATACATGAACTGTTCGGGTAATGAACTTCTCGTGGTATCATTCAAGTGTAACCTATTTCAACTAACTAACAAATTACATAAGCATGCCCACAATACTCCATGCGTGCTTTATAGCATAAAGTCGAGGTAGAGAAATATGGCGCAGCTAACAAAGGATGGGATCCAAGAATCATTCATAGGTCCCTGACTTCTAAATTTGAAAGGATATAGTAGGTATAGACAGCCAATTGAAACAGTGGGGGAACATCCTTATGGAGGGTTTCGGGTTTTCGGTCAATAACAGAATCTATTATGTTCTGGGAAGATGAGTGGCAAGGGAGCTGCCCTTTCACTATCAGTTCTCCTAGGCTTTACGGAATGTTTCTGAAAAGATGCATCTCAGTGAAGGTATGCTTGGAGTGCATTGGGTTAGGCTGTCCTGGAATATTGTTCTAAGAAGAAATTTGAAGGAAGAGGAGAAAGACGAGTTCCAGACGCTTCTTGGCTTGTTAAACGGAGTACGTCTTTCTCCATTAGTGGCTGACAAGAAAGTTGGAAAAGGGATGCATCAGGCCAGTTTGTTGCCCCTCTATGAGTACGCTTCATGTGGCTAGTGATCAGACAAAAAATCTTGACAGTGGACAAGCTGCAACGTCGCCATGTGGCGCTTCCTAATAGTTGTGTTATGGGGAAAATCATAAGAAGAACCTGGTCTCCATCTGCTTCTTCACTGTCCAGTAGCAGATGCTGCCCGGAATTTTTTCCTTGCAGAGTTCAAGGCATCTTGGGCCAGGAATGCTTCCTTGGAAGAGCAACTTATGCAATGGATAGCACAAGCCAAGGAAAGGAAAGACTCTGGGGAAAATAGTGCCTTTTCTTATTTGTTGGGAGATTTGGAAAAAGGAACATTAAATCTTCAAGGACGCTCATATACCGACATGCTCTGATCAAGAAAATCAAAGGTTCGATTGTCAAATGGGCATCGCAATCATTGAAATTTTGTGGGATATCTGTTAGTGAGATAGGGAATGAGTGGTCCAATCTGGTGGGCTAGTGTTAGCCTATCCCCATGGTTAAACATTTTGTTGAACCTGGGGAGGTTGGTGTCTACCTGCTTCCAATGTTTGTAAGCTTTTTGCATTGCATTTTATGCTGGATCTTTCAGATCTTATCTTTCAATGCAGTTTAGTTGTTTGCTGTGTGTGTGTGTTCCGTGGGTCCTTGTCCCACAGACCAAACATCAATAAAATCAACCAACAACAATAATAACATCGATAAATATAGATCAAAACATAAACCTGCCATGCAATCCGATCGAGATTTAGTGTGATCAGGAGAGTCTTTGCACCAAGACGTGCAGATGCAAGAGCAGCTTCACATCCTGCATGTCCTCCTCCCACAACAATGACATCATATTTCTCTTCTACCACTTCAACATGATTCTTCCAATCTACAATTGATCAAAACAGAATATATTTATGCCAGCTTGGCAGATAAATAACATGGGGTTTTCCACCTCCCTCAAATTGTTAATGAGAAAAGAGAAAGACATCTCATCATAAAACTAAAATACAAATTCAAACTAAAAAATTAGAAAATAAGAATGCATGCCATTTGCAGAAAGGTAGGTTGTTGTCAAGCAAACTAATCTAGTCAACAAACCCAAACCCAAAACCAATGAAGTCACAACACATTGCACAGAACTATTCAAAACATATTTGACTTATGTCCATGATGCATGAATGGCATTTTGATGCTTCAATATATTAAAAATCATTTAAAATATCACGTTACGTATAACATTATGAAACATATTGTCTACAGATTATGAGGAAAAGCAACTCTAGTTCACTAAAGGGAATAAAGATAGAAATCATGTCTGAATGATATGTGCATTGTGGCAACTTTGAATTTTATGATACATCTTGGCAGGTTGTTATTTTAGATGTTAAAATCAGTAAATACTAGAACACCTTTTCTGTCAATAAACATGACCAGAAGCTGAAGTAGTTGTTTAAAACACACACTCAGAACTTGCCAATAAAGGAATCAAATCGAGTTCAGTTAGTTCAATACCAAATATTTCTCATTCCTAAAAAATTTAACTTGCATTTTTTTCACTGGCAATTGAAATATACAGTTACACATGTTAGGAGTCCGATTCTGATAAATTCGCAATTAGAGTTCCATATATTTCAATCTTTTGACAATACAAGGCTGCAATTGGTACCAATGCACTGAAACATTTATCCTTTCATGAGTCACAACAAAGCTGTAACTGTTTCAAACAAATAAGAATTAGTAACAGTTTTGGCCCCTAGGTAAGTCACCAGAGTCGAATTTTAATTCCATGGTTCAACAGTTTGTAATTTTATTCCAGCTCAGTCCATTTGATAGAGAATTAGAGGCATAAAAGAAAGGGTTTAAGAAACAGCAAAATAAAAAAGAAAGCTCCCTACAACCCTGGTTCATAGTGAAAAAACTAACAAGAACCTTTTTACAAGATGATGTGTTTCAGTGTTTGAGGACATTGCCAACTTACAAGAGCCCTCAGATGCTAGATTCTATCATATTATAGGAGGAAAGCAGATGCAAAATAGGATTACCTGGCCAAGCAGGGAATCTACACCTCATATTTGTGTTGGAGACCAATTATAATTGTAGAATGGTGTTTTTTTTTTTTTTTTTTTTTGTATTTTATAAAAAATATCTTGCATATTATCACAAAAAAAGATATAGCAGCATGGTGTCGTATTTAGAAACCTAAGCAACCATGGTTACCATTAAAGTTGTGTCCAAATAGGCTATTCTAAAAGGATTTGTCTAGCTAAAGCCTGTTTGGATCAATCTTTTCAAAATTGGTATCGACAGATGTATGACACCTTGGTATACAGAAAAGTATCGGTTATCGCATGGGAAATATTGGATGCATCACGTAATGTTTCGCTGCTTTTTAGAAACATTAGGAAATTGGTTGAATTTTTCAATGAAACTTCAAGGGATGTTACAAAAGACATCATTACACGCTCAAAAATCAAAAGATAAAATAAAATAAAAGGTTCACATAATAAGTTTCCTTTGCATAAGATCACAAACTATGTGTTGTCCGACAAAAGCGATACAACTATATTCAAAATTAATTCATATCATTTATAAATCTAAGAAATAGATTAGAAGTGGAAGATTTGATTTTAAAAATGGGATTTTGTAAGGATTTCTTAATTGCTTTTTTTTTTTCAAAAAAACCGTGTTGTTGTTGGTATCAATATATCAGTGATATTATCATTGACACAATGCGATACATTGCGATAAAATCATCAATATCCAAAAGCCCTGCAACTTCTGCGGGTTTCATATCGTGAGGAGCAATAGATAATATCAGATATCATCGATATTGAAAACATTGGTTTGGATACACTTGCATGGATAGCCTATTTTGTTGTATTGACTGTTGTTTGTCAAACACCCTATAATGAATGGATGAACAAGCACATGTGGCACTTTTGCACATTTACCACATTAGCACATGTAGACATATGGGGCACACGTACATTGATAGCAGCATGTGTCGGTGCTTGAAGGTTTGCAGTGGCACATGTGGACTCTTGAAGATGGGTGGTGGCACAGGGGGCACATAAACAAACCAACACACAATCAGCACATTTAACACGTGTGAGCGATTGATGATTGATGATGGCACATGCGTGCCCTTAAAGGTGGGATGGTGGCACATGTGACATGTTAGCACAATTGGTCGTAGTCTGTGGATTACTTCATTGGAAATGTGGTTGGATAAGAGAGATCACGCCATATGGATAAGAGCATGATGTATAGACAACACTATCTTTATTTATAATTATCTTACTTTTTTTGCCAACATGGTGGTGACAAACCATGGATACTGTCTCCAACGGCCACCTGTTCCAGTAGTGCTATCTGGACAGAACTATGAAGGTAACCAACCAGGCCCTAAGGGTGTGTTTAGCTGCACAACTGACTCAAATTGTGAACATTCAGTTCAGTCAAAAGTAGAAAGTGGAATTGTAATGCCATATCCAAGATACCATAATGAGGAAACCAAACAGGCAGAACTTTGAAGGTAACCAAACAACCCTAAGTGTGTGTTTAGATGCACAACTGACTCAAATTGTGAAAATTCAGTTCAATCAAGAGTCGATAATGAAATGGTGAGGCCGTATCCAAGATTCCATAATGAGGACGTACTCTCAACTGCAGTTACATGCATGAAATCTCTTTCATGTCCTAATTGAAAGCAACGGATTGCAATTTGGAGCCTAGTCTGTCGATGTGAATTCTTAGAAAGGTATTTACAATTTGGTTATTTCCAATTTACTGAACTAGCCACTCCAATTCCAGTCCGAAGTGTGTCTGCAGCCTAAATCCGGATACATTTCTTTGCTGTATGGTTGTCTAGATGATGTATTCTCGTGAGTCTTTTCTAGGGTTGCAAATGAGCTGGGCTGGGCTGGTTTGGCCCCGTTGCAGCCCTGGTATTTTGACTAACAGAAAACGTCAAAAGAAGAAATTTACAGAACCATCCGAGTACTAGGCATGCACGCAGAATGCGAGAATCCGATTCAAGGAAGGGAAGACAAAAGAATGGTTGTCCGCGTACCAAATAAGTCACCGCAACAGTGTTAGTGATACTAGAGAAATGAGTAATCTGATGAGATGAAATAGCGGAGAGATTTGCATGCCTGTTGTGGCAGAAGCGACGATGCTGAAGGTTCGGCAAGGCTTCCAAGTGAATGAGGTGGGTGCATGGCGGAGATTGCGTCTGAAGACGCATCCAATACGGGGGGAGCGGAGGAGGGGAGGGGCGAAGTGAAAGAAGCGGGAAAAGCGAGGGAGATGATGAAGAAGAGAAACGGCTGTCATGTGTTTGTAGAAAGGCCAATGAGAAAATAGAAACGGAGAGGAGGAGGAGGAGGAGGAGGAGGAGGAGCTCTTCAATTCGGGGTGCGGAAGGCAGGTTTTACGCTGGAGGAGAGACCCGGATGCATGCTGAAATCCTTTTTAGGGATTTTTATAAAATAATACCTAATTATTTCAGAATTTTTATTCCACCACCTTTTTTAAATTGCTTTTCATCAAGCTGCCTCCTTAGTTTTATTCCACTATCTTTCTTTCTTTTGGGGGTACCCACATCCCACTGTTAGTACACACACCCACATTGCAATGTTAGCCACCCCCATGTTGGGAATCGATACCAAGACTTTAGTGTTGAAACGAGGTTATCTTCACTCAGTCTTCACTTGAATGGGCCCCACAACGTTGTTTTGGTGAATTCCACCCGAACCACCAAGTGTGTCACCCCATGTTACACCGAGGACCCAAAATTTGGTTTCATCCATGTTACACCTAGGTCAATAGCTCAAGTGGCAGACCGAGTGAAGACAACCTTGTTTCAACACTGAGGTCATGGTATCGATCCCCATAATGGGGGTGGCTAACATTGTGATGTGACTAACAAGTGTGGGTGCGTGTACTAACAATGGGGTGTGTGAACTAACCCAAAAAATTAAAAAAAAAAACAAAAAACAAAAAAAAAGTGTACACGGCAACGCTCACCCTCCAAACATTTCCATTAGTGTGGCCCATGTGACTCACGGATGGGTATTTTTTTGGGCCAAAAGCTTAAATTTTTATGCGGAATTTAATAGTTGGAGTGGATTCATATAATAGTTATGATGGGCCTCGTAAAATTCAGGTTGGATGTCTCTCTCCCAATTGTTTCCTATGGTGTGGTTCACCAAAATTAGTTAGCCTTTTTTTTTCTTTTCTTTAGACTCAATATAAGACAACATCTGATAGTCGGAATGGATTTTACATAAACATTAAGGTAGACCATGTCAAAATCAAAAGCAGCATCCCACCTATTGCTCTCAATTCAATCAAGTTTGCCCACATGTGGGGACAATGTAGATTAGATTTTCATGTGTGTGGGTAGATGCATGGGCGTGCCAAAGTCTACCTGACTCAAGGGTCGATTGAGACGCTGTCTCATTAATGAGCACGATAAACCTGGCCACGTGGCAAATGCTAATTCATTCTCCAAACGGCAAGCGTAAGGGTTCGTGCCTTCGCATTAATAATCGAATGTGTATGATCGAAGGGATATCAAACGATGATGCTCTCAAATGAGAGTAGGTTTCACGTCAATCACAGTCATATAGTATCAACACGTGGCAGCTTTCGATTAGTCCACATTAGGACACCAAAAATGAGTGTAAACACCACTCAATTCTTTTCTTCTTTTTTTTCCAAATCATCTCCCTGTATATTTGGAGAAAGAAACCTAACTTATTTATTGTGGAGACAACCATGATGTATATATGAAATTCACTCTGACTATTAGATGCATAGTCTCAATTTTGGCACAAAGCTGAAAAATCAAGCCGACTTATGATCTAGATGGGCTACACCAAAGAAAACATGTGAGAAAGACATCCACTCTTAATTTTTTATAGAGCCCACCACGATGATTATAGCAATCCACTCTAACCATTAGATGTCACACCAAAATTTAGGCTTTGATGCCTAAAATTCATGACCATCTTAAATCCATTTGAGCCATGTCAAGAGAAATAGTTTGGAGGGCAATAATTGCTTGTACATTGTTTCCAATATGTGGTCCATATGAAATACAAATGAGGGCAACTTTTGGGTCGTTGGCCTTACACAAGATGAGGCACCTGGTAGTTGGTTGTATTTAACATTAACATCAAGGTAGTGGAAAGTCAATTATATTGATTGTTGAGGTGGCTTTTTGAAAATCCTTTTGAAAAAGGTACCTGAATGTCAATTCCACATTAATTAGGCAGTTTTGCGTAAAATTTTCATTCATTTCCATTCCATACCTTACTTAGATTCGGACAACTGGCGTTAGAGTAATTAGTTAAATTTTAATTAATTACGAGAATGCCCTTTTCAGTTATTGGACGATGATGACAGAGATCAGACACATTCATGTATGCACCGTCCAAATCATGTCTGCGCTATGTGTGTTTGTTGAATGTGACCATTGTAAGTTCCTTTTAGCTTTCATTCCTTTTATAGATGCATGAATGAGCAGATCAACCTGATTTTTTGGGCCTCAAGTTCAGCACAATGGACCGTTTGAATTTTTCTTAGATGTTCGAGGTTATTTAAATGCAAGTTGCAATTACTAAAAAAAAAAAAAAAAAAATGAGTACTCTTGTTTAGTGATAAATGATCTAGTGCCGTTTTCCTTGCGCATGGTTGCATTTGGCCTGATTGTATCAACATCAACTATTTTAACCGTCCATTACAGGTGCATCCGGCTGCTCTAGAGGCGAATTTCCTACTACATTTTGATGGAAGAGATGGTGCAACAAAAATCCAAGGGGACCACCTTGATGTCTTTGTGACATTCAATCTGTCCATCCATTGTAGTTTCTCATGTTAGGACGTAAACTCAAAAACCAGTTACATAAATAAATAAATAAAAACTCAAGTGGGCCCCGCACAAAAAAACTGTGGGGATGAGGACACCACCTTTGAAAGCTTACTAAGGCCCAGCATGATTATATTCCACCCAACATATTCATGAGGTAAGCCCTACCAGGGTGAAGGGAATATACAGATATCGACCTGATCCAAAACTTACGTGGGCCCCAAGATGATTTTAATGGCGGCCATCCCATGCACGTGACAGTAGTGTTGATGAACATCGGATGCCATTGTACACGTTACCACTTACTGATCCTGATCGTTTAATCAGTTGGATCCACTCAGGTAGAGTGTGACCCAAAAGATAATGCTGATCGGACAATCTTACCCATTCCATGTGTAGCATCAGGTCGGATCGGTAGAAACGAGAATAGTCTAGCCATGGTGGGCCCATCGACGAACACATCAGTAACACAGGCAATGAAACTGAATTCCACGAAAAGAAAACTACAAAAAGGAATGGGAAATGTCATGCATCAGTGTATGTGACCTTCCACGTGCAACACTTCAATCCCCACCGGACACGTCACCTATGTAGAACATCCGATCCAAAGTCAAGATGGGCCAATTTGTAAAGATCACCTGGAAGGAAATTAAATCAATCCACACAACACTAGTACATTGAGTTGGACGATCTGCTGTCCGTTGATTCTGAGCCTGATGAGTGGCCCAGTCCTGGTTTTCACCCCAGGTGAACTTTGCCGCAAAGCGGGCCCTTTTAGACGGCTCAGATAAATTCACCATATATAGTAGCTTCTGAAATTTCAAAATACGTTATGTTGGGCAGACATTTCTATCAATTAAATGCAATTTAATCTGCAACATGATAAATTATTAACTTGCAGATGTTTATAGCACTGACAGGTCAAATTTCCTGACACACGTGAGGCCAACCTGATGAGAGTGGACCAACCAGATTTTGGGTCATAACATTTGTCATGGGGATGCAACCTGCTGAACGGCCTAGATCTTGCAAATGTTATCGAATTGGCATGGATGATGCAAAGATCTTCAATCCTCTCAGCACCAGTATTCCGACGGGGCTCTCTATAGAGACGAAGAAGAAGAAGAAGAAGAAGAAGAAGAAATCTTCAAGTGCCAGACTTCTATACAATGTATAGGCTCATCAGACAGTAGCATCATGTCAAGGAGAGATCCAGGTTTGGGAATGAAATAAGCAGCATTTGGAGAGAATTTCAACTATTTTCTGTATCAGAATCAACTGATTTGCCACTTGTTCCTAGTGGCCTGTCAAAAGAGCATCGTGTCCGCATCTTTCACCCCGGCCGTCCTTTGAATCAGCAGTGCTCGAACTGATGTGAACTCAACTGCTCGTGTATCTGTCTGAATTTCTCTTTCACCCTTTGTATCTGAGACACCCAGCAGCAAAGACAACCATACCATCAGTGACACAACATGCTACACACCAGTTTTGGTGGACACAAAAAATTTGGACTGGAGCACATGCCTCCTGCCCAAACTGTGACTGATATGATAACAAGTCCTACATGTTGTCATTCCAATCTCATCTGAGTGCACGTGGGACTGTCAATGGGATACCCGGATGCAAACTTAGCGGATGTGCCAACCCAATTTCATTGGGTATGGGTCCAATTTAGTTGACCCATCAAGAAACCAGGTTGGGTCCAGGTCTCACCTTCTGGACCTGGTTAAAAATTGGGTCTAGTTGGGTCCATCCCAGTTGAAGTTGGATGGGCTCTGTCCTGTTAGTTTTAATATATATATATATATATATATATATATATATATATATATATATATATATATATATATATATATATATATATATTGATTATGCTAGCTAAAGAAATGAGGTTCCCAAGCCATGCTCATGTAAGATAGCCCATTTATACACAATGCACTGATGCACGTGTCGAAGTGGCACATGTAATGAGCCCAACCACGTAAATACCCTTATTATCCCAAACCTTTCAAAAAAAAAAAAAAAAAAAAAAAAAAATCCAAAGATCCAATGGGTACCGATGAGTACCCAAACCTGATCAGATCCAAGTCTGGGTCTTCAAGAATTAGACCTGGACCCAACAAGACCCAAATCTCATTAGCCGTTAGCCTGGGTACAGTTACTGTAGGACCTGACCTGAACCCAACCTGTTGACAGCCCTAGGAGAACATCTTGCAGATGGGGGAAGTTAGTGCACCCGGACAACTGCATTTTGTCGGTGCATACTGTTACAGTTAACCAATGAATGGAACCAACGTCACTGCCATCTGCATTCTACGGTACATCCAAACAGCAACCCCCCCAAACACACACAC
Organism: Liriodendron chinense; assembly: GCA_003013855.2. Lineage (NCBI taxonomy): Eukaryota > Viridiplantae > Streptophyta > Magnoliopsida > Magnoliales > Magnoliaceae > Liriodendron > Liriodendron chinense. The sequence goes on from ML058513.1 coordinate 8,234,639, forward strand.
ACACACACACACACACACAAACACACACACAAACACGAGAGAGAGAGAGAGAGAGAGAGAGAGAGAGAGAGAGAGAGAGAGAGAGAGAGAGATGGACAATACCCGTTTCAGCTCAATCTCAAGATCCCGCTTCCGCTGTCCAAGTGAGTGTCGTAGGTGTGTGATGTCAAAGACATTATCCAAGTCGTCCCTGAATGAAGACTCCAGGTCTTCTCGCAGGAGCGCAGGCAACTTGTCAACCACCGGCATGAGGAGGAAGCAGTTGAACTGTAAAATGCAAGGAAAAAGAAAAAGAAAAAAGAGTAAAAGATGAAATATGAATGAGGATGACGTGCAGACTGAAGATACAAAAATATCAAGAATATGCACATACACTTGACAACATTCAAAAAGTTCACTTATCCAATGGTAATTTATTTGTTTTTGAAAGGCTCATCCAATGGTAAATTATAAAACTTGCATTTTCAAAAACGTCTATACTCCACAAGGCAACTAAAGTTACTAGTGCAAGTCAGTGGAATTAATGGTGGCATATCGGCATTTGATGGTTGATGAGTGTTGGAAGCAGAAGCTTGGGCAAAAGAGTAACAGATAAATAGTATTACGAATGGGAACTGATACGTACACCCTCTCTTTTTATACATTACACCCTTTCTTTTACTTTCAGGAACCATGCACTTTGGTGCTACTGTAATAGAAAAGATGCAGATATTCTAAAACCTAAAATTAGGGGGGGGAAAGGCACATCTACCAAAATCATAAGGCATGTAATATCATTTCCATTATTGAGTGGGCCTCTTCTTTTTTTTTCTTTCGATTGTAATGTTCTGTAATTTTGGGTGGCTGGTTGTTGCTTCCTTTTGCATAGATTTGGCACTTTGGCGATCTGCTTATAATATTCTTTGTTAATTCTCAAAAAAAAAAAAAAAAAAAAAAAAATGTATATCATTTCCATTACAGATTAATACTTGTTTCTCTATTTCAGAGCTGTATGACCTAAGGTGCCAAAATTAAACATGTACCAGTCAACTAAGGCTGCATTTGGATGAACAATTGAACTGAATCTCAATTAGTAGTTCAATAGACTGAAAAATGACCAATTTGACATTACAAATTGTAATATCTTCCATAGCTCCATACTGAGGGATTAGGGCGCAAAGTGCAATCCTGCCTCTTTCAAGTTGGACTTGAACTTGATCACAACTTTGATGGAATGGATGCTAGGAACATCATCCTCTTGAGGAACTCAATGTTTGCAGTTCAATTGAATGTGTTTGCAATTCAATTCATTGTCCCTCCAAACACACCCTAGAGTAAACATGAATATCACAGTTAAGGATCCAGACCTTCAGTTCTGCAGATGCCAAAAAATGTTCTCTTATGCCTTGGAATATCTGTTGCACCAAAGCATAAACAATCCTTTCAGACGAAGGAGCGAGCCTTCTGTTCCAAAGCGTGTTATCTAAAAGATCAACCAGCCTCATCTCTGTTGTCTGAATACATGTGCTTGAGTCAATGCCAGGGGAAAGGTTGTTGAGTTTTATATCTGCCCTCGGCTTATTGTCAATCTTGTTATCAATCGTAGGTAGCCCAAAGGAAGAGTCTTGAGAAACAGCAGCAACGATAGAATTAGCTGTTAGAGTGGATTGTTCTGCACTGGCAAATGAATCTAGGAATTGGCGTAATCCAGCCCGATTCTGCAGATCCAATTTCAAACAAGAAGTAAATAATAGCAGCCGAAGCAAAATGCGACCAGCACAAAATACAGAATGGCGGGCAAGTTTGTGGCCCAAAGAAGGACCAGGTTAACCTTATTGTGGAGAGACCAAGTGACATAACGGGTGGTGCTCACTAAATCCTCCATACACCTGCAACAAAATTATTTAGATGATTAGAAAATTTTCATACAAGCTTAGTGCAAATAACCATCTAGGATTAGGGCTGTCAACTGGCTGGGCATGTGTTGGTTTGAGCCTGGATTTTGAACTAGGTGGAATGGTTTGTCAGGTCAGGCCCATTCAAGATTTTGATTTTGCTCGGCCCAGCACGGCCATTCACAGCCCTCTCTAGGATTAACTACATGTAAAAACTGAGACTGCCAAGAATTTGATGTTCTTTTGGGACCTACCAGCCTGCTTAATATTCGAATACAAATTGCAAAATTACATTCACATTTGTGATGTGTTTTACCATGATGACGAAGCTCAAAATTACCATGGGTGCTCTTCTCAATGACCATTAGTTACACAAGGTTGGAATGGGGACAGTCGATTAGCCTAAATTATTTCCAGAAATTCCTCACATAGGAAAGCAAGCAAAAGATATCAAAAGTGCAAAAGACCTATCCACAATTTCAGATTTTTTTGGTTGAAATAGAGCATTGCAACATAATTTATGATTTGCATTATTGTCAAGGATTCTCAAACAAGGGGATGTACGAGGAATATGAAACTTTATAGGGACAATTGAGTGATGGATCAAAACTGGGAATTGAATTCATGACTTGATTTTTGCCGTCTACAAGAGGCTATAATCGGAAGCTGGTGGAAGCTCGTTCTTTAGCTTGGATGCATTTGATATTCATCTTCCATCAAACTGCTGCAGAAATTACTTTATATAAACACCACTTGATCATGTTCACATCTGGAAAAGACTTACATATAACCCCCATGAAGAAAATCCTAATGACCTAAGAACTGATGCTCTATGTTTAGAAACCACAATGCTACTGTTTATGAAGTTTAGAGAGTCACTATTTACACACAATCTGACTGACATATAAACCCACCTTTCTTGATTGCATTTTATCCATTGGTACATTGAACTATTGTATGGACAAAGCAGAAAGGTGCGTTTCTCAGTTAGAGTCGGAGCCAATAACATTTTCCTAAGTTTAACCTTGAGAACCACTATTACAACTTCATGGTGGAGATGTGTGAATTGACACAAGCAATTACTAATTGCACAACCAAAAACATAGTAAAGAGCAGAGATATTTCAGATCCAAACTTTTGTTGTCAAAATCCTACTATTTACGATTTATGATTTTGCAATTTGAGTCGAATCTTAAGCAAAATGATTCGAATCCTATCTTGAATCTCTTTTTAAATGAATCCTACAATTCTATGTTTTGAATCCTAAGATTTACTATTCAAAAAAAAAATCCTAAGATTTACTATTTAAATCCCTATTTACGATTCAAATTATACTTATTCTCTTATGTTTTTAGCTTTGCTTGGCTTTCATTTTATGTTTCTAAATTGGTGGGGGTTTTAAGAATTGTTTAGAAGAGGTCAATTAAGAGATAACATGATGGAAATTCTCTCCAACGTTAAATTATTTTGCCTTTTCTTATGATTTCTTACTTCTTAATTGGTCGAAACACCAAATTGATGTATACTTTATCTGGAATGTTTTTATAGATGGTTGATCATGTTGACCTTAATGATGGATAAAAATCATCTCTAAGAAAAATGATGGTTAAAAATCATTTCTCAAAAATAAATGATGGCTAAAAATCAAAATATCTTTTTTTCATCGGTCTACAAAACCGAATGCCACTTTTCCAATGTGATTATACTCTCAAAAAGGGTAAAAAGAACATAACTGATGAAAGGATTCTTATACAGTTTTTAAGGTAAATTTCTTAAATGACAAAAAATAAAGGAAAGATAGAATCATCTAACACTATCATGATAAGGAAGTATAATGGTACCTACGGATGGAAAATGGATAATTGATGAGTTTTTATTTTATTTTATTTATATTTTGCAGATTTTCTTCAAATTTTTAAGGGAAAAAAATCTTACGATTTGCGATTTGATATGATTTGACCCCTTAACAAATTGCAATATGATCACAATTTTGACAACACTGGTAAAAAAAATTTGTTTGCTCTGATAAAGCCCCAATATTCAAACATTTCACATATCCAGTACACAAGGTATTTTGAAGCAGTATAATCATCATTGCAGATGGATTAAAAATCAAGGAATATGATTAACTTTTCACGGCATGCCCGTTCAGTAGATTCTGCAAAATTATTGAAGGCAGTCCCAACGCGCCTCAGAAACACATCATGGCCGCTTAGATACTCACCATCTTTCTGTTAGAAAATCAGAGAACTAATAAGCCATTCTAAAGACAGACCACAAACTAATCTTAAATAGTTCAAAATCTCAAGAATACAATACCACCAGTTCACAAGGAGACAAAGCTCATACCCGCAGTAGATAGACAGAGATTGGAAGCAATCTCTTTAAAATGTGTAAGAGCCTAAACCCTAACTGCAGCCAAAAATGAGAATCATTAATTCCATAAAACAAAGAAATACGGACCGGCATAGTATTAAAGTTAACAAGATAATTTCAGGGTCTGCTTTCACCTACGTTGGAACAGGACAAAAACAAGTCAACGACTGCATGGACCATCTAAAGTGTATACAGCAGAAGTATCTTAAAATTTGTACTTGTTTGTTCTATAATCACATTAGGGAACATGCAGTGTTGAGTCAAAGGTTACATTTATAAATGAAAATTTCTTTTATAAATGAAGCACCATAGAAACTGTATCCATTTAATAATTTTGGTGATCATCTCAATGTAATACAGTACGCTGCATGAATGTGCTGTTTCGATCTCTTCATGAGCATACATAATTTTGCAATGCTTTTCATAAGCTGAGGATTATGAAGTATACCCTGCCCCATCTACATGCCGGTATGTGTGCCAGTATGGCACATATTTGCAAGATGTGAGCAGTTCATCAAGTGGGCCACACTGTAAAGAATGTACCCAAAATAAGGCAGGTCCAGTCATCATGTGGACCAAGCATATGAAAAAAAGGGACAGTTAGAGAGGGGTGTGTGTGTGTGTGTGTGTGTGTGTGTGTGTGTGTGTGTGTGTGAATCCATCAACCCCCCATGCATTTGCCAACATAGCACAGATTTGTGAGATCAAATCAGTCCATCAGCTGGGTCTGATCATGTAGTTATCCAACTCGTGCCTGGCCCAAAGACAAGGACCTAAGATACAATGTCTACAGACACCAGATTGATCCAGGCATGGGACCTCCAAATGGTGCTTGGATCTGATCCTGACAGAACCCACACCCGACCCTTTTAGGAGGGTCCAGGTATGGGAACCACAGGACCTGACCCAAACCCAACCCATTGACAGACCTAATTTGTTTTACTTCACATGTTCAAGACAGGAGATATTCTTCCGTGACATTTTGCAGATTTTGATGGAATTCCAAAAACAAACAAAAGGGGGAAAAAATAAAACTAAAACTTCGGAAAAAAATAAATTTCTTCATTCAATTTCAACTGATGATACTCGACCAGTTGATCGAGATTTGTTTCGGGCTTGTTTCATAAATTTTGCCAGAACAAAAAAAAAAGTGGCTGATTTTTTGTGAGATAACATAATGAACTAGACCATCATCAAATACAAGAATCCAACAGATGTTTCTAACAAATACTAAACATTTACGATGCAGGGTAGATGAGAGTTATTAGTTTGTAACCCAATGTTCCAGTAGTATTTGTAGGCAACATTCATGAGTTTCTTACTTGCAGTTCAGATCTCAATTAAGGATGGCCAAGGACCCCATTGCTTTTCCATGGTCTAACAGAAATATAATATATTATAGAAGTAAGCTGTAAATGGCGAAGCATGCATCAAGAGATAATGCTGAATATTTCACCTGATGAAGAAAAGGCTCAAATGTATCGCGAGCCTTTGCAACGGCAATCACACAAGCAGTCCTAGGATAAGAAAGTAGAAAATATGAAGTTACTTTTTTTTTTTGTTTGGGGGGGGGTGCAGAAAAAATAAAGTTACGGACAGATAGAAATGAATAATACAATAAAATTTAGAGCAAGAAAAAGTAGTGATATCAGAAAACAATAATAGAGGATTGAAATGAACATGGAACACTATGGTTACCTAGAATAGTTTGTTCCATCATGAATATCTTCAACTCCGCATGCATTTACTATTTCTTCCCGTGTAATTGGTGGACATTTAATTCCTCCAACCACAAAGCGGAATTCTGCCATTGCACGATGATACTGTGCACCCCCATATAGGCGCATTCCGGCATTCTAAGAGAAAGGTACCAATCATAAATACTTGCAAGTTAACAAATTCAGATAGAATGGGAATGAAAATTTGAAGTAATGGATTCAAAGCAAGGGAAAAGAAATTGGGCATAGCGAAGAGTCTAACAACATATTGTTGAAGAAAGTTAGCAATGTCATAATGAAAAGAAGAAGACCGAGCCATTTATTTGTTTCACTGACTGGAACATATTTTCCGTTCTAAACTGACAATTGAAGTATACATTGAAGCATACACACTAAATTGCAAGAAACAAATAACTAAAGATAACGGTTAGGAATACAGCGTATAACAAGAAACAAATAACTAATGATAACGGTTAGGAATACAGTGTATGATCACCAACAACAGCATTTGAATGTGACATTTTAGTAAAACTGGCCAGCATTAAATCCTTTGTGACTTAATGCAAGACAGCCTGTAGCTCAGTGGTAGATAGCTGCGCTTCATCATTGAGGTTTAGCCACAAGCCCATGTTACCTATCAGTTGTTGTTGTTGTTGTTGTTGTTGTTGTTGTGTGGTCATCCTATGTGAGGGGATTGATGATGAGTCAGGATGGAAGGCCTCCACCATCGGGCATAACAATGAGTCGGTGTGCCTTTGCACTTCCCTACATAGGAGTGTGTGTGTGTGTGTCATGGGAATAGGCTCCTAGCATTGGACCTATTGGACACTTGCATTAGTGGATCAATCTCAAGTCTCTCGACTGAGAGGATAGTCATGTCTAGACTATGATTGACTTGTGGATGTACTAGCTTTGATAAATCCTTAGACCTGAGGATGACTTGGGAGTTTAAGGACTTGGTTACATGTGCTTTGGCTCGCTTTATGAGGTCATCATATGGCCAACAAAATTGGGTGTAGCTGGGAGCATACATCAAGATCCATTTGAGGTGCACATGATCTAACAAGGGATCCACTGGTTTCCTAGAAACTATCTTATGGCTTGGATCTTGGGGATCAAATGTAGATCAAGTGGTTTTTCCATTGTGCCTAGCATTGAAAAGGTTTTACAAACATTTCCCAACTGTTAAAAAGGTTTTGATCACACTTGATGAGACTCTGATGGTTTCGATCTAGTTTCTGTTGGTATTGGAACAATGGTGGGTGGCCATAAAAGGGGACGTATTGGAACAATGGGTACATGGGTTAAGGCAGGATCACAGACTTTCAATATAGTGGGGCATATGGAAGACTATAGGGCGGTAGATCCTGTCCCAAAAGGTGAAGGCAGCAATAAAGAGAGCCTTGGACGTCCCCACCCCCATGGGCGTCACTTGTAGAGAGAGAGAGAGAGAGAGAGAGAGAGAGAGATCCCTTCTACTCTCCCTCCTATCACACGTTTCACACGTGTGGGGTCCACCTGTGGATAGTTCTGTGTGTCTCCATGGCCCTACTACAACACGGACATGTTCGGCTCTCAACCTCTCCATCTGGGTAGGATCACGGAGAGACCTTCCAGTTGAAGCATTGGTATTGGCAAATTCAACGGTTTCATGGCAGCTTAATCAAGGTAATCATGGTCGTAGGATTTATGTTTTGGTTTCTAGAAACCTGGCAATATCTAAACAGGGATCCATGCGGTTGTAAATCTAAAAATTGGATTTTGGAATTTTTTTATATTCCGTTGCATATCGAAAATCCTAACATCATCAACAACAACAACAGCAATAAAATGATGATGATGATTCTTTTGCAATAGCTGCCCCAAAACCACCACTAGTACATGAATAATAGTAATGCAGTCATATTTCACCTGATCATTGTCGCCATCATCATCACCACAGCCTTCTCCCAGCTAGTTCGGGTCAGCCAAGGAGCAACATACCCATATCTTACATTGTGTGGGAGTACGTATAGGCACAGTATATTAGTATGGGAAAAACTGTAAAATGACTTTAATTTTAGAGTTATTTTTTTCAGCCCCCTTATGATAATAGGTAAAAAGTAGACACATAATATTTTTAACAACAAAAGCGATGAATATCCAATAACATAGGGTTTGTCTCCGTGTATTTCCACCCAATAAAAGGCGCTAGTCCATTCTGCATGCACTTTATGACCTAAGGATTCCACATGGCAAAACATCTTGTAACCCACTTCATGGACTTAGACAACAAGCACCACCCACAAGCCTATTTATGACCAAACAATGGAGACAAGCACATCAAAACAAACATGCATGCATGCATAGGATGGGTTCTGAAGGATCACAATCAAGTCTAATTCACAAAACACTTATAACGCACTTAGGATGGCGAAAATTAGGGTCAAGGTTCCACAATATCGATTGATCTTTGGTGAGTGCCTGCTGCATATAAAAAAAAAAAATACCAGAATTTCACATCATAAAGTTCTTAGGACAGTAAACATCTTAATTATCATTACCGATATTTGTAAAGTCAAAAGGAATGAAATTATCTCAGAATTTACAAGGAAACAAATACTACCGGTAACCTTTCTAACCTACTGCCAACCAGTTATTCATGCAGTAATATACTTTTACCATACTCATATCAATTATCCGTTCAGTGAAGGATATAAGTTTCTTGCAAATGTCATGTTCAATCACTTGGCATATAAATTATCAGATTGGAAACTCTAACAAATGACAAACTTTCTCCTAACAAGGGACGGTCTTTGACATTCAATTTAAATTGATGTTTGCCTCAAGAGTCCAAGACGGTCCACTGCAGAGATATGTGAATATATGGACAGCCACATTTTTTGGCGGCTGCATATGATTTTTTTTCAGCATTTCATGATTTTTTAAGGATAGATTGTAAGTTCAAAAGTTTCCATAAAATTTATGGGTGATTCCAAAAGCATACATCTTACAGAGGAAGTTCAGAAAAGCTTAGTGGAAATCAGGTGGAGAGAAATATATCATGTGCAAAATCAGCAAACCATGGCTAAACCAAACACATCACTGCAAGAAAGCATGTGATTCTTCTGCAATGTTGTGGATGGGGTGAAAGCATTACAATTTTCACAAGGTAACAAGATTTTTGTCCATATAACTTACAGGGATTAACTTGGATGGAAACTGGTGACCATCGGTGCCTGTGAATGCCCCTCCATTTACTCTCTCATCTTGTAGTGTTTCCCCTGCAGCCCAAGTCAAGGGGATTGAGGTGAACTTTTCAAGTCATGCCCACACACACATTTGCATAACAATTGAAAATAATTATGAAATCAAGATGATTTTACCAAATTTATCAGGAGGTGCTACCACAGTCCCTTTCAACAACAATGACAGCTGAGGAGAGTGGAACGCGATGATAAGCACAAAAACAGAAGCAAAGTGTTTTGACTAATTTACAGGCATGAACTCCATTTTGGGACTTCTATCATCTCGAGTGCAATTTTTAGGCAAAGAAAAAAAAAACTAAAAGGAAAAGGATGGGCTGATCAACCTAGCAAGGAATCAGTAACCATCATTAAAACTTTTTTCTTAGATGAACCTATCATAAAGACGGTAAAAAAAAATGAAGTATATAATAGTTACTGATGCTCCAACTGATAACAACCTTGGTCAGGAAAGAATCGTGAAATGTGCGCCCCTTCTCCTTTAGTTTTACTTCATCCATATCACTGCATATGAATAAGCCCACATAATGTAAGAAAACGTAAGGAACAGTTGTCTAAATATGGAGAACCAGATCATCCTACGTTTATTTTTCCTGAAAAATCCACATCATCCTACATTTTCCCTAACATTTTTTCTTTCTTTTTTTTCTTCCAATTGTGCTTCTAGGTCAAAACCTCAAGCATGGAGGTGAAAGGAACAAAACCAGAAGAAAATATTTATGCAACTTCACAATCCACAGAAAATGGAAATGCTTCATGCAAACCAGATTAATGAATCATTACGTGCTTATGAGTTCATATACAATTTCCAGGTCTACGAGTCATCGTAAAGCAATCAACTGCTCACCTGAGTTCCTGATTTATTTCATTTAGCTTTCTTGTCGTGCTCCGGTACTCTTTTTCGAGAAGCGGAATAATTAGAGGAACACTTTCCATATACCTTTGCCACCAAATTTCAGAGGTTGAATTTATTTCAGAGTAAAGAAGACCGAATTCATAGTCACCTGATCAGATGAAGCAAAATATCTTGTACCTTTTCTGTAGCAACTCTTCCAAAAATAACTTTAGTCTGCTCACACCTATTCTACTTCTTTCCTCCGTAGACAAAGGCCGGCCTAACTTCTCTTCCAATGATGCAACATCTTCCAACTCTCTCAAAGACACAGCCTGCAATTACCCAAGAAAAAAGAACAGGAAGATAGAAGGAAAAGAACTAAGGTAGATGTTTAAGATTTAGTATAGAAGCTCAAAACCATAAACTAGATTGACCATGTTCATACCAGCTGAGAATTTGATATGCTCACAAGTCACAATTAAGATATTTTAAATTTCATCAGTATTCAGAGTATTGTAGAGACATACTGGAATAGTCGACAATTTTGTCGAGGGTTGTTCCTAGGGCTGTAAATGGTCGGGTTCGGGGCGGGTTTAGCCAAAACCAGACCCGCCCATTTACTAAACGGGTCTGGGTCCAAATTTTAGACCCAGACCTTTTTACTAAATGGGCGGATCCGGGTTGGGTCCGAGTCAACCCATCAGACCCATTTATAAATGGGTCCGGGTCTAGTAGAGGAAGATCCACCCAGACCCATTTATAAATGGGTCGGGTCTAATGGGTCCAAGTCTGGATCAAGTATGCAAGCATTTTACAAGGCTTAAAACCGGGTCTGGACAGGTTTGGGCTGGATGGGTCCCTTGAAACATAGACCAAACCCGCCCACTTACTAAATGGGTTCGGGTCGGGTTGGGTCGGGCCTAATATAAAGGAAACCAGACCCAGACCCGTTTAGCAACTGGGTCTGTTCTTGGACCCAGACCCGTACCATTTAACAAATGGGTCGGGTCTGGGTCTGGGTCGGGTCTAAATGGGTTCGGTCCGGGTACCCCATCGGGTCCACTGACCCATTTACTTGTTCCAGGTCAAAATTCTCGACTTACACAACACGTGACAACCTAATGCTACCTGTTTACCAGTAAATGGATGGATATCAAAGGTTTAGAATGCTAATGCACTTGAAAAAAAGGGAGCCAGACAGCAGATGTCTCATTCTATCTCCACCATTCTTTTCAGTTTGAAGTAAGAATCTGTGAACATGGATCTTAGACATAATTTTCCTCTGGTTTCAGTAAAAGCACAACAAAAAAGAAGAAGAACAACAACAACAACAAAAAGAAAATTTCCTCCATTCTCCCCTTTATTTAATGAATTTCTAGTTACCTTTCTCCAAATAAAATATTAAAAAAAAGAGAGACAAACATGAGGAAATCAAACTAGGGCTCAATATACAAAACCTGTTTAAACTCATCGTTCGATCGGTAAACAGAATCATGTCCAGAACCAACTCTTCCAGAGGGCACAGACGTGAAGAAGGGCGAATCACCCAATATGCATCCATCAAGAGTACAAGCAGGTGGCCTGAGAAAAACTTCCACGTCTGAAGACCGTGCGAATTGGGGTATTTTTGTATCGAGCTTGGTAGAGACAACAACAGTCCTTGATAGCTCAGGATCAATCTGCAGCAAACAAAGAAAGAAATTTCACATTCTTCCTTCTAAAATTAGATTGACTTCACTATTTTTTATTTTGACAAGCAGAGTAACATAAATTTGATATGGTGAATGTCTGGGAAGAAATCAGACAATAGAAGCACAAACTGACGGATAAAAAGTCACACATACTTGCATCACTACTCTACGTGTAGTGGCATTACTCCAATCACTACAATCTTCAAGACATAATATGATTAACTCTTTATGCTGCATTTTAGCACGTACAAGGGCCTCCACTGCGCGAGCTTGCCCCTGAAACAGCAACACATATTAAAAGAAAGTAAAAGGCAAACTCAAGAAGAAAAATGTAACTGCCTCTTTTGTGGGTTATCTGAGATGCAAACAATGACCTCAACATTGCTAGCCTACATTCATAATGACTCAACCCAGGGGCGGTCAAGTACCCTGCCACAAATGTTGCCACTTGCCACCTTTACTATGGGTAATGGCATACTGTATAGCAATCCTAATTTGCTAAAGAAGACAAATCAATTGAGTGAAGATGCAAGAATGAAAGAGGAGATGCTGGAAGGCTGTGTTGCAGTCAAGGTATTCCATAACGGTAACAGTGGCCGTAACAGCCACCACTGTTACCATTACAATACAGGCTGTTACAGTCGTTACAGGCTTTCCCACGCCATTACGTAACCGTTTTTTAATACCTTGGTCATGGTCCACAACCCGAACCTATCCAGTCATGATAGAGAGCATATTAAAATTGGATCTGATTGTACCAGGGAAAGGAATTATTCTTGAGCCACACCATGTAAGTTGAAGAACACGAACAGTCCATGGCATGAAAAAGTAGATATTAAACACTACATGCGTGTCTACAAAAATTATTATACATAATCCCAAAGAGTTACAAATCTTGTAAGATGGCCTCCGCACCATCCATCACAACAGTTCAGCAATAGCTCCATTAACAAACTGGCATCAAAACGTTTTCTTAGACAGATCTTCATGATGAGGTGCACACCACATCTCCTGGTCATCCTTCAAGCTAACATGGTAGCATTCCTCTTAAATCCTGCATAATTGAGGTTTTGCAGATGCCACTACCTCTGGAAGCATGAGAGGTACTGTGCCTCCCTACCATTGCGGCATGCATGGCACACAAAGATAAGATAGAAACTATCCGTTAAGTAGGTCCAATAGTGAATGGGCTGTGATCCAAAAATTACAATGTTTGGACCATCCTCAGTTCCTTACCATTTGGGCAGTAGTGTATGAATAGCCACTAACAAGGGAAACTCAGCAACAGTTCACCGTTTGTGGGACAAGGTTCATTTATTAGATGATTACAATGTTTCACTCAAAGCAATTCTTGATTAGGGGCAAATCAGCATCAAAGCATACTAGAAAGATCGGTTTAAACTTCAGATCATCATATATTTACGTGTCGCGTGTATGGTGCATGATATGGAAGCACTTGATGAGCTCTCTTGTTCTTTAAATCATGGTTTCCATTCCGCAGATATATCTGGGCACCCGTTACACCATGGGGTTACAATAATGCCCTGCAATATAACAGCTGCTATGGCCAAAAACATAATGATAAATTGTGTTATAGTTGCCATTATTTTGGTCCATTACTACCAATACCCTTCTATTTATTGAATTATTTAGGTAATCAATATTAATTAAATTTTAAAATAATTAATTTAACAGTAATTTTTATTTTTTTCAAAATTATTGGTTGATAAAGGCCATATCGGTGTCTCTGTTCTTAACACTTGATATATATTGTAAAACATATTGCTTTTAAAGAAGTAACAAAAAAATCAGCCATAACGGCTGATATATTTGGCTCCTAACAGATTCAGCCCCTACATGTTATGACTGGTTATGCTGGAACTCTAAAACATGGTTTGAAGTTTTTAAACTGCTGATTTGACTTTAAATCATGGTTCACATAAAGAATCATGAAAACAGTCATGCTACCATCATTTTCATTTCAAGGCACCTGAAAAGCATACTATAGAGGCAAAGATAATTACATTGCCTGGTAGAAAAAAAAAAAACAACAGCCTTTTATCAAAACGAAACATTTACAGAGGCAGTCAATCTACCATAACTATCATTTCATCACACCTGACAAGCATATTAAAACAACTCAACAAACTATCATGGCAATAATCACATCAGGAACAAAAGTATTGCACTAGTTATTCACAACGGACCTGTAAAACCCGATTTTTCCGACCTGGAGCAGGAGCGATCAGTCCTTGTGTGTCTATTATGGTAAGATTCGGACAGTACTTATATTCTATTCTAATGATTATTTCTTTTGCTGAGAACTGACAAGTCTCACGCTCCAGCCTCATGTTTTCAGCTTCAATATAGGCCTGCATGCAATTAAAAAAGTTACAAAATAATAGGAGAAGAGTCACCCTTAAGCCCATCCATTCATGCCGAAGCAATAAACTGGAAATGTAGAAAATGCTATTGGACTCAAAATCGATGTTACAATCAAGAAATCAGCAGAGTGATTCCATGAACATCAGAAGTTCTTAATTGATGGTCTAAGCAGTAAGCAATGCAACCAATTGCAGCCGACATGAAATTCTATAAATGACAAGATCACGGAACTATTTAACTTTCAAGATGGTGGAAGGATCCAATCCTAGACGCAAACATCTGTGTTAGTTATCAAGCACTCCTATCCATTCACATGGCTCACATGTACAGGATACAGGCATTCTGTTGGATCCTACCATGGATGGGGAGAACTGAAGGTTGCACAGTTTGGACGATCCTAGCCACTGATTGGACGATTCTTGTCCATTGACTGTTGGCGGTTGGTCCAAATTTTCTCTAACCATCTGTTAGCATTCCACGGAAATCCTCCAAACAGCAGCTAAGATTATCCAACCAGCAAGAGTTTTAGGATATGCTCCACCCATGGTAGGGCCCAATGGAAGAGCAGCCTAAACCGCATATAGGTGCCATATACAAGGCTACAGTCAAAGGTGATGACTTAGAATGTATGTCCAACAGTACAGTTGTACTACTCTTTCCAACATAAATTATGTGTTTTCATTTTAATTAAGATCATTTGACAGGGATGTATACGCACTGAAAAGCTGCAGACCAGAAAAAAACAATTTTGTTATCGTTAACAGCCTGTGCAATTGGTATTACCAAGAATGACTAGATTCGATGACAATGTAGCACCTTTGGAGGGAACTTGACGTGATTTGATGGCGTAATTTCTGAGTTCAGACCATTATAGAAGTCAATTACAAATGCCTAACTATCATCTAGTATCACTCCTAGCAAGTGTGGCAAAGAATTACATCAACATCTGACAGATATCATGAATCTTGCCGAAGGTAACAATTACACCACGCCATGACATTCAGCAAATCATGTCAACAGTGAAAAAAGAATCCTAAGACAGCCTTAAGGCTATTTCTGGACTCCACAATGTTCAAAATATCATCTGCCCATAGTGTGCCACTGTATGAATTTATTGTGATGCTTTCCTGATGCAATGCAGTACCTTCCGCCATTATCAACTTTTTTATGATATTAATTCCATTAAAATTATCAATGGAGGCGCATATCTGATATAAATTAAGACTTTATGAATCAAACAACTATGGAAACCAATTCAAACAAAAGACTGCAACAGACTGGATGGATTCATCACAATACATTCCCAACTGACATGCTACGTTCATATTTTGAACCTTGCTCCTACTCATAGTATGCAAATGCCCCGACACATGGCTGCCCAGTCCATTTATACTGGGATGGAGATCCAAAAGGAATTGCCATCCAACTCATATTATCGTGGTTGGACAAACATACTCACACCACCCCACGAATGAATGATTTAAGAATCACCCAATTCATAAATTAGCAAGTGTCCAGTTAAAATCATCTCCAACCAAACACCAAGTCTACCCAAATAAACCAATGTTGGCAGTATTTAATTATAGAGCTGCATAGCTGGGCAATTTGTGGCAGAGGCAGAGCTAATGTCTCAGTTCTCACAAATTCCTGTTTACAGGTTCCAAAAAAGAAAAAGAAAAAGAAAAGGAAAATTCAACCTAAACGAACCAGTTGCGAGAAACCTACCATTGAAATTCAACCTGAACATTTCTGAAGGGAGTTAACCAAAACCCAAAGGAAATTCATCGTATTCTTTTGTTAATCTCAACGAGCATACCATGCAAACTCTATTGCAACCAAACAGTAATGCAAATGTACTGGCAAAATTACAGCATTGATCGTAATTCCATAATAATAGAAGCAGACAAGATAGTGAACATCTTATCTTTCAAAAAAGAAAAAAAAAGATAGTGAACATCTTGCATTAGTTGTGGGATGGGACCCGCATGCAGCCATGTTCAGATGATCCGAACTGTTCATCAGGTGAGTGCTTGCAGGGATGGGCCATGGTCCAAACACCAAATGATGATCTAATTAATAAACTTATCTGATTCAGTGTTGTCCCTCAACTATTTTTGTTGTCTACCACCCATTTGAATGCTACCAACGATGAATCAGTATCATCCAGTCGGCATAATATCTGAATCACATGAAG
This sequence comes from Liriodendron chinense, assembly GCA_003013855.2. Lineage (NCBI taxonomy): Eukaryota > Viridiplantae > Streptophyta > Magnoliopsida > Magnoliales > Magnoliaceae > Liriodendron > Liriodendron chinense. The sequence continues at coordinate 8,250,957 of ML058513.1, forward strand.
CAGATTGGTTGATCCAGGGTACCTCCAGCTAAACGTATGGTTCTGATTGCCAAACATGTGGGCCTCATTCAGCAAATCACCAAAAGCTGAGGGACATTCTCGTAACACAAACCATACTAGGAAAAGATCGTGTGCGCGTATCTCCCACCAACCATAAACGGTGGGTAGGAATCTTAAGGGGTCATTTGGCAAGTGTGAATTGGAATCCAAGTCATTACCAAGCAATCCATGTAAATTGGAATTCTCAGAATCCAAAATTTGTGTTTGACAGCCTCTGATTGAAATGCATTTGGATTCTGTGGTATATTCACATGAACCTGAATTTGATTAAGTAATCACCTTTAATGCCCCAAATTAGTGTACATATGTGACATTTGACAGAATGATTGTAATAAGCCCATTGAAATATATACTTTGGCCAGAAATGAGGAAATTCCAAGCCTCAGATGGGCCACAAACATAAGGATCTTGGACAACATGACTCGCCAATGTTTTTTAATCATCCATTACATGGCCGACGTTGAGCACTTTGGATTATTCAATTAGTGTAATTTTAGTGAAGCAGATTGTTTAGGGGTGTCATCAGCGTGCCACACATACAGCGGATCAGTAGCCTAGCGACACCTTTGTTACTCACATGACTCTCCAACCTTTAAAAAGGAAGCCATCTTTCCATTTACCACCAAATCACATCAAAACGGGGCGATTTCAAAACACACCAAAAAGCAGCTTTCCATTTACCACTGATTCCATTTCACACCAACCAAACAACCTTACTTTTTCCCACGCACACCAAATAACACACATTTCACATTTCAAAATGAAATGAAAAATCGAATTTTGAAATGCCACTACGACATTGCCACCAACCATAGGTATGGGCACACTACTGTTGGTGAGTGCTATGCGTCGTAGAAGCAGAATCAAAACGCAAGACAGGAGATGAGGATTTGCATTACTTGAATTTCTTGGAGCGTTTTCTCATGGGCTTGGGTGGGGTCGTCGTCGGAGACAAGGCGGCAGAGCGGGAGCTCACAGTCCGGATCGTACTTCATGTGAAGGGTGATAGGGCGACGGGTCTTGGTGCCGCCCCCAACGTGGTTGAACTGGAATCCCATGAGTGCCTCCACCAGGGCGCTCTTGCCGTCGGTTTGGTGGCCCACCACAAGAATGGCTGGGGCGTCGAAAGGGGTATCAAATTCCTGGGCCAGCCCGTGTAGCTCGTTGTAAGCTTCGTATACTTTCTCCTGCGAGGCCGAGACCCGGCAATTCCTCTCTTCGCCGCCCTGCATTTCTCTTTCTCTCTCTCTCTCTCTCGAAGTGAGCCTGTTTATGTGGCAGGAGTCTGCGAAACACGTGACCCACCCTTTACTCGCGTTTTTGGGATGGCGAGCGAATGGTACTAAGACGCATGGCTCCACCACAATAGCAGCGACACAGGAAGGAGAGAAATGCTAGCGCTATTTGCGCGAATGCAGAATTAAGATAGTACTGCATGGAGGAGCTCTAGGGTGCAAACGGGTCCGGTCGACCCGAGAGGTCATTGGACCCGACCCGAAAACTAACGGCCCTGAATTTAGATCCCTGGCGGTGTAAGTCCTCTCAAAATCAACCTAACCAGATCTGACCGGGACCCAATTTTTAAATGGGTCTGATTCAGGTCATACTAAAATGGACCTAACCTGAACCTAACCCTAAACCCACAAATTTAGGGTTCGTGAAATTTTCACTTTTTTGGATTACGCCACGGCAATGGCTTAATAATTTTTTTTTAATGTCAAACAACCCCTTTCTCTGTAAGCTCAGCCTTTGCAGGATGGTGTAACAATGTATATCAAGGACATAACACTCACCTGTCCTTTTACTCCAATAGCATGTCAAACAACCACTTTCTCTAAGGTCCTGTTTAATTTGTGGAAGTCAGGGTAAATACGAGTAAATCTGTAATGATAATTTACCCAGGATTTATCGGGTCATTCCCAAAACGATGATTTGACCGCCCCTTTTAAAACAGATGACGCCACAAAATTTTGTGAGTCCCACCGCTTATTATATCACAAATCCACACCGTCTAATCATTATGTCACTTAAATTTATGGTATAATTTAAAAACTAAGGCATATCCAAAGCTCAATTGGACCACACCGAATGAAAAAAGAAAATAAACATGTATCGTTAAAATCTTCTTGGAATTACTCTTTTGTTTGGTGTGGACTCTTTGAGTGTTGGGCCTGCCTCATTTTTCACTTAAAGCTTAAAAATGTTATGTTAAAACTTTTGGACCGAGTGGATATATCATATACATTACGGTGGGGCCCACAAATTTTAACTATCATTTTGGACCGGTTTTCAAGGCTAAGAAGTGGGATGGATATTCAAACTAGTTAAAGAGTAATAATTACTCTTTTGCCTGGTAAATACCGGGAATTCCCCAAAACAAACACGGCCTAAAAATTAGAGCATTTAGAGGATGGGGTAACAATATATACCAAGAGACTTAACACTGACAAAAAATGTGGTTACCTATTTCACTAATGACAATTTGGACAATGCAAGATAGAAAATATATATATAAAAAATTTTAAAAAAAATCACACTACCAGTCTATTTTTTACCATCCAAATTGATGATTGCCGCCATTAATTAGATAGTAATGAAACATTATTTATATGAAAATTCAGTAGTAATTTTTTTAAATCAACAAAGCTGGCTAATTTGAGTCCAAGAAGACCTAGAAACAACTCATTAAATTAATGAGTCAGCTTCTTTTTTTCACTTGACTCAGAACTGACCCATATTTGAATAGGTTGGACTTGGGTCCAAAATTTCGACCGAATTCTTAAATGGGTCAGGTCCAGGCTACCCCTTGACCTGACCTGAACCAACCCATTTGCACCCCTAAAGAAGTGGGATCATACAGTGCCGGTGCCACAAGTGCTTGTGGTGGGGCAGGGATGTTGTGGGGCCACATCAATTATGAATCCGATCCATCATGTTCTCCCCCTTTCTGTCCCTGTAGAAACCAGAAGTCAGGCGGATTGTTTGGATTAGATGGCATGTGCACGCCATCAATTGGCCGCACCAACAATGGGAGTGGTTTCACCGGTAAGTTTTGGATCCATAGCCTAACATCCAAGAGCACATCTAATGAGTGGATCTGATGCATAGTTGATGTGGCTCAAAAAGCCCAGTGCCGCCACAAAGTACATGTACCCAAGAATGCACCCCTGGGACTTTTGATGGAAAGGGCTCAGACCATGCAAAGTCAAAATTTTGAATAATCCCGGTGGTTAGGTCCAACCCAAATAGCTCAAAATCTAAGGCGAAGCCAACACAGCCCCAGCCCATTGACAGCCCTACTCGAAAAAGGGACTTGGAAATTGTACTACCTCTTGGTCAAACCATCACAAATCTGACCATATATCCAAATGGGTCAATTTAGACCTAACCACTTTATGTGGACCCAGTTTTATTTGGACCAGGACCCGACCCAGACCTGGCTTAATCCAAGTTCAACCTGATCAGGCCCGTATGCATGACTCTAGGGTTGGGAACCTGCCCCACTCCCGGTGGAAATAAAACGTAGTTCTTGGTAAAAGAGAGTGTGGGCATTCTCTATCTGTACATCCCTTTGTGGTCTATCTAAGGTGCAACATGGCTAGGAAGGTCTAAACACAATGCATCCCGCTGGATGTAAAGATGTGATCCCACGTGTGCTGTGTGCGGATGGACATGGCTCTACTCGCTGTGCTGATTTAGCAAACCTCCTGAAAATTGCCGAGGCCCAGGTTGGTTGCTGCTTAAATATTTGTTTTTTCGTTCTAATTAATGGTAATTATGTATTATAGATTTTTGTAAGGTTCAAAATTAATCTTGATAACTTATAATTTATAGGAATTTTTCCCATAAACTTCTTCACCGATGTTCAGTCACCATGCTTTTAACAGTAAAAATTACATTTACAAGGTGTTTGATTGATAATATTTTACCGTAGCATTTACCATCTATGGATAATCGTTGCTCCGCTGTGGTTGTTAGTCTCATGGGAATAAATGCATGGTCAATTGCCACTTCATCCTTTGACATGATGTCAGCGGAAAGCAGCTGCCTCTAACAAACAAAATTTTCCTGGATTTGTTTTAATTGCAATATGCATTTTTGGATGTATGGTACTTCACATGCATAATTACTTCTTTACACAGCCATGCATCTCTTGCGTGTATATTTTGATATTGTGGTTATAACATACAGTTTAGCGGGCCCCATTGAAATTTAACATGTCAATACACCACCAAGGTTGGTTGTGGCCCAGCACACAATCATGTCCACTTCCAAAGGCATACACCTTATGTTCTTCTTATGGAGTACATTTGCATTTTACGGATATAACCAGTCATAAGAAGTGTCATGTCAAAGATTTTTACTACTAATTACACAACTAAACAAATAAGTGAACCGTTTGGCACCATGGATTTGAGGAGAAGTGAGGAGAAGTGGATTCCATGATATGAATTCTCACCGATTCCACTTCTTATCAATTCCAGATTTTCTGTTTGGCAGCCAAGATTTGAGAGAAATCAAACATGAAGGAATGGACGGTGTAAATTTTAATCCCACTGTATGCCTACCGTATTAGCCTCAATTTTTAAATCCATGCCATTCATCCATTTTTACATATCATTTTATGCCAAGATCCAAAAAATAAAGCAAATCCACATCTAAAGTGGACCATAAAACAAGAAAAAATGGAGAGTGAGACCTTTATGATGCACAAAAGTCTTCGATTAAACTGAAATTTGTGTGGTCCCTTCATCCCGGTCCTTGTGACCTTATCAACAAGTTGGATGGAAAATGTACATCATGTTGGGTCCCATAGTTAGGGACATATTATGGTGGGTCCCACGTTGGGAAGGATTTCTCCTCAAATCCCACCTTTTTTTGAGGATTTGAAAAAAGGCTAAAAGTGCCTTTTTGAGTTCTCCTGGATTCCACTCAAATCCACTTCTCTTCAAATCCAGGTTGCCAAACATAATAAAGCAACCAGTTTCTCCTCCTTTCCCTCATTTTCTCCTGGAATCCAGGGTGCCAAACGGGCCAGTCACTGCTAGTAGCTTACGTAATGATTATGAATTTACCTTACAATGCCTCTAAAGTTTATAAACCAAACATGCTCTAACTTTTCTATTTTTCTTTACAATAAAGTGAAAAATCGAAAGTTGTGGGGCTTGCATGGTATGTGTCTCACATCCAACCCATCCAACAGGTGCACACCAACATTATTATTAGACAAACCACAAAATTGGTAGATCCAATCGTAAGGTGGGCCAATCTATTAAAAAATAATGTAAAGCATTCAAAATATCCTAATTTAAATATAGCCAATATGATTATTTGATTCACCTGATATTTTGTTTATGTTATCACCATGTAGTGCAAGCGTGCAATGGGTCAGATGTTTGCACATACCACATCGGCCCCACAATTCTTGAGTTTCACTACTTTTTAAAGAAAATTGAATGATGTAATTTTTTTTAATTTCACGCCTTAAAAGTCACCTCCATGTAATTTTAGATTATAAGGTATTGCTTTGTAAAATATAAATTCCCTAAGGGTTTTACAGTAAAAATCCCCGAGTTATATTGGGGTGCATTTGGTTGTAATGATTATCATTAAATTTTATTGTATTAATCATTAAATATTGTGATATTTAGTGCAACCAAACACGCTTTAAGATCTCTTATTTACTATTGTTAACTAAAATGAGATTATATCATTTTTAAGTGATAAATAAATATGGCCTAAATTTGTATTTCTAATTATTATTCTTCGCAAGCTTCTTTTTAACTGATCTAGTTACTTACGTTGATAAGTTCTAATGAAATGAGGACCCCTAGTATGAAAGAGAGGAATATGTGTCAAATACTTGGATGTATGGCATACGTGCCAAAATCCAATCCATTCATTAGGTAGAGTGCATGAGATCACTGTAATGGACTAAAAACAACTTAGTCTATTAGGTAAGTAGGTCAAACTTGTATGAGAAAAATGAGTGATTAAAAAAAAGTCCAACGGTCCAAATTCAACCTACATGTATAGCTCATTTAATGAGTGTATTACCTCGATTTTTCGTATGTGCCATGTTCGGACATATGTGAAATCCCTGGATCTTCGACCCACATGGCATCTGCATAAATCTCTTTCATGTGTTCCAACCCTTAACATTAAGAATTCATTTGGTAGCATGGATTTAAAAGAATTTATGGGAATTTTATTTTTAAGACATTTAGTATCAAAAATTTTGAGGAATCTGAATTTTAAGTGAAAGTAAAATTATTTAAAATTAAATTTTAAAGAAAAATAAAATCTTTCAAATTTGAATTTTAGAAGAAACCAAAATCACTCAAAAAAAAACTGTTGTTTTGCATTCCCACCTTAAAGTTAATTTACAAACTCCACTCAATTTCACATTTTATTAAATCTAATGGATTCCACAAAATTTAAAATCCACGCTGCCAAATGAATCAGTAGGCCCTTGTTAAATCATGTCATTTTCTAAAGCTTTAATCTAAAGTGAACTTTTTTATTGTTCTCGATACACATCTCATATTATCTTCCCTACTTATGGTAGGATGTGCCTCACTTTTCTGAGCCATATTTGCTAATCCAGCTTTAATTTAAATGACCAAGCTTCACTAAAAGGATAAATAACATGAATAAAGTCTTGAGCATGTAAATGCGAGGCACACATTTAGGCCAGTAATCTCACCGACCCCATTATAGATGTGGTGCAAAAGTTCTTATATTAAGAATCCCCACATTTTTACCAACATATTACAAATGAAAGGTTATTGGCATTGCAAAAAATAATTGCATACGATTTATGGAGATAAAGTAAAATCAGTAGAAAAGAAAAAAAGTCAAACAAAAAACCTAAGAGTTAAAGCAAAAAACAATTGATAAGAAGAACAAACATCTACTTAGTTCAGCAATATACCTATACTCATGAGGCAGTAACAAGTACATTCTTCTTTAATAAAATAAAATAAAAATCATAAATACGAAGCTTATCTCTCTCCCACTTTTTCACTGTATAATAACTCTTTCATTGAAGAACTCTCCAAAAGAATTCTCTCTCTCTCTTTCTCTCTCTCTCTCTCTCTCTCTCTCCTTGCTATTATCCTTATATATGCATATAAAGAGAATTTACTCCAAGCCTAAGGAATTAGGCTTTAAACATGAGCAGATGGGGAGAAAAAAATTTCAAATAAAAAATACTCATATGCAGCTAGTTTATTTAATAGTGCGAAAAATATTATCAATAACAGTTATCTAAACAACACTTATCGCTAGGCAATAATAAGTAAAAAAGAAGTCTTACACAAAACAAAATTTTATTTTATAATAAGCTTCGCTAACATATCTATTACGTTGTCATTAATATGAATCTTCTACCATGACATATTTTCATCTTCCACCATGTTACAAACAAAGTGATACCAAACATCAATATGCTTTGTCTTAATATAAAATATCAAATTTTTAGTCAAGTGTAATGCACTTTAACTATTGTAGTAAATTACTAACATTATCTACTTAAATTTCAATTCTTTTAACAAACTCTTCAACTAAATACATTTCATGATTGCTTGTGTAGCTGACATGTACTCTACTTTTATAGTAAACAAGGCCACCACTTACTGCAGTTTCAACATCTAATTAATCGTACCGAGAATAAAAAAGAAATATAATCTTATTGTATACTTTCTTTTATCACAACCTCCTGTATAATCTGTATTCACAAACTGAACAGCTCTAAACTTTAAACACTATAACAAATAGTTACCCCGTAGCTATTCAATTAATAAATGATCCATTTAACACAAGTCCAATAATTTTTAATTAGGTTCGTCATATATTTTTTTATGCTATCACTGTTTGTGAAATATCTATCTAGTACACACTATAGCAAACATAAGATTCTCTACCGTCAATATGATACTTAAGATATATTTGAAATCTCCACCTATGTGTTAGACATTAACTGCCTGCAACCAACGAGAAATCGAGTACTAACTTAATTAAAGTTCTGCATATTGAAATGTGCAAAACTCTTTTAACATAACCCATACTTTTGACGCAAATAAGGGTGTGACGAGAAAGATCACCATCTACCTCAAGTATGCAAAACCTTTAATCCACAAGGTTATTCTTAAATTCATGAGAGAAAATAGGAAATTCAGAATTTTTTTAAGGGTTGTTTGATTTTCTAATTACAGTGGTAATTCAAGATAAATGAGTAATAATTATTTACTTTCATATTTTTTGTTGGATTTTCAAAGTGATGTTGATAGACACTTTCATTTATAGCAGCACTCTTTACATCGTTCGAGGAGAAAAAGGTTAAATTTGTAGGGTCGCCATGATATATGTGCCTTATCCACACCATACATCCCTTCAACCAACTCATTATTAGGGCATAAGGCGAAAAATGAGGCAGATCTAAAGCTTAAGTGGACCACAACACAGGAAAATATGGGAGTTGAACTCTTAACATTGAAAGCTTCTTGAGGGCCCCATACATTTTAGATTAAGTTGATATTTTTGTTTTCCCTTTATCCATAATTGTGTGACCTTATGAATAGGTTGAATGACAAATAAACATCAATGTGGACCCTAGGAAGAAAATAGCTTTCAACAGTTAACGTTTATACAATCATTGTTTCCTAAGGTACGGTTTACTGGAGCTTTGAATTTACATTATTTTGGACTCATGCCTTAAAATGTGTTGTTAAAAAGGATGGATGGTGTGGATAAGTCACATACATCACAATGCGGCCCACAAATTTAAATGGGTAATGATATGATTTTTATGGACTGATTTTGGAGATGTAATTCCTCGTCGATTTTAAATGGATGGAGTAAGCCCTAATTTCTTATTTTTATGTATTTACTAGAAAAATTAAAAATCAAACAACCCCTTAATCAATAATAATGTTTAGACTTCTAATTACATCACTTATATAAAAAGTGAAACCTAATTAGGAGTCATAATTAGACTAAATTAAATTTTATCTAAAAAAGTAAAATTTATTAAAAGTAAAAACTCATAATTTAATGATGCCGGATGATTTCTAGCATGATTAGAACCAAATCTTAAGAAGATTACATATACTAAAACTCTAAAATGAAATAGATGTGTCCAAACTAAAACTTACTAAAAACGGCAATATTTTCTTAAAACTGCAATTTTAAGAAGGAAGTGTTTTCTCGCGAAACAGAGTAACATAACCCACTAATGGGGATCATTTGACATCAGACGTCCTATTCTAACCAAAATTCATAGGTCGTGCATCTCGTTACGATACTCAAATAAAAAGTTATAGCCGCTTTACGGTTCGCACTTCGAACCATAATTTCTTCCAATTCGGAATGAATTTCTTTGATCTGAATGTGCTCGGAGCCTAGTTACATCGTGCCCTACGTAGGACTGGGCTCAGATTTGACAGACCACGTCTGCTTCCATTCGAACTTCTTTCAGCCTAGCTGTGCTAAGAATAGATCTACGACTCACTCTACATCAATTTTTCTATCGTTAACAGGTTCCTTGATAATCCTTTAAATTTGATGATTGATTAAGAGAATCAAGTTTAGATTCTTCTTAATTTACTTTTATGAATTTATAACTTTTGCATAAGTGACTATTCTTTTTCAAATTTCAACACTTTTATATTTCATACCATTTCGACTTAGATTCCATCTAATCTATTTCACTAGTATCTTTCCTAATAGATATTCCTTTGACCATTATGCCATCACAAAAAAACTCCTCATGTATTTTTTACTCTTTAGTAAGTAAGGTTGGCACGACCAACCCTATATCGAAATTTGGATTGTTGTTAATATTCATAATCAAACTATCTCACGAATCTAGCATCAAATAAAGAAGAAGTTTAACATTTCTCATGTCATCAATCTTCGCATAATCCATTTTTGCATTTTCAGGTGTACAACTGTTGTTAGAGAAGAAATTTGTTTGGCATCAATTTTTCTTTATACATGTTCTGTAATTTGTCTTGTAAAGCTTTATCAATGGTTTGATCGAATATATTGAACAAAATTAAATTGTCTACTACAAGGAGAAGATCAATTATAGCTAACCGATTTTTCTCCTTGAATATCTTATTTTTCATTTTTACGGGCTTCTTTTCTTTTTCTTTTATTGTAATTGCACACCTTTTCTTTACTAACATCATGTTCATCTTTAATCTTTATAACACATAATTGGATCTATCGAACTTTGGTATTTCAAATTTAGTAGAACTCAATTCAAGCATATAAAATATAACTGCAACAAGAATGTCAATATTAATGTTGTACTATAAGGCATTTCAATCTTTAGCGTTAATATCAATAATTACAAAAAAATACTCATATATGATTGGTGTAGATAAAGTAAAACTACAAAATAAAATAAGCAAAAAAAAAAAAAAAATTAAAAGTCAAATTATAAACAAGTGCTAAAAGGCACAAAGATTTATGTAGTTTGACAATATACTTATATTTACGGGGCAACTATATAGAGCTTTCTTCCTCCCTAAAATAAGATAAATAAAAAATACAATGCTTACCTCTCAACTCTTCCATAGCACATGAACTCTTTCTCCAATAAATATAAAAAAAAATATATACCCTCCTTACTTTTCTCCTTCTACATACATATATAAGAAGAATTTGCTTCAAGCCTAAGAAAAATGTGCAAGTAGGAGAGGAGAGAAGACGTTTTCAAATAGAAAATGTCTGTATGTGATCAACCAACGATCTTCCAAAGAATGAGATTTTTATAAAATGCTTTATGTTGGAGACCATATAATAAACAGTTTGATTCACCAATGATACGTCTTGCTTGGGCAAACAAGGTCAATATCCAATCATTTTTATAAAAAAAAGATTTAAATTATTGATAAGGCTCGTAATTCTAATGAGCATTTTTTTCTCCCCACGACCATCCTTATAATACAAATATAGAATTGAACAAGTAATAATCAATATTGTTGGCTTGGTGGGCCATCATATGAAGGGACCATACTTTAAAAAAAAAAAGTAAATTCAACTAGAGGGTCATACTTGCTCGACTTTTACAACTTTACATATTGAAATTAAATGATGGTCCATTTTTCTTCTCAGTTGCCTTCCATTTACTACTATGACCCTTAACAATCCTAACATACATGTGTAACATGTTCAAGTCCATTAGATTGCTAACTTTCTCGTCATGAAATAAATAAGCTGTTCAGAGAGTGTATCTAAACCTAATCGAATAAGTTATGCACTAAGGTGCCATTTGGTAAGTTGAAAAATAAGGTATGAAAATTAATCTAAATGCTAAAAATTTAAGTTTTGAAATTTAGTATTATAAGTATTCAAAAATCTATGTAGTAATTTACTTAAAAAGAGTCTTTGTATTTGAAAATAAGTACTTTTTTTTTATAAAAACTTGTTTGGTAAACGCAAACTACAAATGTATTAAAATTAGCAATTTGTCATATTTGCTCGTATTATTCTAATTTTAATCTTTCATAAAGTATGAGATAATGTGTTATTGCCATGCCTCCAAATTTGATACACCTATGCCCATTTCAATAAAAATTTAATAATTTTTCCCAACAAATAAAGCCAAGTAGAATGGAATGTATCTTTTATATTTGTCATGTGCAGTAAAATGAATCGATTGTGGAAGGAGTTAAGTCGATATGATTGAATTTTCAGTTTTTATAAGTGTAGCCTTAGTTTTATATGCAAAGCACATTGAAGCGGGCCACACCATTGTTGGATTCCATTTTAGATGAAGAAATAACTCAAATATCATACTAATTGGATGATTTTAATCTATCCAACTATCATATTGATTGGATGATTTCAAATATCATACTGATTGGATGATTTTAATCCATTCAAATTAGTCCGTTGATATTTTACATTAACCAATTTAGTTTAGCTAACCATTTGAAAACCATAAATCGAATTGTTAGATCTCTAATTGACTTTGATTTTGAAATAATGATCCATTTATAACTGGACCCACAACATAAATGGTTTAAATAGGCAATAATTACTTACATCTACATTATGCAGATTTAAATTTATAATGATAATTGTGAGATTTGCAATCCGGTTGCCTACTGAAACTGATCCAGACATTTCATTAAGTCTAACACATATTTCATGAGCCACCACGTCCGACGATATTAATTGTTTGATCAATGATCTTTAACATGAATGATCCCATGTTCTTTAAAAATAGAGCAACAATTTCATCCCTATTTGTTAAGGCTCATCATAAATGACTTATAATTATAAAGAGTCACTTTTTAAAGCTATCACAATCATTTCATCTATGGCTTAGAAAGGAAATGGCCATAAAAAATAAGTCCAAATAATAGATGAATTGGATCATTTGATCGATATAATTTTGTATAGTAATCCACGAAATGGATTGGATCATCCCCAAGTATTGAATGAAAGCGGATTGCGTACTGAGTAACTAAATATGTTCTAGTGTACTAAGAAAATTCCACGTGGCCCACTATGAAATTATGTCTTATCCATGCCTTTCATCCAATTTTAAGGATCATTTAAAGGCATAAACCTAAAATTGAAGCAAATCCAAAGCTTAAGTGGACCGCAACATGGGAAATAGTGGGGATAAAGATGTCCACTATTAAAACATTTATAAGGCTCACAATGATGTGTATTTATCATCCAACTTGTTAATAATGTCACACAGTCATGGATGAAGGGGAAACACAAATATTAACTTGGTTAAAAAATTCTATAGCCCCCGAGAAGTTTTCAACAGTAAGTGTTTAATTCACATTTTTTCTTGTGGTGTGGTCCACTTTAGCGTTGGATAGGCTTCAATTTTGGGCTCATGCCCTAAAATGCATTGTTCAAATGAATGGACAGTCATAGATAAGATGCATACCCAAATAGTTTACTTAGTATGTTGTAGCATAGTACACAATCCGCTACTACAGTGAATAAATCATGGGCTATAAAAAATGAGGTGGCTCACCTTGATATATATGTGAAATCTATGTCATCTCATCATTTTGCTAGTTTATTTTAGGGCATAAGCCAAAAAATGAGGCAAATCCAAATCTCAGGTGGACCACGCCACAAGAAAAAAGTGGTGATTGAACACCCATCCAATAAGTTTTTAAGGGTGGCATTCAATCACAACCACTATTTTCATGTGATGTGGTCCACCTAAGCTTTAGATCTGCTTCATTTTTTGGACCATGCCTTAGAAGGATATGGAAAAATTGATGAACAACTTGGATATACAACATATACATTGAGGCGAACTCCCACAATCAAGGCAACACCCACTAACATGTTATCCATTAACACATACTCCGCTCCTACGTTTTTAGATCATGTGTCATAGAATATGGCACCTAGGTCAGTACCATATTGACATGAGAGTGTTTTGTGGGCCCAATCATGATATATGTGTTATATCCACCCCATCCATTTATTTTTTTAGATCATTTTAGTGCATGAGCCTGGGAATGAGGCAGATCCTATGTTAAAGTTGACCACACCACAAAAATAGCAGGGATTGAATGCCTACCATTAAAAACTTCCCAAGGGCTACAAAAGTTTTGGATCAAGTTGTTATTTGTTTCTTCCCTTCATCTATGTTCGTGTGACCTCATGAACATGTTGGATGGCAAACAAACATCACGGTGGGCCCTAAGAAGGTTTCAACAGTGGGCGTCGTTGTCTGCATTGATTTCTGATGTAGTCACTTGAGCTTTGAATTTGCCTCATTTTGGGTCATGCCCTAATATGATTTTGCAGAATGGATGAACGGTGCAGATATAACACATGCATCATGGTGGGCCCCATAGAACTTTCTCACATTAGCACGTAATACTTTTTCAAAATCTGAAAATATAATTTATCTTTTGAAATGTTGGTAGAAATTTTTTTATCAAAAATTTAAAAGAAAATCACTTATTACATTTAATGATAAGTGATAAGTGAAGGGACAATCGCTGAAAAAAAAAATCTCAAATTTTAAGTGATTTTTAACATTAAGTACTTAATCTTTTATTTTTACTGAGTGATAAAAAATTTCAAAATCACTGAAAATTATTGAAATTAAATTTTGATAAATGACAACTAAGTTGAATAGTACTAATAGAGGTGAATAAGTGTAACAGGTTTAGGCCCAACTCATATGGAATGGCCCAAAAACCCCACATGGATTTCACATGATTGAAAAGGTTTTGAATATTATATAATTAAGTAGTTGTTAGAATTTCTAAACCAAGTAAAACCCTATTATCTCACCCATATTTGCAACCTCTCTCCCTCATCTCTCTTTATCACTTTCTTTCCTCTTCTTCTTCCTTTCTCATCTTCACCATATAAAAGATTTGCTACAAGTTCAAAATCATATAGATTTCATATGATATTAGAGCCAGGTTTGACCCTTGGGTCCTTCAATATGGACTTAGCGCAAGCCTGTTGCACTTATTCAACTCTATCAATACTCTTATTTAACTCAATGCATAACTTATTCAACTAGGTCTAAATGCACATTCTCAACACTTTTCCTCAAGCTGGAGCATCTTAAACATATGATATCTAGCTTGTAACAACAGCTAACATAACCTTATATAATGAGGAAGTGCTTGAACACAAGCCACCGATCATTTATATGTGCATGTTGAAGTTTTTGAGCCATTGAGACTAACACAACATAAAGATTAGAATGATTTGATCATAAATTTCTTTTCTTTTCTTTTTTAAATTAACTTCATTGCTTGACTAGAGTAAAGTTATAGCTGGAGCATTTACCAAGCATTGACAACTGATGAGAGGATTCTAACATCTAAGGTTGTAGGTGCATAAGTGTGGTTGATATTTTTCAATGAAGGAGAAAGTTGTTGAGGTATTTGCATTGTACAATGCACTTGATACAATGTGATGCAGAGAAGCATGTGAAGGCATCGATCACAGTCGCCATAATATTTTCTTTGGGTATTAACAATTGTGTTTTCTTTTAGTGTATAACGCTCATCTTTTACTGAAATTGATTGTATGAGTGCATATATATCCTATCTTATGTTAGTTCATATTTTAGTATCCATCACTTGTATAAATGGTATATGTATACATGCATGAAAAAAAAAAATTTACTATGGCTCATTTTTTTAGTAGGTTAAATAGGTATTGTATTTTTTACAATACGTATCCAAATTTGGTTGATTGGTTATTTTAGAATTGTATGGATTTTGTTATTTTTTAAATAAATTATGTATCAATTGTATGTTGTTGTTTTTTATCCACTACTTATAACAATTGTATATTTATTCATAACGCTGTTATTAGGAGTCTTCCATTGTTCATACATTTAAATAATATTTATGTTATTGGTTGTATACTTAATGTTGAGGAGTCAATGCGTCTAAAAGTGGGTTACATTCAAATTTCTATCATATATATAATAATATTCAATTAAGTAATAATTACTTGTGAGTGTAAAATTGGCACATTATGTCTTATTTGATATAGTTTTTTAAACAAATTCACTGATTTATTAAATGATTATCTAAGCTTTCTTATTCTCATTTTCATGAATTAATGAGATCTTAGGTGAATTACTTTGATCACTTTATATTAGAAATATTTTTCTACCACTTAGAAAACAATTGTAAAATTTTCATTCACGTATATTTTTGTTTCCTTTAACCCAACTGTTGGGGTCCCAAAATGTTGGGGTCCTCAAAACAAACAGAACGGCCATGCACATCCAAAAGAATCCACAAAACACTCTCTGAACGCACGCAAAACGGAGATTTACAAAAATTTCCTTAGCTAATTTTGGCTGAAATCTCTGGCGAACCCCGCGCATTACCGTGATCAGAATTGTCCAATATCAAACTAGTAGCTTCATTATGAATTATGACAAACAATGCATGTACTTTCATCATCAAGCGGGCGCCACAAACCCATCAAAATTCAAAACCCAATTCGGAGCGTTCAAAAGTCCGTCAAAGCACCCATAAATTTAGACTCCCACACATCCACAAATTCGGGTACCCATGCACCAAAAAAACAGCAAAATCAGAAACTCATTTTTAGGTGCATGGAGCCCCACGTACCCATAAATTCGAGTACCCACGCATCCGAAAATTCACCAAAGATCAGAAATTGATTTAAAGGGTGCTTAAAGTCCCCCACACACAAAAATAGGTCCACACACCCATGAATTCAACACATTTCAGAAATATTATTTCAAGGTGCATGGAGTCCCACGCACCGGTAAAATCAGAATTCTACGTACCCATAAATTTAGCAAGTTTCAGAATACATTTTTAGGCGTGTTGGAGCTCCACGCATCGATTTTAAGGTGCGTTGGAGGTATTTTTGGGGTTTAGCACGTGGCAATCTCTCATTGGTCAGCTTTCGGTATTGTTTGGTATAAATACCTCATTTAACTATTCATCTGTACGTTTTGAAAGAGAAAGAGAGTTATTATCCTCTGGGTTTTTGAGATTCTCGCCGAAAAACTGTCGTCGGAAGCTCTTTCCGATTACCAGAATCCCTTCCTGGTCGCCGAAATTCCTTTTCGATCATTGACATCTTCCACCGAAAGATTACTCCGACCAAGACTACTGCAAGTCTGAATTCTAAAAATCACAAGTGTGGGCACGCATCCATAAATTTAGTCCCACGCACCCAAAAAATGGCCCACGCGCCCATAAATTCGAACTCTCACGCGTCCATAAATTTGACGTGATTCGAACAAGTGTATTGGTGTCCCACGGACCCAAAAAACGACCCATGTGTCCATAAATTCGGGTCCCATTCGTCAATAAATTCGACATGATTCGGACAAGTGTATTGGTGTCCCACGCACCCGAAAAATGCCCAACGCATCCATAAATTCATAAAAAAATTAAATCATTAATTTAAATGTGCGTTGGAACTCACGTACACATAAATTAAGTACCACGCACCAAAAAAATCAGCCTACTGCAAAAAATGTCTACGGGTACGTCGGATTCAATTTTAAGTGTTTTCAGGCCCTATTTGAGCCTATTTTGAGTATTTCGGGCGTTCCGGACGCAACAGAACAGTAAAGCAGACATTCCAAGATCTATAAATGAACAAAATTACGTACCTTCGAGGTTTGATCTGATTCAATGCGATGAATGAAATAACTTCTCAGAAAGAAGCCGCTAACAACCAGAACTGTACAAATGTATCATTATTCACATGTATTATAAGATATGACCCGATTATGGTCGAAAGCTAGACAAAAGGGATTATGGTTATCACAATAAACCATATGAAAGAGTTTCAATTCTCTACAAAGCAATTGTTACGAACTGCCACAACACAATGTCGATGCCCTACCCATTCAAACAGCATCCGTCGATTGGGCTACTCAGGTACACACAACTACAGATCGGACTTTCCGAGGTCACCTGTCCAAACATGACAGGCGCGGGTCCAGAGTCGTCCCTCTTAGTCAGAAATCCTGATAGTCTTAGTCAGGATCTTCGGTCAAAACATGGGACATAGACATGTGATTATACAAAGATGGTTCAGTCCATAACAAAACAAATACAGGTCTTTGCGACCAGAAACTCGATGACCATAGTCCCTGCTGACTAGTCTTCTGCCTTTTAATCAAGGGTCATCGATCATTCGATGTAATTAAGGGCTTGTGCTATCACGGCCTGGAATGTATAAGATCTCAGAATCTCTGGAATAAAATTCGCCTTGCGATATCTCTTATTGTGTATCTTTTGTGAATGCTTGTGGTTGTCTATGAATGTTTCCATTACTTAGAACCCTAAAGCAACAATACACAGAAAATGTAATCGTAGCATTTTCAGTTCTAACACAAACATCCTCAAGTAATTATATATTCCAATGTTAAACAGCTAGGGTTATTTTCTTGCCCAGCTTTACCATGTGCAATGAACATGTGCCAAATATTTAAAATGAAAACCACTGAATTATTAGAGCCATAATGGTTTAACTGTCATTAGTTTCATGATCTTAATGAATAAGAGAAGAAAATGAGTGACTTTACGATTTCTATTTTTATGAAGGAAGAAAATCAAGGATTATAAATTATGAATATTTAACACTCGACAATGTTCGACATGCATGAGGCTTTTCATCCATTGCACACACATTGAGAGAATTTTGGAAAAAGGTGAGCCAAAGGTGATCCACATTATTGAACATGTGAACCACCAATAAAGACCATTCATCTTGAAAATAGATCACTTTTAAGTATTGTCGTGTGTATCATTAAATTATATGGCTCAAGGTACACACACAAGATTTATAATATTAGGGTTATAATTTTAAAAACTTATATGTATAGTCATTTCACAATAAGAGATTCAGAAGCTTAACCATTGATTGAGTTTTGATTATGGTTTACATGTGGTATTAGTGACTAAGTGTTGAGATCTTGCATATGTGCATCTTTGATCAATTGTAATATGTTTTTTTTTTTTTTTGTGAATATAAACACACCACTTAGGATAATACAACTGATCTATATGCCTTTGAAACCTAAAATCTAGCCCAAACCAAAACTCATTTCAAAGATAAGTTAAGGCCCAAACTTGGGCCCATTCAGCCCCTAATGACTCAAGAGTGAGAAGCCTAGGGGAGTACCCAGGTCTCACCGGAGCTCCCGGTGAAATCTAGGCCCCATCCACATGGTAGTTGATGCATCATGGGTCGTAAACGATGTATGATGAGATTCGATGAGTTGGAGGAGAGAGAAATCTAATCCCTGCCTCGGTTGTAATGCTCATGCTATAATGACAACTCTGCTCATAACTTCTCCCAAAATCACACATTTTACCATCATTCCAATCAATGGCAAGATGTCATGTGGCACACCCATCCCTTTATCAATCACCCTCTTAGCCTTTTTTGGCCCCTAAACTTCATAAAAATCACCAAAATATTATCCTCCACACTTATAAATACCTTCCCTCTTTATTTACACGCACCATCCATTCTTAAGAGAGAATGGAGAGAAGGAGAGAGAGAGCTTTAGCTCATCCCATCCATCCACCAAGGAGAGAAGAGGAGTGCAGGGAGAGAGCCCTTCCAACCTTAAGATAGCCTAGTTGTGGCTAAATCTTAGTTGCCTAAGTTGTCAGGAGGCCGATTCACCCATACTTTAATTTATTATTATGACAACTTGTTCACCCATTCACCCAGCCATAAATAAGCTGCATTTATCTTCACATCGACATTTGCATCATCGTTTTCTTTCTCAACGCTTGCTCCTCTAGTCAATCCAAGTGCATTCTTCGTGGATTGCTGGTCTCCTGGATCCTGCCCATAAAAAAATTGAAAATGCACTGGTTTTCTACTTCTTTAATATCCCTCATCAGGTAAATAAGTCTTAGCGAATCGCCTTTGTCGATCCCTCACTTTCGCTCTTGAGTTGAACATTGCACCCCTCATTTACATCATCCCCATATTTTAAGCATCGACACCGACATATATCCTCTCAACCTCCTTTCTACTCTAGTTAGTTTTAGTGTATGCTCTATGACTTGTTGATTCCTCAAATCTAATTAGATAAAGAACTCAGATCAACTAGAGAATTTTTTCTTTCTTTATCGTTCATCTTCAAATAAACGGGTGCTATCGGATTGCCCTTACTCATCCTTCACTCCCACTCCTGAGATAGAAATTGCACCGTTGTATAGCAAACAGCTTCATTGTACTTTTGGACATTGGAATAATTAAATCTATTATAATTTACTGAGTTTCGCAAAAGTAGAGACCGCATGTCATTATGGGCTAAAAGGTGCCTAACACCTTCTTTCTTCATCACCATGGTCCCTTACTCAGAATCCCAGGTTCAAATTATGAGTTATTTGAGAATAGAGAATCTCCGGATTCTTTGGTCTATAGATTTTGCAGAGTACAGTTAATTGCGAAAATATGAGTTAATTGGCTAGCGATGACTCCAAATCAAATATCTAATAAATAACATCATAGGCGTTTGTGGACCCTCGCCGATTTCTCCGCGCTCCCACACGACGTCGTTCTCCCTTTCCTTTTGGAAGAAGAAAAAGAAGAGGTTCGTGAGTGCGAAATCGCCGTTTGTGCCACTGGTTTGCCTCGTTCTCGAGGGCTTTGTTTGGTTGTCGTGTTAAGCTGGATATGTTTAAATGAGTTTATATAAGACCAGAGTCGCCACTAGCCAGTTACTTCGAATCTACAGTCGGCTAGACCCCGTAGAAACGTTAGAGAAGGGAATCCGAAGATTCCTTCCTCTAAAATGACTCCTGTTGATCTGCGGTCAGAGATTCAAGGTAAGGGATCACGGTTACAGGGTGGGAAGAGGTTAAGCACCCCACACACTGCCCGTACCGAAGTACGGTCTCTACTTCACAGAATCGATCGAATACTTGAAAGTCTAATTTAATCCTCGTATATTCTCATGGATGACATGATGCATGAATGCGGGTCTGAACAGTAAGAGTTTCTGATGGGCAGGTTCCAACAACGGGCAAGCCCAGAGCGTACGCTCGAACTGACAGGTGCTTAATATAAAGACATATGCATGTGTGCTTGAGTAATCAAGGTGTTTTATGGTGAAGCATGAATGCAGGTCTGAACAGTAAGAGTTTCTGATGGGCAGGTTCCAACAACGGGCAAGCCCAGAGCATACGCTCGAATTGACAGGTGCTTTATGCGAGATGCATGCGGTGTGTTTGAATAATCAAAGTGTTTGCAGTGAAGCAGGGGGGTTGGAAGAAAAGTAAATGTTGCACTTATGCTAGATGCAAATGAGATGATGCTGGAAAAAGAGTAGCTGGGTGGACGGAGGTGTCGCAAGGGTTGGCTTCGAGTGGTTGGATCAAGACTTGGGTGGCTTGGGAGGCTCGGACCAGTGGTCAGGCTGGGCTGGACCAGGGTTAGGCTCTCCTCACTCGGGCTCTCCTTGGTGGAAAAATGGGCTAAGGGTGGAGAAGGATGACTCTAATGGACGGACTCTCTCTGGCCGGTTGTTCTGTTGAAATGAGAAGGGGAGGGGGGTATTTATAGCAGCAGAGAGTGGCAGAAGTCGTAATTTTGTCCGGGCGGCCTGCCATGGGCCGCCCGTACGGCCGCTCCTCGGTTTCCAGCGAGTACGGCCGTTCCCTCGGGGCTGCTGTTGGACTCGCTGGTCGACTCAGTGAGTTGACTCAGTGGGTCGACTCGGTGGTTTGACTCGACGGGTTGACTCGACGGGTTAACTCGGTGTTTGACTCGACGGTTGACTCGACGGGTTGACTCAGCGGGTTAACTCAGCGAGTTGACTCAGTGAGTTTGACTTTTTTTGGGATTTTTTGACTGGCCTTTTTTATGGGGGTTTTTCTGGGTGGTGTTTAGGACTGGGTTGACTGGGTTCAGGCTTGAACTGGGCTATGGAATGGGGCTTACAAGGGTGAGTTTGGCTGAGTTTGGACTTGGGATTTGGGGGTATGGTCCTCCGTTCAACCAGCTATCTCTACCAACAGTGTAGCCGAAGGTGGGGTGTCTACAGATGCCCCTCTTTGGCAGAGGTTGCGTGCAACCGAATGCCAAAGCGAGTGGACACCCCACTTCTGACCCGGTCATTCATAGATCATGGTCTGAAATCTTTGCTTGCTTTTGCATCTGTGCCAGTTGATCGTTTGGAGATCGCTCACTAGCACATACCGTGAGAGTTTGGAGAAAACGTTGCGATTGTCCCTGCAGTTTGCTGCAACTTGGGTACCCAATCGCAACCCTTCCATTCCCGATCGGTACTAACATCGGAAAGGTACAGCAGAGCCTCTGCGTCGACAGTCTTACGAGGTTACTGACCCTGTGATTGATTGTATGTTTGATGTTTTCCCAGATCACTCCAGGAGTACTTGTTTCGCTTGACTGTCAAAGTGGTTAGACGCCCTGCGTCCGATAGTCTTACGGGATTCTACTACGCCGACTTGGACTCAGTCAAGGTACTTCAGGCATCCACGCCTAGGTATGTGCGGGTGGGCTTTTCCACCCGATCTGCTGGTTTCGATGCTTAGTTTGCAATTCATTCTTTCCTTGATTGTGGTCTGGAATCTTTGTTGTCCTTTGTATCTGAGTCAGTTGATTGTCTGGAAATTGATAACTCGCACATACCGCGAGAGTTTGGAGAAAACGTTGCGATTGTCCCTGCAGTTTGCTGCAACCTGGGTACCCAATCGCAACCCTTCCATTCCCGATCGGTACTAACATTGGAAAGGTACAGCAGAGCCTCTGCGTCCGTTAGTCTTACGAGGATGCTGACCCTGAGACTGATTGTGTGATGTTTGATGTTTTCCCAGATCACTCCAGGAGTACTTGTTTCGCTTGACTGTCAAAGTGGTTAGACGCCCTGCGTCCGATAGTCTTACGGGATTCTACTACGCCGACTTGGACTCAGTCAAGGTACTTCAGGCATCCACGCCTAGGTATGTGCGGGTGAATTCTTTCCACCCAATCTGCTGATTTGGATACTTGGGTTACAATTCATCGTTTCCACCTGTTCAAATGGTTTCTGTGACCGAGTCTTTTGGCTTTCATCTTTTTGTATCTTGGCATGTGGTACGACCGCACTGACACTGGAGTTCAGTTCGACCGTACTTTGAGTGCATTGGATCCGATGATCTCCGGGGAAACCGCGAGACATTGGATCTTATTTGATTTTTGCGTTGGCTCCTACCCAGAGATATGGAAGATCTCCTGGTGTGTTGGAGGCAGAACGCTCTACTGAGAAAATATTTTTGGATTTTTTGAAAAGATACCCACTCTGGGGAGTGATACTCCGTGGGGTTTTTATTTGCAAATAGAAATATTTTTTTGTCTTTTTGAAATGAAAATCTGGTTCGCATGTGCCTCCACTGGGGATGCCTGTGGGGTCTTTAGCTAACCGACTTTTATTTTGAAAGCAGGTAAACATGATGATTGATGCGATGGATGCTGATGCATGGAGATGCATGATGAATGCATGGCTTTGGCTCATTCTCTTTCAGTTTGATGATTTTGCTTTTGCTGGAGATGCAGAGAATTTTGAGCTTATTGCTTACAGGGTTGTACTCCCTTGGGAATTTTTCTTTTTGATACGGAGGTTTGGACAGCGGGTTGGTCAAGATCCCGACCCGTGGTCAATCAGGTCCATCGTCCCAAGATGCTGTTTCTTTGCTAATGAGAATGTACGAGGATATCATTCGACTTCAAGATGTTCTTCTGGGCATACATGTGATTGAGATGGTGTTTGGTTGCCCGTTTTGGTCAAGATTCCAATTTGCGGGCGATTGGATCCGTCATCCCATACTGTGAAGTGAGCGGAGTTCAAGACTCCTGAATTGTAGTGCTGGGGATGCTAATTTTTGTGATTTTTTTTTATGTGGTCCGAATCTTTACCGGAGCGATCAGGATAGAGATTGGTTATTGAAAACACAGGAAATATTTTTGTGATTTTTGAAATATTTTGATTGAAAGCAAGGGAAATATTTTTGTGATTTTTGCAGATATTTGATGGAAATATTTTTGTGATTTTTGAAGAGATGATTTTGCAATGTTTTTGTATTTTGTGATTTTTCTGAAATGCAGGGAAAAGATATGGAATTTCCATCCACTTCCAGCTTCTACTGCTGGTAAGGCACCCGATCCATTTTACGTCAGCGAGCAAGACGAGTCTCACACAGTTAAGTGCCGTAGTTTTACATCTTCGGATGAGGGGATTTTGAGGGTTTTCAGTCAACACACCCACAAAGTTGCCTGTTCCTCATGTGCAATGCACATAGACCACGTATCGTCCGACGGACTCCTTCGGCCACAAGATGAGCCACATCCTCACATTTCCCTTAGTCAATCCAGTTTGGGGTCTTACGTTGCTCACAATTCCGTGAGGGTGAGCTTCACCTCCCAACAGCCTTAATCCCCTTCATGAGTTCTAGGAACAGGGAACATCCGTCAGCTTCAACAGCGACTTCCAACTCAAGGTTGTCTATCACGGTGCGTTCAACACGAACAGGATTGCGGAGTTCTGCCCGCCTCAGCCTTTACCTGTTTAAAAGATTCCAGACACCCGTACGATCAAGTGTCAGCCATGTCTGGGACAGGTTAGGAAAGAAAGCCCCCGAGAAGTTAATCCCAGTGTAGTTTTAGGTCTTCGGACCACTGGGGATAAATTGATGGATCAAAACTGGTGATGAAAACTTTTTTTGTTTTATATTGTATATATATATTTTTTTGTTTTGAAAAAGTTCCAGACTTCAACTCGAGTAATCGAGATTGACACTGGTTTTTATGGAAAGCTTTAAAATATTTTTGGTATTTTTGAGATGATCCGGGTTATCGAACCATGATCCCAACGGTCGAGGCCGATGCCGGTTTTTAGTTGAAAGCGAGAAAGGTCCCCCGAGAAATTAATCCCAGTGTAGTTTAAGGTCTTCGGACCATGAAACTGTACAAAAGAGGGGCAAACATGTTTTTTTTTTGGAAAAATGTCCGGTGTCAGCGGATGGACAATCCAGACTTGATGCCGGTTTTTATTGAAAATCTCTCGGGATGTCGATCCCGACGTAGTTTAAGGTCTTCGGACCAAAACTTTAAAAGCGGGGCTGGTAATATATTTTTATGATTTTTGAAAATGTCCGGAGTCATTGATCTTGAGCAAACAAGACCGACGCCGGCTTTTATTGAAAATCTCTCGGGATGTCGATCCCGACGTAGTTTAAGGTCTTCGGACCCAGACTTAGTAAAAAGGGGGGGCAAACATATTTTTTTTGTTTTCTTTTTTTTTTTTTTTTTTATAAAAAAATATTCTGGGTCATCGATTCTGATTTTGATGGTCGAGATCGATACCCATTTTTATTGAAAATCCCTCGGGATCTTGATCCCGACGTAGTTTAAGGTCTTCGGACCAGAAACTGTACAAGTGATGTATATATTTTTTTGGTTTTCTGAAAATGTCCGGAGCCACCAGATCTTGAAGAAGACTGATGCCGGTCTTATTGACAATCCCTCGGGATCTTGATCCCGACGTAGTTTAAGGTCTTCGGACCAAAACTCATACATGTGAACAGTAATCAAGGGCGGAGATTCTTGGGATTCTTCTTGGAATGGTTTGGATCATCTGGTCATGCCTTTGGATGGTTGAGATCATTGTTTGACCAAGTCAAATTCTTCTTTCTTTTTCTTGAAAATTCCATGGAACTTTTCCACATCATCCACCCAATTTCTCACCCATTTCTCATGAGATGAGATTTTGGTGAGATTTCCTCTTTTTCTCACCATTCTCTTCCATCATTTCATTCTTACATGAAGGTACAAGATTCACTTGCAACCACCCTTCCCAAGGAGGAGTTCTTCCCAAGGAGAGGGAGAGGGAGAGGGAGGTCGTTTCACCTAGGTGGAGGCTAGGACGGCCTCCCATGGGCCGCCCGACCGGTCTGTGCCTCCTGGTCTCTTCAGGGGGCTGGGTAAAAGGGTGCCCTCCCCTTTTCTATATAACATGGGGCACCCTCCCCCCCTCAAACGTGCAATCTCTCTCTTCTCTCTCTCATACTCTTTCTTTCTTCAAGTTTCCTCTCTCTTCTTTGGTGGTCCTTTGCTCTTTTCAAGTGGTGGGCCTTAGAGAAATCTTGGGACAGCAAGGTGGTCCTTCTTTGGTGAGTGGTAAAGGTATGGACCACTTCTTTCTCTTTCTTGTCCTTTTCCATCTTCATTGTCTCCTCTCATGATCCTTTTTCTTTTTCATGTAGCTATTCAAAGGGGTGTGAAGGTGGGCCCAAGCATTCTTGATCTTTTCTTAGATCTCAAGTCTTTCAAAGGTGGTGCTTGGAGAAGGACATTGCAAGCTCTCCACTTCATCATTTTTCCTTTTTCACACTCCCTCCATGTGCATGTAAAGAGTAATTTTGCCATGTCATCAAGTGTGCATGGCAAAATACTCTATCTTTTTCATGGGAGTTGGGCCTCTTTTCATGTGTATCAAATGGGCTCAAAGTGAAGTCATGGCCCTTGGTGTATTTGATGGGCCCAATGCTTCATTTTGGGCTCCCTCTTGCTTTTTTGTCTTTGTCATTTTTCCTTTGGAGCTTTCTTTCTTTTCCATCTTTTTCAAGGTTTGGGCCCATGGGCATGGTAGGGCCCATCTCAGGTTTTGGGCTCATGGGGCTCATTTTGGGTGACCCCATCTTTCTCTACATGTGTATGGACCAAGGTGGCTAGCCCATTCTTCATTTTGGATCTCAAGTGGGCTAGTTTTCCTAGTTGGGCTTATATGGACAAGTAGCCCAAGTCTTCCACTATTTCTTGATTATTATGTACATCCTTGTACAAAGTGTGGTGGGTTCCTTGAAGTTTTTCATGTGGATGGGCTTTTGGGCCTTCATTGAAACTTGGGCACTTCTTTGAACCATGTGTGCCCCACTACACTTTGTCCATGTGGATTTTTTATTTTCATGCTCTTTTCTTGATGGATGGAGGACTTGAGTTACTTGACCATCTACAAGTCCCATGAGTGAGTTGTTCCCACAATCTCACTAAGTTCAAATGGCTTCCTTTGTGGTAGGAAAGTGATTCTCAAGAGTTTCCCTTTAATGTTATCAACCTCAACTGGATGATCCTCAAGTGAGTGTCCATACAACCATAGCTCCTTGAACTTTTCTATGGGGGCTTGGTGGATCACCCATCATCATTCAAATATGAGTGATTTCTTCTTCCATTTGTGAGAAGGAATGGTACCCATAAGTTACCCATTTTTGTCCCATGCCTTGGGACATTTTGGATTTTGATCTTCAAGTGGGCTATGTGTACCATTCTTATCCATTTTCATGATGGTTGGGTGACTCATCAAGCCATGCTCTTTTGTGCTCAAATGGTCTCCCTTTTTGGTGAACAAGTTGGTGCACATAAGTTGCCCAAACTTGCCTTTTCATGGGCATTTTCAACTTTGATTCTTCATGTGGGCTATGTGCATCAACTTTCTACCCTTAGCTTCTTTGATTCATATGTTTGTGGGTAGACCTCCTTGTTGTATTCTCATGGTCAAAACTTTCATCAAGATGAGGCACATAAGGTTGCCCATGGTTAACCCATGAATGGGTCCTCATGTTCTCCAAAGTGGGCTATGTGCTCTCTTCAATCCATTAAGATGAGGCATTTGGGTTGCTCTTGGGGACCCGTTTCCTTTTTATTCCCCACTTGTCCATGCATATGTGTAAAAAGATGGAGACATCCTAAGTGAGAATCATGACCTTGGCATAAAAGTGAGTCAATCCTTGGCCACATGTGGACTTTGAAGAGGAACTTCTTATGTGCAGTAGGACTCTCATCCTTAGTTGATTTCATGGCACTTGAGTGCATTTGTTGTCCAAAATGTGTCCTTGGATGATGGACTTTTCTTACCTGAGGCATGCCATGCCACCTTCTTTAAGGCAGGCCTTACTTTTTCCAATGGGTCCAACACATATCCTAAGTGACACATGGAGTTGGACTTTAGATTTTGCATTTGAATGTGAGTCCAATCCCATGGGTTTCTTGGATGAGAATTTGGATTTTAATGGGTAAAGGATAGGGACTTACCTTGCCAAGCTTGTAGGATTCCATGGCGGATGGTACTAGGGGCCACCAAGTGGTTGACGAGGATGATCCTGCCTTCATTGTCCGCCGAGGGGACCACATGTGTTCCCTAGCTATGGAGCATCAACCTCTTCCTGCTATCAAGGGTCGAGGTACCAGGGATCGCTGGGACAATTGGATGAAGGAGCCATAGCCCTTGCTTGAGCGAGTACTAGATGGTACTCCTTTTGCTGGCCTCCTCACCCTACGCTTCCATAATAACGACGCCAACCGCATGATGCTTGCGGCCCTTTGTGAGAGGTGGCGGGATGAGACCCACACCTTCCAGCTTCCTTGTGGAGAGTGGGGAATAACCCCCTTGGATATTTACATGCAGATAGGCTTCCCTTTTCAGTGGGGCAATTGTCCCTCAAGTGAGCTCTCTAGCTCCCCTCTCTTCCACTGATTGGCTACGGCTTGTTGGTGACGTCCCTCCTGAGGGTGAATTCCAAGGCCATCAAGTGAAGATGCGATGGTTTTATAACAATTTTGCTTCCTGTCGTCCCTACCACCGAGCGAGAGGCCCTCCACAAGGCGCGGGCCATGATCACTTATGCTTTTGGATCCTTTCTTTTTTGCCATGCGAATGAGAGAGTTGATCCTAAATTTCTTCGTTTAGTCGAGGATCTTCATCACCCCTATAACTGGAATGGGGCCATCCTGACCCGTCTCTTTCAAGGTCTGGACAAGACCTGTCGGCATAGCCGGTCCTTCACAGGCTTCTGGCCTGTTGTTGAGGTACCTCTTCTTTCATCCTCTTTGGAGCCGTTTGCCTCCTTTCTCTCTCTGATCATTAAATGTACTTTCATCCAGACTGCTTTTATGACCATTTTCCGCATCTTGCGCCGAGGATGCGAGATGACATTGAACCCGCTCAGTATCGCCACATGTACTGGCATCAGCAGAATCGTCAGCGGAACTCCCGAGTTCCCGGGGACAATTGGCGTGCTGATATAGACGGGCTGACCGTTGAGGACGTAAGTATCTTGCTTGTCTTTGTCCTTGTACTGTACTTGTAACTGATCGTGGTAACCTCTTCTGCTGCAGTTTGCCCGGATGCCGTACGCTAGTTTCCCTCTCTACTACACACCCCAGCGCGTGGAGGCATATGATGCTTCATGTCTCCGTATTATGCTTTCTGACGCTGAGTCCTTCCAATGGTACTTGGGAGAGAGATTGCTTCGGCAAGTCACTGGGGTAGCTCGGGTCCCCTGTTCTGCACCTCCTCCAGCTGCTCGGATGCCAGCTGATGAGAGAGTTGAGGCTCTGGTGGGCCAGCCTGGCTTCCGTTTCACGATCCCGGATCGTGATTATGACGAGTAGTATCTGCTATTTGGCCAGGGGCCTTTGCTTCCTTCGCTTTACGTTCCAGGTGGCCGTCGCAGGTATGCTGGAGGTTCAGTGACTGCTCCTTTGATGGATCTTTATCGTCGGGAGCGGGACGCGAGGAGGGGCGATGATGATTATGTTGGTGACTTGTAGCTGGCTCTGCTTTATATGGCCTTGTACTTTTGTTTTTGTCCCCTTTTGTATCAAGCCCTTTTGGATGAATATACAGGCTTTGATTTCTCCCAAATTCCTTGGTGATGTCTGGATGCTTTGACTCTTGACTCATTCCTTCATGATTTGAGACTGCTTAGTTGCATGGGTGATGACTTGAATGGTTCAGATTGCTTGATTAGGCCTTGTGGGCCCACTTGATGTTTAGATCTTGGATTTTGGCCCTTCTTTTGATGATCGAACCTTTGATCTTGCTGCTCCATGACTTGTGTAAGCTTTCCAATGGTTTGGATCTTGATGATTTGGCCCTTGAATGGTTCAGATTGATGGATTTGGCCCTGTGGGCCCACTTGAGACCTTAGCTTTACTTTGGGGCACTTCTTTTGATGATTTGTGAGGTTAGGAATGCTTCTCATGGTGTGGATGATGGCTTGAACGTCTCTGATCGCTTGATTTGGCTTTGTGGGCCCACTTGATGACTAGATCTTGGATTCTGGCCCTTCTTGTGATGATTAACCTTTGATCTTGTTGTTTCATGGCTCATGTAGGTTCTTCAATGGTTTGGATCATGATGATCTAGTCTTTGAATGGCTTGGATTGCTTGTGGCCCCCACTTGATCACCTTTCCTTCTCTTTGGCTTGATCAGCCCTATTCCGGTCACATTGCTTCATGATTGGACCAGTGGGGCACCTTTTGTATGATCTTGATCATCTTCAGTCGAAATCTGGAGTGGACCGGAGCCTTGGGCGGCCCACGGAGCGCCATCTGCTGACGTGGACTGTCAGCCTCACCTACCAAAAGCCCTGGAGCCAATCCCGCGGAGAGAGGGGAACCGCGTCCGTACGGGCGGCCCAGGGCAGGCCGCCCAGAGCTCGTCTCTTGAGCGGCCTGGGCTGGCTCGTGCTCGGACATTCTCTGGTCCCTGTTGCTGCTGTCCCCACCTGCTGTGTACGTTCAGGTTCGATTCCAACAATGAATCTTCTCTTTGTCTCCTCTTTCATCATCATCTTGTCTCCATCTTGGTTTGTCCTTTCTTGGGCAATGGATGGTGGGGATTTATGGGCTGTGGGGGCTGTTCATGGTGGGTCCCACACTTCAGAGAGTATTGAAGGCTTTAATGATGGAGAGATTTCTTTAATGGATGGTGGAGATGGTGCATTGAATGGAAGCATTGATGAGGGGCTTGGGATGGTGGTTGATGGAGCTTTGAATAGCTCCATTAATGGTGGGATGGCTGGATTTTCTGATTTGAATGGGGCCCTCATTATGGGAGGAATGGATGGTATGGATGAGATGATGGGATGGGACATAGGTGAGGCTATGCATCCCTTGAATGTGGGTCCCATGGATGATGTGATGGACGGTGATGATGGGACTATGAGGGACATAGATGGGCTGATCTCATGTCTGGATGGTATGGATGGCTCAGATGGTACCTTTGACGGTTTGGATGCTCTGGATGAGGGCCGAGATGTGCGGTATACTTGCTTGGGTGGACTTGATGTGATCATTGATGATGTCTCCCTGATGATGGACGGTGTGGATGCCTCGATGATCCCTTTGATCGGCCAGGATGATGACTGGATACATGATTTTCTATTGGAGGGGGCCGTAGGTCCAGATCTGACCGTTGATTCTTCAATCGGAGCTGCCGGGACCCTTTTTGATGGTTCAGATGCATTCTTCGACGGTCAGATTAGCCAGGATGCCACGATGTGCGGTGTGATCTTCACTGATATTCCTTTTGATGGGGAGCATTGTCCTTCCCTTGGTCGTCGGTCTTTTGCGCACTCTGTTCATGAGGCGGGCGAGTCTTCTCATGCGGCTGAGGTTGTGACAGTTTCAGACAGCGATGCGACTATATCAGACATAGCCGCCACTGAGGGCCGATCAGGGGGTGTCGAGTCGGCAGAGGTTCCAGCTTTTCCTTCTCCTTTGCCTGTTGACCTTCCGATCCTCGACGAGTTGTCCTCGATTTCTGGGCCTTTTGTACTGGAGGGGATACCGGTGAGGACTTGTCAGCTGCTTCCTCGTTCTTCTTGCTCGCCACGACTGCTTGCTTGGCTTGACAGCTTGTCGGTTTATGAGATTCGAGATTTGGAGTCCTATGGCTTTGGCAGTCTGATTCATATGGCTAGAGTTGACATTGACTGGAGGATGCTCGGAGCTGCCTTGATTGACTGGGTCCCTTCGTTGAACTTGTTTGCGTTCAACGATATGGAGATGGGGCCTTCTTTGGAGGAGCTTGCACGCTTGACAGGCTTACCCTTGGATTATACTCAGTACTTTTCGCCGAAGACATCGCCGAAGACTGCTACACCGCAGAACTGGTTTGGGATCCCTTATCTTGTTCGACCTGCAGCTAGTGGCCAGGATGCTGTAGTGTTCTCTTTGGACTTGCTGTATGATCTTTTTTCGGGTCCTCAGGGTACGGCCGGTTCCACCTTTGCTCGGAACGCACTGATGTTCTGTTTGATTGCTGAGGTGCTGTTCTTGGGATGGCGCAGGTCCCAGACTCCTTTGCTTTTTGAGGTGATGAGCCGAGCTGTCCGTCGGCAGGGGATCATTTCTCTCATCTTGGCCGAGCTATTTGATGGGCTGACCGACTGTGCCCTAGGCCGCACTCGTGTCCTTCGCGGCTGTTGTGCTTTCCTTCAGGTATCTTTTCTGCACCTTTTTTTCTTCTTGCTTTGCTAGAAATTATTTTGCTCTAGCTGAACTTCTTTTACTTTCTGTGACCAGGTATGGCTATGGGAGCGTCTTTCTCTGACCGTTCCTGTACCTCTTCCTGGCATCCCTAGCTCTGACATTATGCGTTATATCATCGAGTTCCTTCCGCATACGGCTAGGATGAGCGAGCCCTTGTATCGCAGGATGTTTGCTGAACTTCGTGACTGGAACGTTCGTTGGGAGTCATCTTGGCTTTCACTTCCTCCAGTGCTTTGCGATGCACACCGCCATCCTCTGATGTTGGTAGGCTTTCGATCCTACTTTTCTTACCATCCCATCCGGTTCCTGCGGCAGTTTGGGTATGAGCAGGATGTTCCTCATTTCGCTTTCGCGGGTATCGGGCGTCGAACACTTCCATCCAGATCCTCTGACTTTAGGACCCGGATTGATTGTTCTTGGGCGAGTTATTTGACAGCTGATTTGTTGGGATTTGAGCTACGGACTTTTCCGATGGCGACCGCCCCATATCAGTATTGGGTTGCTGAGCAGTCTTTGTATCGACGTATCCCTTGTTGGCACCAGACTGCCGATGAGGATGAGCAGGATATTCTTGGAGATGCTGGCTCTTCATCTGGTTCATATGAACCTTTTGAGGAGCGCCCTTTTGTCGATCCTGGCTTCCTTTTGGCCACTCATGGCCATCTGCTGTCTGAGATCTCTGCACTTCGGTATCATTGCGAGATGATGTCGAGGAGATTGGCTGCCGATCAGAGATTGTCTGATGAGGAGACAGCGATCCGTACCCTTGAGCGCGATGAGGCGCATTACCTGCGTATGGAGGTGAGCAGGTTGAGAGCGAGACTATCTTTTTATGAGTCAGAGGTCTCACCTGATGTGGCCGAGGAGGAGGGTAGAGATTGATTGTGTTGGCTACCTGCACACTGATTATTGCACATATGATTGATGATGATGCATTTTTTTGTATTTTTGAAAAAGATGATATGTGTAAGAGAAATATAATGCATTTAATTGAAAAGAGAAAAAAAACTGTTTGAAAATCTACTGTGCCATGAGTTGTCTTGTGAGTGTGTCTGGATTTTGTGTCGGGATATAGGAATCAGAACTGGGGCTCGGTCAATGATTTGACCGATATCTCGAGATTTGACTTGCTTGATCCTTTGGTTCCCTAGAGATGTAGGCAACGGGAACTCTCGTTTCCTGAGATTGTCAGAGTCTGTAGAGTTCTTTGCTCCTGACTGCGCTTCTTCTTGTTCTTGAACTGTAACCGCTTGAACTGATCTGGACCGTCTGCTTTCTTGGTACCTGCACTTTTATTTTTTCTTTTCTCTTTTTTTTTCTTTTTTTTTTTTTCATTTTGAGCCATTTTTGCCTGTAGTGCTCTTTCGAGTTTTCACCACAGCCGGCTTTTTCCCGTCATTTTTGCCCGTGGCGCCCTTTCAGGTTTTCACCACGTCCCGGGTATTTGGTCTTGCCTGCCCCTTGGCAGCTGTGCTGTTTTTACCCTTGGCGCCCTTTCAGGTTTTCACCAAGTCCGCTGTATGCCCACTGTTTTTACTCGGAGCGCCCTTTCGGGTTTTCACTCCGCCCTCTTTGTTTAGGCACACATTTTCTTTTTTCTTCTTTTTTTTTTTTTCTTTTTCTTTTCTGGATCTCTGGATAACTGCGGCGGCTAGAGGTCGGGAATCCGTCGTTGCCGGCCGATGGCAGTCCTTCAGCCCTTATCCTGAGTTACGATAATGGAGCTGTCGGTCTTTGCTAAAGACCCCTCTGAGATGGATGGATGGATGACTGTGTTTCTTCTTGGGTTGATTTTTTCTTGGGTGCCTTGCTTTGGCTTCCCTTTTTTCTTTCTTTTTTCTTCTTTTCTTTTCTTTTTCTTTTTCTTTTGCATTCTTTTTCTCTCTCTTTTTTTTTGTCCCTTTTTGAATCCCCCCCTTTTTTTTTGTATTTTTCTCTTTTGGAGTCCCCTTATTTGAAACACTTGTTGGTGGACGGGAATGATTTCTCAGAGGTCTTAGCTTCGACCTCTTGACTTCAGCTCTATTAAAGTAACTCTTGATAAGGTCAGAATGACTTACCCGTGAAAGATCTTCACGTTGTCGGCGTTGGTTGGCTCAGGAAGATCCACCCCTCTCATGCTGGTGAGTCTGAGGGCGCCTCCGGGAAGTACTTCTCTGATGATCAGCGGCCCGTCCCACGAGGGTTTGAACTTTCCTCTGGGGTCCGGAAGGTGCGACGGTAGAATCTTCTTCATGACCATGTCGCCTACCTTGAAACTCCTTTTTCGGACTCTCTTGTTGTAAGCCCGAGCGATCCTTTTCTGATAGCATTGTGAATGACTTAGTGCACGCATGCGCTTTTCATCTGCTAGCTGCAACTGATCGAATCTGGCCTGTTGCCATTCTCCTTCTTCAATTCCGCTTTCTAATAACACCCGAAGTGATGGTATTTCCACTTCGACTGGTAGAACTGCTTCCATTCCATAAGTAAGCTCGAAAGGAGTAATGCCCGTAGCAGACCGTACAGACGTTCGATAGGCCCAAAGTGCATATGGGAGCATATCTGACCAATCTCGATAGGTCACGACCATCTTCTCGAGTATTCTGACGATTGTCTTGTTTGCGGCTTCTACCCCTCCATTCATCTGGGGACGGTAGGGGCTTGATCGATGACGTTGGATCTTGAACTTGCTGAGGAAGTCATCCATCTTCTTGTTGACGAACGGGGTCCCATTATCTGTGATGATGGCATTAGGGATTCCATATCGGCATATGATGTTGTTCTTCATGAATTTGATCACTTGAGATGCTGCAATCGTGGTGTAGGAGGCTGCCTCTACCCACTTGGTGAAGTAGTCGACTGCCACAAGTATGTACTCGTGACCATTTGATGCTTTGGGACTGATCTTGCCGATGATGTCGAGTCCCCACATGGAGAAGAGCCAGGGGGTGGTCAGGTTGTATAACTCTGATGATGGGGCATGGATTTGATTCGCATGCTCTTGACACTTGAAGCATTTTCTGACGTGCTGGCAACAGTCTGTCTCCATGGTGAGCCAGTAGTAGCCGAGTCGTAGAATCTTCTTTGCCATCATGTGCCCATTCATGTGTGGGCCATAGATTCCTTCGTGTATTTCTTTCATGATCTTTGCAGCTTCTGTTTCATCGACGCATCGGAGGAGGATGTGATTATAGGATCGCTTGTAAAGAACTTCGCCACTGATGGTGAATTGGCCGGCCAAACGCTGAATGGTTCGACGATCTGTTGCTGTTGCTGACTCTGGATACTCCTGGGTTTCGAGATATTGCTTGATGTCGGCATACCAGGGTTTGTCAGGGACAGCTTCGGCTTCTTCTATTTGCAGAAAAAAAGCAGGTTCTTCTTGAATTTCGACTGTGAGCTCCCATTCTGAAGCTCCTTTTGGGATCTCGAGCATTGATGCGAGCGTGACGAGAGCATCTGCAAACTGGTTCTTGGCTCTGGGCATGTATGAGAAGGTGATTTCTTTGAATTCTTCGATTAGATTGTCAAGATACACATGATATGGTATCAACTTCTCATCCTTGGTCTTCCATTCGCCATTGGTCTGATTGATGATAAGCTGTGAGTCTCCAAATACTCGTAGCTTCTTGACGCCCAAGATTATGGCTTCCCTTAAGCCAGCGATGCATGCTTCGTACTCTGCCATGTTGTTGGTGCACTCGAATGCGATGCGCCTCGAGATAGGAATAGGGGCATCATCTGGAGAGTAGAGGATTGCTCCAATACCACTCCCTTTAGAATTTGCTGCGCCGTCGAAGAATAACGTCCATTCATCTTTTTTCTTCTTTTCATCCCCTTCAATAAGCAAGAGATCTTCATCAGGGAAGAACGTCTTGAGCGGTTGATAATCCAGGAGAGAGTGAGCCGCAAGATGATCGGCGAGGGCCTGTCCCTTGATTGCCTTTTGAGTGACATAGGTGATGTCGAACTCAGACAAGAGTAGCTGCCATTTAGCTATCCTTCCAGTGAGTGCCGGTTTCTCGAACAGGTACTTGAGCGGATCCATGTGAGCGAGAAGGAGAATAGGGAATGCAATCATGTATTGACGGAGTCGCTGAGTTGCCCAGACTAGGGCGAGGCAAGTCTTCTCGATCGGGGAATACCTGGTCTCGTAATCGGTGAACTTTCGGCTCAAATAATATATTGCTTGTTCCTTCTTCCTGGTCTCGTCGTGCTGACCGAGGACACAGCCTATGGCTTCTGCTGCTACCGAGATGTATAACAATAGTGGTCGTCCAGGAGTGGGAGGCACTAGGACTGGAGGATTCATGAGATATTTCTTGATGCGGTCGAAGGCGACTTGGCAATCATCATTCCATTCTTTTGGGACGTTCTTCCGAAGGAGCTTGAATATGGGCTCACAGATGGGTGTGAGCTGTGTGATGAAGCGACTGATGTATTGAATTCTGCCGAGGAAGCCACGAATTTCTTTCTCTGTTCTAGGAGGGGGCATCTCGATGATTGCTCTGGTTTTGGTCTCGTCGACCCTGATGCCATCTTCGCTCACCATAAAGCCGAGGAGCTTACCTCCCATTGCACCGAAGACACATTTCTGAGGGTTGAGGCGAAGCTTGTACTTTTCTAATCTGTTGAATAACTTCTTCAGATCTTCAAAGTGTCCTTCAATTGTGCGAGATTTGACGATCATGTCGTCCACATATACTTCGAGCTCTTTGTTCATCATGTCGTGGAATAGTGCTGTCATTGCTTGCTGATATGTTGCTCCTGCGTTCTTCAGACCGAACGGCATTACCCTGTAACAGAAGGTTCCCCAGGGAGTGATGAACGATGTCTTCTCGCGATCTTCGACGGCCATCTTGATCTGATTGTAACCTGAGAACCCGTCCATGAATGAGAAGATCTTGTATCCTGCAGTGTTGTCGACTAGAGTGTCGATATGTGGCAAAGGGAAGTCATCTTTTGGACTGGCCTTGTTGAGATCTCGGAAGTCGATGCACATTCGAACCTTGCCGTCCTTCTTCGGTATTGGTACGATGTTAGCGAGCCATTCAGGGTAGTTGGAGACTACCAAGAATCCCCCGTTGTATTGCTTGATGACTTCATCTCGGACTTTCAGAGCCCATTCTGGCTTCATTCTTCGAAGTTTCTGCTTCACTGGCTTCATATCTGCCTTGGTTGGCAGATGGTGTACAACGAGCTCTTCATCGAGCCCCGGCATGTCTTCATATGAGAACGCGAAGTTGGACAATCTTGGAGCTAGGAACTCTATCATTTTCTGTTTCATCTCAGGTGGCAACGATTTTCCAATGCGTACTTCCCTAGGGATCTCAGGCGTCCCCAAGTTTACTATCTCGAAATCATCGGCTACAACATTGGCTTTAGATTCGAACTTTTTGAGGAGATCCTCAAGTTCGGGAGCAGGATCATCATCTTCCTCATCCTGAGCTTCGTCCAGACCCATGAGCTCGAAGTCTAATTCGATGTCGAAATCATATGATTCGACTTCAAACTCATGCGACTCTTTAGACGAACTTGGCACACTATTGAATGCAGGAAAAGAAATATTTTTTGGTTTTTGAGATTTTTCTGAAATGGAAATACTAGATGTTTTTGGCTTTTGAAAGTTTTTGATTTTTTTGGATTTTCGAAATTCATGGGACTTTGAACAAGCGGGCATTGCAGACCATGATTGATCCCAACTTGTTCCAAAGTTCCGGTCGCTGCTTAAACAGGCGTTTTTTTTTGGAAGCCAGAGCCCTCAGGTGGCTCTTTGGCTGATTCAAAATTTAGGGGAACAGATGACCATTCAGGACCCCACACTTCCTCCCCTGGAGAGGTGGGGGTTGATGTTTTGGGCGAAGAATCATGGTCTGGCCCAATGACCATGACTTCTTGCTGATCAGGTTCGAGATCTGAGTCGTACTCAGTCCCTCCCGGATCACTTACCTCGCATTGCAGTTCGTCTGGTTCCACAGTGAGACACAAGTTTGGAACCTGGACATCAGACCAATCTAGGGCTGGCCATTTCCCTTTCTTGGTCCAATGGATGGGCTGCTTCTGCCCCTGGCTGATGATTGATGATGTTGATTCTGCAGGGATGGGCAAGTCGTGCCCCTTGCTAATTGGTGCTGAGATGGGCAAGTTGTGCCCCTTGCTGATTGAAGTGGGCAGGTTGTGCCCCTGGTTGCGAGAAGTGGGCAGGTTGTGCCCCTGGTTGATTGATGCTGACGTGGGCAGGTTGTGCCCCTGGTTGGGAGCAGGTGTCAGGGTAACCTGGTCCCGAAGCTGCTGTATTTGACTTCCTTCTTCGTCTTCATCCTTTTCTTCTTCTTCTGGAGGCTTAGATGGTTCGAGAATCTGATCCCATCGAATGGGGGGCCACGTAGCCCAAACTAGGCTCATCGGGAGGCCTTTGTGTAGTGCAGTCGGTTGATTCCCTCCTGGATCTTTGCAAGGTTCTCCTGGCTTGACGAATTGGATGGGTGAGCACCGAAATTTCTTCCTTCTCTTGTCCATGAAGGTTGCCCTGTATCCGAGTCCCCATTTGCGTTGGTTATATACCAGCGGTACCTTTCTGGACTTGAAGTGATTCTTCATTCGGTATTTGAGGCTCAGACGCTCTGCCGGTGAGAAGACACGGTCCACCCTTGTTGGTTCTGGATTGGCGATAGAGTTCACAGTCTCAAATTCGAAACTGTGAAATGGGATGTCTTCTTCAGAGTGTTGGATATCGATGACCGGGATGTCTGGTTCAGTGGCAGCAGCATTAGAAGGAATGATGAGCTCCTTCTCTGCGTGGATAGAGATCACTTGATTTCCACAGATGTACTTCACCCGTTGATGTAAGGTTGATGGCACAGCTCCAACCTTGTGCAGCCATGGCCGCCCGAGCAGCATGTTGAAAGAGGCTGATATATCCAGGATTTGGAATGTGATGGTGGAGACTTCCGGGCCTATTTGTACCTCTATGTCGACTTCCCCTTCCACTGATCGGCGGGTGTTGTCGAATGCTCTGACACATATGGTGCTGGGTCGGAATGAAGAAGGACTGATTCCCAGACGTTCTGCAGTCTTGAGTGGGCAGACATTTAAGCTTGAGCCATTATCGATAAGGACCAGCGGAACACAGAGGTCTTTGTATCGTAAGGCTATGTTGAGGGATCGGCCATGATCGCGTCCTTCTGGTGGCAACTCATTATCAGTGAAGGTGATGGCACGTGGAGCCAGGAGTTGTCCAATCATCAATGCTATCATCTCTGGTGCCGTATCGGAGGGGACATGAGCATCGTTCAAGGTTTTGGCAAACATTTCTCGGTGTATGCGAGATGTGCAGAGTAGCTCCCATACTGAGATTTGTGCAGGGATTGACTTGAGCTGAGTTGCTACATCGTATGCGGCTTCATTTTTGTTGCCGAGGCCTGAGAGAGCGCCTTTGGTATCTCCTCTATTCTGATTATCTCTTCGGATGCAACGCCCATTGGGATTCATGTTCCCCACTTCCGCACATTCTGGATAGTGCCATGGAACCTCTTTGTAGTTTTCCTCCCTTTTGCCTTCTAGGACCACCGGTTCTTGCAACGGTGCTGTTGTGGGTACCAGATCTTCCTCATATGGAGCTTTTGCCTGGAGGACTACATTGTTGCCTGTGCTGAAGGGGTAGTATCGAGGCTTGTCTTCATAGACCACATAAGGTCGTGGTCCTGGCTTGACTGTTCCTGGGGCAGGAGGCTCCCATGGAATGAATACTGGTCCTCTTGATATGGCAGGAGGTTTCTCTGTTCGTCCGAGCTGCCGTAGCGTGATTGATATGCCTCCGGGACTTGCCCCTTGCAATATGACAGGCTTGACTGGAAGAGATCCTTCCAAGACAACGGGCTCTTGCTGCTGATGAGTATAATCCTTCCATTGCGGATTGGATTGTTCTGGAGTTGCCCCTTGCAAGATGACAGGTTCGTATGTGGGCTCAATGTATGATTGTGCTCCTTCCAGGACGACTGGTTCCCAGCTTGAATGGTTGTAAGGTGCCCCTTGAACAACTGGTATATCGTATGGAGGTGTTCCTTCAAGCACTACTGGCTCGGAGATTGAAGGAAGAAAGGGACTTGCCCCTTACAAGACTGGAGGAGGATTTGTTGGCTCATAGGTGTAGGCATGAATGGACTGAATAGGGGAGAAGAAGCGATCGATATGGTCCCCTTCTTCTATACTATTGACGGCAGGGCCACGAGACGAACTGGGGTCCGTTGGATGCTGAGGCAGAGGATTCTGAAGGATGTTGGTGGAAGTGTTAGTGCACTTTTCCGTGGCATACTAGTGCACCTTGTTTGTCAATCACTTATGTCAGTATGTCTTGTGTCGTTTGAGCCCAATGAAGACGAAGACCGAAGACTCAAGACGTCCAGCCACATCAAGGAAGAAGATTCAGGTATATGAGATGCCTTGGTGCCTTAACCTCGACCAAAACCTATCCCCTTTGTATCCTTGATGACCTTGACCATATTTAGAACCCTTTAGGCATCATAGATAGGCCCTAGGTGTCACATTTGATCATCCCTACCTAGGACTTCATATACAGGCTGAAGAAAATGGAATTCAGTTTGTTGAATAGGGGACCCAGGCTGGTTCGACCGGTCAAGACCGGTCGGCCAGCAGCCCTGCTGGATTTTCAAAGGTCAGCCGACCGGTCATGACCGGTCGGCCTTCACAAGTGAAGGGGTACAGCAAGGTGGGCCGACCGGTCATGACCGGTCGGCCAGTTTTGGCTTCCTGCATTGATAAGCCAGCCAGCAAAGGGGGCCGACCGGTCATGACCGGTCGGCCTGATGCATTTGGCCTGTCCAGTGAGGGGGTCCGACCGGTCATGACCGGTCGGCCCATGTGTTTTGGCCTGTGCTTTGTCTTCCTTCAGCAGGGGTGTCCGACCGGTCATGACCGGTCGGGGTAGGCCGTTTTATGGCCGTTTTATGACCGTTGGAGCCTCTTTTCTATAAATATGGAGCTCCATTCTTGGGTCATTGAGAGAAGTTTTTGAGAGCCCATTCCACACTTATCTTGTACATCATTTGGGGCCTCAAAGAGGAGGTTTTCAAGTCATATCCCTTGTGTTTCAAACACAAGTATGGGCATTCAAATGCTATCAAGAGATGACTTGATTCCTCTCTCAAATCTAGAGGTGTGACACTATTCCACACATGTATATCCTTTGTCCAAGACCTCTAGAAGACTCTCTAGGTGAATCTCCTAGTTGGAACAACCTACACATCCCATGTATGAGATTCACCCATCCTCCTAGCACCTTGGGCATTTCAAGGCATCGCATGCAAGGTGTTTGATCGAATGTGGCTGAGGCATTGGCGACGCAACGACGGCACGATCGAGGGAGCAAAGGGAAGCTGATTGAAGCACGGGAGAGCGGAGATCAAGCAACCCATTACGGCGCTAAACAAGGGGCTCATCCGACAAGTAAGTTGTCTCATTTGAGAGTCCACTTTAGAGTTTGTTTTCGAACTCGACCCAGGGACGTTAGTCGTTCCTTGGCCCGTCAGCCGGGCCTAAACTAAGTCTCCAAGGGGGAGCCTCCGACATGGGAGTAAACGTGCGATAAGGTTGAGAGTTAGCCTATGTCTAAAACTCCGGATACGGTTGAGAGGTGAACCGATAAAACCTCCGTGTAAAGGTTGAGAGGTGAACCTCATTTAAAACCTCCGATAGTGAATGCCGGTGTGCTCAAAGGGGTTGAGTACTTGAACCGGGAGTGGAGTAGACACGTAGTCGAACCACTATACATCCTTGTGTTTGTGATTGTTATTGAGCACATTGATATCTTTGCATTGTCAGTTTAATTGCTTAATTATGAATGATTGATATGAATGCATGCTAGGCACTTTGTAGGCATCCTTGCACAAGATGTACCTTCACTACTTGTGTAGACTTGAGCTCATTGATCCAATCTCATAAGTCTACACAAGGTGCATAGGTTAGTAGCTTAATTAGTTGAATCATTTCCTTCCTATGCATGCTTAGACTAGGGTTGGTTATTGCTTAACTCTTGCTAGTCTTGTGATTGGACCCACCAAGGCTTGGAAGCCAAGGTGTTCTTGCTTACCTAGCTTAAACTTGTTGAATTGCATAAGTAGGCGAAAAGAATTTTAAAAAGGTCCTATTCACCCCCCCTCTAGGTCCATAGACATATCTCCGAGTATCTCAACTAGCGGTGAAAACCGCAATTTCAATTGGTATCAAAGCAGGGTTCCTCTTTAAGGGCTTAATTGCCTAGAGGTAGATCCTAAAGAGAAACTTGAAAATATGTCTAGAGAGGACTCTTCATCCGTCACTAAGCCTCCTTTCTTTGATGGGTCAAATTATCCATACTGGAAAGCCCGAATGCGCATCTTCTTGGAATCTATTGATTCGGATGTAAGGGACATGGTTGATTTTGGATATGAACCCCCAATGGTCACTATTTCTAAGGAGGGTGAGCCGGATGTTCTCAGGCCAAAAGACAAGGCATTGTGGACTGCTCATGAAAAAGCTCAACGTATTAATAATGCCAAAGGCCTGAATGCCATATTTTGTTCAGTATCGAGAGAAGAATTTGGTCGGATCCAAAATTGCACTACCAGTAAACAAGCATGGGATATTCTGGAAGTTACCCATGAAGGAACAAATGTTGTTAAAAATTCTAAACTCCAGCGCCTCTCCACTCTCTTTGAAAATATTACTATGGAGGAGGATGAAACGTTTACTGAATTTTATACCAAACTGAACAAAATCACAAATGATATGTGGGGCTTAGGGGATCCGGTTCCGGAACATAGACTTTGTAGGAAAATTCTGAGATCTCTTCCGGAACGGTTCTCTTCTAAAGTCACCACCATTGAAGAGTGTAGGGATCTAAACACAATGAAAGTTGAAGAACTCATAGGTTCCCTACAAACCTTTGAGCTAGGCTTTAAAGCCCCCTCTAGAAGGAAAAACATCGCCTTCAAGTCCTCTCACAGACACAAGAAAATCAAAAGTGAGACGGAGGATGATAGC
The DNA here is from genome assembly GCA_003013855.2 of Liriodendron chinense. Classification (NCBI taxonomy): domain Eukaryota; kingdom Viridiplantae; phylum Streptophyta; class Magnoliopsida; order Magnoliales; family Magnoliaceae; genus Liriodendron; species Liriodendron chinense. The sequence continues at coordinate 8,293,867 of ML058513.1, forward strand.
GATGATGAGGATGATGAGGAAGAACAATTGAACAAAAAATTCAAGAGATTCCTCAAATTTGATAGAGGGAATAGCCGTGACAAGAAGGACAAGAAGGGTGATAAACGTACAGGAAAATCATCCATACCTTCATCCGTCCGTTGTTACGGTTGCGGTCGTCGTGGCCATATTGCCCCGGAATGTCCGGAAGGGCCTAAACCAAAAGGTAAAAAGGCAATGGCTGCCACTTGGGATGATACGGAGGAGTCCGAATCTGATGATGAGAGCCAACATAATGATCTTGCTCTCTCGGCCTCCATCACGACCCCTTTACCAGATTATCTAAGAGGGGATCCCAACCGCTATCCCTTCTAGGAGAAGGAGAAGTTCCCAACCCCTCACCTCATGCTACATTTTATGAGGGTGTTGTGGAATTTTGCTACCCTTTGGCTTTTTAAACTTAACATGGTTAGAGAGGGTAGCTGGTTATGTTTTATTGATAAATCTGAGGATTTCAGCCTCATTTATGTTTTTATGGGCAAATCAGAGGATTCCAGCCTCATTCGCCCAAATTTTGATGATTTAGCTTTGCTTTTATTGATACATTTGCTTGCTAGATTATCATCCTGCTTAGATTAGCTAACCATCTTGAGTTTTATGCTTCATGTATGCTAATCTTTGCGTAGTATTGGTCTTGATATACCACTAGGGGAGGATGGTTGATTGGGCTATAAGCCCTTTGTGCTTCATTGCAAATGTATGTCCTTGACCAATATTGCATGATTACCTAAGCTTAGATAGTTATATTTTCTTGTTAATCATGTTCTTTAGCTTGCTCCATGTATTTATGATTCATGCACCCCACACTCTCCTTTTAGCATGTGCTTATAGTTATAACTGCGACACACTATCTTCCCTTACCTTCACCTTATTGGCATATCATTAAGGGGGAGAGAATAGTTTGTCAATTGCTAACAAAAGGGGGGAGAAAGATCAAATCCCACCAAAACTAGTTTGCTATGTTTTGTGATGCAGGGATTGACAGGTTGTGGGGGAGCAAACTGAAGCGGAGCAGCATAGTTTAGACATGTCAAGAGTCCTGTAATTTATTCATTATCATTGTAATATCTTGAACATGTAATCTGTTTTGGTAGGTTAAGTTTTTGTAAGTAATTGACAAAGGGGGAGATTGTTAGTGCACTTTTCCGTGGCATACTAGTGCACCTTGTTTGTCAATCACTTATGTCAGTATGTCTTGTGTCGTTTGAGCCCAATGAAGACGAAGACCGAAGACTCAAGACGTCCAGCCACATCAAGGAAGAAGATTCAGGTATATGAGATGCCTTGGTGCCTTAACCTCGACCAAAACCTATCCCCTTTGTATCCTTGATGACCTTGACCATATTTAGAACCCTTTAGGCATCATAGATAGGCCCTAGGTGTCACATTTGATCATCCCTACCTAGGACTTCATATACAGGCTGAAGAAAATGGAATTCAGTTTGTTGAATAGGGGACCCAGGCTGGTTCGACCGGTCAAGACCGGTCGGCCAGCAGCCCTGCTGGATTTTCAAAGGTCAGCCGACCGGTCATGACCGGTCGGCCTTCACAAGTGAAGGGGTACAGCAAGGTGGGCCGACCGGTCATGACCGGTCGGCCAGTTTTGGCTTCCTGCATTGATAAGCCAGCCAGCAAAGGGGGCCGACCGGTCATGACCGGTCGGCCTGATGCATTTGGCCTGTCCAGTGAGGGGGTCCGACCGGTCATGACCGGTCGGCCCATGTGTTTTGGCCTGTGCTTTGTCTTCCTTCAGCAGGGGTGTCCGACCGGTCATGACCGGTCGGGGTAGGCCGTTTTATGGCCGTTTTATGACCGTTGGAGCCTCTTTTCTATAAATATGGAGCTCCATTCTTGGGTCATTGAGAGAAGTTTTTGAGAGCCCATTCCACACTTATCTTGTACATCATTTGGGGCCTCAAAGAGGAGGTTTTCAAGTCATATCCCTTGTGTTTCAAACACAAGTATGGGCATTCAAATGCTATCAAGAGATGACTTGATTCCTCTCTCAAATCTAGAGGTGTGACACTATTCCACACATGTATATCCTTTGTCCAAGACCTCTAGAAGACTCTCTAGGTGAATCTCCTAGTTGGAACAACCTACACATCCCATGTATGAGATTCACCCATCCTCCTAGCACCTTGGGCATTTCAAGGCATCGCATGCAAGGTGTTTGATCGAATGTGGCTGAGGCATTGGCGACGCAACGACGGCACGATCGAGGGAGCAAAGGGAAGCTGATTGAAGCACGGGAGAGCGGAGATCAAGCAACCCATTACGGCGCTAAACAAGGGGCTCATCCGACAAGTAAGTTGTCTCATTTGAGAGTCCACTTTAGAGTTTGTTTTCGAACTCGACCCAGGGACGTTAGTCGTTCCTTGGCCCGTCAGCCGGGCCTAAACTAAGTCTCCAAGGGGGAGCCTCCGACATGGGAGTAAACGTGCGATAAGGTTGAGAGTTAGCCTATGTCTAAAACTCCGGATACGGTTGAGAGGTGAACCGATAAAACCTCCGTGTAAAGGTTGAGAGGTGAACCTCATTTAAAACCTCCGATAGTGAATGCCGGTGTGCTCAAAGGGGTTGAGTACTTGAACCGGGAGTGGAGTAGACACGTAGTCGAACCACTATACATCCTTGTGTTTGTGATTGTTATTGAGCACATTGATATCTTTGCATTGTCAGTTTAATTGCTTAATTATGAATGATTGATATGAATGCATGCTAGGCACTTTGTAGGCATCCTTGCACAAGATGTACCTTCACTACTTGTGTAGACTTGAGCTCATTGATCCAATCTCATAAGTCTACACAAGGTGCATAGGTTAGTAGCTTAATTAGTTGAATCATTTCCTTCCTATGCATGCTTAGACTAGGGTTGGTTATTGCTTAACTCTTGCTAGTCTTGTGATTGGACCCACCAAGGCTTGGAAGCCAAGGTGTTCTTGCTTACCTAGCTTAAACTTGTTGAATTGCATAAGTAGGCGAAAAGAATTTTAAAAAGGTCCTATTCACCCCCCCTCTAGGTCCATAGACATATCTCCGAGTATCTCAACTAGCGGTGAAAACCGCAATTTCAGGAAGCTGCTGGAGAAGTTCCAGGAACCGAGATGACGATCTTTCGGTCGTCGATCAGATCCTGTATGGCATTCTTCAAAGTATAGCATCGGTCAGTGGCGTGGCCACGCCCTTGATGGTAGGCACAGTACTCATTTTCTCGGTAATTTGGAGGCAGAGGATGAGGCGGAGGCCTAGGTGTCATCAGAGTGAGTAACTGCTTTTGTACCAGCGTAGTCATGATTTGACTAAGTGGTTGACTGAGTGGAGTGAACTTCCTGAACTCCCTGTAATTCTGCCTGTTCTGGTATGAGTATTGGCCATTTCCCCTGAACTGCTGCTGTTGTCGAGGTGGCTGTGGCTGAGGATTCGGTTGTGGCTGATATCGCTGAGGCTGATGCTGAACTTGATTCTGCTGATACTGTTGACGTCCTTGTGGGGGAGCACGTTGATTTCCTTGAGCAGCGGTGTTGATGTTGTTTACCTCTGTTGGGCGGGGAGGAGAACCATTGCGGTTTCCATTCCCGTGCCCGATAGGTCTTCCTTCCACTCTGTTCCTCTTGACTGGAGTGGCTTGATGAGGCCATGGGGAGATCGTCCCGGCCCGGATTCCTGCTTCAACTTGCTCTCCAGCACGGATCAATTGTGAGAAATTCGCATATGGATGCGAGATGAGATACCCAGATATGCCTGGGTATGTTGAATGAACAATCATGGAGATTTGTTCTTCATTGTCGATGGGTGTCCGCATTCTGGCTGCCATAGCTCGCCAACGTCCCACATAAGCTGATAGTGTTTCATCACTCCTTTGCCTGAGTGCTGCGAGGTCGGCTCTTCTGGGTGCCATGTTGAGATTGTACGCGAATCTGTCGACGAAAGCCTGGGAAAGCTGTTCCCATGTTCTGATGCGGTGGCAGTCCAATGAAGTGTACCAATCTAGGGCATCGCCCTTCAGAGATTTTTGGAACAATCGAATGAGGGCCCCTTCGTTTCCTGAGATTGCACTCAGCTCTCCACAGAAGGCCTTGAGATGTGCTGTGGGACAACCGCTGCCGTCGTATCTTTTGAACTTTGGAACCTCAAAGTTTTGAGGTACCCGAGCATCTGGGAAAGGACACAAGTCTCTGAACTTGGTCGAAGGTAAGTCGATTCCTTGCTGTCGCTGAAGCTGATTTTGCAAGATCTGGAACTGCTCCCGCAACTCGTCCAGTCCTGAGTGATCTGTTCGAGCGACTGGTGCCTCCTGGAATAAGGCACGTTCTTCTTCGGCATAGTGGTCGATGTCTTCGACCCTATGGGCTTGCTGAAAAGCAACCGCGGGTTGCTGAAATTGGTTTGATGATTGAACTGGATTCTGATGAACTTGAGCTTGAAATGATGGTGACTGAACTGGAGACTGTAATGAAGGTTGAACTGGAACTTGCTGGAAATTAACTGGATTTTGCTGAATTGAAGATTGCTGGAAATTAACTGGATTTTGCTGAATTGAAGATTGCTGGAAATTAACTGGAATCCCATCGGCGGGGATGTGCTGGAATTGAAAAGTGCTCCTGTTTGCAGGAGGCTGAGATGCTGGGAAGTGACCCCCTTGTTGGGTATTCGCCACTGTCCGCTGATTGATGTGGGCTTGACACTGACCCCCATTGTGGGCATTCGCCAGTGCTGTCCCTGTTGCTGGAAATTGAATTGAAATCCCATCGGCGGGGCTGTGCTGGAATTGAAAAGGTGTCCCATCGGCGGGGACATGCTGAGATCTACTGAGATTGTTGTTTGCAAGATTGACTGGAAGCTGACTGGATGTTCCTGCAACGGAGGTGCTCTGAGATGGCCTTGTCGTCGCAGGAAGATATTGAGAAGGATGCCCCACAGCGAAGAGCTGAGATGGCTGCTGTCGGTAGTCTTGGGCAGACTCCGATGGTTGTGCTTGATTTGAACTGGAGGCCGGGAGGACCCGGCATGGCTGCTGAGCTTGCTGAACTGGGCCAACCTGATTGTTGGCTGCTGCGGTGGTTTGTGCTTGCATGAATTGCAAGAGCATTTCTTGCATTGCTCTCATTCCTTGTGCCAATTCTTGTATGATTGGCGTATTGTCAACGGGCTGTTGCGCTGGAGGTTGCGCTTCGGTTATTTCGAGAGCAGGGAAGTGATGAGTTTCTTCTTCGTGGTCGGACATGGCTTGCTGAGCCCGAGTGCGGATTATGCTGCGGAAGGGAAGTTGTCTCCGCGTACGTTGAGCCCGAGGAGGCGCAATGGTGAGGACTGTACTCTACTCTTTTTGGGTTTTGGGATTTTCTATTTTTTTTTGTTTTGGAATTTTCTATTTTTTTTTGTGTTTGGGTTTGGGTAGAATGCTATGCAGATGAGATTGTATGAGGATTAATGACTTTCAAGTACGGGAAGGATTCTGTTTTCAAGTTGGATCACGACTAGTGGGACTAGCTAATCCCCAGCAGAGTCGCCATTCTGTGGACCCTCGCCGATTTCTCCGCGCTCCCACACGACGTCGTTCTCCCTTTCCTTTCGGAAGAAGAAGAAGAAGAGGTTCGTGAGTGCGAAATCGCCGTTTGTGCCACTGGTTTGCCTCGTTCTCGAGGGCTTTGTTTGGTTGTCGTGTTAAGCTGGATATGTTTAAATGAGTTTATATAAGACCAGAGTCGCCACTAGCCAGTTACTTCGAATCTACAGTCGGCTAGACCCCGTAGAAACGTTAGAGAAGGGAATCCGAAGATTCCTTCCTCTAAAATGACTCCTGTTGATCTGCGGTCAGAGATTCAAGGTAAGGGATCACGGTTACAGGGTGGGAAGAGGTTAAGCACCCCACACACTGCCCGTACCGAAGTACGGTCTCTACTTCACAGAATCGATCGAATACTTGAAAGTCTAATTTAATCCTCGTATATTCTCATGGATGACATGATGCATGAATGCGGGTCTGAACAGTAAGAGTTTCTGATGGGCAGGTTCCAACAACGGGCAAGCCCAGAGCGTACGCTCGAACTGACAGGTGCTTAATATAAAGACATATGCATGTGTGCTTGAGTAATCAAGGTGTTTTATGGTGAAGCATGAATGCAGGTCTGAACAGTAAGAGTTTCTGATGGGCAGGTTCCAACAACGGGCAAGCCCAGAGCATACGCTCGAACTGACAGGTGCTTTATGCGAGATGCATGCGGTGTGTTTGAATAATCAAAGTGTTTGCAGTGAAGCAGGGGGGTTGGAAGAAAAGTAAATGTTGCACTTATGCTAGATGCAAATGAGATGATGCTGGAAAAAGAGTAGCTGGGTGGACGGAGGTGTCGCAAGGGTTGGCTTCGAGTGGTTGGATCAAGACTTGGGTGGCTTGGGAGGCTCGGACCAGTGGTCAGGCTGGGCTGGACCAGGGTTAGGCTCTCCTCACTCGGGCTCTCCTTGGTGGAAAAATGGGCTAAGGGTGGAGAAGGATGACTCTAATGGACGGACTCTCTCTGGCCGGTTGTTCTGTTGAAATGAGAAGGGGAGGGGGGTATTTATAGCAGCAGAGAGTGGCAGAAGTCGTAATTTTGTCCGGGCGGCCTGCCATGGGCCGCCCGTACGGCCGCTCCTCGGTTTCCAGCGAGTACGGCCGTTCCCTCGGGGCTGCTGTTGGACTCGCTGGTCGACTCAGTGAGTTGACTCAGTGGGTCGACTCGGTGGTTTGACTCGACGGGTTGACTCGACGGGTTAACTCGGTGTTTTGACTCGACGGGTTGACTCGACGGGTTGACTCAGCGGGTTAACTCAGCGAGTTGACTCAGTGAGTTTGACTTTTTTTTGGGATTTTTTGACTGGCCTTTTTTATGGGGGGTTTTTCTGGGTGGTGTTTAGGACTGGGTTGACTGGGTTCAGGCTTGAACTGGGCTATGGAATGGGGCTTACAAGGGTGAGTTTGGCTGAGTTTGGACTTGGGATTTGGGGGTATGGTCCTCCGTTCAACCAGCTATCTCTACCAACAGTGTAGCCGAAGGTGGGGTGTCTACAGCGTTAAAATGCATTAATGCTTTCATCTTGACCTAAGATGCCAATGTGTGCATAATGTATGACTAGATTTTATTTGGCATGGATTTCTTAAAGAATCATGCAATACACTAAACAATTGCATCAAACGGTTGTTTATTTTTTATTTTTTTATACTCTTTTTAATGAATTACTGATATCTCGGATAAACAAGGTTGATCAAGAAACATATATCTTTCTGCTAATGTCTAAAATCCGAGTACCAGATGTTGATCAAGGATCAACAGTTAGATATTTGTCACTTAGTGTGGACACAGATGAATGGTGGAGATCCTTGGACTTGTGATCACAAAAGAGAGATCGTGGGGGATTGCTGGTCGCGCCGGTCGCGCCGGTAAGGGAACCTCCAATGCTTAAGTCAGTAATGAGGACGATAAAGAGTAAGAACTTTAGAGGGGCAATGTGCATATGATTCCGTGCCTTGGAGAGATGGAGGGTCCCTTTATAGGCGATCATCCATGGCCAAGGGTGGTGGATCCCCTAGATTCTATATAGGATACATTTCTATGTTAGGAGACATTTGCCCACTTCGTATATGATACGTGGCTGGAGTGAGGGATACCGTTCTCATCATGTATGGTTTCTACACATCCAAGTCGTAGCTGTTATCTTTGTATGACGGTGCGTGATGTGCTCAAATTTGAGGGCGTCTGGTGTGGTCTTCACTCCACGTCCTTGGATCGGTGGTCAACAACATAGCAAACATAGATGACTGAGGCCAAGGCCTCTACTCTGCATAATCTGGGATTTGGTGATGGTGAGGATGACATTTTTTCTTCTCTGTGTCACTTGATACCCTAAGGCCGATCCTGATGGTTTAGGCCCAATTCCGCTATCTGAGGTTGAGGCCAAGCCCTCAATAGTTTGATGAATATCTGAGGCTTAGGCTAAGGCCTCAGACCGCATTTGCAATTACAGATGAGTACAAGTGTTTTCCTCCTTGACGAACTTTGATCCTTTGGTGACATGTGTGATATGACATGGTTGGTGGGCCATATATCTATGGTTGCACATTTTCCACATCATGATCAGGGACACGACCGGATTTACCCATAACATTTTCTATTGCTAAAAAAAAACCATCATACACATTTTTTTGTATACTTTATCTAAACATCTCCAAGTATACATTCCAATAGTGGAGAGCTAGAGCTATTTGCTTGCCCAACTTTGCCATGCTCACCAAATATCTAGAAATGGAAACTACCATACTGCTCGGTCGTTCACGAGCAACAAACATACCGACAATGCTAGCTAACCAAGGGGAGCTGGGTGGCTTAGCCCATTATATAAATTGAAGGCACATGCTAATCACAACCCATCGGCACAAATAGTTCAATATGTACCAATTTTGGTATCTAATGATACAGAATGCCCCATCTTTATGGAAGAAATGGCTGTGAAACAACTTGCCTCAAGTTCAACATGTTCAAATTGGTCCCATTGGTTTGATTTAAATATAAGGGATGATTGGAACATGTCTACATTAGCCCCCTGTGGCATACTAATAAAAAAATCCATCCCATTGATTAAGTGCGTCTTCACATATTATTTATATTATATTTGGGGGTGCGAGGCCTTACTTGTGACCACTAGTAGATGTGTCCCACGTAAATTTTTCTTGTGTAATCTCTGTGTCCAGATCAGTTCCTTCATATCCTCTTAAATAGAAACCATATAAAGTCAATGGATATAAAATACATAAGTTTTTTATGAAATTAATTGTAATAAGGATAAGTATTTTTCCTTACCGTAGCCAACTCCTCTAATCATCTCTGGAAGAAGGAATTCACTCAAATGAAAAGCACTAAAATTACAAGAAAGAGAGAAAGTAAATAGAAAATGAGAGCGACCATGTTTGCTCATAAGCTTCGATTATTTGATCAAAACCATTAATCACACTCAGAGGGCCATCCTAACTGTGGATCAGAGGGTTGGCTAAGTTCCATTTGCTCCCCTAATGTCATAGCGTAACGTTTGAAGAAGGCAGTCAATTTTTTATACTAAAAGGTCCATTGAAATTGCGTACATATTGCTATATCGTAATTTCTGTTGATGGGGCCCACCGATCTAACTATTCTATTTGGCGAGGAGACCAAAGGCTAGGCCAAATCAAAACTCAGGTGGGCAGAAACAAAGCGAACATCTACGGAGAAGGCAGACCATAAGAGTAAATCATTTGCAGGGTGAAGGCATGTCTAACAAATTAGGTAGACCCAAATATGGGTGGCCTGCACCAATTGAATTTGAATGTTTGTATCTTTTAGTACAGTTTCCTATGGTCTGTCGCATTCGGGTTTTTGATGAGCTTGAGTTTTGTTACATTTTTTATACATGGGACGTGGATTGCGTCCTTCCTCAGTATGGACGCAAAACATTAATGCTGATCAGTGGAGCAGCCCACCATGGTGTATCTATTTATCAATGCCGTTCATCCCATTTTCAAGATCATTTTAAGGCATGATAACTAAAATGAGCCAGATCCAACGGTCATTTGGATCACACCTGTTGCATTAAATGCAAAATTCATCTCTGGTGTGGTCCACCTGATCTTTAGATCTGACTCATTCTTGGTCTCATGCATTAAAATTATCTTAGAAAATGGTTGGATGGCATGGATTAACAGATATATAACGGTGGACCTCTTCATCCTGAGGAAGGACGCAATCCGCGTCCACATACATGGAAGCGGATTGGCTGGTGCACCCTACACCAGCTAATTTGCTGCTGTGAGTACGTGTCGCCTTCAGAAAGTCAGCTCCGTGTTCTACCAACGGTTAAAAAAATCAAGATTACGTGGGCCCCACGATAACGTATTTAACATATCTATACCGTTCATCCAGTTTACGAGATTATTTTAGGACATGGTCCAAAAAATGAGATATATCCAAATCTCAAGTGGACGACACCACAAACAGTGGGGACAATGGTTTTCACCGTTAAAAAATTCCTAGGGCCCACCATGATGTTGATTTTTCATCCAAACTGTTCATAAGGTCACAAAGACCTGGATGAAGGGTAAAAAAAAAATATCAGATTGATCCAAAACTTCTGTGACTAACAAGAAGGTTTCAATGGTAGACGTTCAATATCCCATTGCATTCTGCAGTGTGGTCCACTTGATCATTGGATCTGTCTGATTTTTGGTTAGACCCTTATAATGATGTCGCCAAATGAAAGGGCGGTTTGGATATACCAAAAACCTCATGGTGGGGCCCACAGAAGTTGGTGACGTCAATACACCAGGGATCTCGCTGGTGTGCGGTGCACCAACTAATCCGCTTACCACATACATGAAGGACAACTGATGCACTGTTGAGATGCTATGCGTACGTCATGATGGGCCCACAAAAAGATACGCAGCAAAGTAAGCTTTTCATGGGAAGCGGATTGTGTAGCGAGGAGTAAACTCTGTCTGGCCATCGTGATTTACGTATTTTATCCACCCTGTGCATCCATCTTACCAGATAAGTTTAGGTATGGTGCTAAAAAATAAAGCATATAAAAATCTGAAGTGGATACACCATAGGAAAAGTGTGAACTAATGTCTACCATTGAAAAATTCTTGGGGGATACAAAAGTTTTGGATCAAGCTGATATTTGTGTTTTCCCTTTATCCATGTTCATGTGATCTTATGAACAGGTTGGATGACAAATAAACATCATTGTGGGGCCTAAGAAGGTTTCAACGGTGGAAATCATTATTCCCACAGTTTCCTATGACATGGCCTACTTGAGATTTAGATATGCTTAAATTTTGGGCTCAACCCCTAAAATGAGTCGGAAAAATATATGGACGGAATAGATAAAGCACATACATTCTAGGTGGGCTCAACAGAATTTACCATGTAAAATAAGTGTGTGGGGGAGTTTCTACGCACGCAATCCGATTTCCTTTTCACGGCAAATACTACGAAATTGGATTCCCTGCATAGTAAACTCAATTGGGACACCTAAAATGTACGTGCTTTATCTATTCTGCCCATATGTTTTTCCAACTCATTTTAGTGGTTGAGCCCAAAATTTAAGCATATCAAAATCTCAAAGTAGACCATGTCATAGGAAACAGTGGGAATAATGGTTTTCACAGTTGAAACCTTCCCAAGCCCAGGATGTTTATTTATCATCCAACTTATTTAGCTTGATCCAAAACTGCTATATCCTCCGTGAATTTTTCAATGGTAGACATTCAGTTTACACGTTTCTTGTGGTGTGGTCCACTTTAGATTTTGATATGCCTCAATTTTTGGCACCATATCTAAAATTTTCTGTTAAGACGGATGGACGGAGTGGGTTTTTCCCCAAGAGAGTTTACTCCGCACGAGTTACGCTTCCGAATGCTACCGACAGCGCGGATTTGCTTCGGAAGCCTTTGTAGGAAATTCCTGAGCTGGAACCATGTGGGGCCACCATGATGTTTGTGAGAAATCCATTCTGTCCATCTGCTTCCTAAGATTATTTTACTACGTGAGACCAAAAAAAAAAATAAAAAAGAGTCAGATCCAAGATTAAAGTGGGCTGGAAACGTGGGGATTGAACGTACACAGTTGAAATATTTGTGAGGCCGCAGAAGTTTTGAATCAGCTAATATTTGTGTTTTCAGTACATTAGGAATGGAGTTTTGAATGGTATGCATGTCACATAAACATTACTGAGGACCCTAGGGGGTTTCAACGGGAGTAATTTCCCTACCCACTTTTTCCTTCTCTACTTGAGTCTTTTATCCGGCTCATTTTTTGTCACGATGTCCTGAAATGAGATCACAAAACGGACGCGGATTAGCTACAGGTTGAGTAGCCATAGCTACTTAAGTGACGTCACCAACTTCCGTAGGCCCATCATGATGTATGTGTTGTATCCACACCGTTCATTCATTTGGAGAGATCATTTTAGGGCATGAGCTAAAGAATGAGACAGATCCAAATCTCAAGTCACCCCACCAAAGAAAGCAGTGCGGACGGTGATGTGACCATTGAAACCTTCCTCGGGCCCACCATGATGTTTATTTGAGATCCAACCTGTTTATAAGTTCCCGCAGACATGGAAGAAGGTAAAACACAAATATCAGCTTGATTGAAAACTTTTGTGGCCTCAAAAAGTTTTTAATGGTAAGAGATCAATTCCCACTGTTTTCTTTGGTGGGGTTCACTTGAGCTATGGATCTGTCTCATTTTTTAGGTCATGCCCTAAAATGATCTGTCTAAAAGGATGGACGGTATTGATACAACACATACATCATGGTGGGGTCCACATAAGTTGGTGACGTCACTTCAGTAGCTAGATAGGTACTCAACTTGTCAGTTGCTAATCCGCGTCCTAACAGAACGGATGGACTGTGCTCCACCTAGTTCCTAGCGCAGTAACTTTAGCTAAAGCTTTCCCGGAAAATCCGCGTCCGCAGTTGACATGCATTGAACTTTGAAGAGATGTGGAGGCCATCAATTGCGGGCTCTACCGTATTAGTGATGGAACTTGTATACATGTGGCACTGACGTACAGCTGTCTACACTGTCGCGCTGCATCGGTGGACCCAATTCCACGAAGGTGGTTGGATCCCCAACTCTAGGGCCCACCTTAATATATTTGTCTTACATCTGTTCCGTCCATTAATTTCGCCAGCTCATTTTTGAGCATGAGGCAAAAAATAGCTGATCAAAATCTAAGGTTAACCCCACCGCAGAAAACAGTGGTGATTGCCATTAAAAACTTCTGGGGGCGGGCGACAAAAGTTTTGGATTTGTGTGGTCCCTTCAACCAGGTCTTTGTGACCTTATCAACCGATTGGATGGCAAATAAACATTTTGGTGGCGGCCAAGTAATTTTTAATGGTGGGCATTCAATTACCACTGTTTCCTTTGGCTTAGTCCACTTGAGATCTGGATCTGTTGCACTTTTGGGCTCACGCCCTCAAATGAACTGGAGAAACAGGTGGACGGTGTAGATGTAAGACACATAAATCAAGATGGGCCCTACAGTCAGGGATCCACCCACTCCGGTAGATCCAGGGTCCACCGAAGCCGCATCCATCTTAACTTCGGTCCTATCTGACTGCAACATGTGTCTAATTACAGTAATCAAGCAGCACCTATCCAATCACCGGCTATGGAATGGGTGGTCAAAAGTAAAATAGGGAGTGGTACAAAATTCAACGAGAAGAATCAGGCAGTTAATGCTTGTTCTCGTAGCAATTTTTGAGATATACGCATCGGTTTCGGTGGTAACCGTTACGGCATGCCGAAACCGGTTATCTGACTTACCGTGGCAGACTTCCTTTGTGGGAGGAATATTTAGGGACCTACAGTGATGTATATGTTTTATCCATACCGTCCATCTATTTTTTCCAGCTTGTTTTAGCCTATGAGCCCAAGCTTGAAGCATGGTCAAAGCTGAAATGGACCACACCATATGAAACAGTAGGGATAGTGATATCCACAGTTGAAAACCTCTTGACGGCCACAGAAGTTTTAAATCAAGCTGATATTTATGTTTTCCCTTCATCAAGGTCTGTGTGACCTTACGAACAGGTTGGATGATAAGTGAACATCACTATGGGCCTAGTCAGGTTTCAGCGGTGGACGTCATTATCTCACTGTTTCATGCGGTGTGGTCCGTTTGAGAGTTGGATATACTTCAATTCTGTTCTCATGGCTTAAAATGAGCTTGGAAAAGCTGATGGAAGCCATTGATAAAACACATACACCACTGGTCCCACAGAGGTCGGTAGTAGCAGGGTCACCCAAACAATCCGCATCCCTGGCCCAGCAAGCGTGCATTGACGTCAACCAAAGTATAAAGAGAAATTTCCTCCGTAAGCCTCATGTTTGACCGACCATTTAAAGTAGACCTCTAAAATTTTTACTTTTCCATAAAGAAATACCCCTGTGAATGCAAGGGACGCTCGTTGAAGTGCTCTTTGAAATTCACATGGGTATTTCACTGTGAAAAAATACATCCATGCAAACTGAAGTTAAAGAATGAAAAAGTAAAGTTTTTGAAGCTATATTTTAGCTGATTGGTAAAACCTGAGGTTTACATAAGGTAATATTTCAAATACAAATATCGCGCCGAGCTAAAATCCACCAGGACAATCCTGCAAATGGCTACTAAAGATCACCCCAATTGAAAGATCCAAAGCGTCCAATTGATGTGAATCAACTGAAAATGGTAAACAGTCCAATCTCTAAGTTAAATTCAGACGTAAGCTCATCCAATCAATTGATTTTCCGTCTGTGCTCCTCTTGGAATCGGGCCCACGACTTTGTTGGCCTGGATTGGCTTACGTGCCTGGCCGCGTGTACCATCAATGAGTTGATGCGATTCAATCCAGAGAAAAGAAAACCATTTGGACACAACAACTGACTCGTAGCTCACACATGCTAAGCTTAGAAAATCCAATCCGCTCATTAGTCAGCCCTCCTCGTGTGGACGCGCAGGACATTCCAAACGAGGACATCAACACGTCAGCCGGAAAACGGATGAGCAGATCCGATTTCTCACGCTCGTGTTAGCTGACAGTTGGAACGTTGTCTAAGCCCCGGAGCATCTTTTTCACGCAAGAGCTTAGGCCTGTTTGATTTTTTACCTCAACTGTAATTTCCTTGTAAATGGGTAATGATTATGTACCTAAGTAATTACTGCATCATTTCCATGAAGACAGTGACGGTTACTTTTCTTAACACTAAAATTGAGAAATTTGTACAATAAATATGGGGCTCACCATGATGTATGTGGCTTATCCACACCGCCCATTCGTTATGCCAGTTGAATTTAAGACGTGGACCAAAAAACGAGGCAGATCCAAAGCTCAAGTGGACCACACCAAAGGAAACAGTGGGAATCTAGCGCGTACCATTAAAAACTTCTTGGGGGCCCTAAAAGATTTGGATCAAGCTGAAATTTATGTTTTCCCTTTATCCATGTCTGTGTGACCATATGAACTGGTTAGATGATGAATAAACCTCAATGCGGGCCCAATAAAAGAAATTACTTTCAACGGTGGACGAATTAAGACCACTGTTTCCTTTCATACGGGCCATTTGAGTGTTAGATTTGCCTCATTGTTTTGCTCATGCCCCAAAATGTGCTAATAAAATATATGAACGGCGCTGATATATCATATACATTATGGTGGGGCCCACAGGTTTGAGTCAACACTTTTGGATCGATTTTCGAGGTGGAATTACTCACCCATTTCCAAACAAGGTGTTTCACCACGTATTTACCATTTACCACATATTTACGTGTATCATGGAAAATCAAACAGGCCCTTAAACAACCAAGTTGCATGGGCGATCGTGCTGTTTTTGCGAACTCCACACCTTCCATCAGGTGATCAAAGAGAAAATATTAGGATGATAAATGTTGAAATATTTTAAATAAAATATATTTTTGTTAAAAATTATTTTAAACATCAAACTTTGTTTCTATCCCATATCGGATGGGAGAAATATTTTTTACCTTTTTATACGTAGGGTGTTGTGCACCTTACTTATTTATAGTGGAAGAGAGGGAGTATGATGGCTTGCGTATTGGAACACCGCACACGGGCTCGGGCTAGGTGCGAGGGAGTGGGCATGTAAGGCAGTGTGGCTGTAAAGGCGCACTTCACAAGTGCGCATCTGGTGCGACAGAGGTTATGTAGAAGGTCAGGTGGCTGGGTTCGGAACAGAGGAGGTGCTGTGGGCGGGAGGTTTGACAGAGAGACTTCTCTGCTTTATATAGAGAGCTGCAAGACTAATTTGAGGGACTTGTGTAACAGCTCATGCAATAACGGTCCAGACCATGCAGTAACAATTGCATGTGGCTAGCCTAACAGTAAAAAACGACTAGCCATTGAGTCTAAACAACGCCGGCATGCAGATGTGTAACTCCCACATGCACAACAGTAAAAAAGTACAAAAAAAGGGCTAGTTTCTCACAACAGCCAGAAAAACGGCTAATGCCATTATGGTTCTAGACCAAAACTGTCAGGTCTGGTTCATTTCAACACACACAACAGCAATCGCAACCATCTCTACTGAACCAGCACCCATTTGAGTCTATTAGCCTCTCGGTTTGGTTAATAAAACCAAGCCACTTAGACCAGTGTAGTGGTCTATTGCTGCAAGAAGAAGATCGTCATTCATTTTCTCTATTTCTTTTCTTCATCTGCCAGATAGTATTACTGAGTTCCATGGTGGTTCCTTCGTTTCTTGCTTAGGCTCGTCGTATCTTGGAAGCAATCCGCTTGCAATTTATCAGCAGACTCAAAATATTTTGAATATGGGCGAATTACACTTTAAGGAAAGTGTGTTTTTCACGTGCTTTCAACCTGCTTTTATTTCTCCTTTTTTTCAAATTAATTTATTTTCCGATATAAGAAATTATCAACAATAAAATACTCAGATGGGCCACACCAACGTTAACAATGTAAAACCTCCAAGTTCTAGCACTGTAGCGCATGGATCTAGATGATTTTTTTGTAAATTCCCTTCATCCTAGTGAGTCACGCCTGAGCGATTAAACATAAGATACACACCATGTTGGCTGGTATGGTATAGAAACCGATGGTTGGTGTACTATCCCCATTGTTTCTTGTAGCATGGGGTACCTTAGTTGTGGATTTGGATGAATTTTGGTCCCATCTCCATATTTCAAGAGCGCTACTGATGGAATGGAGTGGATTTCACATGTGGATTTAGTTAGTCATGGTTCCTCCGGTCTTTTATATGGGCCCATATATCCACGCCGCCCATCCATTTTGCCAAATCATTTTAGTACATTAGCTTCAAAATGAAGCATATAGAGATCTCAGGTGAGCCACACCATAGTAAACAATAATCTAATGTAGGTGTGTCTCCACGCTAGAGTGGGGTGGCCCACGAGGTGGGGTCTATAAGATGCAGAATGGTCATGAGTTGGGGTCTGTGTGATGTAGAATGACGATAAGGTGGATCCCACTGTGAGACATGTAAGATGCAAGTAACCCACGAGGAGATCTTGAGTCGATTTGCTTGAAAGAGCCTCGATAAAGGAATATTTTTGTGCTTCCCCAACATCTTTAAAGCTTTTCGTGGACTGGACAGTACTCCCTACATCAAGTGGTATCAAAGTTGGAGATTAGTGCTCGAGTTTCCTTACCGATATGGATGAAAAAATGCAGGTGCATTTCCTCATTGGAGTGAGGTGCCCCATGAGGTGGGTTCCATGTGATGTAGAATGGCCATGGGGTGAATCTCACTTGATATTTAGTCATGTGTAATCATATTAAGAATCCAAGACCAAATCATATTACCTTTCATTAAAAATTTCCTTAAGGCCATTATAATATTTACTTGCCATCCCACGTATCGATCATGTCACACGGATTGGACGGAGGCAAAACACAAATATTACTTTGATCCAAAACTTTTCGTGGTTGGCAAGAAGTTTTTAGTGGTCAAAATCACTTTTTCCTGTTATGTGGTCCACCTAACATTTTTATTTGCTTCATTTTTTTGGCCATGCTCTAAAATGAGATGGAAAAAGGGATGGACGGCCTGGATATAAAACATATACATCGAGGTGGGCCCATGGAAAAAAATACCCGACTTAAGTCGTACACTGAATCCGCGCCTAAAGAGCAGGGATGGGTCTTATACTCTTATTTATTAATTAACAGCAATAGGTCCTTTTTTATCCGAAGGATTAAAAGAGGCCGCTCCCATGAGGGACGGAACACGTGACGGAGATCCGGGCCGCCCGAACGCGTGTCAGAGATCACTGCAAATCTTTAGAGTAAGCATGCCAGGACCCAAAATAAACTTCGTCCGCTGATCAGACAGGCCCAACGGTCCAAATTAAACTTGCATCCGTGGGTCACTTGACGCGTACGGTAATATGAATTTGTTTGGCTAAATGACAAGTCACAATGCACCCCACCTGATGAACGGCTCGGATATCTGATACATATGCCATTCCTCATGATATCTGACACGTGTTCCGCTTCCATATTGAATCACGACCCTTCTATCTCCAGATTCATCAAGTTCAACTCGGAGATTCAGAGAGCGAGAAGAGAGAGAGAGCCGGAGACAGCTGGCGGTTTCCCAACAGACGCAACCGGCTACCATCGACTTCGACGGCAAGCAGCCAGTTTCAGTCCGTCGGTCCCCACTCGAAGTATTTTATCCCTTATTTTTCTGCTTTTCGTCGAGAAAACCAAAATCCGAAACTCACTCCCTTTCTCTCTCCTCAAAATTCAAATCTTTTCTCCAAAAATCCCATAGACAGAGCAGAGCAGAGCAGATATAAAGCTTACCACAGGTTAGGGTTTCCATCTTCCCTCTCTGTCTTTCTCTCTATCTATCCATCAAATCACCTCTCTCCGTTCTCGAACTGCTGGAATGCTTCTTCCCATTTCGCCCTTTCGGAAACCCTAATTTTCTGAGAAAAGCTCGAGATTTAGAGCTCCGTGCACCGTGAGAATGCCCGTCAAAGAGAGAACCAGCAACGGAAGCACCTCAAACTCTTCTCCCGAGAAGACAGAAGCGGTTATTACCTACAAGCGGCGGAAGCATGCTAGGCCATGTACGGATGGAAATCTGAATGGAGGTGGAGGATTTGGTTCCGTAGCAGGCCGGGTATCAGAAAAGGTGCGTCTTTTTTTGTTTTGGTGATTTTGGAGGGATGGATTATGCGTGCATTGTTGCTGCGGGTTGTAATTTTTTAATTTTATAGCTAATTCGACATAAATATAGCTTGAATCTATGTGGATTTGGGTGTTTTTCCCCCTTTCTTTTGTTTCTTGACGTTTGTCTAGACCAATGCAATAGAAATGTAGGTACTTTCTAACCTTATCTTAAATTGTGAATGTAACATGTTGAGGAAAGCAAGACAATGCTTGGGATGCCATTAGGGAACATTCCAGGTGATAGTCTTTGTTTTCAACGATGATTGGTTTTGTCTGGTTGTACTGGTGCCGAAGATCCTAGAGGATGTAATTTCCTCCAATTGTGAAATCTTCCTGAAATTTATCATAATTTTGGGTTGAGATTTTTATTTAACAAAAAAAAAAAAAATTATATTTTTCTTTATCACCTTATGTCACATTCGCATGGTATGCAACTCTCCGTTTATCATGTCTGTTGAGTTTGATGGAAAAATATTTGAAAATTGATGACTAGATTATTGTGACGACCAGGAAAAAAGGAATCCTGGATGCTTGTAATTGGTAGAAAACCAATAAAGAGGATGGATACTTAAGTTCTGCAGACTGCTTGCTGTCTTTGTTGTTCAAGGGCTCAGCAACTTTCCTCTCGACAAACCTTGAAATTCTTCAAACAAATAACAATCTTCTAATCAGAAACATGGAGCAGTTGAAGCTCGGCTGTGGTTATTTGCTTTGCAGGTGTAAGTTCCATGACAATGTCCAGAAGAACTAGATAGTAGAAAATACAGGTGCTTTGCTTTATATGACTTACTATTTCTCCTCAAACCTCTACTAGGTACCTTGTGCATCAAAAGCTTGCTCATAGAAACCCTTATTGATGATTGATCTCTAGATGGAGCCTTACAATAATCTGCAAATTTATCCCAGGATGGGAGGTTAACCATTGGAGCATATCCCAACAGAATTGTATCTAAAATGAAGTGATAATCAATCTCTAAGTGCAGCAGGGGCTGGAAGTATGAATTTGTAGGCCACACCAAGCAGTTTAATTGTCACAATGTAGAGTAGTTGGAGACGGGGGAAACCATTCTCACGAAGAGGTGACCCAAGAACAAAGTCTACAGTCTAGTAAGTTGCAAAGACCATGGGAGATAAATCACAACAACATGTAGGTGATTATATTGTCAGTATTGGGGTCGGTAAAAGTGGGATATAGTATCCTCTGGTTATGCTCATGCAAAAGGCAAGGCCCCTTGGAATGCCTCTTTCGTCTCTTTCTTTCTTTGAGCGCATGTAAGGCTTGTGTGTGCTTAGCTCTGGTAAAGAGACCGATATCAATACCTGCTCATGAGACCGAAGTCTTTCACTTGCATGCTTATTCTCAGTTGTAAAGACATGCTAAATCTCTCCCATATTTTTCATGTCCCAAGTCCTCGAATGGTTGCTTCTCCAACTTAGTGCCATTATTATCATCTCCCGTGCTGATTTTATTATCAGTGTACCAAGAAGTGCATTGATATTTGAAGATGACTCGTCATTGCCACTTACCCTTACAACGGGCTTCGTGAAGAAGACAGTGGCGCTGTGTTTGAGCCTTTTGAGTTTCATTCCTTGATGCGGAAAGGTCCTTTCCTACCTTTTTGGGTCATATCGGTCTTGTTACTTTAACTTCAGCGTGTTTTACTTGTCAATGTACCAAACCTTTGCACCTTTAATCAGAGAAGTGCTTTCTGAATTCCCACGACTTAAAAGGGTATCTGCTTTATTGCAGGAGAGATTGGATAGCCAAAGGAAATGTTGGTCTTGGCCTGAGAAATTTGAGAACCTTAAAATTTTGCTTGCCTTGGGTAGTGACGAGAATGAAGTACTTTGGCTTAAAATGTTGAGGGCAAGTATGAGAAAAGAATAGGAGATCTCCATTTTGAGGGTTAGAAAGAGTGGGGCTCATAGTTAGCACAGTACTGAAAAAGAAAGTGTACAAAACTGAAATGGAGTGTAGAGGTTTCCAGCACAGGAAATACAGTATATAGATCTTGTAACATTGGATATTAAAAAGAGAAAGAGAAGCTTTTTTAGGCTGCTTGGAACAAAACAAACTGCACTCACTACAATTAATGGAGGGATGCAAGGAGGCTCACCCCTTATGACGTACACCCTTTACCCCATGTGCTTTGCTGTAGATGGGCCATAAATCAATTTTCACACTGAATTGGTGCTCTAACTTTCTGATTGATGACCAGCAAATGTATGGTTAAAATGAAAAAAGGTCCAGTCAAAATTTAATCAAATAAACGTCCACTAATCAGAGGGTAGGGATGTCCACTCAGATCTGATATACAATTTTGTAGTTGGGCCTACATTTTAGGCAGTTAGGGTTGGGAGATGTTTATGCCACAAGTACTGTGGCTGGTGCATTTCTAGGGAATACGGATTATCATATTCTGCCAGCATAGCGTAGACCAAAAAAATACTCTCTAGTGGATTGAAATACCTCCTCCTTTATGGGAAAGATTATCTATTTAATGCTCATGCCACTTTGGCAGTGCATTGTGTGTGCTTGTGGAATATGGATCGTCGTATTCTGCTAGCCGTCACATAGCTACTTCTACGCCCTCTCCATTCCGACCACCCTCAAGAATGCTAGAATGAAGGGACCGGACTGAGAAGGAGCCCGAATTCAGTGGGCGATCTTTTGATTGCTTGGCACGGTGTAGGCATTGGAAAGGAAAAGAAGTTGCTGTGGAGAATACCCCTGCTTGCTATTTGGTGGGCTGTTTGGGAAGAAAGAAATGGGAGATGCTCCAGGAATGATAAAAAGTTGGTTGAGGGAACTTCCCAAAGGGCAAGGATGCTTATCATCGAATGGGCTTCGGGTGTGCCTAAGCTTTCGGGGTGTAATCTTGATTTTCTTGGGATGTAATTGGGTCACCTTCTTGGCGCCCTTGCTTTGTTGTTTTGCTGTTTTTTTTTTTCCACCTTTCTTTTTAATAAACTTCTCGTTATCTCTCTAAAAAAGAAAACTACTATGGCAGTAACTCCTCTATAATAATGTTTATGCCCTCAACACATCTTTATGCCTTTTAAAACATGTTTCCATTCTTAAAATGCATTTCCTGCAGAAAATGGAACTGGTTTTGTATGACCTAGATATGCGTTTCAGAGAAGAAATGCCTTTAAAAAAAAACTGTTTCTATTCCTAAATGTGCTTCCTATTGCATGAATAGCATTCCTTATTTTTATAGGAAATGCCATTTCACATCGCTATTGAAAAATTGTTTCAGTGGAGACGTGTATCAGGCTCCATATGGGGTTCCGTGGTAACAATGTTTGGCTTTCCAAAGTGGAATACAGTAATTGGAAGTTTGTAAAGAGAAGATTTGTTGAAAGTGGAGGGGACATGTTTTCTCGCTCGACATGTTGAAAGTATTTCTTTCACATTCTGATTGTGATGATGAATCACCACGAGCTTTAGAAGCCAATGATTGATTCTTAATGAAATCTATCTTTTATTTGTTCTTAGTGGAGTTGCTTGCTCCAAGTAATTTCCTTGGATATTGGAGCCATTTTGTGGTTTGTGTAAAAGGTAAGATTTTAATTGGTGATCCCTATTGTTTTATATCTTGTTTTAAAAGGTAAGATTTAAACAATTGATCATTGCCTTTTTTTTTTAATTCTTTTCTTTTCTTGCTTACAATTGATGGAGAAATATAGGGAGAGGAGAAAGGATCTTTGCATGGTCTTTATTGACATATAGAAATGATAGCGGAAAATCAGCCAACACACCAAAAGCTCCAGAGCTGTTGGGGGAGTACCGATTTATCCCTATATTCTGGCTCTCTCAAGCAAACCTAGGCGAGTCCTTCCCGCGGGCAACCCTTGCGTCGCACAGGTCTTCGAATCACATGGTCCCACAATGGGTCCCACCTCGTGGCCATCTTGCATCTCACAGGTCTTATCTCATGGGCCACCCCACCCCTAGTGTGGAGATACAGTGCATCCTTGGAGTTGCACTAAGATGCCTTTGCATCATCCACCCACAACGGTGAGGAGACTTGATCTTTGAGCTCTTGCTCTGATACCACTTTGATAGTGGACAACCGAC
The DNA here is from genome assembly GCA_003013855.2 of Liriodendron chinense. Taxonomy (NCBI): domain Eukaryota; kingdom Viridiplantae; phylum Streptophyta; class Magnoliopsida; order Magnoliales; family Magnoliaceae; genus Liriodendron; species Liriodendron chinense. Next base: position 8,316,723 of record ML058513.1, read on the forward strand.
CAACACACCAAAAGCTCCAGAGCTATTGGGGGAGTGCGGATTTATCCCTACATTCTGGCTCTCCTAGGCAAACCTAGGCGAGTCCTCATGGGCAACCTTCGTGTCGCACGGGTCCCCGAATCACATGATCCCACAATGGGTCCCACCTCGTGGCCATCCCGCATCTCATAGGCCCTACCTCGTGGGCCACCCCACCCCCAGTGTGGAGATACAATGTATCCTTGGAGTCGCACCAAGATGCCCTCGCATCAAAAAAGCTTATGATAGGGTCAATACAAAGTTAACTTGGTGGGTGTTGGGATATATTGTCATGATTCAGGATATGCATGATGGAGTGGTAACAATTCTGAGACCACAGGGGAGACAAGTGAGTTCCCAATTACCTTTTCACATTGGTTTTGGACGAGTTAACGGGGCATTTGCAGGAAGAGATGCGATTGTGTATGTTATTTGTAGATGTCATAGTTTTGATGGATAAGATGGGGAAGGGCGTAAACAAAAAGCTAGATTTATGGAGGGGTAGAATCTAAAGGATTTAAAATGTCGGACTAAAACAAATATGGAATGCAATTTTAGTAACAATAGGAGTGGAAACAGGAATTAGTTAAGATTTTTGACGAAGAAGTTTCCCAAAATGACCACTTTCGATATCTTAGGTCGATAATTCATGAGAGTGGAGAGATTGAGAAGGATGTTGCTCATAAAATTCAGCTAGGTGGAAGAAATGTTGATGTGCCTCTGGAGTTTTATGTGATTGTTGTGTACCACTCAAACTGAAAGGAAATTTTATAGGATAGCTATAAGACCAGCCATGCTTTATGGGACAATGTGGGCAGTTAAGGAACAACATATTCATAGGATGAGTGTAGCTGAAAAGAGGATGTTGAGTTGGATGAGTGGCAAGATGGGTAAGGATAAAATTAGAAATGAATGCATTTGAGGGAACTTAGGAGCAGTACCAATTGGTAATTAGACAAGGGAAAGTAGACTTAGATGGTTTAGTCATGTGCAAGGGGGCCCAAGAATTGTGCCAATAAGGAGGAGTGAGTTAGTACAAGTTGAAGGCTCTAAAAGGGCAAGGGGAAGGCCCAAAAGGATGTGGGTGGAGGTAATAAGAAAAGACTGGTTGACCTATGGTCTAACCGAAGGTATGACCTTTCATAGAGTGGAATGGCGGATCAAGATTCATGTAGCCAGTGTTTGCATTATCTCCGATATTATCAAAATATCCCCGATATTATCTCTATTTCTAGCTCAGCGACACCGATAACACTGGTAGTGATACCGATAACACCGATAGCATTAAAAATTCTTGATATCGGTGATGTATCACTAAATATTGCCAATGTATCGATATCGTCAATATTTTCAATTGTGTAAATTCTAGGCGTCGTTTGTATTGTCAATACATTGATCCCCTCGGTGTATCGCCAATAATTTTTACTTTGTAAATTCCAAGTGTCACTTGTATCGTCAATTTATTTGCAGTATTTCGATAATATTACCAATGTATCGATAATATCAACAAAAATCTATATATTTTAAAAATTCCCATTTCATATTTTTTATGGGTGCATGGTTGTATGCAGCACTCAATTTGTTGATGATAACATTGATAATATCACAATATTATCATTATCGCAACATGACAATAATGAGATCACAATCTTTAGCTGCTTTTTTAGTTGTTAACGATTTGTTTGGATATTTCATGTGTTGCCGATATTTTGAAATATCAATGGATGTTTGAATAAAAGTTCAGATTTTGGATGGATGAGATGATTTGACTGACTTCTTACTGTAGCACATGCTTTTAGGCCCCCATTAAATAGAAACCTATTATGTATGCATTCTTTATGCAAATTTTTTATTCCCAAATATGTAACTATGTGTATTTTATCAACTCCTGAGGTTTCATTGAAAAATTCCACTGTTTTTCCCATTTTCCCCCCATTTCCGGTTATCAACGATATTATCGGCGATATCGATATTGTTTCTGTATCCCCGACTAGCGAAACTTGTAGCGATACCGAAACTTCGAACACTGCATGTAGCTGACCACAATTAGTAGGGATAAGGCTTAGATGATGATGATGATTGTCTTTTTTATGTCATCTGTTAAAAGGTAAAATCTTAGCAGGTTATTAATGTTGGCTGTCCTTTAGGTGGCTTTTGTTGTTTGCTAAAATCTTAACAGGGTAGTTGAATGGATCATGTAACATGTGACATTGTTTGTATTTTTCCTGTTATTTTGGAGAGAGATCATTTCATATGCTAGTTCAGTACTCGAAAGCAAGAAAATATGGATTTTTTTTTATAGTTTTTTTTTTTTTTAGTTTTTAATTACAGGTCAATGAAGAGCAAGTTTTTGTTGATCTTTTTGTCATGAACTCTAATTGAATTTTGGGCTGGTAATGTCTCCAAGCTGGAAGGAAAGATAACGGAATGTCTCCAATGTTTCTTTCCTCTGACCATTTCGGGTATTTGGAGAGTGGCTTGTTGGGGTGTTCTATGGCAATAACACGGCATGTACGCAGCTGAGGGAAGTCGTAAGAGGCATTGTTCTTGATGTGCTGGAAAGTATCTCTTGGAGACGAGCTTTAACGGCGTTTCAATGGAAACAATTGACATAGGATTGGTTTGGTGAACGTAGGATTGTAACTCATCAAGTAGATAGCAAAATTGATTTTTACTTCCCCTCTCGTCTTCCATGGCTATCATGTTTGCTGGATTTTAATCCTGTTGCCCTTCCACACACTATTTTATACATTGGTACATGGCCAGACTCTCTTCCACTTGTTTCTTTTCATGGCCAGTTCACTGATGCATTCACTGAGGATACGGAATATATCCAGGCATAAAGATATCGTCCCCATCGGTACACTGTTATTCATTGATTTTACTTCTTGTTGTTGCTTATGTGGTTGCCTGCTGTAACTAAATCATTAGGATGGTGTTTTGCATGCTATTTGTTGGTCCTGTACAAGGTTTAAGTATTGTCTGAAACCGGAATGTATCGCCCGATACAAACCAGCATTGTCCATGAACGATATGGCTGTATTGGCCTGAAACAAGCCAATACGAGGCGATGCAGGGCTGTATTGCTGGTGGATGATATGATACCCGATACACTGATTTTAAACCTTGTCCTGTATGGCTGTCATGTGATATTTCACTGCATAAATACTTCAATCTGGCAATTGGTGAAAATATTCACATTTTTACTTCAATTGACAGCTTATACCCATTCATCATTAGAAAATGTTTGTCATTATAAAAGGAGCTGCCTTAACTTGCTCACATTTACCTCATGGTCCAGACACAGATAAGCCTTTGTTCTTCTAAGTCATGGAGAAGAGTGCCCCATCTCAAAGACATTAGACTGGAAGTTTTGGAAATTGTATTCTCAGAGTCCATTATAGCTACTAAGTGAACATCATATTCTGGATATTTTCTGCACCTGTCTTTTGTTAGTTTATAATGCGTACCATCTGATGTCAATTCATCAATAAGGTCTCCATGTACGTGTCAACCTGCCACCTTCTTAATAGTGGATAACCGATCATTTGTTTTGGCCATACACATCCTTGATTTTTTTTATTAGTAAATAGTAATTAGAGGAAGTATTCTTAATTAATTCATCATCTTGCTTGCTTTAATAAATTTGGCTGTGGTAAGTATAATTAATTAATTCATCATCCTGTTTGCTTCAATAAATTTGGGACTTGGGTGCATTCCTAATGCTATTCTGTTGTATTGTTAATTGCACCTTTTTGGTTTATGATCAAGTCATGTCTGGGTTTCATGGTTTTCTGCAGACCACAAAGGAGCCACATGACATGGTGTTGCACAATAACGGAAATGAGGAAACTGTTCTTCCTAGAGTGGAGTTTCCCATCCCTGCGGAATGTACAAACAGTTCTCTACGTGGACACTGGAAAAATGTATTGGAACACATATTACAGTTACCTGATGTGAACGAAGGTGGCATTCGGAGCTGCATCTGTGATGCACTTGCATCGAGCCATTTTGGGTTTTCCAGCAAGTTCAAGATGCACGCCATCAAGCAAACTGCACAGCCCAAGGTATTATTGTCCCTTTATTCTACTTTCTTTATGAATTAGAGTGGAATTGTGGAAAAGGATTCATGTAGCCGACCATGGTTAGTTGGGATAAGGCTTAGATGATGATGATGATGATGATGATTTTGTGACATTCAATCATTATTTGCAGGAACCTATATATCAGAATGGGGATATGCATAAGTGCCTTAGCGAATCAACCAGTGAAGCTCAAATATCCGACAATTCTGGGAATGCTGCCAAGGTGCATGAGCAGGTTATTTCAGATGGATCTCAGAAAGTGACAAATGATGGAACACATGTTCATGCTGTCACGGAGCAGTGTCGGAGTGTTTTCCTTGATGTTATAGTCTCGAAGGAATTCTTTTTGTTGTGTAATTTCCTGTGTCGAAACTTCCAAGGCATTAAGGCTGACCGCATTTTTGACTTTGGCACCATCAACTCAAGGATGAAAAACGGGCAGTATGAACAGTCATCTGAACTTTTGGCTTCAGATATTCAACAGGTAATGTCTATTATGCTCTCTACATTCCCCTAACAAATGTAACTAGAGCTACATTCTTGTGCTATTTCTCAATCTATGTTGATTTTATAATAGGCACTCCGATGACTATTTAGCTTCAATCTAAATATCTAATTGCCATATGGTTTGACCTCTTGTGAGGCTGTTTTCATTAGAAGAGCTGCACCTCACCAGAAACTAATTGTTCAAGTGTAGATGAACTGGTCTTATTTCCATTCACGTTATTGATGAATTGTTTCCCATCATGGACAATGGGGTTTATTAGTTAAAGCTCAAAAGCTTGAAGTTTTTATAGTTTGCCTCTTTATGAGTGCGTGCTAATTCAGAAGGTCCAACCAAGTTCTAAAACAGTATCAGATTGTGTTAGATGTCTTAGTCTCTCTCTCCATCCACCCCCCCCCCCCCCCCCCCCCCCCCCCCCCCCCCTTGTGCGCGTGCGCGCGAAAGGAGCCATTGCTTATATTGTCTCAATGAAAAATTTATATATGTATAGTTATTTATATATGAGACACAGTGGTATAATCTCTTAGACTGTACCTTTATACTGCTTGTTTCTAGTTATGACATTCATGAATTTGACTTTCTTAGTTCTTCAGCTGCCTCTGTGGACTAAAATTCCTTGCTCAAGAAATTATTATTTTTCCTCTTTGTGCTAGACTATGTAATGGGCCGTTTGGATGAAAATAAATGGGTGTAAATGAGGGGAATTGGGAGTAAATGGAGGTCAATGGGATTTGAGGTGTGTTTGGATGAGAGCAAATGCGTGCAAATGAAATGAAATGGGAGTAAATGAGCTTGTAAATGAAATTCTCTTTTTAAGAGAGGATTTGGAAGTAAATGGAGTGAAATGACCTTTTTAGGCTCCCTTGGAGAGTTGCTCGCTCCAAAACTATTCAATTATTGGCTACATAACTAAAATCACACTAATAGAATGATCCAAACGTCAAAAGGTTGGGCATCTAAACGGATGGTTAAAAAACATAAGCAAGTTGCTTATTTGTGATCCTTATGTTTGTGGCCCACCTGACCCGAGGCTTAAATTCCTTCATTTTTAGATAAAGTATATATTTTAATGGGCTTATTACAATCATTCCGTTAAATATGACATACGTGCACTAATTTGGGTATTAAAGCTGATTTTGGATATTCCAAATGTTCTTGTGAATATATTGGAAAATTTCAATGCATTCCAATTCCTTCCATTTACTTCCATTCAAACTAATTTTTTTTTATTTCAAATGCATTTCATTTACTCCCATCCAAACACATTTGAAAAAGCCATTTACTCCCAATTCATTTACCTCTAATTCCATTTCCTATTTACCTCCATTTACAAGCTCCCAAATGAGCCCTAAGGGGCACATGAAGCACTCACTCCTAAATAATTCGTTCTCAAATTTTCGGTATCCAATTTGAAATCAGAACTGTTAATCAGTAGTGGATTACTGTTGTTTTCTTTTATATCGCTAACGGTATAATATAGAGAAAATATAATTCTAGATGGTAGATCTTGTAGTTTGAAGCAGGTTCCATCCAAGGTTTAGAAAACGGTTACGTTACGGTCGTATCGGCCACCCCCATTACATGTTATGTGTTTGAACTGGTCGGGCTTTAACAAAAGGGACGTAACGCCTCTGTATTGGACAATACAGGGTGTATCAGTGTCATTACACGTGATGCATTGTTGAGTATTACGCCTGTAAGATCCCTTTCACTTCCTTTCTTCCACTTTTTTCACATCTTCTCTATATATAAAAAAAAAGAAAAAAAGAAAAGGCAAGAGGAGTTGCATTAGATTCATCCACATTGTTGCCTAAATGTATGATTGGAGTTTGAAATAGGCTTGAAGGCCTGAAGCAGTTTCGGTGTATTTTGGGAAAAATTGAAAACTTTGGCAAACCGCCACCTTTTTTTTTCTTCTTCCTGTTTTTATCAGATTCAAACATAATAGGGCTCTGATTTACAGTATGATTTGTATTTGATGAGGCCCTATTTCCTTGATTTGCACAAACCAAGGGTCTTAGGGAGATGAATAGTAACTCTGCACTATTCATCATTTTTTTTTTAATATAAACTTTTCCCTAGGAAAGAAAATGGTGTGTATAGATTAGGGATATGCATAGTGGAATATGATACATGGATTGCACAAATTTTGGGCTGTTTTTGGGCCATTCAAGTGTGTACCCAAATCGGCTGAATACACACACACACACACACACACACACACACACACTCTCTCTCTCTCTCTCTCTCTCTCTCTCTCTCTCTCTGTGTGTTGATCCTAATATTGCATGAATTTTGGGCTATTTTCGGGCCATTCAAGTGTACCCAAATTGGGTGGGCACTATTCAACTATTAAAATTTTTTCCCCTCAAATTTCTTGAGGGAAATGGTGTACATAGATTTGGAATATGCACCCACGGAGTGCACGAGTGGTGAGCGTTATTAACTTACCAATTTAGTCATGAACAATTTATTAGTTATTTACTTAATTGCATCTACTTTTGTGTAATTGTGTTTGACACTTTGACATTATCAGTTTATCATTCATTATACCTGCGACTTGTGGTTTTTGCAATTGTGCCATCATTATTGGTATGCGGACTTATGTATTGATATTAGATATTTAGAATATTGAATACGAGTATTTTAGAGTCAGCCGGGTTGTTAGCATAGTGTAAAAACTTGAAAACTCAACTTGACTCAATACCCGGTTGGGTCAGGTTGGCTCGAAGACTCGATTCGACTCGACTTGACTCAATATTTAATCGTCAAACTAGGAACTTAATTATAAGAATAATAGAGATTTAGAATATATGAATATAAAAATATGTAACTTTCAAAAGAAGACAAGTGCTTGGTCAGCTGGTAATGCTATTACCCGGCTTGGTTGAGTTTGTGGGTCTGAATCACATCACTGCAACTTTTCTTTTTAATTAAAATTCTCTTTACTCAAGCGAGTGACTCGGTTCAAGTCATGCCAAGCTGCGTCGACGAACCAAGTCAAGACCCCTCAAGGAGTTTCACTGTGATTCAGCTCAACTTGTAGTAGAGTTGAGTTGACTTGGCTGAGTTTGAGTCGAGTTACTGAGTTTTAGAACTATGGTACTTAGTACTCGACAACTTTAAATAGGCAGCCCAACTAACGTCCGTGCCAAAGAATGACCCATTACACCATCAAATATAAGTCTTAATTTTTTTTTTTTTTTGGGACCATCACATTTTTAAAAAGATTTCCAATAATTTTTGGAAACCCCCCCCCCCCCCCCCCCCAAAAGAAAAAAAAAGAAAAAAAAACCATCCTGTAAAGGTATGGCCCATACTATATTGGGGGCCGATACTGTTACTTATTCTGCCATTTCAGGGATGGGTCTTATGGTTCAGCCATGGGGGTCTGCAGATTTGGCAGTCACTTGACCAACATCTGTTTCTCATACACTGTCAGTAACTAGTATGGGGCTGATACTGGCTCCCACGGTGGAATCCAAACTGGGTCCCGGTGTGGGAAGTGGATGTTTAGATTCCACCATTCTGCACACTTGTAAACTGGTGACATGTGTGAATAATCCAAACTGCCCGTGTTGTGCTGGCCTGTTGGCCACACTAGTCACTCTCATTGTGCATCCTGACTGCTTGCTACTCTGATGATAGGTGGTGACAGCCACAGTAGTGTTTTTGTTGCTAAGAAAATGAGTTGAATCCATTTTTGGCTGGCACACAAAAGGACTTAGTCTCTTGTTCTTCGGAGAATTTATTTCATAAACTGAAATTTCTTGATTTCACTAGGTTGCTCGTACCATATTGCCAAAAGGCCTCATCAAGTGACTATAGTGAGGGGGAAAATGTGTTGATGATCAAGCATGTTTTCCAGATTTGTCAGACATAAATTAACCTTGTTCTAGCATGCAGAATCTGTTTGTCAGTTGTGTCTTATCTCATGCCTGAAACTTTTTTCTGCAGGTATGGAAAAAATTTGAAAAGATAGGTGAGGAAATGGTTCGTATTGCAAAGAGCCTTTCAAGTATATCACAGGCTTCCTACCGAAAGCGTGTAAGTGTGATGCGCCATTTGGGCATTGATTCTTCATTTTTAACATTTGAATCCATCTCCATGCAAAACAGTAACCTGTTAGCCTAGTGCCCCCTCAATGTTACCCAGGCATGAAACCTCTTTGATGCATTGGTATCAACTTTTTTGTGTGGTGTGGTGTTTTGTATTCACGCACTGGTAGCTCACTGGAAACTTGGTTGCACATCCTCTCAGGTAGGAGACTCGATAGATGGCGCCAGTGTAGAATGGAAAGACAAGGTGAGTTGCTTGAACTTTGTCATGGGATACTTTTAGTTTTAGTACAATATGAATAGTCTAGAAGTCTTGTGATGTGGTTTTGGCCATTCAATTTCTATGATGTTAAATTTCAGACTTTGATTACAGGAGATCAGTGAGGTTGGTAACGAACAAAGGGATTCTGCAGATGCGGACAGTTCAAAACAATCTCCTTTTGAATTGGATCTGTATACTAAACCAGAGCAAACTGAAGCCAGTGGCTTACAAAAATTATGCACCTGCAGGCAGTGTGGTGCTGCTGAAGCAGATCGCGAACGCAGGCTCATCTGCGATGGTTGTGAAGCAATGTACCATATCACCTGCATCAATCCCCCTCTTGAAGAGGTTCCTCCCCAAAGCTGGTATTGTGCTGCTTGCTCGGAGAATGGGAAACAGTCGCCGGAACCTGACTTGACCCATAACCCAGGAGATGGTTTGCATCAAAATTGTGTGGTATGCGAGAGGCTTAAGAATTCCGGGACCCAAAAGTTCAGAGACAGGAATGACATGGTGACAACGGCAATATCCGACGACTTAGAAGAAACCTCAGATGCTAGTAGCACGGAAGCCAACAGGCAGCTGCAGTTGTCCCGAGGGAGCGCAAGCTTGTGCCTCTGCAAGGTCTGTAAAATGGGTGAAGAGGATGGTATGAAGTTCATGATCTGCGAACATGTGCACTGCCCATACAAGTACTACCATACCAGGTGCTTGAGAAGCAAGCAGATGGCGTGTCCTCATTCCCGTTGGTACTGCCCGTCTTGTCTTTGTAGAAGTTGCCTTTTCGATAGAGACGACGACAAGATAGTGCTGTGCGATGGGTGCGATGAGGCATACCACATTTACTGCATGGTTCCACCATTGATGTCGATACCAAAGGGGAACTGGTACTGCATGTTTTGCACTATTGAGATCAGGGCAAGGCAGCGGATGAGGTTGAAGTGTGATGAGGCTCGTGAGAAGAAGCAGAAGAAGGGCACTGCTAGGAGAGGGAATGAGGCAGCGGGGTCGGTGGATATGCTTTTGTGCGCAGCTGAGAAGCTGAGTTCCGAAGAGAACCCAGCTGCCCCTGCTGCGAGGAGGAAGAATAGATAACAGGAGAAGAACTCCGGCTGTTGTGTTCTATTATTCATTTGTTGTGACTGTATTTCTATGGCAAGGATCTTCTTTTTAATTGTACATTTTGGGTGTAGACTGCAGTGCTAAATCAGCTCTTTTCCACTTCTCTTTCTAGATCGTTTTGGTAGTTTGAGATGTTTGCAGGGTTCCGCAGTCTTCAGTAGGTATTGTTGGTTGGTGTTTCGGTGGATGGTCCACCTGGTGGACCCAATGGTCAGTGATGGGCCAAGAATCTTGTTTGCTTAATAATGCGAGCCATCTGATTGGTCTTCTGGTTGCATATGGACTGCTGGCCGTGTTTACTGCTTACCCATCCATGTGCAGGGCAGATATCTAATTGTCAGAAGGTGAAAATTTAGAAGCATGGCCCAGTTTACGGGTGGGGCCTAAGAGGTGAACAGTCTGGGTTACTGAGATGTTTTAGCTACCTTTGTCAAATGCCAGCCCGAGTGAACAGTGAATTTCATGCAGTGGCGCTCCATAGAACTTCTATGCAATAGTCCCATCCGCATGATAATCCAGCAGATCAATAATCAGGATCACTGTAAGTTTGCCACAGAAACTCAGTGAAATAAGGACTGTTTGGCAGATGGATTCGGTATGAATTGGAATCCAAATCACAATTAGCATAGTATCCATGTGTTTGGCACAATGTAGATGAATCCATGTGAATAAAAAAATTATGTTCGGCACATGAGGTGATTCTACGAATTCTCACATGCGGCCCACTCTGATGTTTATGTGAAATTCACCTTGATCATTAGGTGTGTCACTCTATTTTAGCTGCGGAGCCCAAAAAAATCAGTCTGGTCCAAGATTCAGGCGGACCACAGGGAGAGAGAAGCATCCCTCTCTCAATTGTTTCCCTTCATATGGCCTCACCTCAATCATGGACTGGGCTGATTTTAGGCCCTATGACTAAAATTGGGTGACACACTTGGTAACCAGGGGAGGATTTCACTTAAACATCACATTAGGGCTCACTAATTTTTGAAGTCAAATTAGTGAAAAAAATCAAGGGTGGGTGCCACTCTCCTAAGTCCACCCCTTCATATGGCCTGCCTAAATCATAGACTAGTATGATTTATTGGGCCATACAGTTAAAATGGGATGACAAACCCGATGATTGAAGTAGATTTCACTGGAGGGTTGTTTGGATGACAGTAAACGGAGGGAGTTGGGAGCAAATGGAGGTGATGACATTTGAGGTGTAAATGGGAGTACATGTATGTAAATGAAATGAAATCCTCTCCTTGAAAGAGAATTTGTTGGGAGCAAATGGAGGTATATGACATTTGAGGCATGGATGGAAGTACATGCATGTAAATGAAATCCTCTCTTTAAAAAAGGATTTGAAAGTAAATGGGGTGAAATGCCTTTTTGAGCTCCCTTGGAGAGTCGCACTAAGTAAACAAAGGTGTTGCTTCACATGTCCGCTATACATGTGACATGATGATGATACTCCAAAACAATCCATTTATTGGTCACATGACTCACATCACTAAAAACACACTAATAGAATGATCCAAACCATTCAAAAGTTGGCCATCTAAATAGATGGTTAAAAAATGTTGGCCAGATGTTTTTTTGTAATCCTTATGTTAATGGCCGAACCAAAGCTTGAAATTTCCTTATTTTTTGGCTAGAAGTATATATTTCAATGGGCTTACTACAATCATTCTGTTAAATATCACATTTGTATACTAATTTAGTATATTAAAGTTGATTTGCATTCAAATATGTTCTTGTGAATACATCAAATGATATATCGAAAAATTGTAATGAATTACAATTCCTCCCATTTACCTTCATCAAAAAAGAATAATTGGATTTCGAATACATTTCATTTACTCCTATCCACTCCTATCCACGTACAATTGAGTAAGTTATTTACTCACAATTCATTTACCTCCAATTCCATTTTCCATTACCTTTATTTACGAGCTTCCAAATGAGAGGGCACAATAAATCTTGAAATGACAATCGAGCTTAAAATTAGGATTCAACACAAGGATTTATTTATTTATTTATTATTATTATTATTTTTTACACCCACACACTCACACCCCACACGCACCCATGCACTCACATGCCACAGTGGTTTTCTTTTACCACAATGGGTACTCGAACCTATGACCTTACGTTGAAACTCTTAGGAGTCTGCCACCGACGCATGAGTAAGGACCCAACACAGGGATTTCAAAATGCTCTTACCACACACCAATTAGAACGGGTTGCCACTACCATTCTAATCATAAATACTTTTTGCTATTATCACCGATTATTACCAATTATCATCGAATCGCTGCTGCCAAACGACCCTTAAGTAAGGCTCCGAAAAATCAGAGTATGAAGAGTTCTGGTTTAATGCGTGGCAAAAAATGGCTATATATATATATATATATATATATATATATATATATATATATATATATATATATATAAGCATGTGGTATTCACATAAAAAAAGGGTTCTTGTCTAAGTTTTACATGTGCAAGTAATAATGCACGGGTAGTCAAATAATGAGTTGGCATCAACACCATCATCTAAGCCTTATTTTGATTGATTGGGTCGGCCACATGAATGTTGTTCCACCATTCCACTCTTCATTTAAGCTTTATCTCAGTGTCATTATCATTTAATCCCTCCAATTCATTTCCTTATAATGCCTGTGAATCCTTAGCCAAAATTTCCTATGCAGACTCCCCAAATTTCTCATGGTTCATTTAATTTCATCAGGGACAATAGTGACCAATCATCATCAGCATCTAATTCTTATATACTACAAGAATCTTGTTCTGTCATTCTACTCTATTAAGGACTGTAACTTCATTTAAACAAACATCATTGCTTGGGTAATTTTAGGCCTTCAATCTGTCTTTAAACCACCATAAAAAATTTCTTGAATAAAATGAGTGTAGGTGGTCTCAAGACCAACCGGCTGTACCATAATTTACAGTCCATCTAGCCAATAACTTTCAATATGTCGTGTGTGTGTATGACATCCAACTTTTCAAATGGTTTGGCTCCACCATGAGGATATTATGCAAGTATGAGTCCCATACACTTGCTAAGTGGACCACGCTACTGAAAGCAGTGTCTAGCCATTGGTAAACAACAAAATATAAATGTGGTCTAATTGATAATCTGATGCAGATGATCTTTGCATAAGGTGATCCTCATGACGAGTAAAACCCAGTGACTGGGTTGGACGTCGCATGCATATGAAACGCTGAGAGTTATTTGAAGGGTAGACTGCATATTAGTCCAATTGATTGGACTTGAGATGTCAAATGAATTTAAGTTAGACCTGAGGAACAAAAGTTTTGGCCTAGCTTCCTATGAAAAATTAAATGTTAATTAATGGGACAATGCCGTATGGACACCTACATTTTGGTTGAATTTCAAAACCTTTCCTAAAATCTGCTTATCTTTTCTTCCGTGCGTCGACAAACTGTTTGACTTCTAATACCGTCATGTATTCAATACTGTATCTTGAAAAAGACAATGCCACCCTTGAAAATAAAACCTCCAAAACCTCTTTCTAAGTCTCTCACTCAGGTCCAAACATAGCAACCCTCCTACCTCTGTCCCCGACCGCGCCCTCTAGCAACACCCCAATGGTGAGGTGTTGGGCGTTGTGGACCCCTTGATATACATCCATGCCATCCATCCATTTTGTTAAATCATTTCACAGCATGAATCACAAAAAATGTAGCAGATGCTGCAGATATGAAGCTCAAGTGGGGATAATGACACCCACCATTGAAACTTCCTAGAGCCTAGGGCCTAGAGCCTATACCATGACATGTGATAGCGACCCTACACCAAAGGACGCAGGCTACTGAAGTGACTTTACCAAGTTCCATCGGCCCCATCATGATGTATGTATTGCATCCACGCCATCCATCCATTTGGAGAGATCATTCCAGGGCATGATCCAAAAAATGCCGTAGATCCAAAGATCCCACCACAAAAAATAGTGGGGATAATGATGCCCATCGTTGAGACCTTCCTAATGCCCACCATAATGTTTATTTGAGATCCAGCCTTTTCATAGTTAACACAGACATGAATTAAGAGAAAAAAAACAAACATCCGCTTAATCGAAAAGCCCTATGGCCACCAAGAAGTTTTTAGGACGCAGGCATCTCCTGCGCTCGGAATCTAGGTGGGGCCCACCGTGATGTTTGTGAAAAATCTACACTATCCAACAGTTTTTTGAGATTCTTTTAGGCGTTGAGACCAAAACTGAACAGGATCCAAGACTCAAGTGGGCCGAAAACGTGACGATTGAACTTCCACAGTTGAAATATTCGTAGGGCCACAGAAGTTTCGAATCAGGATAATATTTGTGTTTTCAGTCCATCTCAGTAGGAATGACATTATGAACGGTATGAATGGTATATAAACATCACTGTGTACCCCATAGAGGCTTCAACGGTAGGAATTTTCCTACCCACCTTTTGCTTTAGTGCGGCGCAATTGAGTCTTGGATCCTGTTCCATTTTTGTCTCAATGCATAAAATGATCTCACGAAATGGTTGGACGGCGTAGATTTCTCAAAAACATTACGGTGGCCCCACCTAGATTCCGAGCGCAGGAGATGCATGCGAAAGGCTTTCGCAGGCAATCCGCGTCCGTTTGACTAATGCCCTAAAAGATAAAAAGAATCCCTCTAAATGGGTGGACCATGTCGATACAACGCATTCATCATGGTGGGGCCACAGAACTTAGTGACGTCACTTCCATAAGGAATCTTACTACCGGGCTGTGGTTGTCAGTAGATAATCCGCATCCCAACACCACAATGGACATCTGTTTCCCAAGGAAAGCCTTTCACGGGAACTTAGGTGGGCCCACCATGATGTTTACTATAAATCGACCTCGTTCATCCGTTTTCTGAGATCATTTTAGGACATTAGACCAAAATTAAGTGGAATCCAAGAATCAAGTGGGCCACAACAGAGGAAAATCTAGTGAAATAAATTTCCACCGTTGAAACTTTCTTGAGCTCCACCTTCGGCTTTACATGATGTCCAAACCGTTTATAAGGTAAGTCCTGCTGGGATGAACTGAAAAAGCAAAAAGTTAACCTGATAAAAAACTTTTGTGGCATACGAATATTTCAACGGTGGTTGCTAAGCTCCAGTGTTTTCTCTTGTGTGGCCCACTTGAGTCTTGGATCAGGATAACTTTTTTTTGGATTTCCTAAAATGAGCTCGCAAAATTGACGGACAGGGTAGATTTATCACAAACATCACAGTGAGTCCCACCTAACGTAGGAACTTTCCGTTAAAGGCAACCTTCCATGTTGGAACTTCAATAGTTGTGGGCCCCACAATGACATATCTGTTACATCCACACCATCCATCTATTTTTCGAGATCATTTTAGGATATGGGACCAAATATGAGGCATATAAAAATCTCAGGTGGACCACACCAAAGGAAATAAACCATAGTATTTTTTAATGGTAGGTTTTAATTGCGGGTCCATATAAATTTCAATATTTCACTTTTTTTGTGTCATGCCTTTAAATCATGATCCATGAAGGATGGATGATGTGGATAAAACACATATATCATTATAGGCCCACGGCATAGTTCAGAAATAGAGTGGATTTCGCATACACTGCGCAAGGAGCGTAAGGTTAAAAAAGGGTGGAATTGTCTTTTTGAAAGGTAACGGATGGAATTTCCTGACGGCGTTAGTTCAGTCAAAAGAAGTAGTTTTTTTACCATATTTTTAAACCTCAAGGAAGTTTTAGAAAAGAGTTTAAAAGCAGGTTCTTTTTAGGATTTCAACCAAAATGTAGGTGTCTGTATGGCATTGTCCCTTAATTAATTATGCAAGTGCTTTTTCATGAGTTAATATGGGGTTTCACGAACGCGGATTGCGTCCGACTTCAGTCGGACCTTTAAGCATCCAACCGTTGCGTGTAGAAACGTGATTGGCGCTTAAGCTAGGGCCCACAGAAGGTATTTCACGGCAAATGTTAAACTGCCGTTAGCACGTGTGTTACTCGACCTGACAAAAATAAAAACAAAAAAAACCATTCGTTTCATCTTCTTTCCATCCGGCAACGAAAAAAATCCATTTGCGAGATTTCTCTCCCTCCCTGTCAGATCTTTCTCCTCCATTCATTTTAGCTTCTCTCAATCCGGTGAGAAAAAAAAAACCTCCATTCGTGAGATCTCTCTCCTTCCGTCTTACATTTTTTCCCATTCTCTCTCTCTCTCTCTAAAGCTCCGTTGCTAGGAACTCTAATATCCAATTTAAAATTATTATTAAACTATTGATATTATATATTAGATGCTACTGAGTCAAATAGATTTCAATATAAACTGAATTTAATCAGGTTTGATGTCAGATACCAACAAGGGAAGCCGTCTGTAGCTGGACATAAGATCTTCCTGCATTTCATTTTTCTGGTGTGTTTTTACATAACCAATGGTTTTTTTCTATCACATTAATAGAAAGAATTTTTTTTTTTTTTTGTTTTGTTTTGAATGTTTACATCCATCATTGATTTTTATAAATTTTTTTAATATTAAATGGAGAAAGCTTTGGCAGGATGATTTTTTTTTAAAACTTCAATATAGATTTTAATATATTTTTTATATAATTAATTGATGAGAGTTGGGTACTTTGATTTTAATAGAACTAAATTGGAAAAAAAAAGAGAGGAAAAAATGAAGAAGAAGAAGAAGAAGAAAGACATGCTTTAGTTGTAGGAGAAGATTTGGCAGAATGTTGTTGAATGATAGCTTCATCACATTTGGTAGATAAATGGAGGAGAGGAGATTGGTATTTTGTAGAAAATTTTCATTTTGAAAATCTTTTGAATTGTGTGTGGAGAAAATCATTAAAGGTTTTGGTAAGTTCTTTTTTTTTTATTTTATTATTCTTCTGAAAATAGTAGTATTTATTTTTATACTTCAAACGAACTATCCAGATCTTGCACATACACATCACATTGCTAATTTGGTAAGGGATTAGAATTTCAAATACTCTTGCGTCCAAGGTGAGCCCCACCAACGACACTCCTCGGGATAAACTTGAGGGCCCGTACTTTTGACACTCAAGTAAAGTGTGATGAATGACACACAAGAGTTAGAAATTAATGAGAAAATGCATGCATATGTGGCATATAAGTATTTCAAACTAAGAGATCCAAATTATAGGTCCCATTTTAGATGTATTATGAACTAAAATATACTTTTATTTAGTCATTTTACTATCAGATTGTTGTGTGTTAACCAGATGTTAAAATGAAAATATCCAATGGTCTTATTAAAAAAAAAAAACTTGTGTACATGAATTGGTGATTATGATTGCTACACTAATATGGATATTTCAATACAAATGAAAAATCCAATCTATAAGATACTACTTGAAATTCACCTAACGACAATCAAGTAAATTTAATCTTTTTTTTTTTTAGTAACTCCAGCTTTTACATTAGATTTTTTCTTCTCGAAAATTTTGATTTTTTCTTACATAGTGTGCATAGAAGTATAAAATCATCTTAGGTGACTGATATATATTTAATGTTGTCCCAAAATTGCTATTAGTGGATATATCTTCTTGTTGTATTTTTTTTTTTTTTTTTTATGAAGTTAGATCTCTGTCCACATTTATAAAAAAGAAGTTTCTTCTTTATGGAAAGTTATTTTATACTCTGCGTGCAGATGACAACTAAATGTTTACTTTGTAAAAAAAAAATTGTTTAATGAGTTTTGTTTAGTAGTACATGTTAGTTTTGTTTGAGGTCTCATTTTACTTGATTTTTTTTTTTCTCTTTTGAAGGTCAATTGATGAAATGGATGATAATACCCGGGAGAGTCAACTATTCTCTCGACCATGTCGAAGGCTACAGTTTGATATTGAAATAGATGGTGGACAAGCAAACCCACAAGTAGACACCCTTGGAGCAGGACAAGTTGTACGAGTCAATACAAATGAAGAGTTAGATGAAGAACTAGAAGTGGGAATGAAGTTTAGTTCTGACGACGAGTTGGATGAAAAACCAAAAGTAGGCATGGAGTTTAGTTCTGATGAGAGTGCATATAAGTTCTACAATAGGTATGCAAGGAAGACGGGATTTAGTACTCGAAAAAATTTGATAAAAAAATCAGATGATAATGTCATTATAATGAGACAGTTTTGTTGTTCTAAAGAAGGTCGAAAGCGTGAAAAGAAAGATATCGTTGAGAGGAGAAGTTCTCGTCCAAATACTAGAACTGAATGTCAAGCAAGCATGGATATTAAGCTTCAAATGAATGGGAAGTACAAAGTGGCTAAATTTATTGCAGAGCATAACCATGAGGTTGTTACACCATCGAAGGTTCACATGTTAAGGTCACAAAGAGGCTTTACTGATGATCAAAAAGTTGACGTAGAGATGGTGGAAGCTTTAGGAATATCACCCAAAGCAGCTCTTGAATATTTTAGTAGACAATCTGGAGATGGGAGAATGTAGGTTTCATGGGCATTGATTACAAAAATTATTTACAGAGAAAGAGAACGAAAGCAATGGAAAAGGGTGATGCAGGAGCCGTTTTACAATACTTTCAGAAAATGCAAGTAAATGATCCATCGTTCTTTTATGCAATACAAGTAGATGAGGATGATTTGATTACAAATATGTTCTGGGCAGATGGGAAGTCGATAATAGATTATAGTATTTTTGGGGGCGTGCTTTGCTTTGATACAACGTACAGAATAAATAGTTATGGACGACCATTTGCTCCATTTATTAGGGTAAATCATCACAAGCAAACTATAATATTTGGTGCGGCATTGCTATACGATGAAACGATCGAATCTTTTAAGTGGTTGTTTGAAGCATTTTTAAGTGCAATGTCCGGAAGACAACCAACCACAATCCTAACAGACCAAGATGCCGCAATGGCCAATGCAATAGCCACAGTAATGCCAGAAACACATTATCGTCTATGCATTTGGCATATCTACCAAAATGCTGCGAAACACCTCAGCAATGTATTTAAAGGTTCAAAAAGTTTTAAACAAGATTTTAGTAGGTGTGTATATGATTATGAGGAAGAGGAGGAGTTTCTAATAGCATGGAAGAAAATGCTCGAAAAGTATGATTTGATCAAAACAAGTGGCTACAGAATCTGTTTAAAGAAAAAGAGAAATGGGCTTTGGTTTATGGAAGAAATACATTTTGCGCCGACATGAAGAGTACGCAACGGAGCGAGAGCATAAATAATATTTTGAAGAGATACTTAAACTCCAAATACAATCTCTTGCGTTTCTTCAATCATTACGAGCGAGTATTGGCTCAAAGACGATACCAAGAAGCTGTAGCTGATTTCAGAATGAGGCAAAGCACCCCAGTATTGGTTCTTGATATGAAAATGCTAAAGGAAGCAGTAAATACATACACTCCAAAAGCGTTTGAAATTTTTCAAAATGAGTACAAAAAAGTTCTTGGTCATTTTCTTTTCAAATGTGGTGAAGATGGCACACTTGCGGAGTATCGAGTTACCGATAACGACAAAGTTGAAGGACGTACTGTTAAGTTTGATTCATTAGACAATACAGTGACATGTAGCTGCCGCAAGTTTGAGTTTGTGGGTATTCTTTGTAGTCATGCGTTAAAAGTTCTAGATTGTTATAATATAAAGGTGCTTCCTCCCCGTTATATTTTAAAAAGATGGCATAGAGATGCAAAGGTAGGTTTTGCTAAAGAAGCGACTGAGTTAACAATGCAAAGTGATCGCAATATTGCATTGGGTAAGCGGTATAAATATATGTCTCGCAAACTTCTTAAAATTGCGGCAATGGTTGGGGAACATGATGAGGTCTTCAAATTTACTGATAGATATTCTGATAAATTTCATGATGAAGTGATGGAATGCATGAAAAAAAATCAAAGAACTTCCGCTAAAGTCTTATCAAGTTATTGACGAAAGCGTAAATACTGAATGTACATGCTTGGACCCAAGTGAAAGTGTAGACACTGAAACTGAAAGTGCATGATCTGAGCCAACTGAAAATGTAGATACTAAAAGCACACATTCTAAGCCAATGGGAGGTGTAGATATCGAAAGCGTACACCGAGAACCGACTGAAAAAGAATTTACTTTTGTTGATAGTTTGAGTTCACATACCGTACGTGGGATCAAAGTAAAGCCTAAAGTTAGAGGTAGTCATCGTACATTTAAAAATCCACTAGATAAATTACGGAAGAAAAGATCCCAAAGTCCTACCGTTCAGTCACAAGCAAATAAAGAGAGACATGAAACAAACCAAGTACTTCAACCTTCACATTGTCAATTTGCATTCACCCCATTGAGTCATTCCAATCAGGTATCAATCAAAATTTGTTTTGTAAAGCTTGTCATAATATATGTTTACATTGTTATAGTTTCTAATTCCTTTCTCTCTTATTAGATTTCACAAAGTACAGAGGCGAGTTTTCTTGGATTACCCAGTAGATCCATCAATGCACCATTGCCTCAACATGGATACCAAGTAGCCACTATTGGCATGCTTCAACAAAACATTTTCAATCCGAGTAGTGGTCCTAATGAATTCACGAGTGGCTCTTTGGCCACTTATGGCTACCCACCCATCAACTTGTATCGACAACTTCTCTCAAGCAACCCACAACTATCATCTCAAGAAAGTGTTGTGTGTAACCAGGTAAAATTGATTATTTTAAAGTAAAATATTGAATATACTTTTTAAAATTACATATTTTGATATTTTCTTCATTTACATGTGAAATTTATATGCAGTCGTCATCACAACAATTTAATAAGAATTGATGGGTGGGATGTGCAGAGAATCACCTGGGTTTGAATATTTTGTTAAAGGTGAGTATGTTCCAACTTAGTTTTCCTTTGAAATGAACTGAATGGAATACAATTCAGCTCTCACTTGAGCATCCCAACCTAACTTAAAATATGTGATAAATAAATTACTTACATTAACTTTATATTTCCGACATATGATCTTCCATTCTCTTATGGTTCATAGTTTGTTTCATCTTCTTTTTCAGAAAACGAAACCAAGATAGGTATGAGCAGAGGTATATTGGAGCTAAAACTTAAAGCAGTCAATGCAATGATTGACAAGTTAACTGGAGCAATATTTTTTGTTTCAAAAGGTTAAATGCATTTTAGTCATTCTTATTCATTAATGGAATGTATGTGCATCTGGATTTAATTTCAATTACATATATTAAATGCATACAAATTCAAGTGACTGAAATTTCTACTTTATATCAGGTGTATGTTTTGGACCATCGACGCTAAGGTTTCTATGGTTGCTTGGCTTAGGTGAATCTTTTGGATTTGTTTTGTGAGTTGCGGCTGTTGGGCAGGTTGCGTATTTGGACAATAAGGATAATTCTTGATTAGGTGTGACCCTCCTCTTTTTGCCAAGGGCCAATCTGTTTAGTTATAGAGGAGTTTTTTTTTTTTTTATGCGCTATATGACAGGTGGGGCTCTTTTTCTTTTTGTGGATCCCACTTGAATATTTGGTTGTAGAGAAAAGATTTGTAAAGGTTTTTCTTTTTGTTGGAGCCCACCCAAATGCTTGTCCATTAGGAGTTCAAATCAGCAATGTTTAAAAAAACATCTTGTTTGGATTATCTATGTTTGGTGTGTTATGTGGCTAGATAATTTGATATGATTCTCTTGGTTTTGATAATTAAAATTTTCACTAAATCATTGGAATGCCAATGGCCTATTCTAACCATTTGTTCAATGGAATATTCCTATAGTGGCTCATTTTTTATTGGCAACCAAATAGGCCTTAAAAATTCATTTATGAGTTTAGTTTCATGGTGCCGGAAACATCTGGTAATGGGGCAGGGCCTAAGCTTGGTAAAGGCTTGGCTCGGCCTGGCTGAGTACATATGTTCCTCCTATAGACAATGGGTTGAGCCACAAACAGTGCAAAATTTTACTGCTCACGAGCCAGGCAAGGACAATCCTCATCTTGGTGCATCCAAGTTCCTTCATGGCACTTACTAATTTCTTTTGTGTATTAGCAATGCTTATGTGAAGTTGCACATCCATATGACTAAATATTAGTAGGGCAAAAAATTGCTACAGCCGTTATTCAAGACCATTAAACAATGAAATATAATAGGACAAAAAATTGCCACAAAATTTTGCAACGGTTGTCACTGAATCACCACTCTTTCCTCTTATATGGCCCACTTAGTTGTGTATCCGCCTCATTTTTTGTCACGTCCTAAACTGAGGTCACAAAATAGTTGGATGGGGTGAATTTCTCACATGAGCCGTTTTGATCATTTTTAGAGATTCCCAAATCAAATGCATAGAGCACCAGCATCACGTTGCAATAGGTTTGATGAAAGGAGCGGCTTTCTTGTGTGGGATCCACAAGGATGTCCGTGCCAAACACACTATGTTCATCTCTTTTGGAAGACTATAGTAGGACAGGATTTTAAAAATAATGCAGATCCAAAGCTCGGATGGGCTATACCGCCCTAAACAGTGGGTATTGAACACTTAGCGGTGGTAAAAGTTTTGCATCAAAATGATACTTTTTCTTATAGTTTATCTGAGAGTTAATAATTCTTTGAACGGCTTGGATGGCACATAAACATCATGGTCAACTCCAGGAAAGTTTCAACGGTGGATGTTGGTGTTCCCACTGTTTTGTTGGTGTGGCCCACCTAAGTTTTGATTCTGCCTGATTTTTAGAATCCTGTCCTATTTTTAACTTTAAAAACATATGGATGTAGTGGATTTGTCATGAACTTCCTTGTGGATCCTACAGGGTGTCACAGGCAATTCACTTCCCGCTCCCTGAACGAATGAGATTCCTATTTTTATTTTCATTAGGACCAAGCATAACGCGCTTAACGGCATCTGAATTTTAGCCGTGGAACTTTCTCATTTAATGAACGTGTGGGCCCTACATCTTTTACCAATCCCATTTGAACACGCAACAGTCGGACGCTTAAAGGTCCGACTGGAGTCGGAGGCAATCCACGTTCGGGTTTCACAAACATAGCTCACATGAGAGGAATACGCATCATAATTGCATTAATCTTTCATTATAATAAGATTATAATAAGGGAGACTCCAAGCTAAGTCCTGCTCTTTCAGTTTTGAGGCTTTTGGTTAGGTCCTTGATTTTTTTATGAAAGCTGCTGGGTCTTACGTCTGAGTCATGAAAGAGGTGACATGTGAAAAAAGATAACTTAGACTAGGGTGAAAGCTACCACAAGGTGGAAGTGGGTGCATGGCTTGAGAGCCTAGTTTGATGGTTTCCATGCCCTTGGGATTTTGTGATAAAGAGTCATATTTCTTCTCCTCCTTCTCCTTTTGTTTTGTTTTTGTTTTTTTTTTTTCTTTTTCCCTTTTAGGTTAGTCATGCAACACACTCATCCTGTTAGTTAGGGCAACGCACCCACGTGGTTAGTCACACAATGCACCCACCTGCTAGTGGGGTTAGTGTGTCTCTTTAGCACTAAAACCTGAGACCTGCTGTCAAAACGCCTAAGCGTCTTCCAGGTGGGCTTGCAGGTGAGACACAATAATACAGAGTCATATTTGGATAAATGTATTTAGGGCGTGTTTGGAATATGGGATTAGGGGGTATTGAATTGCATTAGGGGGAATTCATACCATTATTACACAATGATTATATGTCTAGAAAACCATGGAAATCCCACCTTTGGGATCAAATTCTTCCTTAGGAAAAAAGACTATATATTAAGTGAAACCTAATGTTTGGTGGACCATGGAATTGTAATCAATGGACCAAATGTCATAATTCATGCAGGTTACATATACACATATGCAACTCGAGTGTCATGTGTATAGGGCACGTATAAATGGACATTGTGGATAAAAGACATGCATCAATGTGGGGTCCACAGATGTAGTGGATTTCATATTCCATAAGAAATCCCACCATATCTTCAATTAGGATAGGATACTATGATTCCCAAGTTAATCCAATCCTTGTCATCGATTATGTTGGTCTAGAGTTCAGTCACATGGTACACGTGTGAGATTTGCAAGTGTGTGTCATAACTAATTGCATCTGGTTCCAACCGAAACATCGACCCCTGACATTGAGATAGAGCGATTGAATATCGAAAGCACAATTGGCCATCTATCGAGCCAACTGTTGAGTGCGCTATCAGACGATTTGTGGAGGTTGAGGATACTCCAATAAGTTTTTTATTTCCTTAAGAAACCAAAGACTTTCGAAGGTGCGACAATTGCGTGGTTGAGCGAAAATAAGTCGAAAATGGATGCGGAAAAGTGAGACTTACCACTAAGGCAGGATCACTAGCCTAACTGAGAGTAGCGTGCTGATGAGCGAGGCTCAAAATGCCATGATTACAACATATTGTCGACCCAATGTACGATTCCTAAAGCTAATGGCCCATTTGGGAGCTTGGATTTGGAATGCATTGGAATCCAAATCACAATTACATTGGAATCAAGGTGATTCCAAATCCTCATTTTTGTTTGGCTGAAATGTACTAGAATCTAAATCTCCCATTTGGGAGCTTGTATTGGGAGGGAATTGGAATTTTTTGGTATATTCACATGACTTAAATTTGGTTAACAAATTGATAGAATGATTGTGACAAGCCCATTAAAATATATACTTTGGCCAGAAAAGAGGAAATTTCGAGCCTTGGGTGGGCCACAAATGCAAGGATCATAAATAATAGACTCTCCGATGTTTTTTAACCATCCATTTAAATGTCCAACGTTTAGATGGTTCATATCATTCTATTGATATGATTTTGGTATTACGGTCGATAATTGAATTATTTTGGGGTATCATCAATGTGCCAGGTGTCTAAAATGGATCAATAGCTTAAAGACATCTTTATTACATGTGTGACTCTCCTCCTCTTAAAAAAGAGGCAAAAATGACATTTCCTTTGAATTTCATCCAAATCTTAACATTTTGCTGGTATTTTAAAACACATAAAAAAGGGAGATTTGAAATACCTCCGATTCCAATTGCCTCCAAATCCAAGGTTGCCAAACGCAAAAAGCAGCTATATAGATTTGAAATACTCCCGTTTATCACCAAATCTAAGGTGCCAAACGTGGTGTAAGGATAAGCATCCCAGAAGACTGAATAAATAGTGTTGCCTTGGATTGAGTTGTAGTTTTTAGCTTGAATGATTGTGGAATTAGTGTCCTTTACTTCGAGTCCTCTTCTGTTATTTATAGGCCCCTGGATCCAGTCGTGGAGATAACTACTGATCATGTGGAGACATTAGATACCGCCATCTGTCACCTGGTAGTTACCTCCATCTAATCATATTTTACCTTTTTCGAATGCACATTTGTCTTGCCAATGCACAAAAGAAGCCATCAAATGTGCCTACTTGCTGACGTAGCTCTAACAACTACTCTTCCTTGTATGAGGTTACTCAAATTGTCACGATTCCTTGAAGATTTTCCTATCAATGCACCATCTTCATATGTTCATTGCATGCCTTAAAGACATCATACTTGCCAAGTGGTTGATCCTATGCCGTTTATTGGATCCGCCAGATATTGTACAAATAGATTCCAAACAAAGGATAAAATTTACATGGAACTAAATGCAATTCCATACCACCTATTCCAACGTTTCAAATATACCTGTTAATGCTAAAAATCGCCAACAAATGTTGATCAGGGGACCAACTTTGGATCTTCGTCTTCCGATCTTCAATTGAGGTGGAATGGAATGGATGGGAGGATCTGCAACCTCCGAGAAAGGTTAGGACAGCCGCCGGTTGCCCCCGCTTACAGCCCTCCGATGTCAAAGTCAGTACAGATACCAAGAGAAAAGCTAATTGGAGTTTTAATGGTGGTCGATTGCATACCTTAGGCCGTAGCATGGAGGATATATTATAGGAATTTTAAAGGGTCACGTCATATCATTGAGAGAGCCACGATCTGTGGTGGTTCCCACGATTTATGGCGGAAAATTTGGGTTTTGCCTGTTATGGCGGAAAATATGCCAAGTGGAGGCATATTGCCGAGGTCGAGAAAGCCAAGGCAGACTTAGCTTTCTCTTCGAAATACTCGGTTCATGACCGTACTTATGGTCGACTGCTCATTTGATATTGAATTGCCGTGTGGAAGTGGAAAACCTTTTGTGCTTTGAGCTCAGTCCGAATCTACCTATAACAGAAGCCCCCCAAGTTTCGTGGTCAGAAGTTTGAGCACGGAACTTTGAAGAGGTCACTATTAAAGCATCTAAGTTGGCTGAGCTCAATTAACATGACCCGGAGGCGATGGTGCTTAGAGGTGATATAGCCCGAAAGCTATGGTGCCCAGAGTCTATAGTGTTCGGAGGCTGTGCGGCCCAGAGGCGATATGTCCCGGAGGCTATGGATGAGGCCAAATAGGCCAAGCCAAGTGATAAGGCTGACAAGGCCGAGGCCTGTCGCCGAGCTGAGGCGGCTAAGCACAAGGCCTGTACTTTGCTTATACCAGATGTTGGGATCTTGGAGATGAAGGACGTCCACATTAGTGGAGTACTGTTGAACCGCTGGACGTTGGAGCTCCTTCGCACGGTTGGGACACGTGTGATGGACTGAAAATGGTGGCCATTGATGAGGTGAAAAACATTAAATGACAAAGACAAAGATCAAGTCGGGCCCCACATTGGGCGCCAATATGTTAACGTTAAAAATCGCCAACAGATGTTGATAAGGGGACCACCTCTATATCTTCGTCTTCCGATCTTCAATTGAGGTGAAATGGATTGGATGAGAGGATATGCAACCATCGAGAAAGGTTACTACCTACGACACTTTGATGCCAAATTCAGTAAGAGAAAAGCTTATTGGAGTTTTAATGGTAATCGATTGCATACCTTAGGCCAAAGCATGGATGATCTTTTATAAGAATTTTAGAGGGCAACTAGGCATTCAGAGAGCCACGATGTGGCGGTTCCCACTGTTTGTGACGAAAAATTTGGGTTTTGCCCACTCCTTATCTGGTGGATTGTTCGGGATAAACCTTATCTTATCTCTTGGCGGATGAGGCCGAAGAAGCCTAGAAAGATGGGTGAGGCTTCCTCTCCTAAATACTCAGTTCATAATTGTATTTGTGGAAAGCCTTCTGTGATTTGAGTTCAGCCCAAATTTACCTGTAACAATGCCCATAAATTGAAAGGAAACAAAACTTAATCATTGTTATTTTTATGAGTACTGCCGTTTGGACAGTAACTCAGAATCTTTATATGTGTGTGTGTGTGTGTGTGTGTGTGTGTGTGTGGCGTGAAAAAAATAGTTTCTTAGTTTTTTCTAAGGGCCTATTTGGATTTATGTAAAGAGTGGGAAAGGAAATTGTATTTCTCGAGAAACCTTATTTCAATGAAAGTGTGAGAAAGGAAATACTATTTCTCATGTTTGTTTGTAAACAACATTTTCTCGAGAAAATTGTGGTCTATTTTCCAATCATATGTTTGGCAAAATAAAATTTTCTTTAGATCCCACCATGGTGTATGTGTTTTATCCTCACCGTCCATCCATTTTGCTTACTCATTTTAGGGCATTAGCATAAAAATGAAGCATATCCAAATATCATGTAGACCATACAATGGTAAACAATCGTTGTTGGATGTCCACCATTAAAAACTTTCTATGGTGTGGTCCACCTGAGATTTGGATCTACCTCACTTTTGGGTTCATGCCCTAAAATAAGTTGAAAAAATATATAGACGAAATAGATAAAACACATGCATTATGATAAGTCCATGATTTTTTCAGCACCGACTTGCACTGCGGGGTTGCCAATGAAAAGAGGAAGGGCACCTAAGATGGTGAGGCCTTTATTGTGGGGCCCACTTTGATGTTATTCTATATCCATGCCGTCCCTCTGTTTTTTCATATCACTTTAGGGTAAAAAGAAAAGAAAAGAAAAGAAAAAGATCAAAATCTTAGGTGAACCATGCAATAGGAAATAATAGTGACTGATCATTAAAAACTTCTTTTTGGCCACAAAAGTTTTGGATCATGGTGATATTTGGCTTTTATCTTCATTCAAGATTACGTAACCTTGTCAACAGTTTGGATGGAAAATAAACATTATGGTTGGCCCTAAGAAGTTTTTAATGTTGGGGTGTTCGATCACCACTGTTTCTTGTAGTATGGTCCACCTAAGATTTGGATCTGCTTCACTTTTGGGTTCATGCACCAAAATGATCTTAAAAAAAAGTATGGACGGCATGGATAAAGATAACATACATCAAGGTGGGCCATGGTAAGGGATTCATTGTCTTGGGTAATGCAAAGTCACACTTAATCTACTGTAGAGAAAACATAGGAAAGGAAACTTAATTTCTTAGGAGTGTAAGTAAGAAAATAGAAAGTCAATTTTAAGGGAAATTTGGCTGCGTAGGAAATTAGATTTCCTCTTCTTTCCTATGATTTTGGTGTTTACAAACACAAGAAATATGATTTATAGAGAAACCCTATTTCCTTTCCAATCATTTAATTAAATCCAAATAGGCGTAATAGAAAATTCAAACGCTGCAAATGTATAATGATTGCTACGCAGAATTGCGTTTCTTTTTTACTATCCAAAGGGCTCGACTTGGCGTTACCGAGGTAACAGCTTAGTGGGTGTTACCCCTACCGTGGGGCCCACCTTGATGATGTATTGTATATCCATGCCGTCCATCCGTTTCTATAGATCATTTTAGGATGGGCAGATCCAAATCTCAGGTGGACCATAACACAGTAAACAATGGTGATTGAGTGCCTCACCGTTAAAAATTCCAAAGGGCCCATAGTAAGGTTTTAGTAATGTTTATTTTCCATCCAACCCGTTGATATTGTCAAAAAGATCCGGATGAATGGAAAATACAAATAACATCTTAATCTAAAACTTTTGTGGACCATAAAATGCTTTTAATGGTTATTCATCACTGTTTCTAGTGGTATGGTTTTCCTGAGATTTGGATCGTGGTATGGTTTTCCTGAGATTTGGATCTTCTTGAAGTTTGGAATAATGTCCTAAAATAATAGAGGAAAACAGATGTAGAGCTTGGATATACGAAACATACATAAAGGTGGGCCCCACACGGTTAGGGTAACTGCTAATTCGCTTCCCTATCGAAACACCTTTAAGCTCATCCACCAAGTCATTTCCATTGATTTTCATGGAAATGGTGATATCCCACGACATTTCTCTTGTTGCACGTGGAAACTTAAGAAAAAATAGAAAAGGGGCCTTGTGACACAGAAAATACAAAAGGAAAAAGGTAAGAGGTGCAACTGCAAATACCAGTTCCTGACGCAACCTCAATGTTCTCCGCCATACATTTCAAGGGAATCTCTGTGATCTTTGAGGAAGGATTGAGACAGGATCCTTCAGTTTTCATTTTCACGCCAGGGCACATTGTTTAGTGATCCAGGTCGTTGGTCTGGTGGGCCATCATGGGATGATTCATAGTCCAAATATATTCTCCATAGAAGAAAAAGTACCTAAACTGCTACTAATGGTCTGCCGGGCAATATGAAAAATGGCCTCAATCACTGAACCGTGGGCCCCACTTGCACAAACTGAGAAACTGAAAATTGTGAGTTATGAATGTGGTCGCTTGAGCCTGAGGCATACACACGTTGACGTAAGTGTGAAGAAACGGGACCGCAAAGCCCAAACTTGTGAGGCCCACCGTGATGTATGTAAGACATCCACGCCGTCCATCCGTTTTACCAGCTCATTTTAGGGAGTGTCCCAAAATCTAAGTATATCCAAAGCTCAAGTGGACCACACCACAGGAAACAGTGTGAATTGAACGCCTACTATTGAAAACTTCTTAGGGGCAACAGAAGTTCTGGATCAAGCTGATATTTGTGTTTTCATTTCATCCATTTATGTGATATTTCATAAACAGGTTGGATGACAACTAAACATCACCGAGGGCCTTATCTCCACTGTTTCAGGTGGTGTTATACATTTGAACTTTAGATATGCTTAAATTTGAGCTGGCAAAACGAATGGACGGCATGGATAAGACACATGCATCATGGTGGCCCCACATAGCTTACTCATTATCCAATCCGCTTCCGGAGAAAAAAAATAATAAATAAAAATGAACGAAATTTACCGGTGAGCCACACCACGGGGAACAGTGGAGATGGGATGCAAACCATTGGATTGTGGAGGGGTCCACCGCAGTATAGCTTTCATCGAACCCGTTAACTAAGAATAACTCACCACGATGAAGTAAAAATACAAAAATGGTGGGCCACACATTGTGAAGTCATGTTTTAAGAGCAGTATAACATCGCTCACATTGGAATCGCCCGTCAGATTTTTATTCGGCTGATCTTTCTAGTGTACGGTTAAAACAATAGTCATCATCTGATGAACGGAGTAGATTTACCTATTAAACAAAGGTACGTCCCCGCAGCTTGGGTGTCTTACGCAGCTGCGTTAAACACTGTTGCATACGATTCCGGTCCACGGAGATATTCCTGTGCCCAGGGCTGTGTGGGGCCCACAGAGATGTCAGTGACAAATCCACTCCGTCCATCTGTTTTTCAAGACCAAATTAGGAGAGAAATGTAAAAACTAGACAGATCCAAAACTCATGTGGGCCATACCACACTAAATAGTTGGGATTGAACGCCTGGAGGCAACAAAAGTTTTGTATCAGGATGATATTTGTGCCTACTGTTTATCTTAGTGGTAATAACCCTATGAACAGTTTGGATGGAGTATAAACATCATGGTCTATGAACGGTTTGGATGGAGTATAAACATCATGGTCAGCTCCAGAAAGGTTTCAGCGGTGGATGTTTTCGTTACCACTGTTTCGTTTGGTGAATTTTAGACTCCTGTCTGTCCTATTGTCGTCTTTTAAAACACGGAATGGATTTGTCACGGACATCTCTGTGAGCACCACACAGGCCCAGGAGTCACCGGCAATCCGCATCCGTAGAAACGGGACGCGGATTTTCCTGGTACGCGGAACCTACGCGGGGCGACATCCACTCCGTCCATCGGACCCACAACTCGGGGCACGCCACAGGGAACAGTGAGGATTGAACGCCCACCAGTTTTTTTTTTATTTTCCTTCAGCTAATCGCAGTTGGAATACCCCCATCTACGATTTAGATGGCAGAGAAACATCACAGTGTGTCCCAGTAAGGTTTCAACGGTGGTCATTTGCATCCACACCGTTTCCTTTCGTGTGGTACACTTGAGTTTTCGACCTGCTTCATTTTTCGGGTCATCACCTACCTTTATCTGGAGAAACTGATGGACGGAGTGGATTGATCAGTGACATTGTGGTGGCCTCACAGGCCTTCCGCCGTATGAGGGCACAAGCAATTCGCTTTCGAAGAAATGCGTCCACCCATTCATTAATGATATGCCAGGCTTCCACAGTGACGGTGTACATCCAATATCTTCATGCCACGTGGCAACACGGACGCGCATTGGTTCCAGTGTAGGAACTTTCTACGCAAGGCTTTTCGCAGGAAATCCGCGCCTCCTTGCGCAGGAAGTTCCTGAACCAAGGTGGGGCTCACAGTTATTTTTTTGATAAATCCACTCCGTCCATCCGTTTTGGGAGATCATTTTAGAACATGAGAACAAAAATGAACTGGATCAGAGACTCAAGTGGGCTGAAAACGTGAGGATTGAATGTCCACAGTTGAAATATTTGTGGAGCCACAGGAATTTCGAATCAGGAAAATATTTGTGTTTCCAGTTCATCCCAGTAGTAGTGACGTTATGAACGGTATGGATGTCATATAAACATCACTGTTGACCCCAGGGAGGTTTCAACAGTAGTAATTTACCTACCCACCTTTTCCTTTAGTGGGGCTCACTTGAGTCTTGGATCCGGTTCATTTTTGTTCCTATATTCTAAAATGAGGTCCCAAAACGGATGGACGGGATTTATCAAAAAAACATCATTATGAGCCCCGCCTTGGTTCCCAGCGCAGGAACTTCCTGCGCAAGGCTTTCGCAGGAAATCCGCGCCCCTCTATAAACGCGTATATAGACCGAGTAAAGAATAAACATATCCTAAGTACGGATACACCCTTCCATTTTTATCTCTAGAAATCTAAAAATTATAATATTACATAATAAAAGAAATTCCTAAAAAAATTGTAATATTCACGTGTACCACGTGGTACCGGGAAAAAGTGGGGAACACGTGATTTATTCACTAATCTGAACCGTCAATCAAATGCGTCGCCCAATGTAACACATAATTATAAAAATCAGCCCAAACGGAAACGCAGGTGGGCCACAGCGTAGGAGATACGTTGGGACAGGACGCCCAACCTTGATTTTATGAGGGTCCATCATGTTGTGTGTACAGGATCCAGGCCGTTCAGACCCTTCATCGTCCTTGGATGAAGGTCCAAGAGAAAAATCAGGCTGTTAACCAACTCGAGCAGCATCCTGTGAGATTCGAGGGTAGGCATCCCTTCCTACATTGTTCCCTGTGATGTGGCCAACCAGAGATTTGAAACAAGTTGATTTTGAGGCCCAAGAAATAACCTGACGGGATGCATCCGATGGACCGATTGGATGTGATACATACACGATGTGGGCCCCACATCTACGGTGGTAGCGATACTACCGGACGCACCTCTATCTTATTAAAACTGTAGATTCCGAAATTTAAACCCATACATGGATTTGGACATAGATTCTATGTTGGGTAAGGGCATTTTGGTACGTAAGAATCTTCTAGAAGATCTCTCAGCTTTCCTAGAGACCGGAGACGCTTAATTACTAAGTCATTTGAGAAAAACGGCAGCTCACCTTTCCTATTTTACCGTTTTGCCATTATTACGTTACTTAACAATTTTATATTCATTCAACTTCCTTCACCCGCCCATCCATTCTCTCTTCTTCTCTCTTAATCCAACTCTCTCCTCTCTTCTTGCAGACTAATCCCACTCTATCCTTCCAACAGAAGAACATGCATGTACATGACGATGCTATGGAAGATTTTCAGCTAGACAACTCTTTGGAAGATTTTCAGCTGAAACGATTCTTTGGAAGATTTTCAAATCGACGTGTCGGACGATTCTTTAAAAGATTTTCTGGGTGATTCTTTTCATAATTTGTTATGGATTCCAAATGGTTTTGAACTTTCCAACAACAATGATTCCATCAGTTTCGACAGTTCTTCTGCAGTCACCCAAAAATAACGATGCAAGTCAGCTTCATGAGAATGAGAAAACAAGGGAGAGTGGTGATTCTGCCGGAGCTATTGAGTCGTGTCGCTACAATGGTAGGGTGAGACATCTTCCTGGAAAATCAAGGAGCAGACGTGTTCGGCGAGTTTGGTCTATGAAATCTCCTCTACCTCTTGGTGGAGGACCGGGAGTATTGCCTGTGAAGAGGTGTTGTAGCCACTGTCAGGTAGAGAAAACACCACAATGGCGAGCAGGGCCCAAGGGTCCCAAAACATTATGTAATGCATGTGGGGTGCGTTACAAGTCAGGGCGATTAGTGCCCGAGTATAGACCGGCAGCGAGTCCAAGCTTTGTGAGCCACATACATTCTAACAGCCATAGAAAGATTATGATGATGAGGGGTCGAAGAAGTGAATACTGATTGTTTATTCTTTGGGCTAGTAGCCTTATTGATTGGTTTTTTAGGAAAGTATTGGCTTTTTTTTTTTTTTTTTTTTTTTTTAAAATCTTTCAAATATTGTTATTTTAGCTTAGGTTTTATAGAATGATAGAATTTTTTTATGTTCTGTTAATATTTGAAATAGATAACATTGTCTCTTTTGAATTGATTGGGTTCATTTTTTTTTCCCCTTCAGCTGTTTGATGGGTTGATGATAAGGTTTTTGTTATTAGAGTTGGAAACTCTCTCTCCCTCTGATAATTTGGTGGACCATTCTCTAGTGTAGAGAAAAGACGGACAACCACCAAAATTCAAATGCAGCTTTCCAACACCCTTTGGAAGCTTTTCTTACTTTCCACAATTTAACACATGGATGAGCACCCGGATTTGCCAGCTTCACTTAGCAATGTCTCTCTCTCTCTCTCGCTCTCTCTAATGGCTGGCTAGAAATCTTAGTACGAGAACAAATAACAAGATAGAGAACTAACAAAGGGTTGGCTCCTAGGATGCACCTTCCTTGGCCAAAGGTCAAGACTTCGAATTGGTTTCTCGAGAACAGTACAGAAATGTACAAGCAACTAAATTTTATCCATCTGATTCTGTAGCTTGAATCGCCTTCATTGATAATCAGACTAAACTCGTGTGAAAATATCCATCCTAATACCTCAAAGGATAGCAGCAGCTTCAACATAATTAGAAAAGCTTACACCCAAATGACCAGAGAATTGCATCAGAAGGCATGGCCCTTGATGGAGTCGAATGGCAGAACAGGATTCATGTAGCCGACCCTAATTAATTGGGACAATGCTTCGATGATGAATCCCAACTAAACCAGGAACAAGCTGGGCCTGTATTCACAAATGAATTGCGGTCAAATTTGAGAGCTGCACCATTTTTCTTTGACAGACATCAAACTCCAGCCACACCTAATTGACTCAGTCTAGTTGGATCACAGAAAATGGAAGTCCCCCCCTCCCCCCTCACACCACCGTCAAACCGAAGACTTTCTTAGAAATGAGGAACTCTGACCTTGATCACCCCTTCAAAGTTTGGCTGTTTCTTTCAAACCATATGCACCATATGGCTGCCTTGATGATTCATTTCCATATGATGCACTCAATTGACTGAAGAAATGTCAAACAACTTGAACATTGATGACCATATGTGCGGAGCAAAAGAGCAGTGGCTAAAAAGGACTTGAACCATTTGCCACGTTCACAACATACATCAAGCATCCATTGGGAAATGAACTTGGATAAATGAAGCAGCATTTCCAGATCAGAAATGCTTCTCTCAGACAGGTTAATCCTATGTTGCTACCGTCATTGATCTCTAAGTTCAACCAGAAATCTTTTAACCCGAAATCGCCTTACAGCATCTGAGATGTACTTGGGGCTCCTGGCTTCTGCAAGAGAACTGTCTCCCAACAACATGGTGT
Organism: Liriodendron chinense; assembly: GCA_003013855.2. NCBI lineage: Eukaryota > Viridiplantae > Streptophyta > Magnoliopsida > Magnoliales > Magnoliaceae > Liriodendron > Liriodendron chinense. Next base: position 8,351,815 of record ML058513.1, read on the forward strand.
CATCAGCATGTTGAATATGAGTTACCATAACCCAGCCATTGTCGATTTTCATACCTTGCTTGGGTCCACATTGACAACTTACTCCAATATTTTACTCAAGGGTTCAACTACTACAGTAAACATAAACAGCCCCCCACTAACGGTTTACACGGCTATTTTCTAAAAATCCCTCTGGAGTGCCATTTATAAGAATGGAAAACCAGGAGGAAATGGAAGCCAAATCCCTCTGGAGTGCCATTTATAAGAATGGAAAACCAGGAGGAAATGGAAGCCTGGTTCTACCTCTGTAAAATATCATCCACCCCGTCGAATAATCAAGAAAATTCCAATTTACAGTCTTATTTATACCTTTTTCACATCATCTTTCAAAAGAAATCCTTTCTATCCTTTCATTTTCTTCATCCACCATCTCATGAGCAATAAACGGCCCAACTCTGATGTTATCACCAGCCATGAACGAACTTCAAGCTGTACCTTGCTGATTCTTGTGGGCTTGAAACGTAGAATAGTCGTTGATGGCAAAAACCACATGTTACTCTCCAAAAACATAGGAATCAACTGCATAGTGGCACTGTCTACTTTGAAAGCTGTTACAGCTTATGCAGATTGATTGTCATTACGGCTGATTTACTTTCCAAACCTTTGATGGTGGGTCATATGATTATGCTCTTACTGCATGGCTATGAGAAGAAAGGATCAATCTCCTCTTGCAAATGAAATCCATGCTTAAAAAAAGCTTATTACTAAAGATTTCAAGTTGTCTGGAGCACTGCATGAGAATTTGTTTTTAAGACATTGGCTAAGTACTCGAGCACACCTTAAATTGGCCACAAGTAGTATTAAATAGAAACCACACAATTCTTTTCACCATCAGCTAGTGGGACCCATTTTGTCAGAGACGGTTAAGATGATCATTCCATTCATGAAGCCAAAAAATGCCATGGGTAGAAGATGCGCACCTTAATATTTGGTGAATTAGATTATTAGTCTCCATCAGTTAGAATGCACCTTTGTCAATCCCAGCAACCATCTCAAAAATCAAACATCTTTTTTGCTCATGATTGGAGGCGTCGGGGATCATGACTTCTCAAAGCCTGGGGAGAGTGTCTTTATGCTGGTCAGATAGAGCCCGTAATGTGCTTGCTTTGTAACGGCTGTTTGGCTTTTTTCCTTTTCTTCCTTAATAAAATCCCCTACTGCCAATCGAACATCACACACACACACACACACACACACACACACACACACACACACAGCGCCTGCTCGATAAGCCTTCACTCTCGGCAATCTTAATATTATGACATGTTTCTGAACAAATTTGCCAATACCTCTAATACACATACATCTCTATATCCCTACTATGTGTACAGCTCTATCCTTGTTCCCTATGTCTCTCTGATTGGCCTTAAACATGTGGTCTCTTCATGCCTGTTGCTTACATCAGACGCAACATCCAACAATGTCACTGCTAAACATTGCCGCAATCATCCTCAGCCCTTAGTTTATGTTGGAAGCACACTGCATGCCAAACTGTTTTTCTCATCGCCATGCACTATAATACTTCGGCCTTGTCTCCAACCTTGTAACGAGTTTCCGTGACACTTGTGACGCCAGAACCATGAAGCTGCTTCCGCCTCTTTACAAGCTTTAATGCAGTTTGTCGGTCAATCTGTGCCTCCTCTGAATCAGGCTGCACGCACCAAATAATGCAAAATCCAGTGAGAGCTAGAAGAGTGAGGCCACGTACAGATGGATGTGTTTTTGTCAATAGCGTCCTTGACTGACATGGCACACTAATAGCACAATCGGAACTGTTGATCTAGTGGGCCACCAAGTGAAGGTGCTATGGATAAAGAATCAAAGTGATGGACTATCTTAACTGTTGCATGGGTGGTCACAAGACAGATGATTAGAAAATGTTTGGAAGGAGCATAGGCCCACATTCGACATGCAAAAAATTAAACCAATGAGGTGGCTTACAGGCTTGGAAGTTCTCTTAGTGTACCTTGATTGCTAAAGCCCTATCGAAGCTTTCCAGGGATGAGTCTGGCTCTCCATAATTTAGTTGTGCTCTAGCAAGTGTTATCCATGCCTGCAAAATATGTTCATCATCTGTAAGAAACAAGAACCATGCATGACTTGCTCAACAAGGTTTACTCAGGAAGCTCATGAAGATGAGAAAACCATGAGTTGGAAAATGGTGGAACCAAATGAACAATGCGGTTGAAAATCAGTAGCAAGATGAAAATTCAGATATTTAACAATTAATAACCTCATAAAAAATCAATAGGTTCTTGAGGCCCAATAATACTCCTAGTTGATATTGGATCGTATGTTCATCTAGCTATCATTATGTACAGACAAGGAGTTCCCAGGGGAATTCATGGTATTTCTAATAAATAAGACCGAGTGGAAAACCCATCCACGTGTGAACAATGAAGCATGCCAAACTTTTGCACATGCGTTCCTGCACACGTGCAGACATGTATAAGATCCAGACAAATCAATCCAGTAGGCCATATTGTATAGGGAACTGAGCACCAATAGGCAAGGTACCACAACTTGTTGTCCTGTACCATTTTTCTGCCAACATGCCACTTGTGTAGTACATTAGTACCATGAAAAGGGTTGTTCCACCTAGTGATTGCAGTATCAATAGTATGCCGATACGAAAATGGGCTGTAATTGGGAAACTTCCCAATATCAGTCGATATATCGCAATGTATCGACAATATATTGATACACTGATATTCTAAAAATATCGTTGTTGCAAGTTCTTAGATATCGTTGATACGTATCAATGATATCACACTTGTGTAGGTCCCCTTACAAAAAAATTAGGGATTCGCCAAAAATCCATAAAAAAGAAAAACAATTCTTTGTATTTTTTGTTGAGATTACATTATTAAGGTGATTTTAACCAATCCTTTTCATTTGCTTGGAGACAAAAGGGGATTTGGGTGTGGAAATTGAGATTGAAGAGCGCATGCTATAAAAAACCCAATCGGTGAGTTTTTGCTACTTTAAATCATTTTCTTGTTTAAATTGCTTGGAATATGTAGAATGAAGTAAGCAATCCATGATTTTGCATGTTTCGTATGCTCAATCATGGATTTAGACATCCAATTTTCGAATATGGGGAAAAGGGGGGAATTTAGAGAAAATTATAAATTTCCCCGATTTCACCCATTTAATTTGCACTTAAAGAGTGTGGAAAAATATTGTGATGGGTTTAGTGGTAGCTTTTTTTGACAAGTAGCTAAGGTAACGTCGTTGTTCCAACCTTCTTGCCCAGTTGCCTTAGCAGCTCTAGTTGCTTTAAGGCAGGGTGCAGCTGTAGCATCTCTGGAGCAAGTCACTTCTACCTTGCTTGATGTCGCCTTCGGCTTCCTAACTCTAGTAGCTAGTGCAGCTCGACTTGCTGTTGTTATTCCTGCCACTAAGGGAGTTGTAGCAGCTACGGCAGTTCACTTTTTTAGCTCAATTAGCTCGGCTCTTGTAGCTCAGGGAGTGTAGTGAAGGTCACCTCCTTTATAAATGAGGGGGGCTCAGGGGGTGTGGGGTACAACGATTAAGACAAGTAGCTGATGTTGGTTAAGCACCTCCTACGTTGAGAGCTTGAAAAAAAAAATCAATGAATAAATAATTGTTTTGAAAAAAATTACATTGACCAAATGTTATTTGTGCCTTATATCCATGTATTTATGAGTGTATGCTGATCTTAACATCATCTACACATTTATTTTCAAAAATAAATTTAATTTTTTAAAATTATAGAAAATAATTTAAATATATATTTTTAATAAATGCACTGTACATTGTAGGACAAAATTGGCTTTTGAATGTATTCGTTGTGTTTTCATACGTCTTCTATCATTTAAATTATGTGAACTGCTTTTGAATATAGTATTATAGTTGCATCACTTCTGTTAGACAATGCATAGTTTAGGACCCTATATAAAGGAAACTTATTATGTGTACTCTTTTTTTTTTGTGATCTTTTGAGTTCTATGTTATTGTCTTTTTAACATCCACTGAAATTTCATTGAAAAAATCGACCAATTTCTTTTTTAACATCACCTGAAGTTTCATTGAAAAATTCAACCTTTCACAATGTTTTCCAAAAATGGTGATATGTATGATATTTTCGATGTGACGCCCGATATGTTTTCGTATCCCAAGGATGCGATACATGTGTTGATACCAATACTGAAAACAACAGTTCCACCATGAAGATCACCTAGTGCAAAAACCAAGTTGGTCCACTCATCATGTAGGCCGCACCATTGGAATCAACAGACAACCGACAGTTTGATTCAACATACATGTGGGGCCCACCTAGCAAATGGATCAAGCCTATTTGTTGAGAGGGGTGATTTTCATGGCGGAAACTATCGTTTGCATAGTTATTGATCTCCGAACAAGTGGCATGTTGGCAAAAAGATAGCAATCATTTGCATAATTATTGATCTCCTGAACAAGTAGCATGTTGGTGTAAAGATAGTAATTGTTTGCATGGTTACTGATATCTTGAACAAGTGGCCTGCTGGTGGAAAGATGGTAATGTACCACAAGCGATGTTGCCTGTGGGAGTATCAGTCACATCTCTTCCAAAAGGGAGGCCCAATCTATCACTTCCACTTAATCTTTACCAAGACCGTCTGCGCAGAGCTTGCCCAAATTCGAAAGCACCGACTACTTGTTTCTCCCCAAATAACCCACCACATAGCCGGAAGCACGAGGCCAAATTATCCTACCTATCTTTCCCACCCCTCCGTGCCATGCTCATAGAAGCTCCCCCATGGATCGAGACATCGCCCAAAGCATGTTGAATAAAGCGAGAGATGATCAACTATATGCATACGAAACAAATAGTGGGGATGAACATAGACATCTTTTGGAGATTGTCTATTGTCAGGACCTTTTTTTCTGCCTAGCCAAGTGAACATGGTGAACTTGGGAGGAGTGCCATAAAACAAAAATGGAAGGCATGAACCCAGGATTCGACTGACCCAGTCGCCCGAATTAACCTATAAAAGGATCTGATTAAGAACCGCCCCGAACTGTCAGCACACCACACCATCGATTCTTTGCCTCCAACTGGGTTTTGGATGGCCTTTAATTGACCCAGTAACTTGATGAAGTCATCAAGCTCCCTATCTGATAAATCTTGCCTACATGGAGACACCCAAATTGCTAAAAGGCATTGCAAGAAGAAAAACAATCTTGCCTACACGAGTCAGTCTAGAAAATTCTTATTGCAAAGATTTATCACCGCATCATGTCCTTCCAAAATCTAACTCTTGATCTGTCTCCTATAAAAAAACAGATGCCTTCTCTGAACTTCAGCTTTAGCGAGACCAACGACTTCCAAGTGTTAGAGGGCCTATAAAGAAAGGACTCTTTCACCTTCCCAATCCGCTTCCTAGAGACCATACTTAACTTGCAATAATCTTCACCAAAAGATTCCTTATTTAGTGCCAAAAAGCCATAGCCATTTGCCTAAGAGAGTAAGGTTCATACTACTCAATTCCCTCAAACTTGTCCTGCCTTGGTGTAATGGTTTACATACCTCCTCCCATTTCATGAAATGAAGCTTGTGATTTTCTACGAATGTTCTGGAAAGGAATTCCCTATTCAACTTTTCTAGCCTTCCCAACACTGATTGCGGCACTTGAAAAGGGACATGAAGTAAAGGGCGCATTGGATAAAAGGCCGGTTGAGCCATGGACCAAAAATAGGTCTGATTTAAGGATAAAAATGATCACCACCTGGTTTCTAGTCCAATTCTAATCAACATTTAGGTTGGTTCCAACAGCCCGACTTTCATGGGCCAAATAGGGTTTGGCCTACACCAGATGAGTAGTGTAGATCTACTAAATGTCCACAAGTCTCCCTTGTGTCTCATGGGAACTCATGTGCAAAAAGCTTGTGCGCAATTATCATTCCTTGATGACAGGATATATCCAACTTAAACCCTAAATTTACCATAATCCAATGTCTCCATCATTGAATAGTAAAAAGCTCCCTCCCTCCCTCTCTCCCTACCTACCTCCCTATCCATACAAGCTATACAAGGCTGCCAACCCATGACTAAGACGGATAGCATCAAAGAAAACAAAACAAAACAAAAACAGCAAAAAACCACAAAACCGATTGCTGGAAAAAACAGGGCTGAGACATCAACTATCCGTGAGCACTAAGCCTTTTATCCTCCATAACCAGGGTTCATCTGGATATTCCCCCTTGCACTAGCTCTATGGCAATATCATTGGCTTCATGGGGAATGTGATGGAAATATAAATCTTTGCCTCTACATAAATCATGAGCCATGCAGTCCTTTTTAGTACTAGCCGTCTCTGTTTCATAGTTACTATCTTTTGGGTTCTTTAATAACAGCTTTGGATATTTATTGCTTGTACCAGAAATAAGTCTCTGGAAAGAACAATGTTAGCAGCCTATAAACAGTCATGCAGCTGCTGTGCAAGGGAAGATGATGAATGATTTGATTGAATAAAGCTTTAGTTTATTATTAGGCTCCTGAGATAAGAATTCTAGGTGCGATGCCTTTCCACTAGCAGTGTGACTCACCTAGAAAATCTTTACTGCTGTGACTCCATGTTCAGATTATCAATCATATTTTTTATCTGTTCCATCTGTGTAGATTGTTGTGAAGTTCCTCTTTGCTTTGGCTTCTAAAGTTATAATTGGTACATAAAAATTTCATATTTATGTTTGTTTGCTCTTGTTGCATCAGAAGATGTCTGATCCCCATATATCCAACCTGTCACTATTCGTCTTTCTATGCACATTACCTCAGTTATTGTACTTGGGTATTAACTAAGTCCAAAGATAGAGACTTCACTTCCTTCCCTATTTTCACCAAGTAATATGGATATGCGAACTGAGAAGAGGAAGAAACAACAGCAAAAGGATGCCAAAATGGACATGGAGTCATGAAGCTTGCCCCGTTAGTCTTAAGTCCTAAAGCACACATGGAACTCCAGAAGTTGACTGTTTTTTCTTCTATATAATTCTATGTTAATAAAAGCCAACCAATTAGCATAACAATCCTATAACGCCCACAGACACCTCAAAACACAAAATCAAGGATGGCTTGTATGCTTGTTCAATAAAATGTCTCCACAAGCATCAACTGACCCTAACCTCCAAACAGAGAATAAATCATAGAACACAGGATTTTTACCACCAGTTTAAGCTTTGGAGCCGGAAATAAATAACATGAGTAAGATTTAACGCACCTCAGCCCATGATGGTTCCAATTCCGTGGCCCCTGAGAAGTAATTGACACCAATTAATAATATCAATAAAGGTTATCTGAAATTAGCACAATGATTACATCAACCAACAAAAACAAATTGATTTCAAGAGCATAAAATAAATGCTAATTAAAAAAAATCAAAGAAATGCTAGTCTCTGGAAATATAATGCCAAAAGAAATATCAACAGAAATTGAAGAGAGGGTACAATGAAAGAGAGAAGCCTCGTCGATGAAGACTAGGCTAAAATGAAGAATATCAACGAGCTAACTTTGATGGTTAAGTTGCCATAAGCTGACAGTCCAGATAGGCTTGCACTCCATTGAAGAACCAATGCATTGGAGACCTTGAGCTTCTTTTGCCTCTGCTTAAAAGTTATTGACCTTTTCATAACTTTCATCGCCACATTTCAATGTTACATACAAAACAAGAATGAGATGCACTCAGGCCACATAAGTTAGGCCGATTGAAGATGGAGCATATCCAAGTATTGTGATCGAGGATCTGGATAAGATCAAAGCGCTGATGACAGATCTGGACCCAAATCAATGGTCTAATTGAGGTTGCACAGGTACATAGGTTTTATTATTTAATTAATTGTTAAGAGTTAGAGTTGGTCTATGCTTTGTGGAACAAACTTCCGTTAGTATTTTTGTCACGTAGTTAGTGAGTCACTTCTTGAATATCAAATGGTCAAAATGCCATGAAATTAGTCCTGTTTGAAAGCTTATTGAATTAGCTTTCAAATAAGCCCAAGATTATGTTATTCTAATAAAGTTCGAAGTTATAACTAATTTACATAAAGCATATATTGTCTAAATGCAATTCAAGGTATTTTTATTACTTTGATGTTTTTTATTGAAATAGATGGTTAGAATTAGAAGCAACGGAATCTTTCAAAAAAAAAGGGGGGATTAGAAGCAACAGATGGTTAGGATTATAGGGTCTCCTTTGCTTTGACATAAGTATATGAGTTTGTTAACACTGTTTTTATGAATACTTTTGATGATGTAATAAGTTTTTTAATGGGTTTAACAACTTTTGCTTCCCTCTTGGCATGTGCTGCCTATAATAAAAGAAGAGTGGGGGAATATTGTGATTACTAGCATGGGGGCCAGTAAGTTGTTGGGTATTCAATCCACAGTCCTTTATCTTTTTTTCTTCTTCTTCTTCTTTTTTTTTTTTGCACGCGGCGGGCGGGGGGGGCAGTAATATATGAGTTTGTTGCATTCAAGGGAACTCAGGAGTAGCACCGATAGGTAATAAGACAAGGGAAAGTAGACATGATGGTTTGGACATGTGCAACAAAGAGCAAGAACTAAATTGGTTAGGAGTGACTTGGCTCAAGAAGGCACAAAAGGACATGGGTGGAGGTAGTAAGAAAAGAATTGATGACCTATCGTTTAACTGAGGAAATGGTCTTTGATAGTGTGGAATGGCGGAATAGGATTCATGTAGCTAACCCCAACTAGTTGGGATAAGGCTTAGATGATGATGATGGAGAGTTGAAGTACGATAGTACATGCCAATAAACAAGCCGAACTTATTGAGGTTATGATGTAAGCTGGCAACAAAAGTATTGATACACATACACAATGAATTCCAAATAACTTGAGATTTCAACAAAGTGAGAAAAGGTGGTTGAATACAAGAATCATGGTCAAAGACTTGTGAGGCAAAATATTTTAAGGCAATCAAAATACTATGCAATAGTGGCCGGAAGAACTGCTTGCCCCAGGCCAGCTGCAAAGCTCCCATCACTCACAAGCTTTGCGATCTAGAGTCATTAGAGAAGCTACTAGAAACTAAGATCTTGACCTTGAGATGTCATGGAGGGATGATAAGTAAAAAGTCAAATGATGAAGACTCCACATTTCAGTGGCTCTAGAAGTTTGTCAACCATGGCTCATAAAAAAGCAGTGCATCGTCTAACCAATGACTTAAATGAATCAATTCAATGGAAGCCCAAAACCCAAGAAATCGCATACCACACAAGTTCATGAATTACCTTTGACGGAGTATGAAGAATGGATTGAGCAAAAGAATCATCGGAGTATCTGAAAAAACATGCTGTTGAAGAAATATATTTCACTACATCTAAACAGTTGAAACATTAGGGTAAATATAACAAAACGTTTTATCCTGTTTGTACTAATACTGCTATATCTCGAAAGCAAAATGAGAAGAACAAAAAAGAAAGAAGAAATAGGGACATACGAGTTGCAGCTTTTAAAGCATTCCAAGCATCTCCAATCTCAAGTAAAACTTGTGCCTTTTGTTCATGTAAAACTGCCCTTTCAGGCATCAAAGTGAGTGCAGCCTCCCACTTCATGAGTGCTTCACGATATTTCCCATCCTTCACAGGAAAAAGGCAAAATGAGATTTGGAAGCTGGTCCAAGGAGCAAATTAAGCAACATGCGCATCAGGACATGGGGAACACTGAGAAAAAACTCGCCATTTTAATTCGCAAGCTACACGAACATGCATCTTGGCTATCATTGAGCATACAATATGCATGCATCAATACTAGCTGAACAATGTTATCTCTATCTCTGTCAACTACTCATGCAGATTGAAATATACCCATGGTTTGGAATCGGCCAATATAGACATATCTCATCCGTATCATCCTGATACGACAAGCTATATGGGTCTGTATCGGCATAGTGACAAATCTCGGTTCTCAGCAATTTCTTGGCACGGGAATTTCAGATTTTCATGTTTTTTCTTGTGATAATATCGAGAAAATGTCACTGAAATAAAATGTTAAAAATTATTATAAATTAATAAATGAATTTAAAATTGGGAAAAGTTGAAATTTATGTAAAACTTTTAGATATTTCTTTTGTAAAAAAGCAATAATTTCGTGATAAATGCGAGAGATTAAAAACTGCCGAGATGTGAAAATCTCGCGATAATACCTTTTAATGAATTTCCATGAAAATATCACTAGCTTTTCAAATCTCGGTGAAATTTGTTACCCTGCATATAAGTCATGGTCTGTATGGGTCGATACAGGGTCGATACAGCCAATGTGGCAGGCCCAAATTTGATCCTTTTTTTTTTCCAACGTTTCTCTCTCTCTCTCTCTCTCTCTCTCTCTCTCTCTTTTCCACTTTCTTTTTTATTTCAAAATGGAGGAAGCTTATGAAGTCATTTTAGACTAGATTAATGTGTGCCAGCAATCATCCGACTGGTGGACTCGAGATTTAGGGCTAATTCAAGCAACAATCCACACTCGACAGGCAAAATTCACAGCAATTGGATAATTTTTTCAGCTAAATCAAGATACACCTTGGCCGCGGCGTATTCAGTGGTGATCTCATTTCATATGATAAAGATACGAGAAGCGATCGGATCCAATGGATGAGATTTCAGGAAGAAGAAACGGGGGATAAAATGGAATTTCATACCTCGGCGAGCTGATTCCCTTGAGATATGAAGCTTTCTGCAAGATTCGAGTCGGAAGGATTTAGGGTTTTGGAATCGGTGGTGATGATATCAGATTTGTCTTCGTCGGTTTTTATTATAGGAGCAGATTTCTGTTCGGAAAGCACTTCTTCTTCGTTGTGGTCGAAAGGGAGGTTAGGGAAAGGACGAGAGCGCTTGTTGCCGCTGCTCGCTTTCTTCTTCCACGTAAGTTTCATTGGCGTGGTTTCTTCTTCTATGTTCAGCCTCTCCTCAGTCTCCTCTTATATCGATCTCTCAGAGAAATTGCATCGAGGCATCCTCGAGGAAGGCCACACCGTGGGGCCCACCTTGATCTATGTATTATGTATCCACGCCGTCCATCCGTTTTTCCATATCATTTTATGACATTATCTGAAAAATGAAACATATCCAATTATCAGGCGGACCATACCATAGGAAACAGTGTTGATTGACCATTAATGGGCCACGAGTTTTGGACCAAGCTGATATTTGTTTTTTTGTTTTTTTCCTTCATCAAGGCTTACGTGACCATTGGATGGTAAATAAATGCTACTAAAACATTGAGGTGAGAAGTTTTTAATGGTAGGACCGTCAATCACCACTGTTTCTTATAATATGGTTCACCTGATAATTGGATCTACTTCATTTTTTTTTTTTTTTTTTTTTTTTTTGGATAATGCCATTTTAAAATCGGATGGACAGCCAGGAGACATAATACATGAAACAGTGATAACTAGGTGTGGTCTCACCTAATCTGCTCTCTATTGTCTATCCCATTCCACAATAACTAGCTATGGTCGGAAGTAATGTGGGGCCCGCAGAAATTCCTGACAAATCCATTCTGTTCATGAATTTCTCAAGGTTACAATAGCGAAGGATTCTAAAAATCAGGTAGTTTGGACACTCATGTGGTCTGTAACACACGAAACAGTGAGAACCAAGAGTCCACCCTTAAAACCTTCCAGAGCCCACAGTGATGTTTCTATTCCATCCGCACAAATATCATATTATACTTGTTACCTCAATTAAATCTATTTTTTTAAAAATATTTTTCTGCATGCATCTTAGCATTGGAGAAAATAATCAAAGGTCTCATGTTTATGTAAAATGGGACACATATATCCATAACGTTAATGATCATTCATGAAAATGATAAAGCATTGTCATCTATTTTCGGCACATATATTTGGAGGTTCACATATATATATAAATGGATTATCTTTACTAAACCTTTAAACCTAGTTGCTTTGGATAAAAGTTAAATTTTTTTTTTTTTAAGTTTTTTTATTTTTTGAAAGACGGTACTTTTATTGAAAAAGTTTATTATAAGTTTTTTTTCTTTCAAACAAAGAACCTAACAAACTATATCCAGCTAGCCATGTCACACTATCCTTTCAATGTAACATAACCTTGTGTGCCATTTTGTAAATTCAAATACAATTGATTTATTTGACGTAACATATAGAATAAGATGTGCATCATCATAATCTAAGTAATAAATAATTTTAAAATTAAAATACCCATATAAAGATGAGATTATTTAATCTTAGAGAAACTTTTGTACCTAAAAAATGAACATTGAACCACTTGCTCAAGAGTACCTAAAAAGAGAAACTTTTTTAGGTGCTTTAGTACCTAAAAAATCAAGCTTACACAATCAATTTTTTGTTCTTCAACACATATCTTATAGTTCTCTATAACTAGAGGTTGTATTAACGAAAATGATTTCAAAATAAATACCTACAAACAAAGTATTAAGTGATAGTAGAATTATCGTCTTTGTTGGCGCACTTATGAGCATAATGGTCGAGATTTCTATAGACGATGTAGAACAAATTAGAGGCATTCTATTTTTCTTTCATTTTCCTTTTAGGATTAGTAGGATGCATTACTGGCTTTGTTCTTAGTTGTTGTTCTTCACTTTCTTGTAACCTTTCAATTGTTTCTTGGTAAATTTCTACTTGTGGGATTTTGTTGCAAGGGCAGCTTCACTTGTTTGAATAAGAAGATTTATTTCAACCTTGAATATCAAGTGAACATAACAATCTTTAAACATTATAATGAAATCACCATGATTTAGAATCCTTTTGATTAGAGCTTATGCCTTGAGTAAAGAATGGTGCATAGTGATGATTGTTTCATTCTTCGTCAATTTGCACCTAAAGTTCCTCAAGTCATCTATCATTTACTCCTTTTTTATATGATCCTTAATGGAGCGACTGAGGGGCATCTTATACTCTTAGAACTTTAGTTTCATCGCCCTAATGTGTGCACTCAGCTTATACATATACATTAGTTGGTGCATTTCATATTCCTTTATCAAACTCATGTATTTCATGAGTAGGTATGAGTCCTTGTGAATGGTGTTTATCAGGATATGGTGGGTTGAGCCATTCTGCTTATTCCATTTGTTATAATGCTTTATCGCAACTCCATGGTCTGCTAAATTGTCATTTTTAGTCATTAATATTCATCTTGAACCTCATCTAGAGTGTGTGAAATATCGACATCATTTGGAAGGTATCTTATGACCTAGGACTAGTTTTTATAGTTGTTGGCATAAAATTTCCATCCCTTGAGTTGTTTGGTGATTGACACTTTGTTCGCTATCTCTACATTGCATAAATATAATCACTTAGCTAGGTCTAAGGTATTAATGCTAATCATATGAATTTCTATAGGTTATACAAATTTTTAAGTTATAGAAGTGATTTATCCATTTTAAACAATATTTGATTATCCATATATCTGAATGGGTGGTGCAGATTAAGCTCTTTAAAGTAAGATGAATAATATGCTTTTGCTATAGTCTATTTATATAACCTATGCAAACCTCTATCATAGGTGCATGTATCCTTTAACAGTAGATGCGAGCTCATTATGCATAACCTTAATCATAGGGAAGCATTGGCAGTAAGTTTTCAATATTTTAATGATGAATAGGGATCTTTCTAAGCACATCAATCCAACTATAATGCATAATTGTCTATAAAAATAATTAATGAAAGTTATAAATGCTAGGTCTACTATTCAAACCAATCATCACTATTGATGATAAATCCGATCATTATTGTTTATTGTTAAACGATGGATCCTATCATCAGCATTGATCATCATCGTTGATGATGGACTCTATTGCTTGTGGACCAATGATCGATATTGATTGGATGATCATCAATGGGGATGTGCCCATACATGCACACATGTCCAATTTGTTATCATAAACACATAGGGTCATACATTTTGTCTTTCACTTTCAAAATGTGTGGCCCACCTTACATAACAATAGTATAAAACCTTATTACAATATCAACATTTATAAACACAACGATTAAATTTAAAATTTTATTATTTCATGCATTTTATCTTTATCCATATATCAATTATTACCATTATAGGAGATTTGAACGGTTAAATATAAAAATGGACAACACCATTGTTTAGATATCTTTGAAAAAGCCTAAGTCACTTCTCAATGCTCGATCTAAACCCACAAATGGTCGATAAAAAGCCTTAATAAGATACACTAATATTATTAAGAAGAGACTTGGGCTTTTATTTGAGCCCATCTACTATTCAAGTTCCCATAGACAAAATACTACGATCCTTACATTTTGTCACAAAGAATAGGAAAAAGATTATTTCACTAAGATCATTAAAAAAAACAGATAAAGGTTAAAAGGCCAAGCCCAGATTTGAGCCTACTTACTAAAGGAGGACATGGACAATTACTAGATAGTTATGATGGTTGTCCATGAGGTTTACGGAGTAGGACGCAACAAATACATTATATTTAAGCCTTAAACTTGGTCAAAAATCCTTTCAAATGGGCCAATATCCAAGAAAGTCCTAAAGGAGCACGTGGACAACTATTAGATAGTTATGATTCTTGTCCGTAGACTTTATGGAGTAGGGCTTAATAGATACATTAGATCCGAACCTTAAAGTTGGTAAAAAACCATTTCAAATGTGCCTATAGTCCAAGCAAGTCTTCATGCCCTATAAACTAGGCCAAGAAAATTGAGCCCATTACTCGTTTCATCTTTTTCTCTCCTTTACTCGGCCCATGATGTGTGTCTATTTGGGCCGTATTGTAGGGGTGAAAACTCGTTCATTGAAGCTGTAAAACAAATCAGGCATACCATGCTCAACACCTAGGCCCATTTGGCCCAACTATCAGTCTTGAACTCATTTTCATCTTCTTCTCTAATTTTTCTTTTTTAAGTTTTCAAGAATCCCATTTCCCACAAACCCTCATCATCTCATCCTTTCATCATTTTTTTATTATTCTAAAAAAGAAAAAGAAAAGAGGGGGGGACTTGCTGTTGGGTGATATTGTTGTTGTGACTTCTTCAAGTGGCAACTGGCATGATGTTGCTGTTGGTGACAACAACGGAGGTGAGAGAGAGAGAGAGAGAGAGAGAGAGAGAGAGAGAGAGACCCACAAACCCTCATCATCTCATCCTTTCATCATTTTTTTTATTAATCTAAAAAAAGAGGGGGACTTCTTGTTGGGTGCTATTGTTGTTGTGACTTCTTCAGGTGGCAACTGTTATGATGCTGCCATTGGTGACAACAATGGGGGGGGGGGGGGGGAGAGAGAGGGAGAGAGAGAGAGAGAGAGAGAGAGAGAGAGATGAGGGGGCAATGGCCATGGCTGCTGCTGCCCTCCTGCCCTCATTTATTTTCTCTCTTATTTTTTTACATGACTCTCATTTTTTTCAGTTCTTTTTTTCCTTTTAATTTTCTCATCTAATTGGTGGCATGTTATTTGTACAAAATGATGATCATTTCATCGCATTATTAGTATTAAGTTTTGATTAGAATAAAAAATGGACAAACATAGTCAATATATTAATCAAATAAAAGTATTAGTAAAATAGCAAAATTTTGGGTTTGAGTAGGGACTTACCTCGACGCGATTTTTTACACGTAAATAGGAGATTCATATGATTATGCTCTTATACCACAAAAGCCAAAGATGGATTTGACGGTCCAGATGAGTAGGTACGCAGGATCTGACGGTCTACATGATCTTCGAACCCTTCGCACAAAGCCAAAGATGGATGATTTACATAGAGGTCTACTTAATCACTACGAGAATATAAAGTATCTTGTCATCCATTTGATTTTATAGGTTACTGATAACATTTGGATTACGATCAATGGCCTTGATTCTCCAAAGATAAGCCAAATGAATAAATTGGTTAGAGCTACACACGGGCCGAGCTCTACCCTGCTCGAGCTTGACTTGAGAAATGATCACCTCAGCTTGAGCTTGGCTTGGCTTCAGCTTCGACCTCAAAACAGTAGCTCGAGCTTGGCTTGGCTTGAGTTTCGAGCTCAAAACAGTAACTTGAGCTTGGCTTGCTGTTTGAGCCGAGTTGAGTCAAGCCGAGTTTTGTCTTTTTTTTTTTTTCCTTCCCTTTTCTATAAGCTTTTTCTTTGTCAGGCCTTCAACCCGACCCAACCAGCCCTAAAAATTGACCAAAACTAGCCCCATTTTGGTGTTTTTCTATTTTAAATACAATTTATTAAAAAATTAAGAAAACCTTATCTCAGAGAAAAGTAAGAAGAACGTTCCCGAGTGGTCGGGTGGGTGAGGGTCGTGCAGCTGAGTCAAGCAGGGTCACTTGGGTGCGGGCCATGCGGCAAGGTTCGGAGAGATAAAGAAAGGGGTTTTTAAATGAGAGGGTTAGTGCGGGACTATAACGCTCCGAATTTTGCCAACTTGAAAATTGGATGTCCTTGGACATTACTGTAATTTTTTTCATCAGAATATGCGATTGTACTGTGTATATGTGTTTACAAGCTTCCCCTCTTAGCTCTAGCTAAGAGGTTTAGCCAACCACAAGCATGATTAAACTAGTCTCTCAAAATAAAAACAGAAAAGCAACTAGAAAGCAAAGAAAACTCGGAGAAACTAGTGTAGAAATGCTCCACCCTTGAGTCTCTCTCTCTCTCCTTCACATGATTAGAAACTCTTCTTGGGTAGGTTTTACTCCCATAGACTTTAAAAAGGTTGAGGTTTAAACCACTTTTCGTTAAAATCGCAAAATCAGAAGAAAATAGCCCCATTAGGGCCATTCCAGCAAGAACTAGTCAACTAGAGGCTACACCGGTCAACCGAATTTGGACCCGGTCGACCGAATTTTGCATTTTTGACCCTACATTTTAGGCAACTTAAAAAACTCATATCTCTTTCGTTATAATTCCAATTGAGGTGATTTAAAATCCAGATTGAAGATTTATGATATAATTTTATAGAAAAAGAAATAAAATTTTGAATAAAAATTAAAATAAGGTTAATTTTAGGAAGATTTGGAAATTGTCTAAAAGGCCATCAGTTTCAGGTAATGTATACTTCTAGAATTTTATATAGAATTTTAATATTTTTACAACTCAGAATGAGCTAAATTTTTTTACGATTAAAGTATACTTGCCAAAAAATCACTATAAAAATAATTTAGTAGAAAAATGTATTAAAAATATTGCACACAACTGATCCCTTAAAATTGAAATTTCTACAACTGTAAGTTGTCATTGGACTAGACGTATCTTTTTCATATTAGAGTTTTAGTATTCGATGTCTTCTTAGGAATTGCTCCTAATCATGTCAGGAGTTATTCTAAGTAATTAAATTAAGATTTATATTTTATTTAATTAATTATACATTATACTATTCCAGATAGTTTATAGTTTAGTCGAAGTAGAACTCTTGAATAGGGTGATTATGATTGAATCACTATTTTTGTTAATTGCGAATAGGCCATGCTTTGGACTTAATTAATCCAAACCCTAATAATCATGTCCAAGAAATCTCATTACTTAATTCATTCCAGAAATACCCGGATTAACTAAATAAGCTTGCAACTGTTCGTTAGTGGGCCACTGAACCCAAAACTAAGGTAAATTATTCGTCTTAGCGGACTTGACGACTCTGCAGGACATTGAGCCAAGATTATGCATTGAATTGCTTAACTTGGAGACGAGAGGGTGGCACATGCGATGTGTGAATATGCCCTGAATTTTCAAGAACTTAAGTAAATTTTGTCCACTTGAACTTATGCGAAGTTGTGAATTTTGAGCCGTTAGATTTCGATGAAATTTAGGATCCTAATTTCAAACATTTCTCCTGTAAGTTTTTCTAAAGTCGCAGCCTCAATCGATGATCGGTGACCATGTTAAACGAACATTGCGTCATAATCGTCGATCGCCGTATCCGAAGTGCAGATAATCATATCCTTAGGTAGATCACCACTAGGTTCACCTATTCCATGGCCTAAATCGACCCGCACACCTTCTGCTGGGCCCCTAATGATTGAAAATGACCTCTTATAGGGTTATAATACTGAAAACCTACACTTCAGGGCCATTTTGGCCACATCTGGAATTATAAATATCCTTTCCTTTGTTAGCCCCTCTCTAAAGCTGATTTTGCCCCTAAGAGAAGAGAGAAATAGAGAAGGAGAGAGAATTGAGAGAGAGAGAGAGAGAGAGAGAGAGAGAGAGAGAGAGGTGGGACTCGGTGCTCGATTGCATTGTCCGTTCCCGTGCTCATTGGAATACTTCTCGTGTCGCCGTTTCGAGCTTTTTACGTCTTCCTCGGTTGAAATTCGTTGGTTTTGGGCCAGATCCTTCCTCCCTTGCTAGGTAAGAAGTTCCTTAACCACTTCTTTTCATCTTTCTTTTGTTTCCCACCCATTTGAGTTATTAGGGTTCGAACCCTTTCCATTTTTCAAAAAACTGAAAAACCTTAACGTTAGAATTTTTGTGTATGCCAGGTCTTGGACATCTATTAGTCGTTTAGGGCGGCTCATGCTATGTCAGAAGTCATTTTGGGTGTGGCCTCGTGTGGATGTCGTTGTGCGTTGATTCGGACCCCGATTCATTGAATCGAGTTGAGGTATAGTTCTAATCAAATTAGGTAAGCCCTAATCCATTGTCTAGTGTTTAATTAGGATTAAATCCAAGACATTAACTGTAGGTTGGTGTTTTAATTTAGTTTTGGAGTGTTTTCTCCAAAATTTCAATGCTAGGGCCGCATCCGAATTGAGAATTTCGACCCTAAGGTGAAGATTTACCCTTTAAGCTTTTTATGGGAAAATTTTTGTTAATGATTGCTTGATTTCGTTGAATTTACTTATGTTATAAATGCTTGAATCATCTTAATATTATAATCTATATGCTAATTGTTGATGAGTAGATAACATGTTCGATGAAAAGTCTTTGTTTGCTGTTTGGTTAATAGCATGCTCGATGAAATGCTTGAATGATATGAATTTATAATATTGAAATTCGTCTATGCTTGTGGATATATGTGACGCCTTGTGTCATCCGAGTCCTTTGGATTGGTCATGCCAGTCGGTCAGGCCAGGTGCTTTAGTATATTATGTGACAATGTTTCATACCCTTGTGCAAGTGTTGTGCCTTGTTGTGATCTTAAATTCACTTTAATTAGGTATTTGATAATTTAAGTTGTTGTTGTAATGGATTAAGTGCTGCTTTAGATTAAGTTCTGACAACCATTTGACTAATGTACTGCCTACCCTTAGGTTGGCTGTCACGGACTCATTCGATCAACCAAGCGGAACACAGTCAACCGATAGTGGCCACTGTTGGTCTGTCGTTGTTCACTTAAGGTCCATTAAATAAGTTCCATTCAGAGTTGATCATTCTCATGTTATATTGTTGAATCATACATTATGAAATCTACAATACCATCGTTGCTAGTGGAAGTGAGTCTACTCATAACCATTAGTGCGATACAATTTCGCAAAGGCCCATGGGTCGGGTATGGTGGTATGGGACACCTATCCGAGCCATCGACCTATGCTGGAGTGACAAGTCTCTCCGTAGTATCATTTGAGCATCTGTGAAGGTGACGAGCCCTATTTGTGTTCAAGTTGGCTTGACCGACTAGGCCTATTTGTGTTAATCTGATTTGACAAACAGGCTCTCACCCTTTGATTGCTGTATAAATAAATAAATGAATGTGGAAATGTGGAAATTGAAATAGGGATTGGGGGATTATTGGTGATGATTGGCACCGCACCAGAGGGAGCCATATAGTCCCAATTAGACTTATGATATAATAACGATATTCCAACTTCACCAATATTTCTATATGAAAAAATGATTAATAAAGGTTGAATTAATCATGCATACACAATATTGGCATTCCAAGTAACCGTCCGACTGTTAGAAATGCCAGTATACTGAAGAATGACTTTGCATTTGTGGGTGACTGATTGATTGTTAGAAAGATCAGCTCACCATTTATTGTGATTTGCCTGGGGACATGCATGCGCTTATGGGGTGGCTGATCAACTATTAGAAATATCAGCACATTATTGTTTTATTTGCATCTCAAGCATTCATTGTATTAATCAACTAGTTTAGAAAATTGATTACTGTTATGCTGTTATTGCCTGCGCATGCTTGTGTGGAATAACATGTGTAACTTGCTTAGTATTTGTGCATAAGAGATAACATGCTTAAGAATAATACACTCACGTGAACCCGATTATAACTAAAATGTCTCGAGTATAATCTTGGAGATATTTCTTCATTATGTTGGCGTCTGACGCCTTTCCATTTGACATATGCGGATGCCTCAGGAATAGGACCAGATGGTGGTGTGCTTGGGCGTCCCAGTAGTCTTATAGCTTTACCTCATTGGTAGTTGTAATTTTTCTTCCTATCGCATTTATTGTGATTTGTATAATTCTCATATGAGCTAGTTGGCACTACTGCTTTGAAATTATACATCTTGGGAGTTATCCTTATATTTTTTGATTTAGTTAGTTCGCTTTGCTTTTGATCCGCTAATTGAAATGTGTTACTCTGATTGTTTGTGTATGGAATGAATGTAAATCTGAATGAGGACACACGTGGGAGCATTTTCCACGTGCGGTATTCCTATACAAGCATTTCACTATGTTAACCCTCGAGAACTCTGGATTAGAGTCTTCATACTCGGGTGATGGTTTTCAGGGCGTTACAGGGATGTCCATGTGGCGGTCGGCAGAGGCCGGGGACGAGGGGAGAGAGAGAGAGAGAGAGAGAGAGAGAGATTTGAAATGAGGGGGGAAAGAGAGAGGCGCAGCGGGCTGGGTAAAGATAGAAAGGGATGGAAGAGTGGGGTTGGGTTACTTAATTTTTTTTTTCATTATATATATATATATATATATATATATATATATATAATTTCGAGCTCAAGCGGAGTCGAGCTAAGCTTCCTCATGCTTAAGCTTGGCTCATTTCAAATGAGCTTATTAAACACGATCTTGGCTTGGATCGAATTGCCATATAAGCTAAGCTAAGCCGACCTACTACGAGCCTAAGCCTGAGCAAACTTTTTGAGCTAGCTCAGCTTGTTTGGAACTCTAAAATTGGTTATAAATTCTCATCCCTCTTTTCTCTCTCTTAAAACTCATCTTTTTTTGGATTGAATGAGGGAATCCTCTCCTTTTTATAGGTAAGGGATTGGGAGAGTTTGGATGAAGTAGGAATTAACCTATCTCATTTGATCTTTCACTCTTCCCGATCATATCTCTAATTGAATTCAATTTTTAAATTTCGAAAAATAAAACAAAAGGAGGGATTTAGAGGGAAACTCATATGGAACCCATTCACTAGTGGTTGTTCACAAGTTAGCTCTAGTGGGCCACATCGAATACCATATTTAAAGGCCAAAGTCTCGGCAATAAGGATGTATTCAAACAAACCTCATTTGGAGATGGAGTTATTTGATCATTTGATTGTGTATGATGTTGGATATTTAGGCACTTAAAATTGCTACACGTGGCATATGTTAACTTAATGAAATCGACAAAATTGTAAAGTTCACAATCTATAAGTTCCAATCCACTAATTATGTTATTTGAAAATCCTAACCTCTGATTTATGGCCACTGGTTTTTTTTTCTTATCATTTTGGATATCTTCATTTTTAACTGGCCACTAAGTGTCCACTAAATCGATAATTAGATAATCATATGAGAATAATTTTATTCATATAATGCATCTAAACGAGTACACATAACTTGGATGTTTTAATTTGAATTAGTAAACGAGTACACATATTCCAAGCATGTGGTTTTTAAAGAATTTCTAAGTGCCTAAGTTTAATTCATTACTCTTACAGTGTATCAAAGTTGTTTTCAAAGAGGGGCATTCTTTTAAGAGTTTTTAAAGTTCTAAAAGGGACTCATGTATAAAGATTCCTAAGAAATTCATATTTTACCAAATAATGCCTCAAGGAACCAAAATTCCTAAAAGGTGATTTTTAAGTGGTGAAATTATGCAAATACCCCCAGTGTATTTTTTTTTCTCTTTAGGGGGTGTTTGATTTTAACTACGCCAGGTGTAAATTGTGGGAAACGAGTAATTATTACTTTCCAGGGTAAGCCCACGGGGTTCTAAGTAATTCGCTGTTGCCACTTCCTCTGTTTGAATTGTCTTGGAAATAGTGAAAGCAATTTGTCCTGGGAATGTATACTATTTGAAAGGGTGTTTTGGTGGGGAAGAACTTTGGCTTCTCTGGTATGGTGCTCCCATCGTGCCACTGTGCCAATGTTCAGTCTGTTGGCTCAGCAACAGGTGATCGCACCCCAGATAACAACGGGAGCGGATTCGCTGTGACCCAGATGCACAGATATCCTTGTGCCCGAAGCTGTGTGGAGCCCATACAGATGTCCATTATAAATCCACTCCGTCCATCTGTTTTGAAAGACCACAACAATACAGTATTATAAAAATCACAGAGATCCAATACTATTTCTGGGTGGGCCATACGGTGGGCCATACCACCTGAGTATGCGTTCTAATTGAACAATTATCGATATAAAAAATGCGGACACCGTCACCACTATTTTTTCTTCCAGTATATCAGAATCGTAATAATTCTTACCGCTGTTTGGATGGCATATAAACATCATGGTCAGTACCAGGAACCTTTCAATGGTGGACGTCGGATTTCCCACTGTTTTGCTGGTGTGGCTCACCTGAATTTTTGATCTGCGTGATTTTTATAATTCCGTCCTAGAATTTTCCATACAAATAGATGGACGGAGTGGATGTTTATTGGCCATCTCCATGGGCCCCACCAAAACAAATCCGGTCCCACGCTGACCACCATCGACGGTTCTACCGTTTCCAGGCGAGTAGCAATTATTGACCTCATGGACCATCCCAATATCTCACAGTGAAGTAGAGCATATCTAGCTACCAGATTTTGAAATTCCCTGCGTCCCTGCACACATCCATTAGATATAATCCAACCAACTGTAACTCAATACAACAACAACCCATCACGTAAACAAAACATGGAATTTCCAGCTAACACTAGGGTCGTCCATCCTGTACGACATATTAAGTATGTTGTTGTCCAAAAAAAAAAAGAAAAAAAAAATCGTAAACAGAGCCTTCACACTATGTCCCTAATGTCTAAAAATTACAAACCGTAGTATATCTATTTTAATTTGCTAGAAGGGGTGCTGGCAAAATCTGGTTTGCGTGAAAACCTGAAAATCTGTGTCAGTGACCAATAGACATGTGCGAGCAAAGACTTAACGGTAGATGAGGAGGCTGACTGTAAATATAAAGACTGCTATGGCGCATATGAAACCAAAAATCGCAGAATCATCTTCTGAGTTGCGGCTGCTCTCCCCTACCTCGAATGACGCTGCCGAGATCGCGACACCTGCATTCATTTGTGTGTGTGCTCGGCGCGGAGTAGGTCCTTCAAAACCCTGATGTGGTTCAGTTTGGTCTGCATGTACTGCTTCCGGCAATTGAGGCATTGCCACGTCATGGTATTGATGGATCCCTCTGAATGTATCCCAAGCGAGTGTAGCATCTTCAATGGTGCGGTAGGATTTGAATACCGCCCTGCTGAAGCCGTCGACCTGCGCCTTGCACTGCTCCCATGTAAAGTATATACCGGGAGCTCTTCCGTTAAAGACCACATACACCTTTCCCATTTCCAGTGTTTGTTGTTTACCTGGAGTAAAGAATGTACCCAAAATTCGTAAGATTCCATACAAATAATCAATGTACATTCTATCAAACCACAATAGAAAACTGAATAAAAACAGCAACCTGAAAAAGAGGGCAACAATTTCGGCATACTCACCATCAACAACTATAAACAGTCTGTGAGTTAAAAAAAAAACTAACCTGCTCAATTGAACTATGGATAACTGAAGGGTCACTAACCTGTTTTCCAAGTACCTGCACACGTGTTTGATTACAGCTAATAGATCCATGCCATGAAAAACATATATAGGAATGTTTAGCCAACTACTTAACCGACAAAATAAGTTTTCTGGATCCAAACAGTAATAGGAAAAAAGGTCCCATGCAAAAAAAAAAAAGAAAAAAAAGTATCAGTCCAGCACCATATACAATTGAAGGGTCACTAACCTGTTTTCCAAGTACCTGCACACGTGTTTGATTACAGCTAATAGATCCAACAAGGAAAAACATATATAGGAATGTCTAGCCAACTACTTAACCGCAAAATAAGTTTTCTGGATCCAAACAGTAATAGGAAAAAAGGTCCCATGCAAAAAAAAAAAAAAAAAAAAGTATCAGTCCAGCACCAGATACAATTGAAGGGTCACTAACCTATTTTCCAAGTACCTGCACGCGTGTTTGATTACAGCTAATAGATCCATGCCATGAAAAACATATATAGGAATGTCTAGCCAACTAGTTAACCGCAAAAAAAGTTTTCTGGATCCAAACAGTAACAGGATCAAAGGTCCCATGTAAAAAAAAAAAAAAAAAAAAGTATCAGTCCAGCACCATATACAAATACACTTTTGTCCATTCTGTTAGTCTATCCCTGTTCCCACCTAAGAAAGTTTCCATCACAGCTGTTCTTTGTCAGCATTCAACAACATGACCACAAAATTCAGACGAGCCTCAGCAGGCAGATTAAGGAATGCTGCCCCATATGACTCTTCTTTCGAAAACAGTTTTGTTGCCAACAAAATGTCCTATGAAGACAGGCCATTCAATTCATACAGCATTGGAATTATGTCCGACATCCTAGCAAAGTCTTTTCCCTGTTTCATTGTAGATGCAATAGATTTCATAGCCGCTGCCATGTCGATCATCCCTGTGCCCATCATTTCTTGGGGACGAATTATCTTAGTACGCTTTCGTGTGTTGCTAGTACTTGCTCCATTCAAGGATTCATTCCCATTCATTGCAGGGCTTGGTTGGGGACCATTGACACCTCCTCTACTATCGTATGACCAGCGAATTTCTGGACCACTCTCCCCGTATTCATCTTCCGACAACACGACTGTATCATCGTTGAGGTCCATAGCATGTCCCTTGGAAGTCGTTGGAACAGGTTGTCCCTTGTGTTAACCGGATGTCTTGAAATTCCCTGTCATGCAATTAGCACCTGTTGCTCGGTCGTCTCCAAAACAATACTCTAGGTCATCATACCTAGGCATGGGTTTCCCACGAACATGCTTTGCGTAGGGGTGCGACTGTTACAAAATGTTCGAGAATAACAGTCATATTAGGTTTTATCTAAGATGCGTAAGTTTAAGGAATACAGAAGTCATGACTGATTTGAAGAGAAAATCGGCTACGTACTCTCATCCAACCTTCCCAAACATCATCCGTTGCGACTGCTAACTTCAACTCGTCGTCCCATCCGAACCCACTGGCGTTTTTCATGTCTCGCACCGTGTGGTAAATCTTTCTAATTGTACGGAGACGATTCTTTACTATGGTCAGTGGTAATGATCAATCGACAAGTCCTTCTGATGTTTACGACGACCGGGGTGTAGCAATCTTTTTTGAACCCAGATCCGCATTTCTTGCCATTGGCCACTTCCTCCATCAGTGTGTCAATTAGGTAGTTGTCCATTTCATCACTCCATCGTAGTATGCCGGTAGGGGGTGAAACTGCTTCAGCAGATTTTGAGCTGTACTTTCGAGGAGTTCTCCTAGGGGTTGTTTGGCCGTCCCCGTCCACTTCTTCAGGGGTACTTTGTCGTTGGCATCTGCTAGGTGTGGGGAACAAGCAACGTTTGTTTGGATTCATCTTATCGGAAGCACTCTCGGTAATCTACATACATCATAAATAACCATCAAATAAATAAATAGTTACAGACAAATGACGTAGATAAACATTGAAAGGGGTTGCACACGATAGACATATTAGGCATAGGTTTCATTCTGGGTCTCGTTACAGCACACGCAATTACATATAATCTATAATATCTTGCTGAACTGACTATGTTGCTATTTTGTATAACCAAAAGGAAGTTCACTAACAACATAAAATTAAGTACAAAACACAACGAAAAATATGAGTAATTATGATCTTCGACTCACGGAATGCAAATCATTCCACATCCTCGTGGTAATTTCATCTCGATGTAGGGCCCATGCATCTCTTTCGCGTTGGGTGACATTCACCCCGGTTAGACACTCATCGATAGTCGAAATTTCCGTCGGAGATGGTGAAATCCCATCCACAGCTACTTGTGAAGATCCTTCAGCAACCTCAAAATTTCCATCTCCCTCTCCATGTATTCGGATGAAGTTATGTAACACACAACAAGCTATCGCTATCTTCACTTGGGTATTAAAGGAATACTGTGCAGCCATCCTTAAGATAGGAAACCTAGCTTTAAACACTCCAAAGCAACGCTCAATGACATTTCTTAATTGCGCATGCCTGTAATTGAAAAGTTCCTTCTTGTTTTGGGGAGATCTACCTGTTCGATACTCATTCAAATGGTAACGTACACCTCAGATATGGTGCCATGAAGCCTGGTGAATGGGTGTATCCAGCATCTACTACATAATATTTACCTACAATAAGGTTTTGAGCATTATCATTAAGTATTTGAGCTTCGGTTCAATTGGAAATACTATAACCTTACTACTAATGAGGAAAAGTTACCATTAGGTATTGTCAATCGATCTTGTGATAGAGTCAACGCACTATTCAAAACGCGCGTGTCGGATGCGGAACCTTCCCACCCAGCCAGCACGTACACGAATTTCATATCAAATGAACAGGCAGCATCATGTTTTGGGAAATGAATCCTTTCCTATTACAGGTATGCGCCATTCTCGTGATTTAGAACATAAGCCGGTATATGTGTACCATCAATTGCATCGATACAGTCCTTACAACGAATAATATATGAGTCATAACTTGGTAAATATTGTACGAAAAGAATATAACAACAATAAAGTAATAATCTACTTATAGCGTTACCTGAAAGTAATTTGCCAAACTCGGATTTGATAGAATCTCTAAGGGAATAACTGTACCTGGTAGTTTCACGTATTCTGGGTAAAGCGACAACATAGCGTCTAACACTCGGTGAAAATATCTGCTGACAGTCTCTCCCGATCTAAGAAACCGATGCCCTATAACTCAATTTCGGACGTTATGTCCTACCGTATGGAGAAACATGATAACTTGTTCTTCCATACTTACGTGTTTTGCATCATATAGGTACTTCTTTTCCCTGAGAATGGAGCAAAGGTTGAAGAATGTTGCCTTTGCGCATTCTCAATTGTGAGATACAGTCTGTATCAGCTGCCCTAACTATCTTGTCCAGCAGTCGAAGTCGCTCAGAATCCCCTCTGCGATGCAGTTCGCGAAATAAATATTTCTGACAGTACTCACCCACGGCCATTACAGCTGTCGCGGCACCCATTATGACGGCGAAGATGGCCATCTCTTCGTCGGTCCATCCATTATCAGCCATGATTTGACGTCTGTCTATAATAGATTATATTCATGGGATTAAAATAGGAGGATATGTCTTCAACAGGATGTGATCAGTATGTACATGTATATTAAATATAAATCTGCTATGTTGTTAGATACAAATAGGTGCATCGATCACTATTTGATAAAGTGCGATGATCGGCCATGTCATCTGTTAAGTGAATGCGGGAAATTGAATTGTTATACTGTATCAGCTGCCCATTGTAGGACCATGCTCAGTCATGTTGGATGATGAGTTTTGGAAGTTAGAAATTCCACGACGTAGGTAGTATTATGTCTTCCTAATAATTTCAATTCGCTGTTCAAAGTTGAAAGTGCTTCCAGATAAGAGGAACTGTTGGATGTCTTCTCAACATTTGGGCTATATTGATTGATACACTTGTATGCGTTTTCCTCAAGGGCTGAATGAAGCAGAAGCATTGATTTTAATCAATACATGGCACTGGCAAATGGAAGGTCTAGACATGTATCCAAATCATTCACCTAGTGGGTCAGGTAGAGAATGGCACAGACTTGAAAAGGCACGCCTTCAGAATGATCTCCAGCTATCAGTATTTCCTGTCGATATGGAATGCTATTTTCATTTTCATCATCCGTTATATGTGGGCCACATTGATTGAGGACTAAAATAGTATGTTCAGTTTGTTTTTTTGACCATGCGTGATTCACAGAGATTACCCACTAGATGCACGGTGTGGATGTAACTTGAGCAGTGGGTGTTGAAGGAATGGATTACAGATGCCCTTCCGAGTGCAGAGTTGAAGGCAAAACTCCTATCCATAAGTTTTGCCAACAGTGATCAGGATCATTAATCTAGTTGGCCAACATGAGGATGGGTCATAGTTGAACTTCACCACAATTCAACTACTGTAGCCAACTCGTCCCATCGTAGTTGGAAATAGACAGATTAAACAATATTGACAAAAAAGGAAAAGAAAGAAAGAGCAGTGGGCAGTGATCCAATTTTGAATAAATGAAAAATGCAGAAACTCGACAGCCCGGATAGTCCAGTCATTGGTTGTTTGTGCTATAGCACATGTACAGGATGGCCGACCTGATCAACAGTCTTCATCGCCCTAGAAATGTCCCATCTCTATGTCAAAGATGAAAAAAGAGGAACAAAACAAAACATCCACAGATAATTTTTTTTTTATCCATCATCATGAAAGTCTTTCCAAGTATGTTTAAGCTTGTAAATCTGTGGCGACGATACCGTTTCCCATGCCAGAGCCCAACTTGGAAAAGGGAAAACCCAATAAACGATGATTGTTGCCATCCGACTGTTAGAAACAGATGGTGGACTATTCGCAGGAGTTATCACGGTGACTGTTCTCAAAGTTCTTGAAATCGGCCGGGAAGTATTGGCAGATCATCCACACCATATCATAAAAAACAAGAAGATGCATGCATGTTTAAGTAGTAAACACCAATCGGGGATGGCTTCTTACTAGGAGCGATGTTGGTTTCTGGATGGAGATTCGACGCCGACCGAAGAAGCGGAGGTGAAACCTGTGAAAAAAGAAGCAAATTATAAAAAACAGAAATTTTGTATCCGATGAGGATGCGACTGGCAACAGACATCGTCATCTTAGAAGGAGAGGCTGATCTTCCAACGTTTTTCCAGAAAATCTTACCATCTCGTTCACCTGCGGGAAGGAGACGTTGTTCGGATTAAGATTGGGCGTCTTAAAGGATCACTGGGAAGGAGTCCTTTTTTCTGTAGACCTACGGACCACCGAAACGGACGGAGCCGTCTCTTCGACTCCTCGAGCACAGCAA
Source organism: Liriodendron chinense (assembly GCA_003013855.2). NCBI lineage: Eukaryota > Viridiplantae > Streptophyta > Magnoliopsida > Magnoliales > Magnoliaceae > Liriodendron > Liriodendron chinense. Next base: position 8,381,089 of record ML058513.1, read on the forward strand.
GATCGTCTGCGGATTTCCCTTGAAATCGGCTGGACTGG